>JANIVT010000004.1:0-600000 GCA_030555945.1 Gaillardinia entomophila | reverse complement strand
GACTAATCATCGTGTTTGCACGGCAGGTGTTCATCGATGGAAGCGGCCCTCGGCGGCCGCACGGGCCAACCGCTCCGTGGCAATGCTGTGGGCCAAGCGCTCTCGCTGTTCCAATCTTCTTGCGACGTAGCTCTTCTCGTCCTTCACCATGAGCAACCGAAGAATGATGTCCTCGGCCGACGTTTGTGCCGCAACGGGGTCGGTGCGGGCAGCCTGCACCTCCCTTGCCGCCTGGGCCCGGGCCTTGTTGGTGGCGTTGGCCATGATGGTTTTGTTGCGCATGATCAGGCCGGCCCGGGCCCGTCCACTGGAGGCATTGTCGAAGTTGTTGCGATCGCGGAGTGACTTGATGAAGGCGGGGGAAAGACGCTCCACCTCGTGCTTTAGTGAGTCCACGTCCTGGTCGTAGTACACGGGGAGGAGAAGGAGCGACTGGTACTGTTCGTTCTTCAAGTCCTCCACTGGGGGACCGTTTCCGTCGTTGTGGAAGAAATCAAAGCAGAGGAAGTTCAACCACGAAAACACCGTTTCCAACTCGTTGTGGGTGAGCTGCTTGCCGCTGAACCCCATGCTCAAAGACACATTGGCCATGGCCGACGTCACCGCCGACTGCCAGTTGGAGTTGGTGGGAAGCTTGAGGTTCATGAATGTTTTGGCACTGGCAAGCTTGGGGAGAAGAAGCTGGTCGGCAGACGACACCACCACCGCCCACGCGGCCAACATCACCTTGAGCAAGAGGTCCTTGGTGAGGAACTCGGCAAGCACCTGGAGATTCATGTTCAAGTAGTTGTAGAGAGGCATCATGGCGGTGTCCATCTGTTCCTGGGTGGGCTTGATGTTGCCGTTGCCTCCACAGACGGCCTTGAGGTTGGCCCGCGAGAAGCAGAAGTGGATGAACCTCGAGAACTTCTCCACGATCAATTTGATGATGCGCTCTTGGGCCCGCTTCAACGCACGGTGGGCCCGTCCAAGGGCAAAGATGGCGTCCACCCGCTCGCTCTCGACCGCCACCTCCACCAACACACGCCCCTCGGTGTCAAGATCAAGGAAGATCTCCTGGGGAAGCCCGTCATGTTTGAAACGCAGAGGATCGAGCTGGAGAAGAGCCCGCCCACAGATACTGTGGGTCCCCACCCGCTGTTCGTCCCACACCGTCACAGAAAGCGTTAAGGAGGTGTTGGCCGGGATGGTGAGCTCGAACTCCTCGTCCCAGTCGGGGTGGCTCGAGTCCTCGATGGTCCGCGTCCTGCCAATGGTGCGCCGCGCCTTGGTGTCGATCATCGTCACGTACGGGTGGATACTGGTGCTGGTGGACGACCGAAGGTTTTCGGCCTTGACAAGACGAATTGAAAACACATGACTGGTGTACTTGTTCTGACTCTGGGGATCGAAGCGGGCCACGGTGGACGAGATGGACTCCGGGTCCACCAAGTCCTCGAGTTTTGAGAGCTGTGTCATCATCGCCGCAAGGTTGTTGAGGGCAATGCACGTCTGTGGTTTGAAGTTGTAGGGCTCGGCGGGCACCTTGACGCCGCCCTGGATGTTGGTGACCACGCTCTTGACCTCGTCGAGCCAGTTGGCGCTCTTGCGCTTTTCGAGATCGGTGGCAGCCTCGAGGCGCTTGGCGTCGTCCTCGTCAAGATCCTTGATGATGCGGTCACTCACCCTGTTGGCATACACCAACACCCCATCGGAGATGCTCTTGAGGAGGGCGGTGTACGTCTTGGCAATCTGGTACTCGTTCTTCCAGTTGAGATTGCTCAATATCCGGAGGAACTCCTTCACGAGCGTGAAGATGTCGAGCACCGACGAACTGAACTTCTTGTTGTCGTCCTCAATGTCGATGGGCTCGAACTTGTCGTTTTCGAGCGCCTGGTGGATGATGCTCAGAATCTTGTCCGAGCTCTCATCCACCCAGGCAGACAAAAATGGAAAGAAGAAGGCCTCGAGGTCGAACTTGAACGACGAGCCGGGGCTCACCTGGTCATGGATGAAGCGGATCTCCGAGAGCGACCGGTACGCCTCGATGGCGTCGGCGTAGGGAATGAACTCCCCCCGGTTCTTGGTGTACGCGTTGATGTGCTTGAGAATGTTCTTCGAGTCCAACGCAAACATGCCGGTGATCACCGCCGCCACCGTGCGGGACACATTGAGGAACCCGAGAAGCGGTTGCTTGTAGCGCTTCTGTAGTAGTTTGATGTCGGCCACGATGCTGTCGGAAATATCAAGAATGTGCACCACGTTGAGAGTGTCGTCACGAGGGAGATTGGCAAGAAGCTCGGCGTAGCGGGTCTCCGATATCCGAAGAAGCGCTTTGGAAAGCTTCTTCTCCCACTTTTTCGGCAACGATGTTTCCTGTACAAGCGGAAAGAGTGAGTCCAGCTCCACGTAGTCACCGAGGAATGCAAGGTACGGTCCGAACCGCGGCTTGACGGTCTTGTTCATCACAAGCCCAAGACAATCTTTGATGGACGTGAAGAGCTGGTTGTATGTGTAGGTGAGATTGCGGACCCACTCGTCGCGGTCCTTCACGGACCAGAGGTGTTTGTCGTCCCAGTCGAGACCATTGTCTTCGAGGAGGTGCTTGGCCTGATGAAAGAATGCAGTGGTGGTGTCCAAGTCAATGGGGGCAAGGTCCTTGTTTGGGTCGCTGAGGTTGTCCTTGAGGACTCCCAGAAGATGATATGCTGTGTAGAGAGACACCACGCGGGTGGGGGGGTCGAGCCGCCAGAACTTGGAGCATAGCTGGAGAAGCGTCGAGTTGGGTTTGACGGTCAAGCCCAGTGACTCGAGGCACATCTTGCTCAATGCAATGTAGTACAGCCGCGTGGCGTGGCTGGGCGGGAGCACGTAGAAGTCGCTGCCAGACGGAAGTGGGGACGTTTCAAGTAACTTGGCGGCGCTGGGCACAGGGTACTTGGCCCTGAGCGCGTCGATGGTGGCGGCCTCGCGGGCCTTCCAGGCGGCGTATGCCTCCTCGGTCAGAAACGACTTGCGGGAGAACTGCCCCAAGTCCTTGCCGAGATAGAACTCAATTTGTTTGAGGTCCTGGTGTAATGTCTTTTCCGTGGCAAGGTCCTTTAGTCTGAATACATCCTGCTGTAGCTTGACCGAATCCACCGTGAAGAGACTTTGCACGGCGCCCATCATGGCCTGGTCCATGTCTGATACCCGAAAGGAGGGCTTGAGGAACGTTTCGTCCCCAGACCCCGGCGCAGACCGCACGGGCGTGCTCTTGGGCTGGAGCGCCTGCTGCTGCTCCTTCAACTTGGCAATGACCGCGTCGCTGGTTTTGTCCTTGTGGATCATGCTGATGAGAATCTGCACAAACACCTCGGCCTGCTTGAACACCACCGTCGAGATTTCCTCCTGCGGAATCGACTGGAGCTTCACCACCTCCTTGTTGGCCGAAGAAACAAACTTCATCACCAAGTACTCGGGCTGGCCGATCCTGGTGATCTCCGCCTTGGTGGCGGGATCAAGGAGCTCGGTGTACATGCGGAGAAGCGAGCGGCGCGTGGGCTCGTCGTACTCGGTGCCGGTCTTCTTCAACGTGATGAGCTTGAGCCGGTTCTCGAGACTGGCAATGAGGTAGCTCGGGAGCTTGACGGACTCCGACGCCAACACCGTGGCTCGCTTGGGTTGTGGCTTCGCGATCGGGGTCCGGAATCGGGCCTCGTTGATGTACTCGAGCACCAAGATCTTCACCACCGCCTCGTACAACTGGGCGGTGTCCACGCTGAAGTCGCCACCGTCTCGCAACACCGTGGCCAGCGCCAAACTCTGCGACCTGCTGTCGGAAAGGTTCTTGGGCAACATGGCAAGCGCGCTAGTTTACTTTCGCACCTCCATTGTTCATACATACCAGCACTACAGATGGCGGCCCCGTTTCCTGGTTCAGTCACTCTTCCTCGGACTCGGGCTCTTCTTTCACCTGGCTGGGTGTCTTGTGGTTGTCGGTGGGCGGCTCCTCCCCCTCCTCTTCACTCTCCACTTCTCTTGGCTCGCTCAGCTCCGTGAGAATGTGCGTGCTGAGAAGCTTATTCATTTGAAATATGCCCACCGTCTTCTTCTTGAACACCAGTCGGAGCTTCTCGTCGCACACCACCTGCCTGCCGTCGTTGGGGTTCTGTAGCTTGTTGTCCTTGATGTACGCCCATAGAAGCTTGACGATCTGGGGTCGTGACAGTCGCGAGACGCCAATGACTTGTGCGAGTTCGTGGGAGATGGGCCACTCGTGGTTGAAGGCATTGTTGGGCTTGCCTCGCTTGGTCGGGGTCTTGGGCTTTGAGGCGGACTTTTTGTTGCCTCCGCGAGTCACGGGGCCCCGTAGGTTCGACTTCAGTAGCCGGGCAGCCATCAAGGCGTCCTGGCGCTCAATCTCCTCCTTGGTCATCTCGGGCTCGGTGTTGTTGGTGCGGCGGTCCACCAAGTCGTAGTACCGCTCGAGAATGATGTCGTTGATCTCTTTCTGTCGTTAGCCTGGTACCATGTCATGGAATACATACCTTGTGGGGGGTGAGGTTCACGGTGAAGAGCTCCTGGAGCGCATTACGGATCTTTTTGACGGTGATTTTCTCGAGGTCCGCCACCCCTAGTATGGCCTGGTGTTAGCGACTTCTCCTCTCCTCAATCACATACATCGATGGTGGGTAGATATTGCTTGGGGTTGTAGTCTTCCATAAGGTTTATTCGCACCGCGCACACGCCTTGTTGGGAACCAAACCCAAAGTGATCGGCATGTTGCCCGAGAATTTTCTCCTGCTGGTGGCCGCCCTAAACGTCAAACACCTCCGGGGCTTTGGCTACTTCGACAATGGCGTAATGTATTTCGTCAAACTAACTCTAGGTGGAGGCATTCTTCACGTTTCGCTTGTGTTGCAATTCATTCTTCTTCACCAACTTCTTTCTCTCTGCTCTCGACAATGTTCTGGGGTCAATGAGCTCCTTGTCGGTACCCTTCACCTTATCATCAACCTCCACGAGCCACTGGTTGTCCAAGTCCTTGTTCTTTCCCTTGTAACCCCACTTGGGCACCCACTCGCCGGTGGCCTCATCATACACCATCTTGCCGTCCTTGGCCTTGGCCTTGATGCCCTTTCTGGCAGCAAACTGCTCCCACTTGGTGGGGGGTTTGGCCTTGGGGATGCTCTTTTCACGGGGCAATGCTGTGGTGGGTTCGGGTAACTGGATCAACGTCATGTTGGACGTCTGTCCTGTGCTGGAGTTATTACTGTCTGTGGTGGTCTTGACGGGGAGAGTCAAGATTTGGTTGATGAGGAGCTGCACATTGTCTCTGCTGATGCTCTTCAAGTATGCTTCTTTTTCTTCGGGGTTCTGGAGCTTGGTGTTGTCCAAGGGGTTGGGGTCGAACGTGGCAAGGTTGCCGAGGTCGAATGTGTTGGGTATAGGCTTGTCTACCGTGACGGGTTTGAATTCAGACATGATGAAAATTTGGGTGCGGATTTCGCGATGAGATGCCCAAGGCTCAAGGTGGGGACAAACCAAAGACAACTCAAAACTGATGAGTTAAGTATTGACTCAACACTGGGGCGATGACCACTTCACAATGCTAGTGGCGTTGATCAAGGTGATGCCGAGATGTTGGTTCTATGATGGGCTAGGCCGTCTCAAACCAAATTATCCTAACGACCTATTCATCCTATGACTATTCATCCTAATCGTATTGTTGTCGTTCACGTCATGGCTTGTCACTATACATTTCGTTGTTCAAGAAAGTTGTGATTTTCAAAGTCTCGACCCCTGGTCATTTTGCAACTAATATTCGAAAATCTCATCAAATCTCTTCACTTACACAAGTTGCGAAATCATGATTCATTAACGTAAACGACTTTGGCGCCAGATCCATACCGACACCACCGACATGAGTGCCACCACACCCCCCGCCATCATGTAGTGCTTGACCAACTCGTAGTCCACGTCCTGGTCCAACTCCAACCCCGGGGTCGCCGAGCTGGGGGTTTTGGCGGCATCCACCAACTGAATAAAAAGCTCGTGGAGCGACGACGTCCATGCTGATGAAATGTGTAACGGAGAGCTGAGAAACAAGTCTCGTGTGTAGTTTTCCGGCTGCACGTCGGACCGCTGCTGCTGCTTGTCCAAGTCTGCTTTGAGGGCCACGAAAACCGCCGGCACGTCGTCCAATAACCTCAGGTACTTGGCTCGGAGATCCACCAAGTACTGGAAGGATTCGGGGTCGGACGAGTCGTATACGTAGCAGATCACGTCGCACTGGTCGAGCCGGGACTTGTTTTCCAAGATGGCGGGCTCCTGCTCGCCCAACTCCTCGAGAATAAGGTAGCACTGCTTCCCGCCGCGGAGCTCAATGTCCTTGGCACAGATGCGCGGCTTGATGGTGGGCGAGTACACGTCGCTGTACGACCCACGAAGAAACAGCTCGAGCAACGACGTCTTGCCCGAGTTGGGGGCGCCGAGAATGAAGCAGTTGAACACGTTGCGGTCACTGACGCTTTGGCGGTAGAACTTGCCCTGCTTCTGGCGCCGCTTGCGGGGTTTGGTCATCTTGAGGGCTTTGGTAGAGGGGCCGTCGTCGTACCCAAGGTACGCGAGGTACTCGAGGGTAGTTTTGTGGTCGAGAAACGTCGTGAGGTTCCACTGCGCCAACCATCCCTGGAGTGTGACGTACCCTTCCTCGTTGGTGACAATGGACGAGGGGAATTGCGCCTCTTGCCAGAGACGAGGTATACCTGGAGTTGGCACAAACAAACTGGCGAGCTCGTGCTCACTCAACCCGCCATCGTTGTCCTTGTCGAACTTGATGAACAAGTCCACCAAGAACTTGTAGCCCGTGGGACTGAGCTCCACGCTCAGATTGGGGTTCACGTCGAACTTGGGATACACGAACTTGTCGTTGAGAGAGAGAGAGTTGGTGTAGTGGAAGGCGCGAAGGATCCCCCAGATGGTCTCATGGCGCCCGCTCTCCACGTACGACTTGTTGAGGTCGATGAACGCTTGTTCGTCAAGCACATTGTCTGAGACCGAGGCCTTGATTTTGTCAAACTCGTCCTCGGTGATGGTGCTGGCAAAGCACTTTTGGTGGAGACTGTTGAATTCTTGGTAGTCGAGGTAGCCATTTTGGTTTTTGTTACAGAGAAAGAAGACTCGCTTCAACGAGCTGACCGCCGCCGGTTTGAGGGTTCTCTCCTTTGAATCGTACAACGGGGCAATGGGATGGGTCACCGCCCGCTGGCCAAGGTAGAACGCCTCGACGACATTGGCCCCGGTGGATGCGCTGCACCGAACACATGCCTCGATTTCTTTGAACTCGTTCACGAGCGGCACAAACTCCTCGGCGTTCCTGCTCTTTATACTGCCCTCAATCAAGTCGCACTTGTTGGCACAGAGGATGATGGGCACATTCACACCCATGGACCGAAAGTGCGGCATCCAGTGGAGCCCGATCCGCTCGTAGGTGTAGTGGTCCGAGTATACCAACAAGAGCACGTCCGCCTGTTTCAATTCCTTCTGGAGGGTATCAGAAGCCACGGTATCAACAATGGTGACGCTCTCGGGGACATACTCCAGCATCGGCCCGAGCTCAGCGTAGTCGTTCTTTGAAATTGTGATGGGAGGAATGACTCGCTGCACATTGGGGACAAATCTTTCTCGGATGAAATGGGCCACCAACAGCGACTTGCCCACCTGGTCGTCCCCACAAACGACTATTCGTATCGAGTCCTGGGACATAAGTTGCAGCGCGCAAAACCAACCACCATCCAGAAAAAAAACTTAGTCATGTTCCGAAATGTGTTCCAGGCGACACGAGCGTGGCGCGCGGTCAGACGATACTCCACCGAGCCCATGGATGCGTACGAGCAGAAGATCTACCTGATTTTGCAGGATCTGTTTTCGCCGAAAAACCTCCAGGTGAAGGACGTTTCTGGAGGGTGCGGGTCCATGTTCGCCATTCTCGTCGAGAGCGAGAAGTTCCAGGGCATCCCCATGATCAAGCAGCACCGCTTGGTGAACGAGGTGTTGAAGGACGAGATTGCCAAGTGGCACGGCATCCAGTTGCGGACCAAGGCGGCAAAGTGATATTTATTTGTACATAGCATGAATGATGACGAAAAGAACTGTTGAGTATAAGGCAATCATGTGAACTTATAAGATCAAGGCTCGTGCTGAGGAGTGTTGCTCTGCCCGCGATAAGCGAGATAAGCGCGATGGGCATCAGTCACAACCGAGCAAAGCGTGAAGTGAAGAAGATGCGTGTCTTGTCGATCACAGGCTTTGAAGCACATGGAGAAGTGGGGGCATGTCCCCACATTTGCACGACGGTGATTGTGGCCTGCAGTTGAGTCAGCATTACTACCAGACTCCTGCCCAATATGGAAAAGCCATCATAGGCAGCCATCAATGGGCCAAATGGGTATGGTTAGTTCTCACAAAAAGACTCTTGGCCTTGAGTTTGAGCACTTTGAACGGCCTGAGATATTCCTCCTCCTTGGGAAGATGCCTCATACCGGTCTCTCTGAACGCCCTGGCAAGCCTGAGGGAGCGAAGGCTGAAGTCCGGCGTGAGCTTGGATTCACCAGTGTCATGGAGTTTGGTACAGTCCAAGTTTCGCCTACTTAGATTCGGTGGAATATCATGATCAAGGTTCTTCGTTGAGCCTTCCCCAATCGACGCCTCAAACGCCTCGTTGGATGCGGTCAGATGTGAGCAGTATGTCAGCCCACTACTTATGGACAGAGTGTCGTGAGGTGCCTCACGCATGGGCCACTCGTTATAGAAGTTGACCCGATTTTCAAGGTCCGTGGGACACCGCTTCGATGGCTCAAACGTGTCACGAATTACGGTGTTCTGTTTGCTTATGAGAACCCCCTCTTTGAGTGCAGCCACAAAGCCCTCAACACCCTCGAACTCCAGGGGGCTCACCTCAACTCGCCCCTCTCTTTTGTCCCCAATCCGCCTGACACGAGAGATCAAGCTTGCTATGTCCTGCTCTGGTTGAAGGCGATGCAAGACTTCAATGGCAGATAGGCAAACCCGCCTGGCGAGAACCTGGAGCTCTGCCCTCGTGGGTTTGGTGCAATCTGGACTTGCAGCCATACGGTACAAACGCAGTGCTTACGTAACGGCTGCAAACGCTGCCACCAATACTTGAGTAGTCTACACTGACTGCCTCTCACACGCTCGAGCTATTCATTACTATTGACGTCGTCTCTCACTTACTTTTGGTTTTGGAATAGGCCCTGGTTCTTTCGTATTGCTCCTCGGCTCGCTACTTCTCATAATCGATGCTATTCTACTCAATAACCTCCTCCTTCTCCTCGATAATCTCCTCCTTGATCTCCTCGATGATTTGAGCCTCCACGTCCTCCTCACCCTGGGTCTTGTTGTCATGCTTGGCTCTGTAGGCTCTCCAGTCCTCCAATTGCTTACGACGAAGGAGAATGGCCTCTCTGGTGGCGGCGTCGGCCTCCATGGCGTCGGCCTCGTCGAAACGGGCGCTGTACTCACGCATGTTCTTCTTGACCTTCTTTCTGTCCTCGTCGGTGAGAAGCGACGCGGGCCGCGGTCTCCAGATGAACTCCCGGAAGTGGTCAATGGACTCGTCTCGCAAAAGCTTGCCGGTGAACTCGTACAACTTGTAGCCATTCTCGATGGAATGCACCCAGCTCGACGACCACGCGGCCACAAACCGACCCGAGGGGTCCCAGGCGAGGTTGGTCATACCACCGAACTTCTCGGTCTTGAGGAACTTGATGTTGTTGGCGTTCTTCTTGGTGGCCTTGTCGTCCTCGAACAACGTGTCGTAAAAGTCCAAGTCTCCCGACGTCTTGGACAACGTGGCAATCACCACGAAGCGGCCCGCGGGCGACCACACCACGGTGTTCTTGTGCGTCTCGTTCACCTGCTCCACCACCTTGTACTTGATGGACTTGTTCTTGGCGGACTCGGCGGCGTAGAACGACACGGTGTTTCTGGGGATGGCGGGGTTGTTGTCACCGTTGTCGAGACGGGAAATCGTGACGAAGCGGTCCGACTTGGGTTCCCACGCAAAGTTGATCACCACGTCCTTCAACTCCAACTTCTCCACGGGGATGTCTCTCTCGGTGAGTCTGAAGAACTCGAGGTTGGAGAAGAACGTCTTCTTACTCTTGGTGTGACGGTCCACCTTCACACAGAGATGCTTACCCTCATCTTGCCAGTGCAATTTACACTCACTGACCTGGAACAAGTTGATGGTTCTGATGACCCGACGCGAGGGGATTTGCATGAGAGCCACCCGCGCGGTCTGGTTGGTGCTCTCGGGAGTCCAGTACGACAAGATGTGCTCTCCGGCAGGGTCTCTCGAGTCAAAGAGGTGCACGGGAGCGGGCGCCCACTCAAAGTCGACAATGTCGTCCACCTTGACCAACTTCTTGTCCAAGAGTTGGAACGAGGGGGTCTCGTAGATGGCAAGCGCGTTGGGGCCTTGGCGGGCACAGTACTTGTCGTCATGCGACCACTTGACAAGCGGCCAGGGCATTTCCTTTTGACCCTCGAGGTGTGGAGGCAACGCAAACGTTCTGGCGGGCTCGCCCGTGCGGAGGTCCCAGATCACCAACTTGTGGCCCTCGCTCTCGGGGCCAAAGGGGAACGACGCAAGTTGCGCGGGGTCCTCGGGCATCGTGATGGGAGCAGGCGAGAGCGTCACCATGTACGTCTCGTTGGGGGAAAAGTCCACCAACCGCACCTGGTTGTGGATGTACTTGCTGATGCTCTGGAACCCGTCGGCTCCCCACGCTTGCACACCTTGCGGATGCACCGAGAACAAGTAGTTACCCTTGGGCGAGAACTTGGCGTACTTGGAGGTGAAGCCCTTTCTCACCTCGATGGCAGGCTCGGGGTCGTTGTGCTTGCGGTTCCAGTACACCCCCACGGATTCGGAAAAGTGCACGGCAAACTGGTCTCTGCCCTGGGGGTCGAGCAACCACGACTTGAGGTAGCCGTGGTCGGCAGGAGGAGCAATCTCGGGCTCGACAAACTCGTCGGCCACGTTGTCGGCGCTATACTTTTCAATGTCAGACACCTTGTTGACCAAGAGCCGGTGCTTCTGATCCAACATGCGTCCGTTCAACTGCTTGACGGCAGCGTCCGCCTCCTCTCTGGTTTCAAACTGAACGAAAAGAAACCCCTTGGTCTTGCCGTCCTCGACGGGCATGTAGATCCCGTCCTCTCCATCAACAACCTTGCCCACGGTCTTGAAGAGTTTTTTCAACACAAGGGTCAATTTTTCCGCCTTCAGCTCGGGCGCAATGGGGGCGCCGTCCACTAGAACGTAGTTGTCGAGCCCCACATTGGGGTCGACGGCGTACTTGGCCTCCAAGTCGGAGAAATCAATGTCGTCGAGCTTGATTTCGTTTTCAAGGTCGCTCATGATGATCGAAAATTTTTCGCACGCCGCGTGTATTTTGTGTAGGCGCTCTATTTTATGACGGCAGCCCTCGTCTCAAGCGCTCGTTCTCCTCCTCGAGCTCCCGGAGCCGGCGATGCGCCTCTCGCGACTCGTACTCGCGGGCCTCGCGCTCCGCCTTCCACCGGTTGGTGAGCTCCTCGATCCGCATCCGCAGCCGCGGCGACGAAAGCGTCTGGTTGATGTCGGAGTCGGTGTCGTCTAGCGTGGTGAGCTGGTCCACCTGCGCCTGGAGCCGCTCAATCTGTTGCTTGTGCTGGGCGTGGGTTTCGTTCTCCAGAAGAAGGAGCTTGACGTGGTCGCTGACAATGAGCTCCACCGCGCGAGCAAAGTAGTTGAACACCAGCTTGTGGTGCTCTCTCGCACGGTTGAGCTCGGCGGTGGTCCACGACGACTTGTCGGAGGAATGGCTGTTGACGGAGCTGGCGAGCTCCTCGATCTTCTTCTTGGGCTCGCGGAGCGACGCATCGTCGGCAATCTGGTTGAACGAGCGAAGGAGCTTCTGGAACTCATACACGTCAAACAGTAGAAGCCCGTCAAACTGGTACTCGGCAAAGTTGAGCTTGCGCCGGAGTGTTTCGTCGCTGGCCCTGCTGGAGTCGGCGGTGTCTGGCTGATTCTCCAATTTTGTGGTGAGTCGGTGGATGGTGTTTTGGAGCGATGCCTTCTCCGAGTTGAGTGCCTGCACTTCGTAGGTGAGCCGGATCTTTTCCGTTTGGGTCTTTCTTTCCTTTTCCACGGCTGCCTCGAGAAGCTGCTCCATGCCCGAGGGCGTTTTGCTGGCGGCCACTTGGGCCTTGAGCGATGCAATCTGTAGTTTTGAGTCCTCCTCGAGCTGCTTGTAGCGGTTGGTGGTGGCTTCGAGTTCTTGTTGGAGAGTGGCGAGCTCCTCATTGACAATGGAGATCTCCTCCTGAAGTTCGGTGTTTTGAGGCGGGGTCTCCCGGATTTCATTCACCTCGCGCTGGAGCGAGTCGATGATGTTCTGGTACTCCTCGAACTTGGAGTCCACGCGCCGATTTATACTCTGCAACCGGGCGTTCTCCCGCCGGAGACTCTCGAGTTCCCCCTCCAGCCCCAAACTGTCGCAGAGCTCGTTGAACTTGGTGTGCATGAGCTCGTAGTTGCGCTTGAAGTGGTAGCACTCGGCGCTCTCGCGCCGGAGGTCCTGGGCGAGGCGGGCGGCGTCCTGCTTGTTGCGATTAACCTCCGCCTCGAGCTTGTGTATCGCGCTTTGGACGTCGGTGGTGTGCACATTTCGAAGAGACATGAGTTTGTCTTCGAGCGACCCCCTTCCCGATAGTCCGTTCTGGGCCAAGATATCGTCTAGTAGCTCGTGCGCCGCCGCCACCTCGTCCGAGAGCTCGTGCATATGCGCCTCCTTCTCCTGGAGCTGCTTCTCGAATTGCTCGAGATTGGCAAACAAGTCTTCGTTGAGCTTGTAAATCTCATCGTAGCTCTGCGACAACTCGTGGTACTCGCTCTCTAGCCGCAGCGACCGCGAGTGGGTGGACTTGGTGGGCGACACCGCCAACTCGCGGGGGATGTCGTCCACATCACACACCTTGGAGTCCACCAACTTCTGGAGAAGCTGCTTGAACAACTTGATCTGGATCTTGTACCCCGTCACCTCCTTCATGAGCTCGTCCACCTTCGACACGCTCGAGCTCGACGGCTGGCCATTGAACTTCACTGGCGGGAGTCGCTCGGTGGTGCGCGACGGCGCTCGGAGCTGCTTCCACGGCGAAAGGCGCTGCTTTAGTCGCTCGATGCGCTCGCGCTCAAGCGAGCTGTCAATATCAATGTCGTGGTCCAACTGGGCCCGTGTGTCGAAGCGACTGTCAATTGAGTCGATGGAGTAGTCTTGCCCATTGCGAAGGGACTTGAGGTCTTTGGACAGTAGCAGCGGCACCTCCTCCGTCTGCAGCAGGCATATTTTCGGGAGTGGCGGTGATATTTCCTTCGATGTTTGACTCAGGGTCTCTGAATTGTTTTGGGCCTCTCTGTATGCGTACAAATCCGTCATGAGCTTGACCGGGCTGTTGTTCATGGCGTGGTTGATGTTGAGGTTTGCCAACAGCTGCTGGAAACTGGCCATGCTCTCGTCCATCCCGTGGCGGGAATCATGTTCCGTGTTGAAGGTGTAGTCGGAGATTTCCTTGGAGGTGTGGGGCTCCGGATGCGTGATGAAGGTGCTGCTTGCAGCAGAGTTGATGTCGCCGGACGAGTCGTGGAAATTGAACGGCGTCATGTTCTCGAGCCCCGACACAATGGCTCGCACACTGGGGCTCGGGGTGTCCCGCCGAATCACGTCGTCGGCACGGTCGTGGTCGACAAACGGGCTGCGGGTGGGCTCCATCTCGGGTGTTGTTTTGATGCGCGCCTGGTGATGTGGAGTGAGTACACTATATAACTACTCTTCCATGTCGTCGTCGTCATCGTCGTCGTCCTCCTGCGCTAACTTGATGGCCTCTTGCAACAAGTCTGCCGGCACCTCCTCGTGGCGCCCGTTGGTTTCGGACGTCGACACCCACGTCACCTCCAACTCGTAGTCCTTGTCCTTGTTGTCCTCGTGGGCCAAGTGGATGATGCGGGCCGCGTGCTTGACGGCGTCCCGGGCACTCAAGTCCTCAAAGTTCAACTTTTCCAACTCGCTCTTGGCAATCTGGCGGCCCTTGCCGGTGGCCGCACCGGTGTAACCCCAACACGCACCACTGGGCTCAATCATGTATAGGTGGGGCCCGTTGTCGTCGACACCACCGACAATCGACACCACGCCAAACGGTCTCACCGAGTTGTAGCACGTGTAGTTTTGCACGTAGATGCCCAAGCGGTCCATGAGGTGGGGCACGCTCACGGGGGTTTTGTAGATGGACTTGAACGATTGCGCCTCGTCTCGGCCTCGGTTGACAAAGTGCCGTCCGTCGGGGAGAAGCCCCGAGTACGCCACGCCAATGTGTCTGTCGATGGTTTGGATCCGCTTGTTTTTGCCGGGCACAAGTAACTTGGAATTTATAATCTTTTCCACCGCCAACACCACGCCGTCCTTGGCCTTGATGCCGATGCTGGTGCCGCCGTTCTCGACCGCCTTCATGGCGTACTCGACCTGGAAGTTTCGCCCGTCGGGGGAAAACACACTGTTGGATAAATCATACCCAGTACCAATAGAAGACATATCGCCACTGAATTTGTGCGCACCACTCAAACTTGGCTGTCGAGCTGGGCCCGCGCCGTGCTGGTCGGCCCAAGGTGCGCCCGCCGCCCCGCGGCTCGGTCCACCTGACGCGTCCGCGCCTTCTCTTCACGCCCACCTCTTCACGCCTCCCCATGTTCAACCTCAAATGGCCGTGGCTCGGCGTGGCCATCCCCGTGGCCATCATCGCCATCCTCGGCTACGGCACCCACTGGTTTGTGTTTCGCAAGTACATGGACGGCGCCGTGCAACTCCGCTTCCAGGCGTACCTCACCATGGTGTGGGTGTCATACATCATCGCCATCAAAAAGAGCCCCGGCCGGCCCCCACAAAACTACAAACCCCACCTGGGCGAGTGGAAGCGCTGGTGTAAAAAGTGTCACAACCACAAACCCCAGAGAACCCACCACTGCAAACAGTGCCAGCAGTGTGTGATGAAGATGGACCACCACTGTCCCTGGACCGCCAACTGTGTTGGCCACGGCAATCTCCCGCACTTTCTTCGGTTCTTGGTGTGGGTCATCGTCGGCACCGGCTTTGTGTTTTGGGAGCTTTGCGGCAAGATCAGACTCTACTACGACAACCGCAACATGCCGGCGTATCTCATCGACAAGCGCGAGATGTTTGCCGTGGTGTTGCTCATGCCGCTCGACTTCTTTGTGTTGGTGTCCATCATCATTCTTCTTATCCGGTGCTTGTTGAACATCTTCAAGGGAAGCACCCAAATTGAAATGTGGGAGCGGGAACGCGTGGAGGCCCAGTTCTACAGCGAGCGCATGTGGGCTCTCATCCGGGCCAACTACACCAAGGTGCATGGCAAGGAGCTCCCGAAATTGACGTCGTGGAGACTATCTTCCGCCGAGCAATTTGAACAGGAACATGATGGTGACTCCGAATCGCTCGTGCCGAAGAACTTCACAATCGACGACATGGTGTTCCCCTACGACCATGGGCTCTGGACAAATGTCACCACCGCGTTGGGCTACCCTTGGACGTGGCCTCTTCCCTGGGGCGGCCCTCGTGACAATGGGTACCAATTTGCCAAGAACGACGAGTTGGAGGACCAGCTCGATTTGCCGTGGCCGCCCGACGGCGGCCACCAGGAAACGGTGGTGTTCAACCCCGCCGTCGACCTTGGCGACAACCGCATCAGCGTGCTTCGGCGGCGGCTCGACCCGCGGGTCAACATGAGCCGCGACGAGTGGATGAACGACCTCGGCGAGACCCTCCATGACTTTGGCGTCGACGCCGACGACTCGGAAACGTCCAATTGACCGTGGATAGGGCTAATTGCGTTTTTCGACTGCAAATTGCAATCGCCTGTACAGGATATGCGCCACGTTTAATTGTCCTGCGAGGGCCACTACAATTGCGCACGTGATATGGTGCAAATGGCGACATTGCCCAGGGTATTTATGGGGGTGCAATTCCCCGTGTTGGGAACCTCATCCTAATCATGTCCGACAAATCGACCCTCCGTTTGGGCTCCACTGCCCCCGACTTTACTGCTGAGACCTCCAATGGCCCCATCTCGTTCCACGAGTTCCTTGGTGACTCGTGGGCGGTGTTGTTCTCCCACCCTGACGACTTCACCCCCGTGTGCACCACCGAGTTGGGTGCTTTCGCCAAGTTGGAGCCTGAGTTTGCCAAGAGAAACGTCAAGTTGATTGGTTTGTCTGCCAACAACACCGACTCCCACAAGGCGTGGATCAAGGACATTGACGAAGTCACCGGCTCCAAGTTGACTTTCCCCATTGTCGCTGACCCCGAAAGAAAGGTGGCCCACCTCTACGACATGATTGACTACCAAGACGCCACCAACGTCGACGACAAGGGTGTTCAATTCACCATCAGATCGGTGTTCATCATTGACCCCAAGAAGAAGATCAGATTGATTTTGGCCTACCCTGCCTCCACCGGTAGAAACACCGCCGAGGTGTTGAGAGTGGTTGACTCGTTGCAGATTGGTGACAAGAACAGAGTCACCACCCCAATCAACTGGGTTCCTGGTGACGATGTCATTGTCCACCCCTCCGTGTCCAACGAGGAGGCCAAGACGTTGTTCCCCAAGTTCAGAATCATCAAGCCTTACTTGAGATTGACTCCTTTGGAGACTGAAAACTAAGTACTGGATGCTAATGTAATTTACTGTATACAATAGGTGACCTCAGGGCCAAGAGTAGGTGGTTCCAAATGATTCGATTGACTCGCGCGTGGACCCATGGCGTCGACCCGCTCGGGTGGCTGCGCGGGCCGACAATAGTCGCAACAACTGCACCTCATCCCCGCTCACCATGAAGCGGTCCCTTGCACGATATACCCCCCGGGTCCCCTGCCACCATGTCTCCAGAATCCCCTCGATATATAACTTCTCCCACCACAACCCTTACCAGTTTCACAAATCCAGCCATCTCCTCAACGACAACCTCCGACTAAACCAAGAGCGCAAGGCCAACCTCGGCGCCATCATCGACCAAATCAAGCTCATGGTGCCCAACATCGTCAACAAGTCCCTCCCCAAGGACATGATTGGGCCGGAGGTGCTCCTCCGCATCTGTCCCACGCACTTTGCCGAGTTCAATGCCTACTTGCCCCGAATCAAGGGCCATGTGTCGTACTACACCACCTTCAAGGCCCTCCAGGTGATATTGACCCTGGTGGTGCTCAACCCCAAGGTCCAGGTGCACATCACGTCGATCCGAACCACCGACCTGGCGCCGGCGTCCGACTCCATCGACTATCTGTGTGTGTACCTCGACTCGACAAAGATCTATGTGAGGTGGACCACCTGCTCGGAAGGATGCTTCCACTTGGAGGGTACCGGCACCGAGGTTCACTCCACCTCTGACGCCAAGCTCGGCGCCCACCGATGGCTGCGCTTCGACACCCAGCACCTCATAGACGAGTCGGCGGCGAAAATGTCTGTGAAGACGGCTTTGGGCAAGCTCACCACGGGGCTCATTGGCCTCACCAAGGAGGAAAACCGCCTCGAGCGGGTCATCTCGGGGTTGTTCATCTTTGAGTTGAACAAGGACAATAGCAAAATCATCGTGCACACCATCGAGGACGTGGATGTGGTGGAACGCACCGAGTTTGAGGACGTCAACGGCAAGTTGCGTGTGTGCTAATGTATATAGGCCTAAATCGTTGGGCATTAATCGTATGCTATGGTGGAGTACATCGAAGGTAGGTTGTGGGCCGGTTTTGTCATTAATCGTTGCTATAAAAGTCCCAAAGTGTCGAGAATCTCGGAGCCCAAGGTCCTTTGCGGGTCCGGGTCCCCCAACTGAGCGAGTTGCTGGGCGAGGTACGCCGCCTTTTCGGCCCGGGTGAGGGGCCGGCCCGTTTTCTCCGCCACAAACTCCCACAAGTCGGTGTCGGGCACCGCCACGTCGTTGAGCTGATGCGCCAAGTGGCTGGTGAGCACCAACTGGCTTTGCACTAGTTGTCTGGTTTCCTTGAGGGTACGCACCACCCGGAGCTGGAGCACCAACAACATCACCAAAAATGACAACATGAAGTAGCACACAAGCACGATGTTGTCCTTGACAAAAGCCCGGAACGACGCCAGCGCCACCGGCGGCAGCACTTGGGGCTTGACTGCCAGTTTGGGCCGGGCCACGGGTTTTTCAAAGGCCACCACCGCCGGACCATTCACCACGTACGTCTGGGTGCCGACTTCCTGGCGCACCGCCTCGATGAGGTCCTTGGCCGCCGCGGCCTGGCCCAGGGCCGTCGACTTCTCGATCGGGTTCTTGAACCACGACTTGCCCGTCCAGTCGATGTAGTAGGAGATGGCCACGTTGGTTGAGTTGTTGTCGCCCCAGGTGTACTGGTAGCGGGTCTTGACCAGGAACTGACCACCCGAGGGGACGTCCGGCGTCCGCACCGTGGTGGTGACCAACACGTAGTCGGCGAAGTTGAGGTGCTCAATGACCTCGCTCACGTGGCAGATGGTGGCCTTGGGCCCGATGGAGTAGCCTAGCGCTCGCCGGTACGTGTAGTGGCGCTCGAGCTTGGTGGGATCCTCGTTCAACGGCTCGAACTTGTCGTAGTCGGAGATGTCGCTGCCGTCGTGGGTCTCGATGAAGTGTCGGTGGAACTGGGGGTTGTCACCAAACATAATGTCAAACACCACCCCCATGGGGGCGTCGATGACCTCCGAACAAAGCTCCTTTTCGAACTCGTGCTTGTCGTAGTCGTCAATCGTGGTCGGGGTGTGGAGCTCGGGACCGTTGTTTTTGTATATGCTGTCCGACTTGAAGCGGAGGATTTTCGAGGATTCGGGTTCTGGCTCGGGCTCCGACTCGCTCAGCTCGTCCTCGTCGCCATCCACAGACAAAATATACGACTTGAACTTGGCCAGGTTCACCAGCCGGGTGTCGTCGTCACTGTCGTCCAGCAGCTTGAGCACGCGGCCCGTCGTCTTCAGCCACACCGCCGTGACAAAGTCGAACGTCACGTCTCTCGAGAGGAAAGAGGCAAAGCTGTGCCGGGCATCCTTTGTTTCAATGGTGATTCCATTGGGGAAGATCCCCGCCGTGGCCTTCTTCTCAAACCGCACAATGTCCTCCATGGGTACCACCAAGTTGGTCACCCACCCAAGCAAGTTCGAGTTGAAGCACACATTGTGCTCACTGATGTACACCCGGCCCTGGAGAAGGATCTCTCGGCTGAGGGCACACGCAAAGTCGTCGAGGAGCCGGTCGGTGAGGTCCAACGACCGGAACAACTGGTGGAACTCGGTGTTGCGCTTCATCGTGGCGTACCGGTACCCCGTGTCGTGGAACTTGTCGCTGGAATACAACCGGGTGTCGTACTTGTCGGTGTCGAGGATCTCAATGCCGCCTTCGCTGGTGGAGCGCTTGCTCTTGCGGTACGATATGACTTTGGGCAGTTGCGGGGATTTTGGCGAGGACGGCGACGCCGGGCCGTCGCCTTCGTCCTCCCCGAGGGTCAGGTCCGACCGGTGGGACTCCATCGCCTGCTTCATGTTCTCAATGGCAGACAGCTTCACCAGGCTGGCGCGAGTATGGAGGCCGTTGGTTCCCTCCTTCGAAATGACGGAGTTGGCGTCCTCCCGCGTGGTGAAGGGATTGGCGGGCGTCAGCTTGACGTTGAATGGGGAATGGAGCGAGTTCAGCAGCACCAGCGACGCCGCCAGCGACGTCATCACGCTCAAGTGGGACTTTTTGGGGCCGGATGAGTCCAGCCCCGAATCCTCCGCCTTGAGGGTTTGCTTCTGCTTGAGTGGGAGCAGTTCGGTCGACGGCGGAAACAGGTAGTTCCACGCATCGTCGTCCTCAAAGTCGCTCATAGCAATATGGGGTACGAGATTTACGACTGCGCACTTTAGAAATTCATTAGTGTCCCAGTGGGACGTATGGTACATTAGACGGTCTCCAAGACAACGTCCTTGAAGGCACCGGGAGTCACCTTCTTGCCCTTTTCCTCGGTGGATCCCTCACCGTGCAAGGCAAGCAACGAGCCCAAGTCGAACTTGGGTTGCTTCAACAACTTGACCTTTCTGATGTGGATGTTTTGCAATGGGAGAATGGACTGGGTGGACTTTTCAATCTCACGGCCAATGACCTCGGGAATCAACTTGGACGTGAGCTGGGCCAAGGTGACGTTCGACACCTCTCTTTGCATGATGTCAATCATCTTCTTTCTAATCTCTCTCAACTTGGACGACTTGGCGTAGGTGGTCTTCTTGACCTGGTTGGCCTGTCTCTTGGTGAAGGCAATGGCAAACACCCTCAACACGTAGTCGTCGGAGGTCTTGACGGTGACGTTGGCCTCCACAAGCGACTGCCACTTTCTCACAAGAGATCTCAACTTGTCGGAAGTAAAGTCCAACCCGTGGAAGTTGGTCAACAAGTTCTTGCCCTGGACCTCGTCCACTCTCAATTTGATCTTTCTGTGGGCATGGTCCTCGGAGCCCTGCAAGTCCGCCAAGTTGACCTCGACAATCCGGCCCTTCAACCCATCGGCGGCGTTTTTCAAACCGGTGGACTTGTTGATCAAAGTCTTGCCCACGGCTCTGTTCTCAAAGGTGGAGGGGGCCTTGATATCAAACCAGTCCTTTCTGGTGAAGGGGTCCACGACCTTCTTCTTCAAGCCTTTCTTTCCCTTGGACAATCTCTTGTTCTTTCCAACAGCCATGATGAGTAAAAGTTTTCAAATTTCCGCACGTGAATCTCACGCGAAAACAGCGAGGGCTACAAAGTTTCTTCGTAAGGAACCTGTTTATTCAACAAACTAGTTCATGCAACCAACCGGAAATAAATACAACGCTAACCAGAATTGAAGGGTCCAATAAGTCGTTCGTGACCATTTGGGCGTTATGAGCGAACCGCTTATTGGTTCTCGGGACGCAACTTTCTCACCTCCTTGCCGACTCTCCAGATCTCCATGTTTCTGATGGTGACCAACTCCTCCTCCAACTTTTCACGGTAGTCGGGCTGGGAGTTGAAGTCCAACGATCTCTGGGTCTCGGAACCGTTCTTCACGGACTCGTACAACTCGGCAAACACGGGCTTCAAGGCGTCCTTGAATCTGGGGTACCAGTCAAGAGCACCTCTTCTGGCGGTGGTGGAGCACGCGTCGTACATGTAGTCCATACCGTACTTTCCAATCAATGGGTACAAGGATTGGGTGGCCTCCTCGACGGTCTCGTTGAAAGCCTCCGAGGGGGTGTGGCCGTTCTCTCTCAACACCTCGTATTGAGCAAGGAACATACCGTGGATACCTCCCATCAAACATCCACGCTCACCGTACAAGTCGGAGTTGACTTCTCTCTCAAAGGTGGTTTGGTAAACGTAACCAGAACCAATGGCAACAGCCAAGGCAATGGCCTTCTCCTCGGCCTTACCGGTGACATCGTTCCAGACGGCGTAGGAAGAGTTAATACCTCTGCCCTCCTTGAACAAGGATCTGACGGTTCTACCGGAACCCTTGGGAGCGGCCAAGATGACGTCAACGTCGGTTGGGGGCTCGACGTGGGTCAAGTCCTTGAACACAGGCGAGAAACCGTGCGAGAAGTACAAGGTCTTACCCTTGGTGATTTGGGGCTTGATGTGGGCCCAAGTCTCGGATTGAGCAGCATCAGACAACAAGTTCATGATGTAGGTACCCTTGCTGATGGCCTCGTCAACCTCGAACAAGTTCTCACCGGGGACCCAGCCGTCCTCGATGGCGGCCTTCCAGGAAGCACCGTTCTTTCTGACACCAATGATGACGTTCAAGCCGTTGTCTCTCAAGTTCAAACCTTGACCGTAACCTTGAGATCCGTAACCAATCAAGGCAAGAGTGTCGTCCTTGAAGTACTCCAACAATCTCTCTCTGGGCCAGTCGGATCTCTCGTGGACAATCTCTTCGGTACCAGCAAAGTTGATGGTCTTGACACCACGGATGGCAGCGGGGGCCATCGATTGCTTAGCGACAATGGGGCGGGCGGCGTTGGCCAAGGCAGCCATGGTTCTCTTGGAAGCCATTTGCATGGCGGCACGCGAGGAGGCCGAGCGGGCCATGCGGAGGGAAGCGTTTCTGAAGGACATTGTTGATGATGAAAAAAAAATTTCACTGAGGATTTGGCCAATTTTTTATACTGGACAGGGTGGAGAGTGAAAAATTGCCCGGCCCAGAGTGAACGGAAAAAAAGTGCGATTTCGCCTGGGGTCGGCCTGCACATAGACGTTGTGACTAATTGGCGCCGGTCCGGCGTTGCACAAAACACCCGGACAACCGGAGGGACAAGCCAAGGTGATGAAGAAGAGTGAGTTTTGCTGAAGAGAAAGAAAGTGAGTTCCGACATCGAGATGGGGAGGATTTGTCGCTTCATGGTATTTTCCACATTCTTTCAATTTCGCTTCGCAATGAAGATTTGTTGGACACCAATGCCGCTTTCGCAGTTTTGTCGCCGGAGCGGACGCAGGGCCTGCCACCAGGCCCGCTGCCAGGCCCGCCAGGCCCCGCAGCGGGAGATGCGCCGTGCCCGCTTATCGCTTTGGCCCATCGGCCTCTACTGGCAGTGTTCGTTTCGTCGTTAGTAGTCGGACCAGCTACCTACTATATGGATATCAGACGTCTTGGCGGGTAACGTTTGGGCCACCGTCAAGGGGGGAAGGTCCCAGGGTTCGTCATCGTAGTCCACCCACGACTTCGACACGGTGGATTCCACCAACGAGGGAAGTTGCGCGGGTGCAACTGGCTCGGGGGTGGTGACATTGCCGTTGATGTCGTGGTGGGGACGGGGCTCCTCCACAGGAAGGTGCTCGTCCATGTCAAACACGTTGGCGGCGGCGTCGTCGTCGTAGTCGTCCTGCTCGTCGGTGGTGAGGCCAAAGCGCCAGTTGTTCTCTAGTTGCTTCAAGAACTTGGACAACGATCTCGACGAGATCTTCTTGCGGTAGTCGGCGGCATCGTCCTCGACTCCGCCCACCCGCAACAAGTTCATGAAGATGTCGTAGCAATTGCGGTTCATCATGGGGTAAATGTCGTAAAGAAGGTCGCTCTGGCTGTAAAACACAAACTTCTTGAAGTTGGAGTCGGACACCAACGACTTCTGGCCGTCCACACAGATCGGCTTGAAGGGAGAGGTGCCAAACAACGCCGTCAAGAGCGTCACGCCCAACGACCAGTAGTCGGCGTACTTGCAATCGTACCTCTTGCACTGGGTGGACGACGCAAAGCACTCGGGAGCCATGTACTTCTCGGTGCCCACGTCAAAGTCAGTGCTGTGGCGCTGCGTCGTTGCAAGCCCCCAGTCACAGATCTTGAGCTGGCCCGCCGAGTTGAAAAGCACATTCTCCGGCTTGATGTCGCGGTGGTAGATGCCCAAGCTGTGGGCGTAGCGAATGCCGTTGCTGAGTTGTTTGGCCATAGAGTACACGTCCACACTGGCAAGTGGCAGCCGGTGGGTATGGATCATCTCGTAGAGATCACCCTCGGAACAGTACTCCAACACAAGGATGATGAAGTCGTTGGTTTCGAACCAGTCGACCAACAGACACACGTTCTCGTGCACGCCCAACTTCTCAAGAATGGAGATCTCGTGCGCCGCCACCTGGGCGCCGTACTTGTCCTTCTTGAGCATGGCCTTCATGGCCACCTTCTCGTTGGTGATGGTGTTGAGCGCGAGGGTGACCTCCCCGAACGACCCCTTCTCAATGAAGTTGACGTGCTTGTAGGTGTTCTTCAAGAGGTATCCCTTGGTCTGGTACGCCCGGTACTCATTGAAGGAGCGGTAGTGCTCGCTGACCCGTTGCACCTGGCCGGGAGCTTTGGAAGTGACAATCATGAAATGTGGGGTAGAGTGTGGGTGGGGCGGAAGCCGTACTGACAGGGCTGGTTTGTGGAAGTGACAGGGAACTCAATGTATAAAAGAAGAAAGAAAGTTGGTTATACTGCTGGAAAGTTGGGTTTGGGGAAAAGTGTGGAAATCTATGGAACTGATAGGGGTGGGCGCGCTGACGTAAGCCCTGAGTCACATGGTGTTTTGCGTTTCCCGCATCGGGCTGATAAGTGAGCCCACAACGGTTCCCACGTCACGTGCAATGCGGAGCAGTGGGGCCATACCCAACGGATGTTGCCTTGATTGGAGGTGAGAATGAGCTAACTCCAACATTGAGTCAATCCAACATGAGCCAAAGCATTGGGTAAAGCATTGAGCCAGTAAAAGCATTGAGCCAGTAAAAGCATTGGGCTAGTTCACCTATTGGACACAGACCGAACACTACACCTTGAGCCTTGGCTCAATTGGTGGTCGTGGCCACCTGATGCACCGCTTCTTATACAATTATATTAGTTGATAAATACATTACATTAGGCCTTGAGAAGCTCCTCGATCTTGGGCTCCAAGGACTTGGGCTTGGTCAACGAAGAGTATCTCTCCACGACCTTTCCGTTCTTGTCAATCAAGAACTTCTCAAAGTTCCACTTGATTCTGTTCAACCCCAACAACCCGCTCTTTTGCGACTTGAGGAACTTGTACACGGGGTCGGTGTTGTCACCGTTGACGTCAATCTTCTTCAAGATCTGGAACGACACACCGTAGTTCAATTGACAGAAGGACGCAATCTCCTCGTCGTTGCCAGGCTCCTGGCCGGCAAACTGGTTGCAGGGGAAACCAAGCACCACCAAGCCCTTATCGGCGTACTTCTTGTGGAGCTCCTCCAACTCCTTGTATTGGGGAGTGAAGCCACACTTGGATGCAGTGTTGATGATGAGCACAACCTTGCCCTTGAGGTCGGCGAAGGGGAATTCCTCACCCTTTTTGTTGAGAGGCTTCAAGTCGTAAAAGGAAGACATGTTGATGCAGAAATGGGGGGAGACTTTTTCCTTATATACAAATGCGATGGAGCGCCATTGTACAGGCGCGCCTTGCTGGTGCGAACTCTGCTTACAAAACGGTGCATGCTGTGGGGTCTCGAATGTTCCGAGAAATGTCATCACGTCGGGTGGCCAATCACGAGCGGCTATTTTCGTGGCTGAGCACGCTTGACACCACGCGGCGGGGTGTCTCAGCCCAGCCGGCGTTAACGGTGCTGCGGAGATACTACATGGGGTGCCGGATATAATTGCTGATGACAATACCATCTGGCGCGGCTGTGACCCGGGCCGAAATCTTCCGTGCCGACAACTGACCAACAACGAGACCAGATATTGGAACTGGGCTTCGTATGACATCTCGATAAAAGTGTTGTGATTTAGTTCCCGGGCTCGGTCTCGGTGTCTAGTAATATTGTAGCTTGGACCTTGGCATTATGTTTCGCACCACGCTCTTGGCTGTCCGGCGAGTTCCAGCCACGCCATTCCGGGTGGCCCGTTCGTTCCACACCTCGCCCGTGGTGTGGGCCAAGGTGAAGAAGACCAAGGCAAAGAAAAAGGAGGAGGGGGAACAAGTTGAAGTGTCCGACCTCATTGACTTTTCCAGGGCCACGTCCAAGTTCCAGGGGGTGCTTGATGCCTTCACCAAGCAGGCCAACGAGATCAAGATGGGCAAAACCAGCCCCACCATCTTCAACAAGTTGAAGGTGACCACGTCCGACGGAGAACAGCCGTTCACGTCGTTGGCGCAAACCTCCCTCAAGGGACGCAAGCTCATCATCACGGTGTTTGACCCTGCCCACACCAAGGACTTGGTCAATGCGGTGTTGGACCTGGATCTCAACTTGAACCCGCAGGTGGACCCGCACAACAAGCAGGCGCTCCATGTGCCGCTTCCCCCGGTCACCACCGAGACAAAGAAGGAGAACGCCAAGCAGTTGAAGGGGGTGTTTGAAAAGTACAAGAGCGGGCCCAACTCCCTCAACTCGGTGAGAACCGACTTTAGAGGGAAGGCGGGCAAGGTCACCAAGAAGAACAAGCTCAGCGACGCGGAGAACAAGGTGTTGGCGGACTTTGAAAAGTTGCACAAGACCTACGTGGACAAGCTCACGGACATTTACAAGGCGGCCGAGTCTGCCATCACCAAGTGACATGTATATAGACTTGCATGAAGGTCCCAATTAGATAGCGTATGCCAAACGTTTCTTGATGAATGTAGCCACCTCTAGAAAGACACACCCCTGCTGAATAATCGCTTGTGGTACTTTTCACACCACTGAATCACCCGCAAACTATGGTCAATCACCTGCTGTGAAGGCACCACGTCCTGGCACACACAGTAGAACTCCGAGTCCTTGTCGGTGAGCATGAACCCCGTCACCGTCGCTTGCGTGCACGTCCACTTGGTGTAGGTGAGTTTCTTGCCGTTGTGAGAGATGGAGCTCTTGGTGTTGTGAAGCACCAGGTAAAAGTGGATGAGCTGGAGAATGGTGTCAGAAGTCTGTGGACCGTACCGTTTGGGGTCGCTCATTATAAATTGGTTGTGCACCTTCAGCTTGTAGACGAAATGAGAGATGACCAGCACCTCGGTTTCGGAGAGAATGGAGAGTCGGTTGGCCAGCACCAACTCGCGGGCAAGCCGACCCCGGAGCGACTGGGAGTGGACGACTTTGTGGATGATGTGGTGGGCCACCTTCTGCATGTTGAAGAAGGCGCTCTTGCTGCCACTGAGAAGCAAGATGGTGATGAGCTGGGGCGGGATGTTGAGGCCGTCGACGGCCACGTAGTCGGCCAAGTCAAACTGCTTGACGAGCACATAGAGAAAGCCGTTGGGGTTGAATGTTGGCATGCAGAGCGGGATCCAGAGATCGTCGGCGGGGTCGTGGTCGGGCCGCGTCGTCACCAGCTCGATCATCAGGAGGAGCGTGTCGATGTCGTCGTTGGTGAGAAGGTGGTTTTTGGGCCGCATGTGGGCGAGGAGCGACGTGCCCATGGTGAGGAACGAAAAGAGGAGGTCGGCGCCGGTCTCCTCGGCGGAGGGTAGTATTCCCTGGAAGATCAGGCCCTCGCTCTGGGGGCGGAGTCGCTTGCCCAGAAGAAGAGCGTGGTTGAGTTTGTTGCGGGAGGTGTTGGTGATCTTCACGCTTTGTAGGCACGAGCCAAGGAGCTGGCTCATGAAGAAGTCGAACCCCGCAAACACCTCGTCGTCGGTCGGATAAATCCCGTAGGTGAGCTTCAGGCACAAGACATCGAAGTTGTGAAAGTCCATGGGCGAGAGCACCTTGCGTAGGTCGTAGTTCATGCGGTTGCGGAAGTTCTTGTCGATGGTTGGTTTCGACAATATGGAAAGCAAGTACCGATGCATGGTGTGGAGCTGGCGGAGCAACGTGGCGTCGTCTTCATGGACAATTTTCGACACCGCCATGAACAACACCGGGTCTCGGTTGAGCACCACCACCCTCACGTCACTGTCCGCCACCGAATAGAATTCCTCCTTCATGTTCTCCTGGAACGTGGCCACGATGGTGGTGACTAGGCCCATGTACCCCATGATCACGTCGTCCAGCCCGTTCATCGAGTAGATGGGCTTGCCCGCACTCAGCAACACAAAAAAGTGCTTGAGCTTGTCGTGGAAGGCCTTGTCGTTGGACTTGTCGATTGCCATCAACCGCATCAAGGCGGCGGTGTCGTTGGCGGGGTAGAAGTCCCAGTCCACCGCCGAGGCATGCGCGGGTGGGACGTAGGTATCGCTCACGGGCACCAGTTCCGGCGAGTAGATGCTCTCGCTCATGACCGAGCGGTCGTCGGCAACAAGGTCGGCCTGCCCGGTGGCAAGCGACAACCCAATGGTGGGGGCGCCGAGCGACGGGATCCACTGACTAGACATGCGCACAATTCGGCATGAGGATGTATTGTACTAAATATTTCTACTCTCCTTTCTGGTTCTGCTCATCTCCTCAAGAACATATACCAGACGAGGAACACAAAGAAGAGACCCGCTCCCACGATAGGCACGTACTGGCGAATCAAGGCCTCGAGGTTGATGCGCTGGGCCTTCTTGCGGTACTTGATGGAGTCGTTGCGCAAGCTCGACGACAAGTCGCTCATGCGGTCGAGCGAGTCGCCGCGGTAGAGAAGGTCCTCGATGTTTTTGGTCATGACCTTCTTGACGTCCGCGAGGTCGTTGTTGAGCTTGTCAATGTTGGACTGGGCCCTTTGGTCCTGATAAATCTTTTTCGTCTTGGTCAAGAAGTTGTCGAAGGAACTGAAGCCAAACGGACGGGCACTCGACGCCAAGGCGTCCTGGCCGTGGGAGTTGTGGAACTCGTGCGACACCTCCAGGAGGTACGAAAACGCCAACTTTCTCGGGTACAGCTTGTCACAAATGCAAAGGTAGATGATACTCTGGGCAATGAGGTAGTGGATGTTGTAGGCGCCCAGCTCGATGGTGGCCTGGGGCTCGGAGTTGGGGTTGATGCGGCTGATGATCAACTTGCACTTTTTCTTCTGTTCGCCGAGGGCGGGGTCATTGTTGTCGTCGGTAGATCCACAAAGAGGGAGGGCTGGTTAGTAGCGGCGTAGCAATCACAAACATACCATCATAGCGGTAGATGAGGGTGGACCGAACCATGACGTGGTAACTGGAATGGAGGGTAGTGCGAAGTCATGTGCTCATACCGCAGAAAATCTAAATCACTGCTATGGACCTCCTGAACCTCTCGTGTGACTTGCCCCAGACCCGGCCCGTCGGGCTGGTGTCGGTGGAGAAAGTGAATCGAGAAATCACCACCGAATTCAAGAACGCCGCCAAGAGCGTGGCCGCCCTATATAACTCTGCCACCACCTCTGCCGCCGAACAGAAGGCCGAGTTTGCCAACGCCGCCAAGAGCGTGGCGTCCCTCTATCGCATGTCCACCAGCTCCCATACCCTTCTTGTCAAACGGGGGTACCTCGAGTGCCTCGACGAGTTGTTGGACCACATCGCCCGGGGCGAAGACATTGAGAACTGGGCCCTCACCAAACGAGCAGAGCTCACCAACACCAACGCCGACGCCGACCCCGAGCCGGCGGCGTCGTCTCCTGCATCTCCGTCATCTCCGCTCGTGCTCCCAGAAGAGTACGAGTTCACCATTGCATCGGACATTGTCCCTGGGTGTAAGTTCCGCCCCAGCTTTCCTCCATTGTCTGTGAGGGGAGACAAGAAGGGGAGGGACAAACCTGAAAGAAGAGACAGATCAAAGGACAAACCCGAGAGAAAGGACCGACCAGAAATCAAAGAGAGATCGCTGGACATCGAGCAGGAGACCGACAGGAAGCGGTCCAAGCATTCCGATGCGGAGGTGAAGCGCCGCAAAGTGGACTTGTGAAGTCACAAGGTGCGGGTATATGATAGCTAATGACTATTTATTGCAAGTTGTAGTCCACCCACCGCCTTTGGTTTGGCATTCGATGGCCGCTGTCTATATGTGGCCTAGTAGGCAAAAAGACCATCTGCGTTGTCCACGTACTCGTCGTCGTAATCTTCGTAGTCGCTGTCGTCGTCGGAGGTGGAAGACTCCGACTCGATGGCTTCGTCGCCGTCGTCCACCAACCCCTCCAAAGTGAAGCAAAGAAGCGTGTCGCCCTTGGACTGGGTGCCCTTGGCCACCTCGTGGGTGCTTTCCACGTTGGAGTTGGTCAACCGCACCTTACTTTGGATAGTGACGTGATGGCCAATGATGCAGTTTTCAAGCTGGGTGTCGTCGCCAATGACCACGTCATCGAGAATCAAGCACCCGGTCAACTTGACCCGCTTGCCGATGGTGCACCGGTCGCCAATGACGGTGCGCTTGACGTTGGTTTTCTCGCCGAGCTCACAGTCCTGGCCCACGAGCGAGTCGGCGCCAACGTGGGCCACGGGTTTCTCCTTCTGTGCCGCGGGCTTGCCCTGCGATGCCTGTGCCTGTTTTTTCATGAAGCACCGGTTGGCCTCCATGAGCACGGGGAGGTTGTTGCTGCGGAAGAATGTTGCCTGGGGGGGGATGGTGACCCGGCCAACAATCTCCTTGGTTCGTGAGTGGCGCCATGATCTTCGGGCAAGGTCACGGAACACCTTGGCGATGGACCTCGACTTGAAGTACTGGTCGGAGAACTTGGACGGGCTCAGCTCGAAGATGCGGAAGATTTGCGTGGCATCGCCAAAGTAGATGCCACTGTTGAGCAGCTTGGTGGAAATGGAGGTGTTGGGGTGGTTCCACGACATCTGGGTGCGGATCTTGAGCGCCTTATGGAACTTGGTGTCCTCGATGGAGTAGTGGTCCAACAACTGCTCCAGCCCGTCGGCAAGCTCGGTGTACACGGTGTAGTTTTTTGGGAAGATGACGTTCTTCTTGTCTTCAATCTCCAATGTGTTGGTGTAATGCACCGAGAGGCCCAAGTAGTTGGCGCCGCTCTGGTTGCGGTACGCCTCGATCAATACCTGGGGAGGAAGGTCCGTCACGAAGTCGCACGGAAGAATGACAAAGCTCTTGTGGGAGAGCGTTTCCGACGTGTACAAGTGGTGGAGAATGTCGCCCAGGGCACTCGACTCCAACTGCACAAGATCGATGGAGCTCACGTACTGGTACACGTCCTCGGTGGACCCCACGATTTCCGCCTCGCCCTGCACCTGCTTGGCGTTTGTCTTGCTCTGGCGGTACGAGTCCAACGCCTTGCTGACGTCGCTGGCCGAGTCCGGGTCCACCACCACGGTGATTTTGGGGAAGAACGCCTTCTCGCACCAGTCCAAAACGTACTCGATCATGGGCCGGTTTGCAATGGGCAAAAGCGGCTTGGCCAACCCGGTGCTCCGGGTCTTGGAGAAGGGCGTGAGCGCCTTGCCGGGCCCACACACAACGATAGCGTGAAACTCCATCCTTCAACTGGCACACCGCTTGAGATTTTCACCGCGAAAGCGTGCCCCCACCACTTCTTGCCACATTAACCACCATGGCTGAAGAAGATCCCCTTTTGCAGGCGCTCCAGAACGACGACCAGGCGCCCGTCGACACCAATGTGGATCCCGAACGCGAAAGGGCATTGTCCAAGTTCAAGGACAAGTTGATTGAGCATCGCAAGTGGGACGCTCGCTTGAAGGACTTGCGGTTGACGATACGAGACCTCGACAAGGACTACGACAAGACTGAGAACGACATCAAGGCATTGCAGTCGGTGGGCCAGATTGTCGGTGAGGTGTTGAAGCAATTGGACGACGAGCGTTTCATTGTCAAGGCATCTTCCGGTCCGCGGTACATAGTGGGATGCAGAAACAGCATCAAGCGATCTCTCCTCAAGAACGGCGTCCGAGTATCGTTGGACATGACCACATTGACCATCATGAGAATATTACCCCGCGAGGTGGACCCCTTGGTGTACAACATGACGACATTCGAGCCCGGCGACATTTCCTTCAACGGGATCGGTGGGTTGAACGAACAGATTCGTGAGCTCCGAGAGGTGATTGAGCTCCCCTTGAAGAACCCCGAGTTGTTTACGCGGGTGGGGATCAAGTCGCCCAAGGGAGTGCTTTTGTATGGTCCCCCAGGTACGGGAAAAACATTGTTGGCCAAGGCGGTGGCCGCCACCATCGGCGCCAACTTCATCTTCTCGCCCGCCTCCGCCATTGTCGACAAGTACATTGGAGAGTCGGCGCGGTTGATTCGAGAGATGTTTGCCTACGCCAAGGAGCACGAGCCCTGTATCATATTCATGGATGAGATTGATGCCATTGGAGGAAGAAGGTTCAGCGAGGGTACCTCGGCCGACCGAGAGATCCAGAGAACGTTGATGGAGTTGTTGAATCAGATGGATGGCTTCGACAACTTGGGCCAGACCAAGGTGATCATGGCCACCAACCGGCCCGACACCTTGGACCCCGCGTTGTTGAGAGCCGGGCGGTTGGACCGCAAGATCGAGATTGCGTTGCCCAACGAGGCGGGGCGCTTGGAGATCTTCAAGATCCACACGTCCAAGGTGGCCAAGCAGGGCGAGTTCGACTTCGAGGCCGCGGTCAAGATGAGTGATGGGTTCAACGGTGCCGACATTCGGAACGTTGTGACGGAAGCTGGATTCTTCGCCATCCGTGACGACAGAGACTACATTTTGCAGAACGACTTGATGAAGGCGGTGAGAAAGGTGGCCGACGTGAAGAAGTTGGAGGGCAAGCTCGACTACGAGAAGTTGTAGTCATAAGTTAGCATGAGGGTGTCACTGACTACCGTGTAACTAGAGTAGTAATCATAACGGCTCTAATCTCGTGGAAAGTATTTCTATGTACACTATTTGCGTTCTGCCTCCTCGATCTTCTTCATGGTCTTCTCGAAGTCCGGCACCTTGGCGTGGGTCAAGGCGTCCAAATGCTTCAACAAGTTCTCGTTGGTGATGCCGGCGAGATGCGATGCAATCTTCTCGCCAATGAAGTCCTGGATCTCGGGCGTCAATCTGCGCAACTCCTTGGGTGGTTGCTGGGCCTTCTTGGCCAAGTAGATTCTCTGTTCTTCCGAGAGCGGCATCTCGGGGGCATTGAGCTTGCGGGCCTCCAACTCGGTGAGGGTCCGCTTCTTGTGTTTGGAGTAGGGGTTTCTCAACTCGCCGAGGAGTCCCTTGGGCAAGGGGCTCTTGGAGATGGACTGCAATTCCCACGTCTTTTCGTGGACGGCTTGCTGGGGCGTCAGCAAATCCCCGTCTTTGGGGTCCTGTGGGGGCGAGGGCCAGGGGATCTCGATGTTGTTGTGATGCTTGACGAAACGCTTGGGAAGCCATCTTCTGTACCGTTCGTCGTAGTATTTGTCCTTGTAGATGACTTCGTCGGCAACCACGTAGTAGACGTTGCCGTTCTCATCCTTGTCCTTGGCGGCGAGCTTGACGTTCTTCACGGGGACAGGGTCGGGGTAGTCCATGAGATGGGTGGACTGGTTCTCCACCCACATGCTCTTGGGCACAATTTTCTTGGTCGTCACGTCCGACAATAGCACCGAGTCGAGCTCGGCCGAGTACTCAAACACCGTGGCGATCTTGCCCTTGTGTTCGCCCTCGGCAATGTAGGCAAAGTCGCCGCTGGCGAAGCCGATATGCTCGAGGCGGGTCTTTCTGAGATGTGCGGGCACCACGCGCTGCTGGTTCTCGAACGTGGGGAGCGAGTGCCGGTTGTAGTCGGCAAGAAGCTTGTCGTAGAGCCGACGAGGCAACTTGTCGAGATCCTTCTGGAATCTCTTTTTAGCGGTGTGCCAGGACATGGTGAGGAATTTTTCAGCGCACTGGTGTATGGGTGTAAATTATACAAAGAAGAAGTAAAGGGCGGCCTCTGACTGTAAGTCAGCCTAGCACATGGGGTGTAGGTGGCGATTTCTGTGTGCCCGGTGGCCGTGGCCATTTGTGTTGGATGTAGGATCGATCAAAGGCTCGATCAAAGGCTCGGTTAAAGGCTCGATCAAAGGCTCGATCAACGGCTCGGCCTCACGGCCGGCCACTAGTCCGTGCAGATGTTGATGAACTCCTGCTCATTAATCTCGCCATCCTCGTCCAAGTCAAACTCATCAATCATGGCGCGGAGCTCGTCGTCGGTGAGATTTTCCCCGAGGTCCTTGGCCACGCGTCTCAAGTTGCGGAGCGAGATCTTGCCGGTGTTGTCATCATCAAACAACTTGAACGCCCGCTTGATCTCGTCGATGGGGTCTCTATCAAGAATCTTGTCCCCCACTAATGTTAGTAAATTCGCAAGCCTCGGTGTACATACCCACTTGAAAGAAGTCGTCGTAGCTGATGAGGCGGCGGTCGTCGGTGCCAAACTTCTGCATCACCTCGAGGAGCTCCTTTTTGGAAAGCTCGAAGCCGAGGGCCCGGAACGCCACCTTGAGCTCGTGGTAGTCCAAGTACCCATCGCTGTTCATATCAAAGAGCGAGAAGGCCTCTCTGATTTCCTGTTTCTGTTCATTGAGCAACTCGCGCTGGAGATTGCCCACACGTTTCTGGGACGACATGGAAGGAGGATTGCGACGTGATGGGCCTTATATCAGGCGACTTTGAAGGTATGGCCTAATTTTTGTGAGGCGCGTCGTGTAATTTTTTCACGAGGACAAAACAATGTTGTGGGCAAGACCGTACGTCCACCTGTAAACACCGTGCCAACCTTTTTTATCCACTCAATTCCTTCACTACCCCCAGTTCCTTCACTCCCCCGGCAATGATATCTGTGGGCAACCGGGTCAGTGTGCGGGGCCAGAACGGCACCGTCCGGTACGTCGGCTCCACCGACTTTGCTCCTGGCGAGTGGATCGGCGTGGAGTTGGACACCCCCAATGGCAAGAACAACGGATCCGTCAACAACAAAGCATACTTTGAGTGTGCCGAGCACCACGGGGTGTTTGTGCGGGCGTCAATGGTGGACCCGCCCGACTCCGAGCTGAGTCTCCATCGAGTGATTGATCGACTCCAGGCCAAGTTGCGCAGTGCTACTCACGATATCAAGGAGTACCGCCAAACAATCGCAGCTCACGAAAAGGAATTGCAGCATGCCCGCACCCTCGAGTCGCAGGTGGAAATGCTCTCCACAGACAAGGATTTTTTGGTGCAGAAAAACGGGGAACTCGAAGGTGCCCTAAAAAAGGTGACTGAGGACTATGAGGCCCTCAAGAAGGACGTGGCCGCACTCCAGGAGGAGCTAGATGTGAACCGGCAGCTCGAGGATGCCATAAAATCTCTGGCGGTGGACAATGTCTCGGCCAGCGACTTTCAGCTCATTGTGAGTCGCAATGCCCAGTTGGAGAGCACAATAGCCGGTCTTGAGGCCCTAGTTGCCGAGGCAAACACCAATAAGGGTGCTGCAGAGAGACTAGAAGTGGCCGAGGCCACTATCCAGTCCCTACAAGGGCAGCTCGAGGCGGCGTTGGACCTGGACAAGATCGTCTCGCACCTCACCGCCGAAAACGAACAGCTCCTGGCCCAGGTGGCCGAGCTCCGCAAGTCGGTGGCCGAGCTCTCGGAGCTCCATGAGCTTGACAAGAGTCTCGAGCACAGCCAGGCGGAGGTGGAACAGAAACTCAAGAGCGACATCTCCCAATTGTCAAAGGTTATCCAGGATGACAAGATGCTTATAAGCGATCTTGAACGCAAGAACAAGTACCTCGAAAACAAGTTTTCCGAGTACCGCACCACCAGCAACCGCAACTCGTCAATCACGTTGGCCCCGGACTACTACAGCGACGACGACACCCTCACCAACATCCACACGGAGCTCGAGCTGCTCAAGCTCGAGGTGCGCAAGCACAAGCTGGCGTCGTTTGCCGACCGGTTGTCGCTCCGGGTGTCGCAGGCCAAGCTCGATCTTCTCCACCGGTTCGACCCGCTGGCGCTTAGTCTGTCCACCAACCTCAAGAACGGGTACCGTGTGCTCTACGAAATCAACCTCAACATGGCCTACACCACCATCATTCTTGATACCATCACCACCCTCTCCCGCACCGAGACCCACCAGCTCTCCAATTTCATTAGTGTCCGGCTCCAATTCAACCACTTGAATGTGCTCCTCCAGGCATTGGCCCACTTGTGGGAATTCAACTATGCCACCAAACACTACGTGACGGTGATGCCGTCGCTCCGCACGGTGCTCTCGGAACTCAACAACAACCTCCTGGTGTCACTAGCCCACGTCAAGGAGGCCGACCTCGACAGCGTGCCCACGCCATCTTACATCGGCAACTTTGTTGCCGAAGTGCTGGACCTCCTCAAGCTCGAGTTTGTCAGCGACACCTACCTGGTGATTTTCCAAAACGTTTCTCTCTTCAAAGTGTATGTGAGCAATATCCACCACGAGTCGGTGGAGAATGTCAACTTGCTCCGGCTGATGAGCACCTACATTAACCGGTACTACGTGGCGACCTCCGACACCGACGACCTCATCAACGAGCTTCACGCCAAGGTGGGCGGGTTGCTTGAGGAAGCCAACGCGGTTGTCGCCAACCTGACCAATCTTCTTCGCCAGCTCAACGAGGTGTGCGAGCACTCAAAGGACATTACCATCAGCATCAAAACCAGTCTCAACTTCCACGAGCCCAGCGTGGCGTTCCGGGACTTGAACAAGATTCTCCGCAAAATCGAAGTGGAGACCTACACCATCCACGACGACGACGACGCCGTGAACGCCGAGCTACTCAAGGAGATCTTTGAGTTTGATTTCGACGTCGAGTCGTGGGGCACGCTCGACACCATCAGCCAGGCGTTCCGGCGCAGCCAGCGCTTTCTCGACTGTACGTACGAAAGCTACGAGAAACAGGCGCAGAGCATCTACGACCTGGTGGCCAACCCGCCGACGCCGGCGTCACTGGACGAGCCCGACACCAAGAGCGAGCGGCTGGTGGAGAGCCAGCACAACGACCTCCACGCCAAGCTCCAGGAAAAAGACCAAAAGATCCAGGACCTCCAGTTGAACGTGCGGCTTCTTGAGAAGAACATGGCGTCGTCCGACGCCAAGAGCAAGGAGTACGTGGCCAAGATGAAGAAGGAGCTCGCGCAACTCCGCACCGAGTACGAGGGCCTCAAGAAGAGCTACGACCACGTCATCAAGGCCAACAAGGACCTCGAGCTCGAGATCCAGCACATCCTCAAGTCGCACCAGCTGCTCGAGACGTCGCAACTTGTGGGCAAGTTTGCCGATCTCCAGAGCGAGAAGAAGTTCACCGAGGAAATGGCCCTTGTGGAAGAGGTGCTCCTTCTCCGAAAGATTCTCAACAACCGGTACTCCCAGTACAACCCGCCCACCGACGATCTAAGGTGGCTCGACCAGCTGATCATCCCCAACATGCCGCCTGCCCCTCAGAGCGCCCGTGACTTCAAGCAGTCGGGCGAAAAGATCCGGGCGTTGGCCCAAGAGACCCAGCCCGTACGTATCCAGGGCCAGGGCGGGTGGCGGCCGCGGGCCAACCTCCCCAAGTACATCAACACGTTGATTGAGGAGAAAAAACGACAGTACCAGCACGAGCGCAACGCCCTGGTGCTGTCTTCATTTAATTAATGCATGTATGAACACTAGTCAGCACAATGCCCTGGTGCTGTCTTCATTTGATGATGCATGTATGAACTAGTCCAAGCTGACGTCGCCGTCGTCGGCTTTGGGCCACTTGGGCGCCATGTCGATGTGGTGTCTCGGATACCACCACTCAAGCACCATGTAGAGAAAGATGTCCACCACCACACAGAGCACAAAGAGCTTTCCCGCGATCAAGCCACAGCAATGGTAGTTTGAGAGGCGCTCGAGAAGCGGCGTGGGGTGCGACGCGAGCAGCTGGTACACCCGCTGGGTGCGTAGGGCAATGTTTTCCCACGAGTACATGGCCGCCACCTCGTCGTGGAACTTGGAGGTGTTGATGGCGCCGCGGTGCACCTTGTCGATGGCATTGATGGTGGCACTGACCAAGGAGTCCTCGTCGGGGTCGGCAAAGTTGGTCATGTGGTGAGGGAGCACCTCGGGGATGCCCCCCACTTTGGTGGTGACGACAAACAACCCGCACAGCGCCGCCTCGACAATCACCGTGCCAAAGGCCTCGGTGAGTGTCGGGTGGAGGTAGATGTGGCCCTGGACCATGACGTCGCGCACCTCCTCGTGCTTGACGGCGCCAATGAGTTGCACCCGTTCCTGGAGGAAGTAGCGTTCTCGCATCTGGTCGAGGTCCAAGTACTTGGGGCCATCGCCGGCAATGATGAAGTCGACCTCGGGCTTGGCCTCGCAGATGCGCGGGATGACGGCGGTGAGAAGGTCCGCTCCCTTGTTTGGGAAAAGACGGGATATGACCACGATGGTGAGGCGGCCGTTTGTCGGTAGCGGTTTCTCTGGAGGCGCAAAGTCCTCCGATATGACGGCATTGGGGATCACCGACACCAGGAGCGGGTCAATCAGCGCCCGGAGCACGGTGTTTTCCTTGCACGTGTGGCTGACGCAGATGACGTGGCCCACGTCGCTCAACGTGAACTTGAGGAGCTTGTTGCCGACGATGGAGCCGACGTCGGCAAACCCAAAGAGCGAGTGGTCGGTGAAGACGGTCTGGAGGCCCATGGTGCGCCCGTGGAGGAGAGCTTCGTGGCACAAGCTGGAGAAGGACCCGTGCCCGTGCACAATGTCGATTTGCTCGCGGATGAAGATGCTTCGTAGCACGGGGAATGCAGAGAACACCGTGGGGAACGTCGAGCTCCGGTACACTTGGAGAAAGGGCACATGGTACACCTTGAGGCCGTTGGTGAGGGTTCGTACGCCACATCGCGAGCCATAGTCGTGGGTAATCACCACCACCAGGTGGCCCAAGTCAATGAGCTTCTGGGAGAGGTGGTATACGTGGAACTCGACGCCGCCGGGTTGCGGATAGAAGAAGTCCGTCACCATGGCAATGTTCATGATGACATTGTGCGCGGTACTTTAGACTTGTAATATACAAACACTATGTAAACGCATCGGGCGGAAGCAGCGCCGCCAGGTTTTTGAAGTTGACCGACGCGGTGTCAAAGTCCCAGTTGCTCTGTTGGCAGAGCATGACGCCATACTGAAGATTCAACTTGGTGGCCAACACCACGCGCACCAAGATCTCCTGTTGTTGTGGGTTAAGGTTAGCCTTGACTTCGGGGGGGAGGTCGGCCGCCGTGGGTTGGCCTGGTTGTGGGGTTGGCGTGGCGGCGGCAGTAGGAGGGGCAGATGGCGGCGGCGTCGCGGCCCATGCCGAGGGCGACGACGTGGGTCTCACCAATAGGAGGTCGGACGCCACGATCATGCTGCCGTTGGGCGTGGGGATGATGATGAATGTTCTGTCGAAGGACTTGGAACTGAGGTCGGTTTTCTTTTTCGGCCCGCTGAAGCGGTTGCGGGTGCCCTTGGCCAGGGCATTGATGGCGTCGCGGTTGAGGGGCGCCGCCACCTCGTCAAAGGACCCGTGGAGCACCACCATGATGCCGTTGAGCGGTGGGTACCGGTATGCCTCCATGCTAAAGAGCTCGGGCTTGGAGAGATCGTGCCGCGAGCCGGGGAGCTGTGCAAACAACTTGGCGATGGCCTCGGGACCAAGCGCTAGCCGCTGGGCGCGGCCCTTGGCGGACGACACCCGCGTGATGTTGCGGCTCAAGGGGATGTAGAAGGAAAGGTCGGTGTTGGAGTCGGAGTCGTGCGGGTGGGCGGTGTCCACCTGGACGGAGAACTGCGACTCGTTCTGATAGAGTATGAGCAACCCGTTGCGGTCGGAGTCCCAGAGCTTGTAGAAGTTGGCGATGAAGTTGTTGGCCAACCCCTGGACATCGGCGTCGGAAAAGAACATGGGCTGGTTGCCGAAGGGAAATGCAAGAATGTTGTTGAGGGCGTCCTCGTTGCGAACCACCTCGCCATTCACCACCACCAACCGAGGAAAGTTCTTCATGAGCTCGAACTTGAGTTCGGTGGTGTTGCTGACGGGATTGCCGACAAGTATGATTTCCCTCAAGTAATTTAGTTTGTTCTTCCACGACTCAAACACCTTGACGCGACCGAGGTTGTTGTTCAGCAACGACAAGTTCTTCAATGTGGGGAAGGTGAGGGGCAACGTGGAGATGGACGACAAGTCCGTGAGGCTGTTGGACGACATGTCGATACTATTGACGTCCAACTTCAAGTCGGAGGCCACCTTCATCAACGCCGGGAAGAACTTGGACGACGTCGAGATGGACGCAAAGAACCCCGTGCTCACGAGCCCGGGGTCCAGCTGCACGTTGGTGAGGTTCAACATCTTGATGTCCGGCTGGTACCGCGACTTGAGGAAGTTGGTGATGGTAGCGATGGTGTCGGAGGGTCTGGCGCCGCCATTGTCCTGGCTCCGGGAAAACCGCAACGCCTGCCCGGCAAAGCGCACCCCGGCCCATTGGAACAACGCGGTGGCGTCCTTGTCGCTGGCAACAAACCCCTTCAACACGCCGGACGCCGGGTCGACGGTGTAGTTTGAAACGGTGATTCGACACTTGCGTCCGATGAACGCGACACACTCGTCGGCAGAGGCGCCGTTCCACCCAAGGATGTCCACGCCCACGGGCGCGCCGAAGCCACCGCCATTGTTGCGGTTGGCGGGCTGGTTGGAGTTGTTGTAGCCGCCTCGACCTCTTCCACGGTAACTCATGGTGATAAATTTTCGCGCCATGTCATAAATACTACACTACGTCCTCGTGCCGGGCACGGCACGAGGCACCTAGTGGCTGGGGGAAACAACAATGGGAAAGCTGACCAATACGGGGGCAAGCTGTCGTGGTCTTTTCTCTGAGGCCAAGACATTGGTCTGGCGTGGCCCACGTCTCTCCTCTCAGCTCTGTCTGTAGGTCCCCGGCGGTGACGACTGCCTTGGCCTATTGTACTCTCGTCTTGTCTCGGCATCTTGTCCCTCATTTCTTGTTTGTCTCCCCTACTTCTCATCAAGGGTCTGGTGGAGGGTCCCCACCACCTTGTACTTGTTTTCAAAGTGTTCTTCCCAGCCGTCCAACGACTCCAACTCAAGGTCCGAAAGACCCTTGAGGTCGTCGATGGGCTCGTCGAGCGGCGTCAACACCGCCGGATCAAACGAGTTGAGCGCCAATCCCCGCGAAGCGTCTCTTCCGGCAAAGTTCTCGTAGGGCCCGCCGGGGCCATAGAACGACTTGCCGTTGGTCACGTCAAACACCCGCCCGCGCACGGCAATGAAGATCTTGGGGTCGTCGGTGCCGTTGTACTTTGCGAGAGTGTGCGGGGTGAACTTTCCGCTGACAATGGTGTCGGGCCCGTCCTGATTCTCCAATGGGTTGGAAACTTGCACGTCTGCAACCAACTGCTTGATGAAGTATAACACGGCGGCGATGATAAGAATGGTGGCCAACATGAGTGGGGTGGAGTTTGTGAACGAGCGCTCGTTTGGAAAATCATGTGCACCACGCCATTCACAGTGGGCGTATGGCCAAGTCAGGTGGCTCTATATATAGCGGGCGAACGAAGGGGCCCCGCAACGTCTGCAATTTGTCCCATGGTTTGTCATGCGGGCCTCTTGGCTCTGCGCTCTGCCATTTACGTCTGTGATCTGGCCGTGATGATGTATGACCTAAGTTGACTTCCATCCAATTCACCTAAGCTCTACCTGACTCTCTTCTCCACCCTAGCTGTAATCTTTTCTCTTTCCTATTAGATCTCACTCTCCCTCTCAATCTTCAATCGCACGCATCGCCATGGCTCGAGACATTATAGCATTGGATGCATTGACCGCCAACAACCTCGGCACCTTCAGGAAAATCAACGAGGTCACTCTCCCCACCCGCTGGCCCGAGTCCTGGTACCAGGACTCGTTGAGCTCGGACCAAATCGTCCAGCTCGCCTACTACACCGAGCTCCCCGTCGGGGCCATCAAGGCCAAGGCCATCAACACCAACCACAAGGGCTCCTCCCACAGCTTGTCGCAACAAGCACAGCTCAACTCCAAGATCGTCCCCAACGCAGTGTACCTCGAGTCGCTTGCCGTGTTGAAGGCATACCAGCACCTTGGCATCGGGTCCAAGCTCTTGGACTACTTGATCAAGGCCACCAAGGACAAGTTCATCCACGAAATCGTGTTGCATGTGCATGTGGACAACAACGAGGCCATCGACTGGTACTCCAAGAAGGGGTTCACCAGGGGAGAGGTGGTGAAGGACTACTATAAAGAGCAGGGCCTCGAGAACCCGGATGCCATTATCTTCACCTTGACTGTATAGAGAACAAGTAAGAGAGAGCTTTGGTGATTCAATTGTAGGTTTTTCGGAATTCACCATGTTTGTCAATATTTCAAAGAAATCTGTGATTTGTGCTGGATTTTTTCCAAAATCGTGGTATTGTGAAATTTGACAATGACAACCATACAACACAGTCACAAATGAGCAAATCCTAAGGTTCGATAGTCACACCAACCCTTGCTTTCGCTTGGCTGTAACTTGTTATGATGTTTGTTACCACCGTTTAGACTTGATATGATGTAATTCTAGTTACTATTGACAGCTTCGCTCCGCTCGCTGTCGCCTCGCTGTCGCTGTCACCGCTATAATACACTACTCCTTCTCGTCCTCCGTGTCGGTGTTGATGTCGGTGAAGACGCTCTCGGCGTCGCTCTCGTCGTCCTCGGCCTCCTGTCTCTTCTTGACCGCGCCTCCTCTCAAAGCCGCCAATGCACCGGCGATCGAGTCCTCCTCGGGGTCGGAGATGTCGCTCTCGCTGTCGGAATCAGTCTTTCCCTCAAGCTTGGCCTTGAGCTTGGCGGCATCGAGCTTAGGTGGAGGAGGTGTCTTCACATCCATCACCAAGGGGATATCGACGTCGCATCCAAAGTAGCCCGTGTTCTTCAAAATCAATCTGAAGTGGTACTTGTTCTCATTGGGAGGCGTGGGCATGGGCAATGCAATGTTAAAGGTGCCGATGGTGACCTTGCCCTCGGCCCACTCCTCTTGGGAGAGCTCGAGGTTGGACAAGTCGGCGTGGTCGAGGTAGGCAAGCCCGCTGTTTTCGACAATCTTGGCGTCCTTCTGGCCCACCAAGATGCCCACCCATCCGTTACGAATGTTCCCGGGGAAGTAGGGTGAGTAGGTGAAGGGAAGACGGGGCTGCGAGTCGTTGACACTGAGGGGGTTTTTGAGGTACTCCAACGTTTCCTCCTCCTGCAATCGCTCGTCCTCAATCTCAGGACATGACTTGAGCCGGGGGCCCTTGACCAAGAACTTGACGGAGATGTGGGCGTTTGACGACGTGGGCACCACCGTCTCCCCGGGCACCTTGAAAGAGGCATCAATGACTCGAAGCTGCGGGATGTGGGCCGCCACCTCGAGCGCCTCGGCAAGCTTCTGCTTGTCGGTGATGCCCAAGATCTTGCCCGCCTCTTCCTCCGAAACAGCAAAGAGTTTTCCGAGCTTCCTCACCGGCTGGTCGGAGATGGCATCGGCATTCACATGGGGCAACTGTAACAACTCTTGGTAGGGCCCGGTGGGGCGGGCAGCCTGGATGATGGCCTTGTGCAAATCGGCGGCAACAACAACGTACTCGGTGGCTCTAAACACAGTGGCAATCTCGATGAACCCACTGATGAGAGCAGGAAGCTCGGCGACGATGGCGAGGCGCTCGGCCTCGCTCTTGGCATCGAGCGGCTCGTCGAATTTGCGGAACAAGTGCTTGGCAATGTGTTGCTTCACCTGGGGCACCTGGAGATGGGGGAACTTGTCCTTGATTTCCTGCGAGATGATCATCATGTCGAGAATGTCGTAGGGGGTCACCACCTTGCTGGGGTTTCTGTCGGCCAATCTTCTCACAAACAACCCGGCGGTCTCCACGTGCAAGCCCTTTCTGGTGTGAGACTTGACGTTGTTCCACCAGCGGCCAACAATGAAGGGCAACACCACGCCAATGAGCAAGAAGTACACCAAGATCATCACGGGCGAGTACTTCCCCTCGACGAGGAACCGCGGGATGGCAATGCCGTGGGTCACATCCTGAGGCCCGTCGGGGTGGCCGTACTTCTGGAAGTTGGCCTTGGTGACCTCGTCGGTCAACGCCTTGTAGGCGAGGTTGATTTTGATGAACGCCGCCTCCATCTCTTCCTTCACCGACTCGGTGAGATCCTTCGGAAGCTTATCCGGGTGGAACTTGAGCGACAACTTTCTATACTTGCTCTTGATTTCTCTCTCGGAGGCGGTGATGGAAACATCGAGAATGGTATAGGGATCGAAGGTGCCCGCCAAGTCGGCCTCTTTTGTGAGGTAGATGGAGATGTAAATCACCAACGCCCAGCCAATCACCAATACAACAAGGGTCTTGTTGAAGATGCGGGCGCTTTTTTGCTTGGAGTAGAACTTGGTGATGTGGACCTCGTTGACGGGGTGGATGGCCCGGTGGTCTTTGCGGAGAGCGCCGGGGACTTTTTCATTCAGCGCAATGGCATCGTCCGAAGACAAGAGCCGGGTCACCCACTTGTAGGTCAAAGGCACCAACACAAACGTGAGGATGGCCAACACGAAGAACGGCCACGTCTCGCCGTCTTCGTCGTACTTGTATTCGGACGCCATGGTGGTTTTTTCAATTGACGTGTTCAGTGCGAAAAAACCAGGCCTCGGCCGGGAGGTGGGGGCGGCCCTGATTTTCAGTCGCACGGGGCGGGCGATCGCTTCGTCAGGTGCGACCGGCAAGCCGGCCGACCAGGAAGCCGCCAACCAGGCTACGTTTTTCAATGATACTTATACTCTAGTGGTGGAACAACCGGATGGGGTTCTCCACGTAAACGAGATCGTGCGAGTCGGCGGCACCAAACACCGCCTTGTCCATGACGGAACCCGAGGGGGCGGCAATGAACTTGACGCCGGATCTCACCGCGCGGTAGACATTGTCAGGGAAGGGGAAGAAGGCGTCGGAGGAAAGCGCCACGTCGTTGAGCTTGGCCAACCACTCGGCTCTCTCTTGCTGGGTGAGAGGCTCGGGGAGCTCGGCGAACTTGGACTCGTACTCGGACTTTTCTGGCTCGGTGGTGGGGATCTGGCCCGTGACAAACAAGTCGATGGCGTTGGACTTTTCCGGTCTCTTGACGCCCTTGGCCCACTTGAACGCAAGCACCCGGGGGTGTTGTCTGAACCACCAGTTGTCGGCCTTGTCACCGGCCAATCTGGTGCAGTGGATGCGCGATTGTTGACCGGCACCCAAACCAATCACCATACCGTTCTTGGCGTAACACACCGAGTTGGACTGGGTGTACTTCAACGCAATGGTGGCCACGGTCAAGTCGATGGCGCCTTGCTCGGTCAAGCTCTTGTTCTTGGAAACAAACTCCTTGAAGGAAGAGCCCTTGATGATGGCGTCGTTGCGCTTCTGTTGGAGCGTGATGCCGTACACCTGTCTGGACTCCAAGGTGTCGGGCTTGAAGTTGGGGTCAATCTGAAGGATGCAGTACTTACCGCCCTTCTTCTTCTTCAAGATCTCAAGCGCCTCGGGAGAGTAGCCGGGGGCAATGACTCCGTCAGACACCTCCTTGGAGATGATTTGCGCGGTGGGGAGGTCGACAATGTTGGACAACGCCACCCAGTCGCCGAAGGAAGACATTCTGTCGGCGCCTCTGGCTCTGGCGTAGGCGTTGGCCAAGGGCGACAAGTTCTCAATGTCTTGAACAAAGTAGATTTGCTTCTCAACGTCCGACAATGGCAATCCGACAGCAACTCCGGCGGGGGAAACGTGCTTGAAGGAGGCAGCGGCGGGCAAGTTGAGCGACGCCGACAACTCCTTGACAAGAGGCCACGAGTTCAACGCGTCAAGCAAGTTGATGTAGCCGGGAGATCCGCTCAACACCTTGAAGGGGAGCTCGCCCTGGGACACGTAGGCCTGGGCGGGCTTCTGGTGTGGGTTGGCACCGTATCTCAAGGGCAATTGCGACACATTCTCGGAGTATTGCTTGCGGAAGAAGTCGGAGATGGCCACGTCGTAGTCGGCGGTGTGCTCGAACGCCTTCAACGCGAGTCTGTTTCTGGTGTCGGTGGAGATCTCGCCCTTTTTGAGTTCCTCGAGGAACCCGGCGTAGTCCTTGGGGTCGGAGAGAATGGTGACACGCGAGTGGTTCTTGGCCGCGGCTCTCAACAAGGTGACGCCACCAATGTCGATTTCCTCAACGGCCTCGTCGATGGTGACGGCCACCTTGGAGATGGTCTCCTTGAATGGGTACAAGTTGCACACCACAAAGTCCACCTTTTCGATTCCCTGGGCGGTCAAGTCCGCCTCATCGGACTCAAGGTTTCTGGCAAGAATACCTCCGTGCACAGCAGGGTGGAGGGTCTTGACTCTACCGCCCAACATCTCGGGGGCGTGGGTGATTTCAGACACATCCTCCACGGGGAAACCGGCCTCCCGGATCAATTTGGAGGTTCCGCCAGAGGCCAAGATCCGCACGTTGGCAGCAACAAGGCCCTTGGCAAGATCAAGCAATCCTGTTTTGTCGTACACCGACAAGATGGCGGTTTTGTCGTAGGCCATGATGAAAGGGGAGTATGGAATGTCAATTTTTAATGGAGATTTATTGTGCGGCAGAGTCAGATTACGTGACACAAAGCCCATGACGGATGAGCGGAGCCAACTGGAACAGATTGAACCAGGTTTCTACATCTCGTTGGTTATTGTAACGTTCTATACCATTACGATTCTCAAAAGGTAGCCAAGAGCTAAACCTAAGATCTGTATCTCCACAAGGAAAGAGTGTTGTGCTTCTTCCAGGTGTGACGACGGCCAGCCTTGGTCTTGTTGTACAAGTGACCCTTGTTGATACCTCTGGACTTCTTGCCGACGGCAGTAAGACCTCTGGACTCTCTGTGCTTGTGGACAGGGTTGACGATCCAGTTGTAGTGAGGGTCGTTTCTGATGGCCTTGTGGGATGGGTCAACAAGAATCACCTCGTAGTACTTGTAGGTGGAGTCCTGGTTGATCCAGTAGGAGTTCAACACTCTCAAGTTGGCAGCACGACGACCGACACGCTCCTCGGCGGTGGATCTCAAGGATCTTTGGTACTTGAGCTGGTTGACACCCTGGTTGGTTGGCTTACCGTAGGTGGCACCCTTTGGCACAGGTCTCTTTCTACCACCTCTTCTCACTCTGACACGGTAGATGACGAAACCTTGCTTGGCCTTGTAACCCAATCTTCTGGCCTTGTCAGGTCTGGAAGGTCTGGAGGCTCTGTGGATGACGTTCTTTTGTCTGTACTCCCAACATCTGACTCTCAACAAGAATCTGTTGACATCAGATTGCTTCTTTCTGGACAATTCTTCCAAATACTTGTAGGCACCCATTGCGTGTAGTGTGTAGTTGAGATTTTTCTCACAAAAATTTTTCACTCTAATGCCCCGGTGTGTCGAAACCAAAAGCGCGGCGGTGGTGGGATGTGCTGAAATGTGCGCGTGCCACCATTTACCCGTACCGCGAGACTCGAGACCCATACCTCAGAGGCAGAGACCCATACCGCAGCTCGAGCCGGGCTGATGAAACACGGCTGCGGCCGAGTCATGGTGCGAAACCTCGACGCCTTGCCGATATTATTGCAACGTTGCCAGAGGCCGGTGGCGGTGTCGGACCGCGAGTTCCGGCGACTTGCTGTGGAATGTATGTTCCACGGCGTAACCTGGTAATCACAAAGATCACCCCTCGTATCAGTCCCAAGCAATTGGACAACGATTCACGGCGCCAAGCCAACGGGCCGGCGGCCCGCGGCGGTGAGAGAAGGATGTGGGTAGACGGCCGTCGATCGTTTACGTTAGCGAAAGCTTCCACGAAACACCGGTGGAGGAGATCCGCGCTCGCAACGCGCCAGCATGGTGGTTAGGGCATCCCGAAACAGGCTAATGTGTCAAAGAACCAGCATGTCGGGAAAGTACGAGGCGTGGAACGACGAGTATCTTGATTGAATCTAGGTACCCAGCGACCTGGAACGAGGGTGAGTGTCGATGGTTGCTTGCACCCACCCATATGGGAGGGTTTTGTCGCACCGCCGGCTAGAGACACATTGGCTCGAGCAAATTAATTACGTAAGGGGATTATCGCCAAGGTCCCCCACGAAACACCCAACAAACAGGCCACGATCGGCTGCCTCGGCTGGGCGGGGACCCGCTCATTAGCATTATTCGATGATCGGCTGGGGGAGGGAGCGAACTCCTCCACCAGAAAATATTGTCTCCTTGAGGGTAAGGCTGGTCGGCAATACGAGCGGCATCGGCGGGATGAGGTGGCGTGTGGCATTGGCCCGAGGGGCGGGGGTGAGCACAAAAACCGGCGGGGCACAAAGTAGGGGTCGCGAGGCCAATGGCCATTACTAACATTACTAACCCCACCGGCCCGGCGGTGGGTCGGGAGACTTGCATGGACTCGGAACGCCCACAGTTACTCGGAACATACATACGCATCATCAAATCGTGTACGCATCCACTTCGGTCGCCCGTGCGGCAGGAATAAACCCCCAACAGCAATCAAAAAATTCGCCTGGCATGTGTGAACAATAAACCGTTCTCGATGGGGAAGGGTGCGACATGACACCATGTTTCGCACCTACCCTCGTCCCCCACGGATTCCCCGTTGCAAGGATCCGCAATAGCAACCATGACCTGCACCACGGGTGGCGACAAGCAATACGGTGATCAGTACCACCCAAGAGGCAAAGGAGGGGGCCGACGGGTGGTTTCGCGGATGCGCGTGGATTTTCCACTGCGTCTTTCCAGAATGCGGTGCTCCCCTCATGCATGATTGTCACGGTGGAGCTAGCGCAAAGACCAGAGCAGGCCATCCTTACATTCTGGGGCACCCGCACGCGTGGCCAGGAAGGCTCAGGACACTGGGGTGAGGCGAGCGAGATCTGGTGCAATGATGGTGTCAATCGGGGATACGGTGGTTGATGATCCGCCAGCTGATCTATGACCAGCTGATCGTAATTTCCGACAACCTCCCCCAGCTTGGCATGTTACCCGACAGCATACCCCAGAGCCCCCTCGATCCGAACATAGCAGAGTATTTTTCTCAGCACCATTACCTAAACCCTAGCCGATTATAAACAAAGTGGCCCATGGACTCGGTGGTCCGTTCTCGACAAATGCACCGGCGGTGACGTAGCAGTGAGGATGGTCCGGCTTCTCTGCATGAGCCCAGGCTGGCCATTAATAGCAACAGGAATGCCTTCCGACCATGGGGACCAGTGTTCGGCACCACGTTCTGGCATCGGGGTTGGGCGTTTCTCAACTCGATCTCCTCGTCTAAGTGAACGCCCCAGATGGAAGCGGCTTCACGTGTTGACGTGGGTAGCGGCAATTAACGTGGAATGGGTAGAATCAAAAAATTACGAGCCGCAGGTGCCGCAGCCAACAAGCGAGGAGCGAGCGCCGACAATAATTGCGACAACGCCGTTCTTTCGTTGATGCCATTGTTTGCGTGTGACTAACCGCGAACACGTTGGCACTGCTCGGGGACCCTGATGGAGAACAATGTTGTCGGATGGGTGGGTTGCCGAAATTTCATGTGCGCATCAGCACCGAGCATTACGCAGGAGACGGAGATGCATGGCACCTCACGGAAAGAACAAAGAAATAAACTAGAAAATATACCCCGGCAATGGGCTTCAGCGACTTCCAGACATTCCAGGGCTTTCTTGGTGGAAGGGAATTTTTTTGTATTGCGCCGACGATAAAAATTCAGCAAGGATTCATGCCGCGGGGTGTTTGAGGCAGGCGGTCTCAGAGGAGAATGAGAGGAAGCGACTCATCCCAATGAGAATGCTGGTGACTCGCATGTGGATAGGTGCAGCTTGTCGTCAACTCGGTGATAGGCCGGCCACCCTTGGGGTGGGTGCCGAGGACACCGTAGCCGAGGATCACTGCTCTACGTTCCCTAAAGCAGGGACTACGGTTGCGTCCGAGTACAGCCTCTGCCAGGAGCGGGAAATTTATTTTACTCTGGGTGGGGGCATTTTACGTGAGGGCTCGGGGGGCCGTCGCCAGGAATACTGGTGCGAACAGACATTCCTGATTACAGATTTCTAGAAGCGAACCTGCATAGACAAAAACTGCATCCGAAACCGGATGAGCACGGTGATGTGCAGGTGCGCAACGCCTCGCATGAAGGATGGTGGTACTGATTTGGCCCCCGGGTAGCAATGGCCTTGATCCCCTTCGTAGTGGTGATGACAAACGTTGCTCCATGGGTGCAAGTTCAAACCGGGATTTCACCCCGGCTCGGGCGGTCCGGTTCTATGCAGCTTCCGAACGCACTGGAAAGGCCCTCTGGCGCGAAGGCCGGCCTCACCTCACAACCAGGTGCATGCGCATTGGAAGACATGCATAGACATACGTTATCCATACACAAAAAAAAAAGAAGCTTACATCTATATCGAGTAATACGTTGTTGGCTCCGCTGAATATTGCTAACTTCACACGCATCCGCCTCACCTAGGTGCTGGAAAAAATATATATATCTGAGATCCTCGCCGTACCCAAAGATATGCCCTTAGCGTAATAGAATGGAGCTTCTCAACTATGTTCCCGTCGATAGAATGAACAATTTCTCGGAAGTCAATGCCGCCACCGCATTGCCCACTGCTCTCGCCAACCCGGTGTCCACGCCCATGCCCAATAAGATGGCGTTTTATGAGCCGCCGCCCAGCATGGACCATACCTCCGATTACCACTCGGCGCCTCTGTCCACGGCCACGTCCTCCCACGGCCAGGTTGTTCATGAACCATTCGAACTGCCATTGAACTCATACCGCCAGTACCCCCCTCCGCCTCCCCCTCCTCAGTACGCATTCAGTTACCAACCCATCGACAAGGTGAAAAGCCACTCCATGCCTCTTATTGACCACCACTCATACACCGACGACTTCAAGCTCCGCCAGATGCCCATGCCTCAACAGCCGGCCCCCTCATCATCATCGCCATCAAACGTGCTGCAAAGATATGTGCAAGGCGGCATGTCACAGTACCCCGACATGACCACCATGGTGAATTCCAACTCCAACATGGTGTTGCCCATGGTGGAGTCGCAGTTTGTCGATCACCGGGTGTGTAATGTCTGTGGCAAGCGAATCACCAGAGACATGTCCCGACACTCTCGAACCCACTTGAGTGTATCTCGCTTCACATGCAAGTTCCCCAAGAACCAATGCAGACACAAGTCGGGCCGCTTCAACCGACCCTATGACTTCAAAAAGCATCTTTTGAACCGCCACTTCAAGTTCGACAACCCGGAGGTCCGCAAACTACATAATCTTCTGGACAAGTTGGACCACTGGGGGACGTGTCCGTGTGGACTTCGTTTCTTGAGTAAGGACTGGTTGGACGACCACATTCTCACCGATGATGCGTCCAAGAAATGTCCCTATGTGGAGTAGCCTGCCTGCAATTGGCCTTCCATCGGTATTCACTTCTTGTATAATGCTTATGAACAATCTTTCTCAACCGACTCATTAGTTCAACGACTTGGCGAGGGCCACCACGTCGGTGGGCCCGATAATCTCCACCGTGGGCCCGGTGGAGTCGGCGGGGGTCTTTTTGGCCAACGCCGCAGCAACACGCGCCACCTCGTGGCCGTACACCGGGTTCATGCCAAACGTGAACCGAAGCCCGTGCAAGTACGACGCGAGCCCCACAAAGGTGTCGTGGGCCCACCCTCTCGCCCGCTGGGGGTCTCTCTCCCCAAGCAACACCCCCGGTCTGATGATGACCGTCCGGGGGAATTTCAACGCAATGATGTCCTCCTCCAAGCGGCCCTTGGTCTTCAAGTAGAGAAAGGGCGACTTGGCGTTGGCGCCCACCGTCGATATCAACACCAAGGTGTGGGCGCCGGCGTCGTGGGCGGCGCGGGCGGCGTCGTAGTTGGTGCCATAGTCAATCTCGACAAACTTGTCGGCGGAGCCGGCGAACGCCCGCGTGGTGCCAAAGGCACTGATGAAGTGGGAGAAGCGCTGCTGGCGAATAATGTCCGGCCACTTGGAGGAGTCGGTCTCCACAAGAGAAGTGATTTTCGTACTCGATTCTTGGGGGTTTCTCCGTGAGATTGTCTTGACACTCTTGGTGTCTTCATCCTTGTTCAATTGCTGGAGAATGGAGCTGCCAACGAGCCCAGTGGCTCCAAGAAGAAAAGCATCCATGGTGCGTGAATTACAACCCGCACCCACCACAATCAAGCATTATATTCATAACCCGCACCACCACATATCAACATCTACATAACCGCACCACCACACATCGTCTACATAGCCCATGGGGCATGACAATACACAATTCCGCCACCCTTGATGTCCACCAGATGGCTATCGGACCCCACTTCCACCATACGCGCGCCGCAGCCTGCCCGTCGATTGCTGTCTGTAGTCTGAGCCCCCCGGCGCGATCGCTGGGGCTCGGTCCGGAGCTCCGCCGCGTGCGACGCATGCACGTGACGTAGGCCCTCGTCGCCCGCCGCTTTGGGCGACCCGTTCCCCAATTACTTCATCTGTCACCCCTCCTCACTTTCACACCCCCGAGCGTCGGTGCGCACCTTCACCCAACTCAAACACATTGTCGTTTGCCCTTGACCGGATATTGCTTAGTATTGGTCTGCTGTTGGTCACTTAGTGTTGGTCTCCTTGGTCCTATTTGTTCCACCCTGCTTTGGCATGTCGTCGCACACTCTCAATTACGACGACACTTACTCGCTACCCGGGCAGCCGTCCACCCAGTACCCTGAGTTCGACGAACACCTCCCGGTGGACCTCCCGCCGCCCACGGCCGAGCCCGCGTTCCCTTCCTTCAACTTCGACACCCATCTCAGCTACGTAAATGGCCCGACAGCAATCCCCGCCGTCACCCCCAGCGGCCCACTCCTGGTGCCCGCCGTCCAGTCGTCGGGCGACGACTACTTCAACTACTCGAGTCTGGCGCCCTCCAACAACGTCAACTATATGGAATTGGCGTCCCAGCCCCACAAGCGCAAGCCTTCCGGCACCCGCAAACCCCCCACCAACAAGCACCTCCTCAATACCCGGCCCAGCGCCATACGACACAACTCGCTCCCCCTCCAAAAGAGTGGTCTTTCTCAGGTGTACGTGCACCAGGTGCCCCAGCTCAAAAATCAGGCCAAGCCCGACAGCCCGAAGCGCAAGCGCAAGCCGGCGTTCCACCTTCCTCTCGACGACTTGAGAGCAGCAACAGCGCTGCCGCAGCACCTGCCGAGTCTCCACATGGTGGACCAGGACCTCGCCTTTGGCGACGAAGCCTACGGGCTCAACAATGACTTCACTCCCTCCATGAAACCCCCGGGCACCGACCCCTCGGGCTACTTCGAACCGCCCCAGCCAACGTGGGACGCGGGCGACATGCTGGGGTTCAACTTCGACATGCCCAAGTCCCGCCACTCGTCGCTCGACGAGTCGTGGGATCTCACGGGCGTCAACCAGTTGCTGAAACCCGACTTGGCCTTTGACTACGACTCCACCGCATACACCAACCCGTCGTCGTTTGACCAGTTCTCCGATCTCTACAAAGACCTCGGCCACCCCGTCAAGAACACCGAGTACTACGGCCTCCTACCGCCCAACCAGCCGCCCCACCGAACACTCCAGGAGCCATCGCACTCGGTCACCAGCTCGGTGGACACCCCCGCCGAGTCGGAGAAAAAGTCCAAGCGCTCCAAGGGCGCCCGGTGTCCTGTCTGTGACAAGTATATCAGCAGAGACCTCAAGCGGCACATGCGGATTCACAATGACATTGGCCGATTCCAGTGCATCTACCCCAAGTCCATGTGCAAGCACAAGACGGGGAACTTCAACCGGCCCTACGACTACAAGAAACACCTTCTTCACCTGCACTTTGACTTTGACGATCCCAAGGGCAAGGCCTCCCACACCCTCACGGACAAGCTTCCTTTCACAGGCCAATGTGCAATGTGTGGGGTACGGATGATTGCTGGCGACTGGCTCGACAAGCACGTCTTAACCTCCATTGCAGCAGAAAGATGTCCCTACGTGGAAGACAAGCCCGACCTGGGTCTCGACTCGGCATAGCTCTCGTACGGTGGTTCCGAGCGCCGACACCACCAGACCCTTGACTACCCACCCGCCCGGTATCAATTCCGTAAATGCATTCACCCCTACCTGGTGTCGGAAATCGTGTCGGAATGATGTCCAATATGTCGGAATGAGGGAGTGGTGGAATGTTATCAACTATCCCCACGGTGGCTTGCTCCCCTCCGTATGCACCTATTAGGCGACAGACCTACGATCTTGTGATGTCCTCGTCAACATTAACCGACATCCAGACATGCCTCCTGGCTGTTACGAGCCACTAGCCCTTCGTGCAGTGAACCCGTGGTGCCAATAATTATTTTTGTCAGGCGGTGTCCTGCGCCGCCTCGACCCTTGAGTCTCTGTAGGTTGTCACCAGTATCGCCAAATCATTCACGTGAGGGCCACGTGACTCTCGCGTGACTATCTCGAACTGGTTCCGGCTGCTAATTTGCTCACATATTGCTCAAATGTGCTCACGGCAGAGACACGGCGAATATAAATAAACCGCCATCAGTCGAGGTATCCAATGCTTGAAGTCCGTCACCACATGGAGTCCATGGCGATGGCCTCCACCACCGCCTCGTCGCTGATGGCCTCAGAAACAATGGACATGGACATGGACATGGACATGGACTCGATGCACATGTACTTCACCACAAACTACAAGGAGTACCCCGTGCTTTTCCGCACGCTCCTGGCGGCCAACGCCGGCCAGGCGTTCGGCATCTTCTTGCTCTTGTTCGTGGTGGCGTTTTTGGTTCGGGGTATCGAGTTTGCACGCAACTACCTCGAACAACGGGTGTGGAAAAACCCGTCGTTTGTCGAGTGCCACCCGGGCGCCGTCACCCCCGTCAAGAGCTCGTGCTGCGACAAGGACGACTCGTCGCACGAGCTCGAGGCCGCCGTCCCGCCCAACCACCTTTCGCTAGCGACCCGGCTCGTGCGCGATGCCATCCGCTTGGTCTTGTGTATTCTCCCCGACTTGTTTGGCTTTGCTCTCATGTTGGCCGCCATGACTTACACCTTGACGTACTTTTTCGCGGTGGTGCTTGGCTTGGGCATCGGCCGCTTCTTCTTTGAGAGATTGTCCGACAGACACAACTTGCGGGCCATCGGGCCCACCGGGTTTCACTGTAACTAATGTGTACTAATAGATTGCCAGCTAGATGAAGCAGTTGGTCGATGCGTTAGGCGCTAGGCAAACCGCTTCTCGATATGCCTCACCAACTCCGCATACTTGGTCTTGTTGAACGACGACCCCGTGCCGTCGGCCAACTTCTCGCTGTAGAGCATGCGGGCCAAGTTTCCCCACTCGTGCGCCGAGAACGGCGTATCCTTCTTGTTGATCTCGGCCACAAGCATGGGCTCCTTCAATGTGAATGCCTCAAAGTACTTGGATGCCCGCGTAAAGTCCACCAGGTCCGGGTATTGCATCACGCTCCGGAGCATTTGCTGGAGGGTGTAGATGTTGAGCATGATGCGCTTGATGCCGTGGCTGTTGACCTTGTAAAGAACCTCCGATCCCCGGATCATGAGCTCGTTGAGGAAGGTGGGAAGCCCCACCACCACGCCCTCGCGCTCGCCAGGCTTCAACACCGAGTTGAGCCGGGTGTCCACAGAAAACACCTCCTTGTTGTACTGGCCAATGAACTGGTCTCCATCACCCGGCTCGGTCTTGGGGAGCCAGTCGGTCTCCTTGAACGACCGACTAAAGTAGTACACCGCCTTGGCTCGAAGATCGTACCGAAGCGCAAGCAACGCCCGGTCCCGGATCTTCTCGAAGGTGCGGACCGCCGCGTCAAACTCCCCGATGGTGGCGCTGTTAAGCGCAAGATGAACGTTTTGCTTGTCGTTGTGGCCCGACCGCCCGTTTTCCATGAACAGCCAGTCGTGCTTGAGGCGGTCGATGGTCAGAAGCCGCACCGCGTTGGTGTTGTCGTGGATGGTGTAGTTGGACTCCTTGCGCATGCTGGGGAGCCAGCTCAACACCCACGACGCGGTGAGCAAGAGGTGTCCGACCAGACTGAATGTGGTGGAGTCGAGATAATCATCCTTTGACACTTGGAAAAAGGCCTGCTTGTCATCACTGAAGAGCATGATCTGCACCTCCTTGGTGACTAGACTATCGACTGTTTCGCTCATAGCAGCCTGCTGAAGCAAAAGGCCCGACATTTCCGTCAAGGCCGAGTTGCCAATCCACTTCTGGATGAGCGACGCGGGCTTGCCGACGGTGTCGCCGTACGAAAAAAGCTCCTTGTAGAAGTTGTCGTACGCACCAGCAAATCTCTTCAAGTACTTGAGAATGAGGTCGCTAATGTCCTTGCGGTACGTGAGCGACGTGTTGAGGGTGAAACACACGTCAACAAACATTTGCTTGAAGTCAAGGGCATTCTGGAAGATCATGGAGTTTTCAAACGGCACGAGATTCAGCTTGAGCCCGCTGGCAAACGTCTTGGACGACTGCTCCACCAACGTGTTGGCAATGCCCTCCTTGTCTTCGACGAGGGTGCGGAACAGCATCTCCAACATCTCGTCAATCTTGCCGAGAAACGACGTCTTCATGAAACTATTGAAGAAGGTGAAGGCGCCCGCGTCGTACTTGGGGCCCTCGGGCTCGCCAAAGTCGAGGAGGATTTGCTGCACCCCCGCGGTGAATATGAGGAAGAACTCGAGAATCACCCGCATGTTGTAAATGTTCTTGGGCACCAACACCTCCACCACGGCATTGAAGTTCTGGTTCTTGATGTACGGCGACGTGGTGTTGACGGTGTCGGAGGTGTACCCCGGAAACAAGTTTCGAAGTACGTCGCTCACGGGCCCCGAGGGGTTGTAGGGGATATCCTCGAACTTGAAGAGCTCCTTGCGAGCGAACGCGTCCGTCAGCAGCGACTCCGTCACCGCCCCGGTTTGGTGGATGTAGTTGATCATGAGCAGCTGGAGCTCCTTCCGTACGGTGGACCACACCACCTGGAAGTCGTAACTGCCCGAAGTGGCGGATATACTTTGGGAGGACTCGATCTGCCGCACAATGTCCGCCACCGCCTTGTGTTTCTGGAGAACAAAGAGACTCTTGACGAAAATCAGCCCGAACAAGTCCTGCAACACCACCACCGCCAGGTCGCTGAACTGTCCCGCGCCCAAGGTGTCGCTGGTGTCGTACACCTGGTACTTGGACAACCGCTGCAAGTGGGGGATGTTGTTGTTCTTGCACTCCTCGGTGGTGCGGTTGATCATCTCGTGGAGCTCCTGCTGGTTGTGAGTGATCAACACCTCCAACACCTGGGGAAGCCGGTTCAATTTGTTGGCGGTGTTGAGCAACAGATAGATGTAGTGGAGGGAGCCATCGGAGGACGCATCTTTGGTGTGGAGGTGGGGCAACTGGCGCACGAAGGCCACCACGTCCTCGCTCAACGTGTCGGCAATCTCAAAGATATCCAAGTTAGCCGAGTTGTAGATGTACTGTTCCAAGTTGGCCAGCTGCACGAGCGTCCGGAACGCCGTGAGCTTGGGGTTGGCCGTGTGCACCAACTGGTGCCACGACAGCTGTTTTTCCTCCACGCTCTTGAGGTAGATTTCGTTCTGGAGCTCGTCCACAATCATGTCGTACAAGTTGTTGGACTGGGTCTCGAGGTACACCCGCACCGAGTTCATGGCGGAAAGCAGCCACAAGTTGTACTTCTCGGCGGTCTTGTAGGCACCGGCAATGACATCGTACACCTCGTGGATGTGCTTGTCGACAATGAGCTGGTCGATTTTCCCGGGAACACCGTTCAATTCCTCCATGGCCTCCAACACCTCAATCATCTCGGCGTACTTGACCGACGTGGAGTCGAGCTCGTCCAACACATCCAGGCGGTCGTGGATGTCTCGCGTAGAGCTCTCGAGCATCTGGCGGATCTGGAGCGCGTCCTCCTGCGAGTCCTGGAGCGTCGAGAGGAGAAGGTGGTACAGCCCAATGCTGTTGTTGAAGATCTCGTGGTTTTCATTCACCACCAGCCGCAACGCGTCGCTGGTGTCGCCAAGCAACCGCTCGAACTCGGGCATGCGGTGCGCGAGCCCCACCAGCGTGTCGTCCAACAACAGAATGGCCAACTCGATGGGGTTGGCATCTTCCTCCAAGCACTGCGGCCACTCGTACTTGATGGTCTTGTACACGCTCTTGAGCTCGCTGACACTGTCCCGCAGCCGCTGCTGGTCGGCCAGCGTGCGGCGGCCATTGAAGCCGAAGCTCAGGGATCGGGTGCGAGGCATGGTGGGGAAGGTGTTGTGGAAAATGCGCGATCGCATCATGGACCCACTGATCATCACCATCTCGCTGGACCCCGCGGTGGTTGTGCTGTATGTGACACGTGTCATGAGACTGTACTAACTAGTGATCTGGCGACTCCAAAGAGAGACGTGCTCGACGAGGTGCTTCGCACCGATCTGTCGATCCCATCTACCCCGGCCAAGGTCAGCTACCATGGCGGGGACAAGGTGGTGGTGCTCAGCTCGGAGCTGCGCTTGTTTGTGCTGGAGGGGGTGTTCTCGCTGGACGATCCATTCAACGGGGTGAGTCTACCGAGACTGTCAGTACCAGGGCTGCCTCCACGAAAACTCCCGAGTCTGCCGGTGACATATCTGTCGGCGAGGGCTGAGAAAGAAAGGGAAGAAGCAGTGGAAGTTACACCTGTTCAAAGTAAGGCTCCGCCTGCTAAGAGACCAAGAAATTCCAAGGCAAACTCGGCGATCGAGTTGTCGGACCCCATTTCTGATGGCTCGTCTCCCGTCCGGCAACCCACCTTCACCACCAAAGAACTCAATGCCCTCAACAAAAAGACCCGCAAGAAGGAGGAAATCCTTGCCGAGATGATCATCTGCATTCCGTGGAAGGTGATGGAGGTGCTTGACCACGCACAACTCACCGAAGCATTCAAGGAAGCCCACGTTCGCAAGACGTACACGGGCCTCCCCCTCATATCGTGGAAGCGGCGGGCCCGCTCGGTGTACGACGACGCCAAGGACATGTTCATTCCGTGTGCCGAGCACGAGCAACCCCAGCGCACGTTGGCGCTCTACTACCCCGCCAGCCAGTTGGTGGAGATGATGGCCAGCGACACCCTCTGGCCCGAGGTGCAGCGGGCGCTCGATGCGGCGGAAGCCGACGCCCTTCTTGAATACAAGGTGGTTCTTCTTGTGGAGGGTTGGGACAAGTACCTCGCCAAGCTCAAGGCAGCTCAAGACCGCAAGTACACCGACCAGATTCTCACGCAGCTCAGCCAGAACCTGCCCCGCAAGCGCAAGCAGCTGGTGCCCGACATGGACCCGCACGAGTGCGAGCGCATGCTCCACGAGCTCGAGCTCAACCACGCCGTCAACGTCTTCACCGTGCGCAGCCCCCTGGAAGCGGTCAGCTGGCTCGTGGCTTTCACCCACAACATCGGTGCCGCCATCTACGACCGCCACACCCGCAACCAGGACCTCTCCAACATCGGGCGGGTCAAGCCGGGGTCCGACCCGAAAACCACCTTCATCCAGACCGTCAAGCAGTTCAGCTTGATGACGGCGCCCAAGGCGGAGCAGCTCCACGCATTTTATCCGCTGCTCCAGGCCATCTACGAGCGGTACCAGGCGCACGAGTCCTTGGGCACGTTTCTGGGCAAGAACGTGATTCCGCCGTCGGTGGACGCCGCCATGCGCCGGGTCTTCACCTCCACCGATCCCTCCGACACCATTGCGTAGGTGAGCCTTATTATATTACGAATCATGAACAAGACATACGATGCCCGACCATTGCGTGGAGAGCCCCACCCATAATACGATAACATACGAATCATGAATAAGATATACGGTGGATGCGAGGGGCACATAACAGCCATATTACGACTCGTGCAGAGGATATAATTCATGGTCCAAATCGCCCTCACTCTGTAAGACCTTCTTTGTTATGAATGCACTGGGTTAGTACTCACGTGGAAGCACATACTTGCCTTGCAGAAACAAAATCATCCTCCGACAACGACTCCCGGAGACTCTCGATCTTGTCCAAACCCTTGGCGAGCTGGGCAATGTCTTCCGACGAGAACAGGTAGTTCAACTGGGCCAACTGGCTGATGACGTGGAGCGCCTTGTCGATGGAGCCGAGATGATCCGAGTCAAACACCTCCACGAGGGCCAGAACGAGGTTGCTTTGCTTGATGTTGGCGGTCTTCTCGGAGGTGAGGCCCGTGGACAAGATGGCCAGCACGAGCGAAAGCACCCGGAGGCGGGTCTTGGGCTGCGCCGCCGCCAAGTCCACCACCTTCCACCCGCCCGCCTTGTCGAAGAGCTGGTACGCGGCCTCGTGGTTGCGTATGAGCGAGGCAAGCGCAAACACACTCTTGAGCCCAAGCTCGTTCTTGGTTTGCGCATACTCCACAAGCACCGCCACGCCCTCGGGGTACTTGCAGAAGTCGTCCTGGCTCTTGGGGTTGTTCTGGACGGCGATGCCCACCACGGAGGCGGCGGTCACCCTGAGCGAGTCGGCCCCCTCCCGCAACTGGGTGAGCACCGCGGGCCACATGTGCATGTTCTCGATGTTGTTGGCGTTGTCCATGTTCTCAATCAACATCTCGAAGTTCTCGAAGGCAATCTGCTTGTTGTCGAGGGTGGCGTCCGGGTTTTCCACCACGGCGATGGCGTTCTTCATGAGCGTGGGCTCGTCCGCCTTCTGGCCAAAAAGCTGCGCGAGGAGCTCGGGGTCCGGCTGTCCGATCTTGTCCATGGCCTCCTTGTCGCCGCTTTGCTGGGCAATCAGCCATTGTAGTAGTTTTTCCATGATGAGAGGGTAGATGGGAAGAGCAAACGGTGCGATAACCGAAAGGTGCGAACTTTCTGGAATCCCAATTTGCAACTACCAGAACGAAGCTACCGACACTAGAGGGCCATGGCCGAGGAAGATATCACATAAAGCGCATATTCATTGATGTATCAATTGTCAACTCTGTCACTTTTGAAAGTGAGGCATATTCTCTAGGTCTATTGGTCAGACTTCAACCACCTGGTGGCCAATGGTGAGCACCTTGCCGGAATCCTCTTTGGTGGCGGTCTCCACAATGTCGGCCACGCCCTTGCCGCTGGACTCCAACGAGATCGCGTGCAGCTTGGCAATCTCCAACATGGCCGGGGGAAACTGGCTGATGGACCGCTTGCCCAGGTCCGTGAGCACGAGTCCCGGGTGGATCGACACCGCGGTGTATCCCTCGGCCGCGAGCTCGAGACTGAGGATCTTCACCACGTAGTTGGCGGCGATCTTGGACTGGCCGTACGAGCCCGTCAGCGGGAACGGGTTGGCGAACGACCCCACCGACGACGTCACATAGAAAAGCTTCTTGACGGCGCTCTTGTCGGTGAAAGGCTTGACAGCTCTGGTGACAAGAATGGGGGCGACGGTGTTGACGCGGTGGTGCAACTCGAGGGTTTCTCTCTTAGCAGAGAGAATAGGGCCCAGCTCCAAGAGGATCCCAGCGTTGTGGATGTACACATCGATGGCGTCGGTGAGTTGGGCCAACTGAGCACCCAAGCCGTCGATGGACTCGTCGCTGGCCACGTCGAGCTCCACCAACTTGACGTTCTCGAGCCCCGGCGTGCCTTTGGCCTGGCCCACGTCTCTCACCGAGCCGATGACGGTGTTTTCCGGCTTGGCGCTGAGAACTCTGGCAATCTCGTGGCCAATGCCACGGCTGACTCCGACGATAAAGTAAGTGGTCATGATGATGGGGTGTTTGCAATGGTTCGTGCCTTTATAGTGTTTCGCAGCACAACTATCGCCGCTTAATCCCGAATCGTGCTGCAATTTGTCAGCCAAACTGATGGGTGAATCACGTCAAAGACGATCGGCCATGGGCCACACCATTGTTGGATTGCCTAGTGTGCTTGTTGAATGGCTGCGACGTTGGGTGCGACGTTGGGTGTGTGGGTGCGAAGCGCTGGGTCTGAGACACAACAAGTGACACTAGACAGTAAGACTTCACTACGGCGCTTCGTCTGAATAATGTCCCCGCCATGTTGGGACGCAGATCTTGCCCGTGACGTACGGCTGAGCTCAACAAGCCGACCGCTCGGAATCGCGACCCTTTTCGTCACCACGTCTGCCATGTGCCTTTCACGTGCCACGATCCCTTCCCCCGATGGTCGGCCCGGCCGCCATCGGGTGACTTCCTCAACCAGCTCGTGGTCGACACCATTGTCCCCGGTGGCCGAGCCGGCACGCCGCCACGCCCACCGCCGAATCGTGGGGTGATCGCGGTCACCTGATGGCGCGGGCCATAACCTCCCGCCGGGCCGTGAAAATTAAGGGCTCCGCACGCTCGGAGTTTTTTCTTCTTGCTACATAAACCACCCCGTTCTCGTCATACTCAAACGTATCATGTCCTTGTCTAACAAATTGTCTGTGAAAGACCTCGATGTCTCTGGAAAGAGAGTGTTTATCCGCGTGGACTTCAATGTCCCCTTGGACGGCACCACCATCACCAACAACCAAAGAATCGTGGCTGCTCTCCCCACCATCAAGTACGTGCTTGAGAACAAGCCCAAGGCGGTGATTCTCGCCTCGCACCTCGGCAGACCCAACGGTGAGGTTGTGTCCAAGTACTCGCTTGCCCCCGTTGCCGCGGAGTTGGAGAAGTTGTTGGGCCAAAAGGTCAACTTCTTGAACGATTCCGTTGGAAAGGAGGTTGAGGACGCCATCAATGGTGGCGAGGCTGGCTCCGTGTACCTTTTGGAGAACCTCCGTTTCCACATTGAGGAGGAGGGCTCCAAGAAGGTTGACGGAGAGAAGATCAAGGCCTCCAAGGAGGACGTGGCCAAGTTCAGATCCCAATTGACCGCGTTGGCTGACGTCTACGTCAACGACGCCTTTGGTACTGCCCACAGAGCCCACTCCTCCATGGTTGGCTTGGACTTGCCCCAGAAGGCTGCCGGTTTCTTGATGGCCAAGGAGTTGGAGTACTTTGCCAAGGCATTGGAGAACCCCACGCGCCCTTTCCTTGCCATCCTCGGTGGTGCCAAGGTGTCTGACAAGATCCAATTGATTGACAACTTGTTGGACAAGGTGGACTTGTTGATTGTTGGTGGAGGTATGGCCTTCACTTTCAAGAAGGTCTTGGACAACATGTCCATTGGCGACTCGTTGTTCGACGAGGCTGGCTCCAAGAACGTCCACAACTTGGTGGAGAAGGCCAAGAAGAACGGCGTCAAGATTGTTCTTCCAATTGACTTTGTCACCGCCGACAAGTTCGACAAGGACGCCAACACTTCCACTGCCACCCAAGAGGAGGGGATCCCCGACAACTGGATGGGTCTCGATGCCGGTCCAAAGTCCAGAGAGTTGTTTGCCGCCACTGTTGCCGAGGCCAAGACCATTGTGTGGAACGGCCCACCAGGTGTGTTTGAGTTTGAGAAGTTCGCCGCCGGCACCAAGTCGCTCTTGGACGCTGCCGTTGCCTCCGCCGAGGCCGGCAACACCGTCATCATCGGTGGTGGTGACACCGCCACCGTGGCCAAGAAGTTTGGTGTGGTGGAGAAGTTGTCCCACGTTTCCACCGGTGGTGGTGCTTCCCTCGAGTTGTTGGAGGGTAAGGAGTTGCCCGGTGTTGTTGCCATCTCCGAGAAGAACTAAACAAACACACTTGGGAAGTCAATCTCCGAGATCTAAGCAATCAATACACACTTGCAAAGTAAACTACTGTAGATATTGAGCTTTACTCCTACTTGCAAAATTCTCTCTGTAGGTGTTTATTCTACTACAACTTGGAGGCCCCGCTCATGATCTGCTTCCAGGCGTCCTCCGTCAACTCCTCGTACCGATCCTTGTTCAACCAGTAAATCACGTCGGTGCCGTTCTCGCCCTTGGGCAACTTCAAGTTCTTGAACTGGTTCTTGGGCACCTTGTGGTTATGCGACGCCTGGATGGCGTTGGTGGAGATCTTGATGAACTGCGGAATGGCGTACCGCGGCAAGCTATCTTTGACATACAGGTAGATCTTGTCAAGCACCGCCTGGTCGTTGTCGGCCAACTCGTCAAGGGGGTCCACCACCGCGAATCCAGCACGGCCCTCATGGTTGGGCACCTTGACTCCCACCACCACCGATTGCTTGATGGCCTTGGAGCCCATCAACTCGTTCTCCACCTCGGTGGCTGACACGTTCTCGGACTTCCACCGGAAGGTGTCGCCCAAGCGGTCGACAAAGTAGTAGAGGCCGTCCTGGTCCATTTTGAGGAGGTCGCCGGTCCGGAACCACGCGTCGCCCTTCTTGAACACGTCGTGGACAAGCTTGGACGACGTGGCCTTCTTGTTGCCGTAGTAACCCTGGAAGGTCTTTTCGGGGGCCTTGGCGTTGAGGATCTTCATCAAAAGCTCACCGGGCTCGTTGTAGTTGGCCCGCACACCGTAGCCGGTGTTGGGGTCCTTCCAGATCTCGTTCTCGTCGTCGGGGTCCATCTTCACCAACGCCTGTTGAAAGGACAAGATGAAGTTGATGATGGAACCATACTTACGACACGCACCGACACCAAAGTCTCCGTACTGGAGGTTGGTGGTGGCGATGGGCGATTCGGTGGCGGCGTAGAACTCGCCCACGGCCTTGATGTGGAAGCGTTGCTTAAAGTCGAGCCAGATGTCTCGGCGCAATCCGTTACCGTAGGCAATGGTGACGTTATGAGCCTGCTGGTCGGGATGGGGCTTGGCGTTGAGCAAGTACCGACACACCTCGCCCACGTACTGGATGTGGGTGGCGCCCGAGATCTTGGCCTGGGTCCAGAAGGACGTGGCGGAGAACTTCTGCGACACCGAGACACACCCGCCTGCCAACAACGTGGGACACATGCCCAACATGGCCGCGGTGGAGTGGTACAACGGCATGGCCGTCAACACCGTGGAGTTCTTGTCGACTTTCATGATGTACCCGAAGAACAGCGCCGCCATGAAGGCCTTTCTCCACGACATGATCCCCGCCTTGGGCAACCCCGTGGTGCCCGAGGTGTAAATCAATGCACACGCCGAAAAGTCAGTGTCTTCCGGACGACGGGTTTCGTCGGGCGCCCGGTGCTTGGGTCTGGTTTTATCGGACAACACCTTCAAGAGTTCTTGCTCGTTGATGTAGTGCAACTTGACGCTGGGCAACTCCTCGTTGATCTTGGCCTCGGTTTCGCGGATGGGCTCCGAGCAGTCGGGGTCAATGAACACCTGGGACACGTTGGTGATTTTCAAGCAGTGCACGAGCGGCTTATCCTTGGTGTTGAAGTTCAAAAACGCTGGGAGCGCTCCGATGTTCCAGAGCGACAACCAGAGCAAGATGAACAACGGTTTGTTCATACAGTCAATGGCAATTGTTTGATCAGACGTGACGCCGTAGTCGTACTTCAAGATGTAACTGAAGCGGAGCACCATGTCGTAGAGCTGCTTGTAAGTGTAGTGTTCCAACTCGAACTGGTTGTCATAAATAGGGAAGCCGTTTTCGTCAATGGGCGGTGGGCCGGCGTCCGGCTTGGGTCGCGGGAATGCCACCGCTCGGCGGTTGGGGTACTTCTTGACGGTTTTTTCAAAGGGATACCAGTAACTGGCCTTTCCCCGGTAGCAGTTGACCAAAAAGGGCACCGCATCCCGGATGACTTTCTGCACGAGGAGAAAGTCCTCCTTGACGTGGTACTTGGCGTCGAGAAGCTGCGAGCCCAACGCGGCCGCCGCGACTAATTCAACAGTGGACATGGATGGTGGGGTACAATCTGGAAATGCGGGTGCTTTTATAAGGCCCGCGTCTCCGCAACTGTGCGCACGGGAGCATGTGCTTTCCTGATGGGGATATCAGATATTAAGGTGGTCAATTCAGGAATGTAGTACGTCATCTCCACTGGCTGCTAAACCAGAGTATCGAAGATGTCTCTTCACCACTGGTTGTCTCGAGTCTGTCACATGCTCGGCGAGTTGCAGCCGATGTTGGGCCCCCACAGGTGCATGGCTGTACCAGATGAGTTAGGGTAGCCGAGTGTAGACAGCACCTACGTCGTGCACTCGTGCACCAAGGGTTTTGGTACTACAGGAACCGCCATCCCCCCGGTGTCACAGGCCTGGGCTTCGCGGTTGGGTTGACGTGCACCGCGGTATAACTGGCATCCCCCTCAATTTCCTTGTGCCACGCACGCACGGCATCGCACCGGGGACCGAGCCAAGCACACATGGCGCCAACTGCTTTGGCCACCGCGGGTTCGCGATAAGCCTGCACGAGGTTTTTGACCCCGGTGCCATCCTCGACGTAATTTCTCATGCAACAGTCAAAGTGACCTTGGAAGAGAAGTAGAACATTTCTGTAAAAGAAAGCCTTGGTGTTGGCGTCGGCAAGCTCGATTGCCTGCGTAAGCATTGGCATCATGGCGAGATAGTCGTTGCAGCAGCACGTTCGCACACACTCGCCAAACACATGGTTGAGCTGCGGGTTGTTGGGCTGCTTTAGACGGTAGTTGGTGAGGAGTCGAAACACTGTGCCGTGGTGTTGGATATGAGGGGTCTGACCCAACTGGTCGAGCCGGCTTTTGAGCGCGTGTTGAAGGGCAAAGGGGGCCTTGGGGAAGTGCCAGTGGCCCCAGCAGTACACGAGCACCACGTCATTAATGCCGGGACCGGCCTTACAGAACATCCCCGAGTCAATGAGCGACTCCATGAGCTCGCTGAACGACCACATGAAGTGGTTTTCGTTGTCAAGAATGGAGGTGGAGGCTCCAACACTGACAAGGTCGGCCACGGCACACTCATCGCAGGGATCGTGTTCGAGCCTGGCCCGAATGTCTCCGAGCACCCGGTCCGCCTCCCATGCCAGGGCAAACATCTTGTGCGAGCCCATGGGCGAATACACGCTCTCGTAGTGGGTGCTGGAGTCGTTGGCACTGAACACGGCAGACTCGGGGGTGGGACAAAAGGACGACGACGAATTACCCGACAATTCCAGCACTTGTTCCGTTGGCTGTTCTGTAGGCAGAGGCGACCACGACGTGTCGATGAGGGGCGCTGGCACCGGGCTGGGGGTTTTGGCGGTGGGCCCCCGCCGCAGCAATCTCGAGAGAAGGGTGTTTTGTGGCGAGGGGTGCTCTAGAAGATACAGCCGCACGCCGAAGGCCCCGATGGCCACCACGAAGGTGCCGAACGCCATCATCAAAAATATCAACAACGCATTGCCAATGAGGTCTTGCTGGGAGTACATGGTTGCAAATTTAGTGCAGGTTAGTAAAGTGCAAAGTGCGCGGTGAAAAGTGCACCGGGCCATCCAATCGATCATCGCACCATTCTGCTTATTCGCATCACACCATGTTGTGCAAGACCAGCTTTTTCTTCACCAGAAACACCCTGGTGTTAAACACCCTCGCCAGCACGCGGGGCGCGCGTCTCTCGCTCCAGCGGCGGCCACCTTTCACCTTCAAGCGGCTTCTCCCCTGGTTCAAGCCGTACTCCACGGCCACGGCCACGTTCAGAAACACTGATTTCGCCAAGGCAGTGCCCAGGGTGCCCCGGACCCCGGTGCTGATTCCGCAAAAGTCCATCGGGTACTGGCTCGTGGGCACCAGCGGCCTCATCTTTGGCATTGTTGTCATTGGTGGGTTGACCCGCCTCACCGAATCTGGGTTGAGCATCACCGAGTGGAAACCCGTCACCGGCCTGATTCCCCCACTTAACGAACAACAATGGCTCGAAGAATTCAAAAAATACCAGGAATCCCCCGAGTTCAAGCAGCTCAACTCCCACATCACCTTGGACGAGTACAAGTTCATCTACAGCATGGAGTGGGGCCACCGGTTGATTGGGCGCACCATCGGCATGTGCTTCATCTTGCCCGCGCTCTACTTGTGGAAACGAGGGCGGTTGACCCGTGCTCTCAAGTGGAAAATCGTGGGTTTGACGGGGTTGCTTGGTCTTCAGGGTGCCATTGGCTGGTGGATGGTCAAGTCGGGGCTCGACGAGGAACAGCTTGCTGAAAGAAACTCGAAGCCCACGGTGTCGCAGTACCGCTTAACCACCCATCTCGGAGCGGCATTCCTCCTCTACCTTGGTGTGTTGTGGACAGCGTTTGAAATTCTCAACGAAAACAAGTGGGCGGCCCAGGCCAAGACCGACGCCCCCGGCGTGCTCAAAATGATGGAGCAGCTCCAGAACCCGGCCCTCAAAAAGGTCCGCACCCTTGGCTTCGCTCTCCTTGGGCTCACCTTCATCACTGCCATGTCTGGAGGCATGGTGGCTGGCCTCGATGCCGGCCTCATCTACAACACCTTCCCCCACATGGGTGACGACTACATTCCCAGCACCAACGAGCTCATGTCCCCTGTGTACTCCCGCAAAGCCGACCACAGCGACATGTGGTGGAGAAACCTTTTGGAAAACCCAACCACCGTGCAGCTCGTGCACCGGGTGTTTGCCACGTCCACCTTCTTTGCCGTGCTTGGGTTCCACATGTACTCCATCAAACACAAGCGCATCATCCCCAAGCCGGCGTTCCGCATGTTCCACGCCGTCATGGGGTTCGTATCGCTCCAGGTGACGCTCGGCATCTCGACGCTTATCTATCTTGTGCCCATTCCCTTGGCCGCCGCCCACCAGGCGGGAGCACTCGCGTTGCTCACGACGGTGTTGGCCTTCTGTGCCCGTCTCAAGGTGCCCCGCCCCCAGGCGGTGGCCCAACTCAAGAAGCTTGTACATAAATAATGAATAATGACAATGAGGAGGAAAAGAAGCCAGTATATTTAGAAGAGGCGTGCGTAAGTCAGAAAGGTGGTATTTGGGTTATTCAGAATATGGTTGAAATTCGTGAAAAATGAGAGCCCGCCTGCTGAAATCTGCAAACACCAGGTTACCTGCAGATTCATTAGTGAGAGTAAGTTATTGAGTTGTCACCATATCCTCTTGGCGGCCATTTCGTAGCGCAGCACCCGGTCCAAGGAGGTGTCGTCCACCATGGTCATTTGCCTTCGCTCTTCTACGGTGGGAGGAACGGGCTCGTCCGCGTTGTAGAGGAACAACCGCGTGGAGGGGTTGATGGCCGAGGGTTCGGTGTTGGGGTCCCCCGGGAGAAACGAGAGGTCTGGAGACGATTCCCTCAATGAGGTGTCGGGGGTGGATTGGAATTCGTGCTTGATGTCCGACTCCTCGTTGGGTTCCACTTTGACTTCCTTTTTCACTTCCTTCTCTCTCTGGCGGACGTCCTCTCTCGAGATGTTTCCCGCCCAGCGCAAAATCACCAAGCCTAGAATTAACCGGATAAACAAGAGCGACACAAACAACAACACCACAAGCGGCAACGTGAGGAGCACCGACCGCGAGGTGCCGAGAATCAACGCTTGCAGGTCTGAGAGCGTCATGCGGAGAAAGCAAACGGTAAGTGCCAAGAGGGGGAGCCCGATGCGCTTGGTGAGCACAATGTAGTCGGTGAGCTCGTGCAGAAGACTCGAGTCGGGGGTCTGTTTAAACACATCGAGGAAGTCGAGACTCAACACGTAGAGGAAGTTGCGGTACACCCGGGGCCGGATGCGGTTGAAGCGGGTGATGTAGCAGTGCTTGAGCCAGTCGACGAGGATCTCGCTGCCCAACACCACGACACTGGGCCCGAAGATGGCGCCGAGCCACCGGTTCCACGAGTTCCACAGCGTGGGAATGATGCCAAAGTGGTTGAGGTTGAGCTGGAGAAGGTTGCGGAGACCAATGATGCCGAGCATGAGGGAGAGGTGGAACCGCTCGGAGAGGTCGGCCATGGCGAGCTGGAAGAGCCCCTCCCGCTCAAACTTCTTAAACACCAGCGACTTGAGTTCGGCAAACTGGTTCAGGAGAAGAAGCGTGAGGAGTGCATTGGAGTACGAGTTGGCGGCCACGTTCAACGACACCGTCTGGTATATGCAGATGTACAGGTGGAACACGAGGTAGACGAGGGCCAATGCAAAGAAGAGGGCGGTTTGAGTGGGGGATGTGGTGGTGTAGAGCACATTCAAGATGTCCTGGCCAAGGGACAGGCAGAGCTTGTCGCCCACCTCGAGCACGCCAAACATCACGTACAACTTGATGTGGGCCTGGCCCCGCACGTCGTGGTACATGCGCAGGATGTCGAGGTAGGGCACCGAGAGAAAGCCCACGGACACCCAGATTAGGGCAAGCGTGATGATGTCTCGTTTCACCAAGTGGAGGCGGTTGGGCCCGGTGAGCGACTTGTACGCCAAAATGCACACCTTCAATGGGGCGAGGGTGAAGAGCGTCAAGAACGAGTTCAAGCACACCAAGAGGCCAAACACGATGAATCGCTCCAATGCAAACGGCACCTGCACCATGTTGACAATGGACTCCAACGAGGTGTTGGTGGCAACCGGGGTCTCGCCGTCTTTGGCGGGGAGATTGAGCTCCAACATGAGGAGCCGGTACAACAGGTAGATGCGATCTTTGTGGGGAGAATGGGCGACGTAGCTCACAAACGAGCTGGCCGCCAGGCGGGACCGTGGCCGTATGAACGACAGCAGTCGCAGTCGGGACCGAGACCGGGAGCGGGACATAATTGGACAAGGGGGTATGTCTATCAGTAGTAAAAAGTGAGCATCCACGATATGATCTTGACGTTGGACCAATTCATACCCCACCTTTCCCTGTTCAAGGATAAAGACTTGTTGATTCCCCTGGAGGCGTCCCGGGTGCTGTTGATCATCACCGAGCTTCTCATTGACCACACCGTGGACCTTGTTCTCCTCAAGTTCCTCAGTCGGTTTCTCACCCAACAGTCCTACGACGACATTGTCGAGGAGAAGAACATCGAGCACCAGTGTGGGTACGTGACATGTGACCGGCTGCCGCTAAGTCGTCCGCTGAGACGAAGATCGTCCACGGGAAGCGAGGGGCGATTTCAAATCTACGCCCGCAAGCCGTCCATCATTCTTCCCAACACCTACACTTCCCAATTCTGTTGCAAGGAGCACTACCAGGCGCTGACGTTCTTCCGCAACCAGCTTTCCAACGAGGCGCTTTTCGCCCGCAAGGATATCATGGTCACGGCCCCTTTCCCGGAGAATCGGGCGTGGTACGAGAACAAGATTACGTGTCTTGAGGAGGTGCTACAAAAGCACCGCGAGCTCAAGGACGAGGGCAAGTCGCTTGCCGACGTGATCACCTTGATGAACGGGCTTTCGGTGGACGACAATGCCGACACCAGCGAGCTCATCAAGATGATTGAGGACTTTGAGATTGTGGAGAAGGAGGGCGGGCTCGAGGGCGACGACGACGACGACGACGACGAGGCGCCTGCTTCCAACGCAATCGAGGGCTACATCACCACCAACCGTGCCTGGGGTGGGTATGTGGTGTGACCCACAAATGACCAGGCTTATCGTTCAACAGCTCAAGTCACAGTACGAAGTCTACACCACGTCTTGAGTGGGCTCAACGACCTTACCAGACCACCACCTCAGTCCATAGCATACATAGCTCCGCGATGACGTCATTGCGACAACGATGACTTACGACCTACTGTAGACGTGTGTTGTAGTATGCTCAGTAATGAATGATTTGTTGACTGATTGGTGTCTAAGCCGTGCGGGTCTTGGCAGATGCCTTGGCCTTTGATTGTCTCGACCTTGATGCATTCTCGGAGGGTCTTTCGGCCCGTTCTGTGGAAGGTTGCTTGTCATCCTCCTTGGTTGGCTTCTCAGCCGGCCTCTTCGAGTTTGCCTTGGCTCTTTTCGGCATCTTCTTCTCAGTGTTTTGTTCCTCGATTGGCTTTCGGGGTGGCGAGCTTCTCCCTGATACCTCCTCTGGTGGCACGTACGACTCAGCAGATTCCTCCCCATTTGTCCGCCTAGTCAACCGCATTCTGGTCCCCCTCTCGGTCCCCCTTCTTGGTATCGTAGCTGACGTCACTAGCAGCTCACCCCTCGAGGTAGTCACCTCTCCTTGGTCACTCTCCATGTCAGCCAAAGCAGTTGGTGGGTTCAATCTGAGATTCCGATCGTGGAACATCCCCCACCGAAAGTGCGCCCACCCCGCCTCCTCCAAGTAGTCTGCTATTGTCTTGCCCATGCCAACACGCAGATGAAGCCCCGGTTTCGGCGACGTGACGCGGTCGGGGTTCACCAAGTCGGAGTGCTTGAACACATTGTTTTCGGCAAGAAGAGTGGTGAGCCGTTGGAGCTTGCGACAGAACACGTCGTAGCGGGCATTATGCACATGCTGGAGCCGCTTCTGCGTCTCAAAGAGAGACAGAGATACTCGGTTTCTCGCCTTGAGCATGTCGTATTCCCCTCTGAGGTATGACTTGGTCTCCCTCACTGCCTCGAGCCACAGGTCGACGTGGAGATCGTAGGTGCGCTGGTCAACTTCACCACCCGCTTGGCGTTGAAGAGTGAGTTCCCACTCGGCTTCCGCCACGCCCAACTCGGTGTGGTGGTACATGGGGAACACCCGCTCGTTGGTGCCAAAGCCCCGCGAGCCCTTCACCAGCACCGAGCCGTCGGGGTGGAGCGACCCGTGGTGGGTGAAGGTGGTGTCGGGATCGAGCTCCCACACGTTCATGAGAGACACGAGCCGCACCAGCCGCTTGATGTCGAGGGCAATGCGCTGGAGCTTGGCGCGGTTGGGCCGAGGGTGCGTGAGAATGGGCACCAGGTACGGGCCCGAATTGTTCATGTTGATCTTGACCGGGTACGGGCCCCGCTCATTGACACTGTGGGCGAGATCGCCGGCGGTCACGACGTTGAAGTCGTGCTCAAGCAGCGGCTTGATTACCGCCCGCACATATGGGTTGGCGGGGCTGGCTCCAAGCCCAAGTAGCGAGAGGTGGCGTCTGAGCACCGTGCGAGTGTTGGACTCGGACTTGTCTTCTGTTTCTTGGGGCTCCTTGAGTCTTTGGAAATAATCTCGCCTCGCCTTTCTTGAGATCATTCGCTTCACCGTGAGCTGGTCCTTGCGCCGATTCCGTACCAGGTTGATCTCCTCTTCCTTCTCGAGGTACTGCAGCCGGAACACCTGTTGTTCGAAAACTGCCGAGCGGTACTCAAGCACCTGGCGCACCACCTCGTCCCAGTCTTGCGAGCCCACCGCCTCGAGCCACCGTACCCCGCTGTCGAGCCGTCGCCGGAGCACCGTGCCGGCATGCATGTTGCGAGGAAGCAGGAGGCGCATCTCGTGCGCCACGGCGTAGCGGGCTTCTTCCTGGAGATGCCGCACGTATTGGGTGCAATCCACACTGTATTTGCCCCACTCCTCGCTATTTTCCGGCACCTTCAACTTGGCCAATTGCCGCACGCTTCGGAGGAGGGCCCGGTACAACCCAAACACCAGCTCTCGATGCGCGGTGCTGTCGAGAAGCTGTCTGATGGGGATGTACATGGCGCGATGAGAATTTCGCGTCAACCATGGTATGTGTTTCTGACCCAGTCCCTGTCTAACCCAGCCCCCCAAGTTGTCCCGCAAGAAGAACCCCACGGTGACGATTCTAAAGTTCAAGAAGGGGAAGTCGACGTATACGCTCCCAGTCTCGCTCGAGGAGCTCGGCGCCCCACGGCTTGCTGCGGTGGTGGATAAGCTCGTTGATGTGATTAACCAGTCGGGTGGATTGAAGGACGACGACGACGACGACATTGACATCCCCGAGTCCGACTTTGCCCCCGAGGCTCCATCATTATCGGCTGATAGGGTTTCGGTGGCCGTCCCCAAAGACAAGAGTGCACCCTACGACAACCAGTGGATTGCCTTGGACGAGGACACCTTCGAGGAGCTCGTGTGGGCCGACTACGACGTGCTTGCTTTTAGGTGTGGCGACGAAGACTTCCACATTGTCGAGCCCAACTACGAGGATCAATAGGCCGGCCTACTCCCCTCTAATCAACATGTACTCCTCTAATATACAATGCAATGGAGAAGTGAACTACGACGCATACTTGCGCCCGCTGAGCTTGCGGGCGGTGTGACGGGGCGATGTGGCCGCGGACACCGCCTTGGGCATCCCGCCGCTATTTCGGGATGCCGACCGCAGCTTGGGGTTACGGACCAGTCCGGGCGACTGCGGTGACGACAGGAGCGTGGTACTCACAGTGCGGGTGGTGGTTGTTGTTGTTGTTTTCGTCAAATGCACCGGCTGCGTGACACTGTTGGTGCTGATGGATCGAAGCACCTTCCAGTCACCGTCGCGCTTGGGCGACAGCGTCACCACCTGCCCGTCGGCGGCATTGATCTCCGCCTCCACGTCGTACGACTTGGACCGGTTGTGGCCGGGGGTCTGCACATCCTGCATCGACTCGCCGAGTTCCTCGTCGGAATTGTTGAGCACCTCCACCACCCCCAGCACCTCGTCCTCGTCCTTGTACTTTCTGGGCTGGCCCGGCGACTCCATGGGCACCGCCGTCTGGATCTTGGCGGCAAGAGCTCCAGAGATCTTTCTGCGTCGGATGGGGGTGTTGAACGACGAGTCCATGTGCGTCACCGACGAGTTGATGTGCTGCTGCTGCTGTAACTTGCGCTGCTTGGCCTCCTGCTTCATTCTTGCCTTAAACTCTTCATATGGCACAAGGGGGAACAATCCGCCAATGAACTCTTCGGGGCGATTGTCTAGACACATGGTGTGGCGCCAGTCCCGGAAATCGTTTTGGTGGAGGTACAACCAGTGCTGCTGCGGCCCCACCACCATGCCCGGGCGGATTATTCGCATGTAGCCAATGCACTCGTTGGCGGTGAACCCGTGGGTATAGATGAGATGCGCTCCAATAAGACACCCCGTGCGGCCAAGACCGGCCTTACAGTGCACGGCAATCTTGCCGCCCTTGTTGATGACACACTCGGCGGCGCCGATGAATTTTTGCACGTAGTCCAACGTGGGACACGTGCCGTCTTCAAAGATCATGTCAATGTGCTGGATGTTCCGCTTGGTGAACTCGTACGCATCGTACAAGTGGGAGTTGAGTCTCACCACGAGCTCGACGTTGTTCATCATGAAGTAGTTGAGCACCTTCTTGAAGGGCTCGTTGAGCTGGCCCGGCTTGCGCATGTTTTGCTTGGGCGATGCAAATGCAATGAAGTCCTTGGTGATGACGTTGAAGTCGCCGTTCTCCACCTTTTCGTATTGTTCGTACTCCTCCAAGTTGAAGGAGGTGAGATCAATCATGCCCCGCTCCTTGGCTCTCCACATCCCGTACACCACATCCTGGATGGTGATTTCAAAGTCGGCGTTGGAGTAGCCGGCGTCTCGGAAGGGCTGGAGCGGCGGGTCCACCTGACTTATGGGCTGAAGCACCTGGTGGGGCAGCCAGGATTGAACCAAGACCATATAGCAACAAAGCAAGCACGCGGCGTTGGCCCGCTCCTTGGGGCAGGTGGATGAATAGAATACAATGGCTTTGCCCTGGTTGGACTCTTCGTTTAAGATGTTGTGGAGCACCACGGCAAACCGATAGAGACTGCCAATGTGCAAGGGCCCAAAGTCAAGGTGGAAGGGATTATAGGGAAGAGCATCTTCAACGGTGAAGTACACAAGATCATTTGTATCTTGAGGAGTATAATCATAGGCACCAAGATAGATGCGGTCTAGTTAGTAACAACACACATGGCGGGTACGTACTCTTGAGGAACTCGATCAAGGGGATGGAATGTCTCTTGCCCATGGGAAGAAAGTGGAAGTCAGACGAAAAGGCACCGGTCGTTGTGATGACACCCGTTGTAAAGAAGATGTGGGAGAGTTTCACGTAGCTGTTTTTGTTTGGAACTAGCAAATGGAGTGTTTGTGTTTTGGTGCGCGCACGCCCGATCGCACCGACCTCGTCCCAATGGGGAAAACGTTTGATAAGTATGGCTTCTCTCTACAACTTCTCCAGCGACACGCTCAGCAACCTCCAGAAATTCCGCTTCGCCTCGGGGCGGGCGTCTTCGATGCAGGCGGTGATCTACGAAATCGACAAGGAAACCCACGAGGTCAGACCGGAGGACGGCGCGGTGATTGGCTCGTTGGACGAGCTCGCGGAGGAGCTTCCTCCAAACAACCCCCGCTTCGTGGTGTTGTCGTACCCTCATACCACTGCCGACGGCCGGCTCAAGAGCCCTTTGGTGTTGGTGTACTGGAGACCACCTACGTGTGGCCAGCAGTCCAAGATGTTGTATGCGGCCGCGGTCGAGCTCATCCGCGAAAAGGCCGGCGTCTCGAAGCTTATTGAAGTCACTGACGAAGACGAGTTCGAAGATTTGCCCCTGTTGTTGTGACGCCTGGAAGCTTTCACAATGTTCTTTGTCACGCCAACGACAGCACGTCCGGGTAAACGTGCGACCGCGCAATTCTCAGCACGCCCCGCGGTCGTGTGCGCGCCCAGGTGCTAAACACTCTTCAATTTTTCACTGCAAAATTTTTTCCTCACTAACACAATGGCTCGTTTGCACTCTTCCGTATGTCCACACTTGGGTCTATTCAAGAGCATTTGGTTCGTCGAAGTTGTCTAGGACAACGGAGAACCAATGGTCGCTCTTGTCTTGATGCCAGTGTGTGAAAATCTTACCGTATCGTGAGACCTCCACACTGTCATCGGACTTTCTCCGAATGACTACTAACAATCAGGGTAAAGGTATTTCTTCTTCTGCTACCCCTTACTCCAGAAACGCCCCAGCTTGGTTCAAGTTGACCTCTGACGAGGTTGTTGAGCAAGTCATCAAGTACGCCAGAAAGGGTTTGACTCCTTCTCAAATTGGTGTTATCTTGAGAGATGCTCACGGTGTTTCCCAATCCAAGGTTGTCACCGGTAACAAGATCTTGAGAATCCTCAAGTCCAACGGTTTGGCTCCTGAGATCCCCGAGGACTTGTACTTCTTGATCAAGAAGGCTGTCTCCGTCAGAAAGCACTTGGAGAGAAACAGAAAGGACAAGGACTCCAAGTTCAGATTGATTTTGATCGAATCGAGAATCCACAGATTGGCCAGATACTACAGAACCGTGTCTGTCCTTCCTCCTAACTGGAAGTACGAGTCTGCCACTGCCTCTGCTTTGGTTAACTAAGTATACACTAATATCAAGCATGTCAAGCTTATGAACGTAGCCTTTCTGATGTTCTGTGTATTGCTCTATGCATTAAATATCATCAATATCCAACTCCTCGTCGTCCTCGTCGCTGTCGTCGTCCTGGTCGCCAAACTCGAAGTTGACGTCCTCGTCGTCGTTGTCACCAAAGGTGTCGGTCTCGTTGATTTTGGCGTTCTCGGGCAACTCGCCCTGAGCCTTCAATGTTCTGGCCTCGTCCGAGTTGTACTTGTGGATAACGTCACACTGCTCGTCCTGGAACTCTCTCAAGGACACGAGAATGATGTCTCCCTGGCCCATCCACACCTTTTTTCTCAACTTGCCTCTGATGTGAGCCGATCTCTTCTCTCCGTCGAAGCAACTGACCTCCACACGGCCGTTCCCCAACATCTTGGTGATCTGGGCGTACTCCTGGCCCTCGTCCTTGAAGATCAACTCTCTCTTCTGACCGCCGTTGAAGTTCTTTCCTCTTCTTCTGTTCTTTCCTCCTTTACCTTTGCCAGATTTGCCCATGGTGGTTGGTTTAAAATTTTTACGCTCACCGCTTACGTAATTGGCATTTCCTCAAACCACCATGGATGCCTTTGAAGCTTCGTCCAAGCTCACCCAGACCCTCCGCAACCTCAATCCGCTGATCCAGAACCTCACCCGGGCGGCGTACTTTGCTCTCAAGAACCACGAGGGCGAGGACTACCTTTTCCAGGCCATTCTAGATACCCTCGACGACAAAAACGTCGAGATCCACACCAAGTCCACCATCTTCCAGTTCATCGAGGTGTTGGTGCATGAAAGCAATCAAATCTCCGAACAGCCCAAGTCCCATTACAACTACCCTTATATCCACAACGTGCGGAGCTCGCTCCCGCAGATCCTCTTGAAGGTGCTTCCGGGGTCCAACAACGCCAATTTGCATAACATCTTCTCCAGCTTGAAGAACTTGTCAAAGACCTACAAGTTCGATACCAAAGACTATGTTGTCAAGTACCTACTGGCGGGAGACGAGCTCACGGACCAAGAGCTCGCCAATGTCGAGCAGAACATCCCCTTCCCCCAAGTGACCTTGGACGACGAGTCTAGCCTGGAGCCCCTCGTCACCACGTGGAATTTGATCATCCGCAAGAAGAAGCAGAGCCAGTACGAGCGGTTGCGCTTGTTGAAGCACGGCAAGGTGTCGCACCAGTCGGTGCCTGAAGACACCATGTTCCACATTCGCCAGAAGCACGAGCCCGCCGGCGGCGACATCCTCTCGAAAAAGCAGATTCTCTCGCGGATGGAGGACGACAGAGAATCCTACAAGCGCTCCAAGGAGAGCTTGTGGACGGTGAGCCGACCCAAGAACGCCAACAAAATCACCGAGGACGAGTTCTTGGTGCACTACTGGAACAAAATCAAGGTGATGAACGACGACGAGAACAAGGCGTTGCTCGAGTCGTTCGACGAGCTCAACAAGTTGGTGGCCCGCTCCTACAAGGACAAGCAGTTCTAGGGGTCATCTCATGATATGTACAATAATTAGTGGGTCGTTCTCTGTAAAATCTTCAAGAGCTCGTTCTTCCCCGACACACTGTAGTGGGCCGAGGCCCGGGGGTTTTTGTCGTTGCCCACCACCGTCACCGTGAGCACGTTGCCAAACTCGGAGGAGTTCTCGAGGTACTCGAAGCTGGGCTCGTCAATGGCAGTGGACCCTCCGCCAAAGAACACCGAGTGCACGCGGCCCTCCACCGGGGTCACTGCGGTGGTGTTGTTCCCCTGAGTGAGGGGTGGTGACAACACACTGGCGTCGTAGCGGTCCTTGGTGGGCGTCGCCGGCGCGGAGCGGGGCACTTCCCTCACCTGATACTCCCGCTTGAGGTCGTCGTCGGAAGACAGCGAGTTGTAGTACGAAATGATGAACTTGAGTGCCTTGAGGGCAAGCTGGTTCTGCTGGATCACCACCACGTTCTTGATGAGGTTGGCGTGCACGCCGTCCCGCTCGCCAAACACGTCGTTGACGTGCTGGAACACGTCGCCAATGACATCGAGACTGCGGTCGCGGTCATCCTTGATGGCCTGGCCGGGGTCAAACAACACGGTGCAATCCTCCACCTCACACCGCGACCCGGGGAGCCGCTCCACCTTGTCCTTGATGAGTTGCTTGACCTGAGGGAGCCAGTTCTGGACGTCCTGCTCGTTGACAATCGACACCCACTTCTTGGACCCGACAATCTTGATGTAGCCGCCGTTCTCGGCCACCAACCCAAGGTTCGGCACCGTGCGGTAGAGCGAGTCGAGCACGCTGCGCTTCAAGTGGCTCATGAGGTACACCTGGTTGTGGGGGTCGGCCAAGAGGTCGCTCAAAAGAAGCGACACCTTGATGGGCTCGGAGAACGAGCTCTTGCTGGGGTCGCTCACCGACACGTTTCCCTTGCTCAAGGCGTCGGACGTGACGGCCGAGGGCGTCTCCAAGTTGATGAGGAAGAGCCGTTTGCCATTGCCACCGGCATTCAAGAACCCTTCAAACACCTTTTTGGTGAATGGCACGAGCGTACACGACTGCTTGCTCTGGTCCACCTGCCAGGCCGAGTTGATGGCATCAAGACACGTTCGGACCCAGTGCTTGGAGTCGTGGGTCACCACGGTGTCGTGGCACGATCTCCAGCGCGAGAGCTTCTCCGAGGGGCTCATGGTGAGCGCCTTGTGGAAGGTGTCGGCAAACTCGCGAAGGTCCCATGGGTTGATGATAAGTGCCCCCTTGCCCTTGTTGGAAAGAAGAGGCGACGAGCCCGTGAACTCAGACAACATCAACGGCGACTTGCGCTCCGTCGTGGCAAGGATGAACTCGTGACACGTGAGGTTGAGACCCTCCCGCATCGACGACACGACAAACACCGCCGCCTCCGCCTGGAGCGCCAAGTACTGGTCAAACTCAATGTCCTTCTGAAGCAACACCACCGGCTGCGACACCGAGATGTTATCCGGAAGCGAGTTGATGCGGTCGGCGATCTGAAGCACCTCCCGCTCGTAGTCCAAGTCTCGGGAGCCGCCAATGCAGATTTGAATGAGCACGGTGGTGTCGACAAACTCGGGGTGTTTGTGGAGGAATTTTTCGTATGCAAGCAATTTCTGCTTGATGCCTCGAAGCTTATCGAGCTTGTCTCGACTGACAATGAGGTGCTGGTCGCCCCAGCGTTCGCGGATGAGCTTGCGCCACTCGGTGACGCCGTCCTCGAGAAGCACGTCGCTGAGCGCGTTGGCGTCAATGCCCACGGGCGTGGTGGAAATCGACGTGAATCTCCCCTTGTAAGAAACGCCATTCTCGTTGGAGTCGGCAAGAAGAAGACGATTGCATGTCTGGAGGAAGTGGCGCACGTATTCTTCCGTCTGGAAGGCCACCGAGTTGGCGCCCAAAATGCCCCGGAGAAGGGCCTTTCTTTGGGCAAAGCACCGGAACACCTCCGACGAGGGGAACGACACGTGGAGGAAGAATCCGATCTTGGCGTCGAAGAGCTTCTCGCGGATCATCTGGGGCACGAGAAACAAGTGGTAGTCGTGGACCCAGATGACGTTTTCGGGGTCGTTGGGGTCGGCGTCGCCATTCTCCTTCAAGTACACCTCCACCACCTTATCCGCAACAAGCTGGTTGAGCTTCACGTAGTGGCCCCACGAGTGGTCTTCAAAGGCCTTCGACTTGGGGTCGTCGGGGATCTGGTAGTGGAGCGTGGGCCACAAGATTTGCTTGCAGAAGGACTGGTAGTGGCCCTGGAACGTCAGGTCGTTGGGGAGCACCGCCTCGTTGTTGTACTCGTCGCGAAGGGTCTGGGCAATGTCGTCGATGACATGCTTGGGCACCACGTCGCTGGGCATCGAGAGAGTGCCGACCCACTTGTGGCTTTTGATGCTGCCGGCCTCCAACAGGAGCTTGACGGCCTTGGTGAGGGATCCGTTGCCCTTGTCGGTGAGCACCACCTTCCAGGGCGCCGTCTCGAAGATGTTCTCCTGGTTGAAGAACTCGCTGGCGTCCAAGGGCTTGGAGAAGCCGCCAAAGGGCGCGAGCTTGGTCTGGCCCCGCCCATACACCAACTCGTTGTAGTTTTCTTCGTCGCTTTCGTCCTCCTCCGCAATGACAAGCGAATTCTTGCTGCTGTCGTTGTGGAGCATGAAGGGATTTCTCGTCAATGGCGATTTGCGGGGGAGTTCGCTGTGACCTGGGGAAAGAGCGCTGAGGTTGGAGCTCAGGCCGAGGGTGGCCAAGTTGGTGCTCGACCGGTTGATCTTGAGTCCAGACAACCCCACGTCGGTGTTCTCCTTCTTGGGGTCGATGATCAGCAGCGGCACCTTGGCGTTGATGCGGGCCCGCGGCTGGATGTACTGCGGCCCGAGCTTGTCGTTGAGGTTATCGGTAAGCAAGCTGCGGGGCGACGAGTCCGATGTCGACGGCCGCTTGAGCTTGTGGTGCTGGTAGAAGAAGTGCTGGGCGGTGTTGTCCGATCCGGACGACGATGGCTGGGCGGACCCTGAAGGGCGCGGGTCGTGGAACAGGCCCCGGCCGTGGGGCGAGCCATTGGCGGGGGTCTGTTGTTGGGAAATGGTGAGGGACGGGAGAATGGACGTCTGGTTGGTGATGACGCCCTGGGGGATGGCCGGGGTCAAGGGCTGGGGCTCCGACCCCCGGTCGTGGTATTCCTGGGGCGCCACCTCGAACTTCACCGTACGGGGAAGGAACCTATGTTAGTTCGAAAGACTGTTGGCGATACATACAATGAGGCTATTATCACGGTCATGGCGAACAATTGGGAATGTGCCGTTTATATTGCGGTGGGCAGTGGAATTCTAGAAAAGCAAGCAGCCCCGCGTCACGTGTGCGACATGGACAGCCACTGCCATTTGGGCGTCAAGTGCAAGCACGAGGATGTGGACAACATAGCGAAGTGGATCCTCGGGAATGACCAGCTCAACAGACCGGGATTCTTCAGTCTCATGTCCACCAACCACGTTGACATCTCAATCGTTGAGAGTATTGTGAGGACCCTTGACGACGCGAAGAGCACGGCGGTATTTCCCTACTACGGCGTGCATCCGTGGTACAGCCACTTGTTCAGTGATGGCCAAGCTGAGAAGGAAGCCCACTATGCCAGCGTGTTGGTGCCGCCTCCGGGACCGGAGCTTTTGGCGGTGCTACCGGACCCAATCGACATCAACCACCACTTGAACAGAACCTGGAGAGACTGCGGGGTGGGCGAGATCGGACTCGACAAGGCCTTCAGGATCCCCAACAACGGGTTCTACGGAAACCAAGCAATTGAGATGACGGGAGAGAAGCTCCTGTCGTGTCGGGTGGCTATCAGCCATCAGACGGTGATTTTGCGCAAGCAGTTGGCCATTGCCGAGAAGCACCGCCTCCCCGTGTCACTACACTGTGTCAAAGCACACGGGGCGTTGTTTGTACTCGTGTCCCAGTTCGATCTACCCAAACTCGTGTTGCACTCGTATAGTGGGTCCGTTGACCAGGCCCGGGTGTGGATCCGGCGATTTCCCCACATTTGCTTCTCTTTCTCCGACTGGATCAACGGGAAACAGGATACTCTCCATGCATTGCTCCAACGCCTCCAGTCTCACCAGGTCCTTGTCGAGACGGACTTTTCCATCGACTCGTTTGTGGGGAAAACCGAAGCGTACCTTGAGCATCTCCAAAGCATCATCAACCGCCTTGAAACGCCTACACCCACAATTCTATCCAATCAGCAACGACTATTACATTAATACATTTTTACAATCTGGATCTGATGATGTCGACAAACTCGGGCTTGAGAGAAGCACCACCAACGAGGAAGCCGTCCACGTCGGGCTTGTCTCTGAACTCAGGAGCGTTCTTGCCGTTGACGGATCCTCCGTACAAGATTCTCACCTCGGCGGCTTGCTTCTCGCCAATGGTCTTGGCCAAGTGGTCTCTGATTTGCTTGTGGGTCTCTTGAGCATCCTCGGGGGTGGCAGCCAAACCAGTGCCAATGGCCCACACGGGCTCGTAGGCAACAACAATGTTGGACCAGTCGGAGATGATCTTGGAGGCAGCGTCCAATTGTCTGGCACAAACCTCCAAGGTGATGTTGGCCTTACGCTCCTCCAAGGTCTCACCGATACAGAGAATGACACTCAATCCCTGCTCCAAGGCAAACTTGGTTTTCTCGGCAATGAACTCGTCCGACTCCTTGATGATGGTTCTTCTCTCGGAGTGGCCGGTCAACGTCCAGGTGGCACCCAAGTCCTTGACCTGGTCGGGGGAGATCTCTCCGGTGTAAGCACCAGAGGCCTTGTTGAAGACGTTTTGGGCAGACACCTCCACGTTCTTTTGCTTGTTCTCAGTGACGGCAAGAGCCAAGTAAGGAGCTGGGGGAGCAATCACCACCTCGACGTTGTCGGGGATGTCGGCCTCGTTCAAGCCGGCAATGATTTTTTGGATGGTAGCCTTGGTACCGTTCATTTTGAAGTTTCCTCCGACGAAGAATTGACGAGCCATTTTGTGTTTACTGATTGAAGCAATTGGGGTGAACTAGTCCGACGGTGAGGGGGCGCCTTTTATATATTTCGCACATCACCAGACGCTCCTGTATGGATCAGGCTGTTCCGAGAGTCCGACGCGCGCCCGGGGCACATGCAACGTTTTTGCAAGCTAACTGGCAAGACTGTCTGTAGAAGGGTGCACACTCTGGTTGTCGGTCTTGAACCTCAGCTTGAGTTTGTCACTGTAAGGGGTGTAGCCGTTGGGGACTTCGCGGAGCTTCTCGAACGTCTTCTTGATGTTCTTGTCCTTGACCCGGGTCGACTTGATGGCATCCCGCTGGGCCCGGATGATGCTGGACACATCGAGGTCGTCGGGGTTGGCGAGCTTGTTCTTTGAGTTGAACCGGACCTCGTCCTGGAATTCTTTTTTGACCTCCTCCTCGTCGATGTCACTGTCCGGTAGGTCGTCCCACGTCATAAGGGGCGTCTTGAGGGCGTACTTGCCGGTGTTGGTGTCCTGTTTCATGATGAGATACTGACAGTGGGGAATGTTGCGGAGCGACTCGAACTCCTCGTAGGTCCACCGGAACCACTTCATGAGAAACACCCGGGCCCATATCCCGTGCGTCACCAACACCAAGATGTTGGGGAAGTCGTCCTGCTGGAACTGCCGAAAGAGCGTCTCGTTGAAACTGGCCACCCGGTCATAAACGTCGGCGGCACTCTCGCCGTGGGGGATTCGATAAAAGAAATGCCCGTAGTGGGCCCGCTCCTCCCAGATCTTCTCCATTTCCTCCGGGGTGCTCTGGAAATTGCCAAAGTCCTGTTCTCGCATTCGGGGTTCCTCCGAGATGGTATACTCCACGCCGGGGAGGTCCTTGATCCCCTCAATAATGTCGTTGCACGTTTGTCTGGCTCGGAGATAAGGCGACGTGTAGAACATCAAGCTTCGAGGGTTCTTGTTCTTGGTGAACCGACACACCTTGTTGAGGATCTCCTGACGTAGGAACCCCTCGAGAACCTGGCCGGCCTGGAGGGCCTGGTAGTGGCCCTGATCTGTGAGCGCCACTTTGTGGTTGGGCGTATGTCGGTTGACGGATTTGTCGCAGTTTCCTTCGCTCTCTCCGTGTCTCACTAGGAGTATGTACTGGTGTCAGTAGGTTGTGGTCAGTTTGGCACATACCTTTGGTTTGGCCATGTCTAATAAATAAGGTGTGGTTGCGATTACTTTCAACTTCGCCTGATAGGGTGCGAGGTCATGTGATCGAGATGGTCATCGGGGACACCATAGTTGGTACCCTCAGAACCAAACTACTGCTAGCTGTGTTACTCGGCTAGACTAATAATCAATCTTCAATGAGGACTGGCCAACTGATGAACGATTTTTCGGTTATGTCAGTTTTGAACAAATCGCATACTTTTCATGTCAAAGTGTCTGAAGTTCTACCCACTCATTGAAAACTATAAAACCCTCCGGCACATCCACTTCCCGGGAATCACCAAGTTCGAGGACGGCCAGCGCATCCAGCAAACCATCGTCAATGCCAATCTCGACTTCAAGAAGATCTCCGCCAAAATCATCAAGCAGCAGCGGCTGATTGCTTCTCAAGGGTACCGACTCTCCGACTACGAGGACGGGTTGCTTGGGAAGATCCTCGAGATGAAGCCGTTCCCAACTCTTCTCACCTTCGAGTTTGAAAACGTGTACACTGGCGGCAAGAAAATGAAACAGGACCCGCTGCTACCAGAAAAGATTCGTGGGTACGAGGCGCTCGGGTGTTCGTACCACCAACTCGAACGAGGCGGCCAGGTGACGTGGCACGGCAAGGGCCAGCTCACAGCATACTCCATCCTCGACTTGAAGCAGTTCAAGGACCTCACCGTCAAGTGCTACGTGGACTCGGTGCTTCTCAGTGCGGTGGAAAACTTGCTTAGGAAAAACTTCCAGATTCACAGCTACAAGACGGAGAACCCGGGCGTGTGGACCGACGAGGGCAAGATCGCCTCCGTCGGGTGCAATATCCAGCGGGCCATCACGTCGTACGGCGTGGGGATCAACGTCGACCCCGACCTCAAGTTCCTCAACACCTACGAGATGTGCGGGTTGCCCAACACCCGGGCCACGTCGATTGCTCAATTGCGTCCGGTGACCAAGACCGTCAAGGACATGGGGGACGAGTATGCCAAGGAGTTGGCGCGGGCCCTCAGCATCGACCGCGTCGAGCATGTGGACGGGTCCGACCTACTTGCCGGCCTTGACGCTTAGTTCGGGGTAGAGCGCGGCCACAACAACATCGAGCCATTGCACGACAAGAAGCTCGTTGAGTTGCTGGTGGTTGAATACGCGCAAGACACCCTCGATGCACCGGCGCACGTCGGCGGGCGTCTCGCCCTTGTATGCCAACACTCCACGAGTGAGATTGATGAGCTGCCCAACGTCGTTGGCGAGACTCTCGGGGTCCACCGGAGGGGATGGAGGCCCGCTCCTTCCCTCGAAGATGGACTCGCGGAGCGACCGCACCACCAGCGCCAACCCGTCGTCCTTGGCTATTGGCGACCCGAGAAGCTTTGACCTGATGAAGGATTTGGCCGCACCGTCAATGCGCAGCCGAATGGTATCCACGGCACAGCCGACCCTTCTCACCCCGCAGAGCCATGCATACACCAACGGGCGCCGCAGGGCCACGCCAGTGATGGTTTCAACAAGCGAAAACACCGACGACTCGAGAATGTGCGGGCCCGAGTCACTGACATTGGAGAAACCGAGCACAATCGCCGACACACTGGCATAGCATTTAGAAAATACACTGCGGACATTGGGCCACGGCTGCCTGGGTTTCGGCTTCGGTCGGCTCTTGACAGCGTCCACCGCCTTTTGCATAAGCAGAAGGAAGAAGTTGGGTTGTGTGAGCAGCAAAAACACCTTCTCCAACACCAAGTCGGCCACCAAGAACACCACGATGTTCATGGAGATCTTCAGGGTGGTGGGACCGGGGGAAATGTCGCTGAACGTGGCCAGCACGATCTGGTGCGTGAGCACCCGGAAGTACACGAGATGCGGGTCCTCTGGCGTGTAGTTGATGCTGTCTGAGTCGGGAGAGGTGGAGTGACGGAAGATGACGTGCTTTCCGCAGAGATACTCCTGGAGAACCTCGTCGTCCGAAAGCCCCTTCACGACATTGCGTAGTGAGTGTGCTTCTTCAACCACCTTGTACGTCTCCTCTCCCCATAGCTCAGTCAAATGCTCGTCAAGGATACGAGCAAACTCGTCCACCACCTCGAACAAGTTCTCGTCCACCGCTGACGCGATCCTGGACGCCAAGCTCTTGACCACGTCACAGAGCATCCCGTACAAACTCAGAACAAAGTCCATGTTGTCGGTGTTGAGACGAAAGTACCATGTAGCCACGTACCTTGTCACGATTGAGCTGAGAAATAGGTGGAGCTCGAGGTTGAGTTTGGGCATGCTCACGAGCACGGGGAGACTATCCTGAAGCTGCTTGATGTTGATTTTGTTGTTCCTCACGAGGTACTTTGCCGGGATGAACAACTTGACGAGGAGCTCGAACTCGGCGTTCTCGTCCTGGAGATGCTTGCCGGTCTTGGACTCCACCGTGAACTTGTTGATTTTGAGCTCTCGCTCCTTGCCATCCTTTCGTTTCTTGCTGGAGGTTGGCCTGCTTCGTAGCATGTGCGCACAATTTATTAACTAATGTACATCAGACGGTCAACTTTCTCTCGATCGCAAACCCCTTGGTCAACTCCTCATCACACTTTCTCAAGATGTCGTCGGCCAACTCGTCGATGGCCTCGGAATGCAACAAGTTGTTATATCTGGAGGGCCCAATGGGCAACTTGAAGAGCTTCTGCCACTCGTCCACGTCCAACTCGGGCTCGCCCTTCTTGGCGCGTTCGTAGTTGTCCAACTTTCTCTGCTGCTTCCACTGGTTGATTTTGGAAACCTCCTTTTGAAGTTGTCTTTGGTAGTAGTTGAAGTTGGTTTGGTCAAAGTTGTAGGAGTCAACCTGCGAGTACAAGCTCTCCAACAATTGGGCGGTGGCGTTCTGGGTCGACGACAAGTTCAAGTTGTCGAACTCGTCGGTGGTGGGTTCACTGGGACCAACCGATGCAAAGAAGGCATTGACGAGACTTTGGCTGGAAACCTCCACGGGAATCTCCTCAAAGATGTTGTTGTAAGACAAACTGTGGATGTCCAAGTCCTTGGTCTTCCACTTGCCGTCCAAGTAGGCGCCAATGAAGTTCTCGGTCAATCTGAGCGCCTTCAAGTCGACGTCCTTGTTGATGGAGGAGATGTTGTGAATGAGAATGAAGGAGTTCTTCTTGGCGAGCTGCTGCTGCGCCAAGGCATCCACCACCGCGTGGTTGACGTAGTTGCCACTGACGGTGCTCTGGAACCAGCCCTGGAACTCGATCCCGTGGCCCAACTCTTGCAACGACTCGAGAATCTCCTGTTGGTACTTGTTGCCACTCTTGGAGCGCAACGATCCGCCCTCGTATTGGTCGGGGTATGGGTATGGGTAGGCGTGGGTGATGTCCAAGTCGCCGTTGTCGTCTTCAAATCCCAACAACGATCCCGAGTACAACGACGGGTAGTTCTCCGAGGTGTGCTTGACGATGGACAACAACGCGCTCGCCTGGATATTGATCTTGGTGGTGGTGGGGGCGGTGTACGCCTTGCCCAATGATTTGAAAGCCATGATGGGAGGTTTTTTCAGGCAAAAATTTGTGCGCGCCGCTTACGTCAGCACCGGCCCTATCACGATGGGTGGGCGGAAAAAAAATTATCACCATGTCTGAAGTTGATAAAGTGGCTGAACAAGTGGCCAAGACCTACCTCGACGAGGCCACCGGCGAACAGGTGTCCAAGTCCGAGTTGAAGAAGAGACAGAAGCAAAGAGCAATCGAGGCCAAGAAGGCCGAGAAGGCCAAGAAGAACGAGGGTGTCACCAAGAAGGTGGGCAACAAGGACATGTTTGCCGACTTGAACCCCAACCAGTACTTTGACATCAGATCGCGCCAGGTCGATGAGTTGAGACAAATCAACAACAAGGACCCCAATGCCTTCAACCCTTACCCCCACAAGTTCCACCGGGACATCACCGTGCCCGAGTTTGTCGAGCAGTACAAGGACTTGAAGAGAGGCGAGACGTTCCCTGACACCACGGTGAGAATCACCGGGAGAATCATGACCAAGAGAGAGTCCGGTCACAAGTTGAAGTTCTACGTGTTGAAGGGAGACGGTGTCCAGGTGCAAGTGATGGCGCAGGCCCAGGACGCCGCGTCGATCGAGGAGTTCGAGAAGATGCACGAGTACCTCAGAAGAGGTGACATCATTGGTGTTGTCGGATACCCCGGGCGCACTGCTCCCGCCAAGGGAGGAGACGGCGAGATTTCGGTGTTTGCCAAGACGGTGCAATTGTTGACGCCATGTTTGCACATGTTGCCCACGGAACATTTCGGATTCAAGGACCAGGAGGCCAGATACAGAAAGCGGTACTTGGACTTGGTGATGAACGATTCTGTCCGGGACAGATTCAAGGTGAGATCGAGAATCATCTCGTACATTCGTCAATTCTTGGACAACCGTGACTTCATCGAGGTGGAGACCCCGATGATGAACGTCATTGCTGGAGGCGCCACCGCCAAGCCCTTCATCACCCACCACAACGACTTGAACCTCGACATGTACATGAGAATTGCCCCCGAGTTGTTCTTAAAGGAGTTGGTTGTCGGAGGCATGGACCGGGTGTACGAGATTGGCCGTCAGTTCAGAAACGAGGGCATTGACATGACCCACAACCCCGAGTTCACCACGTGTGAGTTCTACCAGGCCTACGCCGACGTGTACGACCTCATGGACATGACCGAGTTGTTGTTCTCCGAGATGGTGAAGGAAATCACCGGCGACTACAAAATCAAGTACCACCCCGATGGCCCTGACGGCGAGGAGCTTACCCTCGACTTCTCCAGACCTTGGAAAAGAGTCAACATGATTGAGGAGTTGGAGAAGGTCTTCAACGTCAAGTTCCCTCCCGGAGACGAGTTGCACACGGAAGAGACGGGCAAGTTCCTCAAGCAGATCCTCATTGACAACAAGTTGGACTGCCCCCCTCCATTGACCAACGCCAGAATGTTGGACAAGTTGGTCGGGGAGTTGGAGGATGCCTCCATCAACCCCACCTTCATCTTTGGCCACCCCCAGATGATGTCGCCCTTGGCCAAGAAGGACAGAAACATCCCCGGCTTGTGTGAGCGGTTCGAGGTGTTTGTCGCCACCAAGGAAATCTGTAATGCCTACACCGAGTTGAACGATCCTTTCGACCAGAGACAGAGATTCGAGGAGCAGGCCAGACAAAAGGCCCAGGGTGACGACGAGGCCCAGATGGTGGACGAGACCTTCTGTAACGCCTTGGAGTACGGGTTGCCTCCTACCGCCGGATGGGGATGTGGTATCGACAGATTGGCCATGTTCTTGACCAACTCCAACACCATCAGAGAGGTGTTGTTGTTCCCCACCTTGAAGCCCGATGCCTTGGTGAAGGGCGAGGAGGCAGAGTAACCTAGGTTATAACGAATCGATAAATGCACTCTATATTACTTGGCCACGAGGTCGCCCCGCTTCCGCATCTCGAGGGCCTTTTTGTATGGCGGCGCCGTGGGCATCTGCACCGGATCCAATGCCTGGCGGTCGACGTTGGTGAGGGAGTATGTGGCATCGGAGTCTCCGCCGTTCAAATCTCCACATGCAATGAACCGGGCTATGAGCCGCTCCTCGGGGTCGGGGAGCTCCAAGTGGTGGAGGTTATATGACTTGCCGATGTTGGCACCCTCGAAAAACTCTTCGGTGCTCTGGTCGAGCTGTAGTTTCGGCGTCCAGCCCGGACGGGGGGTATACCCAAGACATACTATGAACGCCTCCAACGAGGTCCCCCTCGACGCTCGCGGCTTGGCGCAAATCACCCGCTCGAACAAGTAGCTCAACTGGCTGTACAACAAATCAATGTCCCTGCCCCGGAAAATTTTTGCAACAAAAGTCCCACCCGGCTTCAAGAGACACGTGGTGAGCTGAAGCGCCGAGAGAATGAGCTGGGCCTGGATATACTCGTCCAAGTCGTGGAGACCCGTCACGTCGGGGGCGCCGTCGCTGCACACGAAGTCGGCGGGCTCCCCGCCAAAGTGGTCCAAGATGGTTTGGAGAGTTTTGGGGTGGGTGATGTCTGCTTGAAGCGTGGTGATGCCCTCGATTGGCACCATCGGCTGTAAGTCCACCGACACGATCTTCACGTCCGGGTTGTTTGGGGCATCGAGCTCTCGACTGAGCACCTGGGACCACGATCCGGGGGCAGCGCACAAGTCCACCACCCGCTTGAGGCCCGCGAAGAGCCCAAACTGCTCGTCAAGCTGCAACAATTTGAACGCCGAGCGGGCGCGCCAGCCCTCCTCCTTCGCTCGGCGGTAGTAGAGGTCTCGTTTATCTTTTGATGACTTACCCATGACTGCACAAATGGTTTTCGCGCAGGCACAAATTTTCACCATGATTAGATCCTTGAGGGCATTGTCCACGGCCCCCGTGGCTCGTCAGACCAGTAAGTTCCACAGTCCGAAACAGTATGTGGCGCAGCAAAAGATCAAGGCCGTCCAGGAGCAGGCGTACAAGCAGAGCTTGCTCCAGGAAGAGGGCCAGTACGACCCCAAGTACCTTTCGGAAAACAAGGTGGACCCCGCCACCAACCGGCCCGTGCCGTTGAACGTGGAACTCCTCAAATACAAGCCCATCCGCGTGCCCAAGACCCACGGCCACGAGGTGTCGAGATTGGTGTTCAAGAGTTATAGTGAGGAGGGGTTGGTGCGTGCATCCGAGTTTGCTGCCAGGGCAGCATTCTACCTCGGGATCCCCTGCGATCCCGTCAAGAAGCTCAAAACGGAAAAGCGGCTCTATACGGTGATTCGGTCGCCGTTTGCCCAGGCCAAGTCCAAGGAGAACTTCCACCGCGTGACGTTCCAGGCCGAGTTGAAGGCGTACGACGCCACCTCCGACGTGGTGGAGTTGTGGCTTTCCTTCATCAACAAGCACAAGATCGACAACGTCGACTACTCGGCCACCGTGCATGCGCAGGAGTCGCTCGACTTCTCAACCAAGTTGGACGCGGTAAGTCCCGCCGACCTCAAGTTGCCCGAGGCCTACGGCGAGTTGGACGACGAGGTGGCGGCCAAGGTCAACGAGTTGCTCAAGAGCGACACCTTCAAGGATCTCATGAAGTAGTGTATATAGAAAATGTGGTCACCCGTACATGTCCCAGTCGTCTTCCTCGTCTTCGTCATCTTCTGCCGCCGCCTCCTTGAGCTCCTGCTGTAGCCGCTCCTGTCTCTTTTTGTCGGCGCTCAACACATCAAACCGACACAACGGACAGGTGGGGTTCACGCGGAGCCACGGCCCGATGCACTCGAGGTCAAACACATGGCCCTTGGTCTTGCCCGTGAGAGCATCACACGGGAGCCGCACCAAGAGCGGGTACTCGTCGTCCCGGAACCGGTTGGTGCAAATGGCACAGTCGGCGTCGTCCGCGAGGTCGGCCACCTTCACGCGCTGGAGCAGGTCCAAGTACTCCGGGCTGACGCCCTCGGTGGCGGTGTTGTCTTGTAGTTGGCTGAGGAGATCGAGTGCTAATGGAGAGCCCTCGGCGGTGTTGAGGGTCTCGAGGGCGTGGGCAAATGCCTGTTGGGGCAGCTGGGTCAGTTCCAGCGTGAGGAACTGGTTGATGACCGACGTGAGCGTCTGGTGGCGTCGGGGCCGGGACTGCTGGATGTTGTGGTCGTCTGGTTAGTGGGGCTGGAGGGTGGGGACATACCTTCATATGTGGACATTGTGCGAATGCGAGAGGGAGCGAGAAGGTGATGATTAAGGTAAATGGTAAAGGGCAAGGGTAGGGAAACTACTTGTATCGTCGACTCGTAAGATATGCTATGTAGGTGGTGGCCTTAGGCTTGGGGATATTGGGCATTGAGCTTTGGGCATTGGTGATGTGAAGTGGGTGGGGATTACAACAAGTGCCATAGGCACTTGTCGCAATCCACCTGTTGCAGTCCCGATGGGCACTTGCGGAGTCCGCTACATGTCCTCGTCGTCCAGACGGCGGGCAAAGTAGTCATCGTTGGACCCCAAGTACAACGGGGTCATGGGCGGGTCCTCCGACGGCGTTTGCACCGGATTGAGGGTCGGCGAGTCAGAGCCCAGATGCTTGATGGCAATGGCCTTTGATGTTGCCGTTGTCAGGCCAAGCTCGTATAGGTGGCTGCGAGATCCACGGGTATACGAGCCAGCCAATGACCGCGGCGGGGTCTGGGACGAGAGCCAGAACCGCGAGGGCAGCCCGCCCAACGACGTCGGGTCCAAGGACGGCGAGTCCGGCACCGTCCCCAGGCGCCCGGACATGGGGATGGTCTGCGGGGATGTTGTGGTGAGGTAATCATTTTGTTGTTGTTGTTGAAGAATGGGAGGCGGCGAGGTGAACTTTTGGTAGGGCTGGAGGCGGATCTGGCTCAAGTGGGTGAGCGAGTTGCGGCTGATGATGTGGGAGTTTTTCCGTTCGGGCACGGGGTTTCGTGTTTGGAAAGTGGGCTGATGGGCAATGTTGGGACTGGTGTTGTGGTTGTTGAGGGAGAGAAGTGAAATGGTGGACAGCGACGGGATCAAGCGGCCGTCAAAGTCCTTGCCCACGGAACTAGCCAAGAGCTCTGGTTCGGGGTGATCCTGAGGTAGTGATTTCTCCAACCCCTCGTCAATGTTGAAGTATGCAGTGGGCACGCGGCCCTTTTCCCTCGCTAGACTGGTTGAGAGGAGGGATGTCTTTGGTTGGGCGGCACTCACGTAGTGGTATTGGGGCGAGCCGTGGGGCAGCGTCGGCTCGTCGAGCACCAAGGTATCCAATTTGTTTTCAATGTTTTCAAACGACATGGCCATTTCGTCCACCAATACCAACAGCAAATTTGGGACCAGCACGAGTTATCAACCACCAAATATTGACTTGAAATCTCGATAGGAGCAAGATAAAGAGTGAGACAAAATTTTTTTTCTTCGATACTGGTTGCGATTTTGCGATAAGCGATTACATAACGAGGGGGTTCCCCGGTTCCACGACCCAAGCGGTGGAACGCGCGAGTGAAAAGTTTCTCCTCGTTATCTTATCGTAAAGAGGGGAGAGGAGGTGATTTCACGTGAGGGCCACACTGCGATACGGACGCACGACCTTATCGGGCTGCGAAACGCCATAGTCGGAGTATAGGTTGGCCACAACCCAAGGGCCACAACAGAACATCCACCACACCCTGTGGTGGCGGAGTTAGTTCTTCGGAGCCTTCCGCAGTGCTATCACCGGAGCGAAGCCCCGGTGATCGGCTAGTAGGGACCCCTATCAGTCGGGTCAATCTTAAACACCTTATCAGGGTTGAGGATCCGCTTGGGATCAAGCGCAAACTTGATGCGCCGCATGAGATCGATGGCGTCGGGCCCGAGCTCGAGCTCAAGGTACCGCCGCTTGCCGTTGCCAATCCCGTGCTCCCCGCTGGAAGTGCCCTCGTTCTTGAGGCCCACCAACATCATCTGGTTGACCACGTCGGCCACCTTGTGCTTGGTGTCGTCGGTGTAGAAAATGTCAAAGTGGATGTTGCTGTCGCCAACGTGCCCGAGAAGAATGCTCTGCATCCCCGAGCTCTTGACAATGTGCGTAAGTTCCTTGAGCACCGGCGAGAGCCGACTGAGCGGCACGGCAATGTCCGTCACCCAGAGCTTGACGTTCTCGTCAATCTCGTTCTTGCCGTACTCCAAGATGGCATAGAAGGCGTTCTTGCGGGCGGAGAACAACTCCTCCTTCTCCTCGTCGTTCTGCGCATACAAAAAGTCCTGGAGATTGTGCTGCGACGCAATAGAGTGGAGCTCCTTGACGGTCTCCGCCACCACCACGTCGTTGATGCCGCCCACCTTGAAGAAGATGGTGGGCACCTCGAGCCAGTGCCGCGTGAAGTAGCCCGAGTAGTTGATGCAATGCATCATGTCGCTGTCCAAGAGCTCGATGGCATTGGGGTTGATGCCCTGGCGGAAGATCTGCGCCACGGCGTTGGTGGCATCGAGAATGGACGCAAACTGGCCCACCACCACGGTCTCGCTCCGCGGCCGGACGTGTAGTTTCACGGTGGCCTCGGTGACGATGCCCAACGTGCCCTCGCTGCCAACAAACAACCCGGTGAGATTGTAGCCAGCACTGCTCTTGCGGGGACGCTGTTTGGTCTTGATGACGGTGCCGTCCGCCAACACCACCGTCACCGACACCACGTTGCTGATCATGGCGCCATACCTGGAGGCATTGATTCCCGAGGCATTGGTGTTGATCATGCCCGATATAAGGCCATTCGGCCCGCAGTCGGTGCCAAGCATCAAGTTCTCGGGCTTCAAGTGCTCGTTCAAGTCCTGCCAGTTGACCCCTGCCTGCACCACCGCATCCAAGTCGTCGGCGTGCACGGCAAGGATCTTGTTCATGCGCGAGGTGTCCACCACCACCCCCTGGCGGGTGGAGAAGAAGTGGCCCTCGAGCGACGTGCCCCCGGAGTACGGCACCACGGGCACGCTGTACTTGTTCATGACCTTCATGATGGCGACAACGTCGTCCGTCAGCTCGGGGAAGAGCACGTACACGGGCCGCTCGTGGGCCTGCGGCTGGTGCGTGGTGAACAGACTGGTGGCGTGGCTCTCGATGGTGACGGAGGTGTTGTCGACCTTTTGGGCGCCGATTTGTTCCTTGAGCTCGGCTATTGCCTGCTGGAGCTCGCTTTCTGTGCAGTACACTGGTGGTGTGATATCCTGGAGTTTCGTGGTGGACTCGAGTGGAAATACGTCGGAGGGAAGCCGGTCAAAAGCAGAGGCTCGGCCATAGGCAAATGCCCCGAGCCCACTGGCAGCCACCGCCGCCGCCGTTCCGGCTATATGCCAGGCGGTCCATCGCCGCGGTTTTGCCGAGGACACCGGCCGTAGGAAACGTCGAAACATGGAAGTTGCGAAAAATCACGATAATTGAAAATCTACTGGCTGATCCACAGTGGTGTATCTTTCACCATCCCTCTTCATTCTTCTTCACTATGCATTGATTACTTATTACTGGGGTCCCCCCGCTTCTTCGACAAGAGCTGGATGGGCAACTTGGAGATGCGGTCGAGGGACTCGTCCGGGTTGAAGGCCACGCTGTCGGCGAAGTTGTCGCTTTCCTTTGGGGCGTCTTGACCCTCGTAGGTCTGGTTAAAGACGCGGGTGGGCGCTGGCCGCTCGCGCTCCTCCCAGGGAAACACCTTGGATGCCACCAGCGCCCGGCTGAGCGACTCCGTCACCGGCGCCACGTCGTCCCACGTGTTGGGGCCCTTGGGGAAGTCGAGCGCGTGCGCCTCGCCCCGGATGGTGTTGATGTTGAGAAGCCCAATGCGCGTGGTCTCGTCGGTGTAGTACTTGTTGAACTTGGCCCACCACAACTCGGTGAACTTGGACGAGTCGGCGGCCTTGCTCCAGGGCTTGGTGGCACCGATGAAGTGCACCAAGTGGATCTGGTCGTAGAAGCGGGTGAGCGCGGGCAAGTACTGGTAGTTGTCGGACGGAGTGACATTGAACACAAAGGGGAGCCGGTGCCAGCCGCTCACCGGTGGCTGCAAGTGGAAGAACTCGTTGAGGAGGCCCTGGTCCGCGCCATCAAACGATTCGTGGGTCTTGGCAAAGCTCTTGAGCTGGTTGAAAATGGCCGGGTCCGGCTTGAGCACCAAGAGCCCCGAGTTGAAGATGTCGGGCCAGCCGATATCGGGGCTGGCGGCCACCTCGTGTGATCCAATGTGCCCGTACTCGTCAAACAACTTGTCGATGTTCTTCAATGGGAGGGTGTCGCTGTCGAGGTAAACCACCTGGTCGTAGTTTGTGTTCCACACCAGGATCTTGGCGTAGGTGGCGGCCAACTCCGGCCGCCCCAACTTGGCCTCCACCTCGGCCGGCAGCCCCGTGAGATCACCGTCAATTGGCACCACGGCGTCGAAAATCGCCCGCAAAAGCTGCTCGCTCTTCTCCCCTACCCCACGGGGGTCCAACAACACCGCCACGGGGTACTTGGTTTTGTGTTCCTTCTTGAGCGTCTGTGCAAGCACGAGGGCGCCGGCCACGTATGCTTCGCTGGTGACGAGGGTGACGAATGCTTTGGTCATGGAAGAATAAGGGGTGTTATCGCAAAAAAAGCCACAAAATCTACCGGCACCTAATCTCGTCACGTTTCTAGCTACTTATGCCTTCACCTGCTTGAGGTCGCCGTTGGAGGTGGCGGGGCCGTTGGGCACCGGCACCGACTGCCGGTTCGGGTTGGAGGCGTTCTCCTTCAATGCAATCAACTGCTTGGAGCGGAAGGTTTCGTAGTGCACGATGGAGGTGGTTTCAATCAAGTCCTGGAGATGCGTGCGGGTCAAGAAGTCTCTGAGAAACACAAACTCACACTGCGACACGTCCTCGACGTTGATGGCGCCCCAGCGGGTCTTGCGGCCCTTGACGAGCTCGCCGTTGATGTTGATTTCGCGCTCGGACCCCACAATGGCAAAGGGGATCAACGACTTGATGTCCTCGTTGAGCTGGCGCTCGTCGTCGTAGAGATCCTCGCTATCGTAGGGGTAGATGTTGAACCCATGCTTGACAAACTCCGTCTGTAACAACTTCTTGAAGTCGGCCCTCTCCTCGAACGTCAAACTATCGCTCTTGGCAATGATGGGCACCACGTTGGCAATCTCGCTGAGCTTCTTCAACGCCTGCACGTCCAACTGCTTCAACTTTTGTGAGTTGGGGGGAATAAAGTACAACACGCAGTGCACGCGGGTGTCGGGGATGAAGCGTTCTCTCTGGGCCGTCAACTCCTTTCTGAGGTATTGCGAGTGCTGTTCCTTGATGTACTTGACGAGGGGCTCCCAGCACTTTTCGTTGTTGATTTGGTCGGCAAACCCGGGGGTATCGATGACATTGACGTTCAACCGGACGCTGTTCTCCACCAACACATGCGACGACACCTTGATTTCGGTGGTTTTCTCGATGGGCTCCTCCACGTTGCGCCGCCCGTTGCTGGACGTCAAGCTCGAGGAAAAGAGCGTGTTGATCAAGGTGCTCTTGCCCAAGCCGGACCGGCCCACCACCATGATGTTGAAGGCAAACCCGCGCTTCAACAACCGGTTCTCAATCTGCGTGGTGATGGTGTCGAAACCAACATACTTGTTGGGCTGGACCACTGATTCTTCCGCCATGTTTGTTGTTTTTAATGCCAACGCGTAGGTACAAACGCCCGTCACGTGACCCGGTCCTCATTCACGTGACGCCTCGCCGAAAAATTTATCATGGCCTTGGCTTACAGATCTGGCTTGAGTGTGCTAGGCCGCCTTCCCCAGATTGCCATCACTCTCCCCAACCCGTTGGCGTTGCTGGAGGCGATGCGCGAGCGGTTGGAGGAGTTGAGAGATCGGCTTGCCGGGGAAGAGTCCTTTTTCATCGACAACGGGATGATTCTTCGGGCGGTCCCCAAAAAGAAACCCTCCTACCGCAGAACCAGACAGAAGTTGTATGCTCCCGGACAGAAGCAGATCCAGCCGCTCGAGAACTTGGTGCGGTGTCCGGCGTGTGGGCGGGTCAAGAGATCCCACTTCATGTGCATGCATTGTTTTGGCGAAATCAGAACCTTCTTGAAGGAAAAGAAGAGGCAGCTACAAGAGTACATCGAGCCGCCTCAGGCCAACTTGGACAAGGTGGACGAGACCATCGTGTACCCTGGGAAGCGGGAGTCCGAGTACCAGAAGAGATTGAGAAAGAAGGACTGGATCCCGACCCGTGAGGAGCCGTTGTTGTTTGACGCGAGCAAGGTGAGGCCCAAGAAGTAAGCGTGGCCGAGGCTCAAATTTGAAGATAGATACCATCGGCCCATGTACATAGAAATTCGCATCATGTCATCGCAGAGTAGCACCCGCCCCACCAGTGAAGAGCCCGACGCCAAGCGCCCCCGGCGGGTGTATCCCAACATAAACAGACACATCTCGTTGGTGCACAGTGCCAGTCGACACCCTCTTAATGTGAAGCCCGGGGGCAATCTGCTTGTTGCCCTGCGCATCGAGGGACTTTCAAAGCACGAGCAAATGGGCCACTTTGCCCGCTGGCCCGAGGAGGTGCTCATGGACATGTTCGAGTACCTTGACGTGGCGAGCTTGGTGGCGTTGGGCCACACGTCCCGGGTGATGTACGCGTACCTCTACGACGAGGAGGTGTGGAAAAAGGCGTTTTCCCGAACCAGGCCCGCCCAGTTTGAGTGGCACGGGCTGTGGCGGTGCTCCATGCTTGGCATTCCCGAAACCCACGAGGCCAAGTTGCAGCTCCCCGACAACTTGGTGTGCTCGGATACGTTATACCGTCCATTCCAGTGTTCGCAAGTGGACTACAAAAAGCTCTTTGCCCGGGTGATTAAGGAGGAGGAGACGTATCGCCTCGACAGCCTCCACGAGGAGTTTGACCACCGGCACCTTCCGCCCAACCGCATTGCCCGACTTCGGGAACAAGACATTGACGTCGAGACGTTTGATGCCGAGTGGAGCAGCACCCCGTTCATTCTCACCAACAAAGCAGCCCGGTGGCCCCTGTGGGACCTCGACACGCTTGTGAAGCGGTTCCCCGACGTCGAGTTCCGCCAGGAAATGGTCAAGTGGCCCTTGGCGCAGTATGCAAAGTACCTCGCCAACAACAAGGACGAGAGTCCGTTGTACCTCTTTGACTGCAACAGCGTGGCGATGAAGACGCTCCGCAAGGAGTACGAGGTCCCCGCCATCTTTCAGCCAGACTTCTTCAAGGTGTTTGGGGAGTGTCGGCCCGACTACGCGTGGATCATCATTGGGCCCGCTCGCCTGGGGTCCACCTTCCACAAGGATCCCAACAGCACGTCGGCGTGGAACACGGCCCTTTCAGGGCGCAAGCTCTGGGTCATGCTCCCCCCCGGAGTGACTCCCCCGGGCGTGGGCACCGACGACGACGAGAGCGAGGTCACGTCGCCGGTGGGCATTGCCGAGTGGGTGATTTCCGGCTTCTACAACGACTGCTTAAAGATTGACGAGTGCCTCATTGGCATCACGTTCCCCGGCGAGTGCATCCACGTGCCCAGTGGGTGGTGGCACACCGTGATTAACCTCGACGACTCGGTTGCGTTGACGCAGAACTTCGTGCCCAAGTCGAAGCTCGGCCATGTGCTCAACTTTTTCAAGAACAAAACGACCCAGATCAGCGGGTTCCACCCGGGAAGCGTCAAGAAGGTGCTTAACATTGGCACGAATAATGGTGTGCTACGCGAGTACGCCCAAAAGCTCGAGGCCCTTCAGTTGTCCCACGACATCCAGGACGAGGACTGTGGCGAACTCGGCGACAAGCTCCCCCCTATGCCCATCTACGAGCTCTTTGTCAGTCTCATGGAGCAGCATCCCCACGAACTAGCCGAGGGCTTGGACCGGTTGCGAAAGATTGAAAAGGCCGAAAGGGCCAAGCAAATGGGCAGGAGCGAGGCGTGGGAGCAGTTGGCCCAGCCGTCGGCCTTTTCCTTTAGCTTCCATGAGTAATGAACAACATACGGCAAATCACCCCACGCGCACGTGACCTGGCTCATGATGCGGGCCCGAAACTGGATCCGCTGCTACTCCATGTCCAAGCCCCTCATCTTTGCGCCCGAAACCTACCAGTACGAGAAAGGCAGTCTCCACGAGAGCCAGATCCTCCAGTCCCCCATTGCGCAGTTCCACCAATGGTTCGAGGAGGCCAAGAGCCTGGTCACCCAGGGCGACTCGCTTATTCCGGAGGCCACCACGTTTTCCACCGCCCGGTTGCCCTCGGGACGGGTGTCGTCAAGAATCGTTCTTCTCAAGGAGCTCGACGAGCGGGGGTACGTGGTGTTCTCCAACTGGGACAACTCGAAAAAGTCCCACGATATCCGCAGCAATGCGTATGCGTCGCTCACCTTCTTCTGGCCCCACCTCCAGCGGCAGGTGAGGGTGGAGGGTCTTGTTGAGAAGATTTCCCGCGACGAGAGTGTCACCTACTTCAACACGCGGCCGCGGGGGTCGAAGATTGGCGCGTGGGCCTCGCCCCAGTCCCAGACCCTTTCTGCCAGAGAAGACCTTGAAAAGTTGAACAAGCAGTACGAGGACAAGTTTGCCGAGTTGAAGGATGACGAGATTCCCTGTCCCGACTACTGGGGCGGGGTCCGCATTGTCCCCTTGGAGGTGGAATTCTGGCAGGGCCGTCCCTCCCGGTTGCACGACCGCCTCACTTTTAGAAGGGAGAGTGAGGCAGACCCATGGACAATTTCTCGCTTAGGCCCATGACTCTACTCATTGTCACGCTTTGATACTCTAGTTTCATTCAATCTATTTCATTAAAACTTGATGATGGTCTCGTAGAAGGTCTTACCCTGGACCTCGGCCACCGACAATTCCACGTCGCTGGGCTTTCTGGAGCCGTCGGCACCAGCGAAAGTGCCCGCACCCCACGCCGAGCCACCACGCACGGTGTTGGTGTCAGCAAAGTACGAGAACACGTTCTTGTAGCCAAGAGGCACGTAGATGAGACCGTGGTGCACGATGGTGGACAACGCACTGATGACGGTGGTTTCCTGGCCTCCACCCAAGGTACCGGTGGAAACAAAGAATCCCGCGGGCTTACCCTGGAGAGCACCCTTGGCCCACAAGCCGCCGGTGGCATCCCAGAAGGCCTTGAATTGAGCAGGGTAGTTGCCGAATCTGGTGGGGATACCAAACAAGAAGGCGTCGTACTGCTCCAAGGTGTCGGGAGTGGCAATTGGGTAGTTGGGCTTCTCGGGAGCACTCAACTTCTCAAGAATGTCCTTGGAGAGGGTCTCCTCAACCTGGAAGATCTCCGCGACACCGCCGGCGGCCTCAATTCCCTTCTTCTCCGCCTCGGCGAGCGCGGTGATGTGTTGGTAGAGCGAGTAGATGATGATTGCAACCTTTGGAGCCATTGTGATACTGAGCAGGGAGGGTTGCGGCGGAATATATAGTGCCGGTGCGACGCCGCAGTTTGCTCCACGCCAACATTACTAACGCATTAATAAATGCAGGAATCGATGCGGGTGGAACAATTGTGGGCCCGTTGTCGCAGCTTACACCCATTTTAGTAATGCCGGGGGCGGGTTAGTAAGACACGGTCGGATTTTGGGCGCCATCTCGACGTTTCTTTCTTTTCACCCATCTCCATGAAGGTTGCCATCATCACATACTCGTTATACGGACACATCACCGAGCTCGCCAAGGCCATCAAGCTGGGAGTGGAAGAGTCCGGCGCCGCGGCGCAGGTGGACATTCTCCGGTTGTCGGAGACCCTTTCCGACGATTTGCTCGAGGCCTTGTCCGCTCCACCCAAACCCTCTGACATCCGAGAGGTGACCCACGCCGACTTGGAAACCTACGACGCCTTCTTGTTTGGACTCCCCACGCGGTTCGGCAACTTCCCTTCGCAGTTTGCGTCCTTCTGGGACGGCACCGGGCCATTGTGGGCACTGGGGGCCCTTCACGGCAAGCCCGTGGGGTTCTTTGTGTCTACAGGTACCGTGGGCGGAGGCCAGGAAATCACCATCCGCAACTTCCTTCCCAACGTGGTGCACCACGGGCTTGTGTACATCCCTCTTCCATACGGTGCGGCGCCCGGCTTGTTCAACATGGACGAGCCTCGCGGAGGCTCGCCATGGGGTGCGGGGACGTTTGCCGGCGCCGACGGGTCGAGACAGCCCACTGAGCTCGAGTTGCAGACGGCCCGGGACCAGGGTAAGTTCTTTGCACCCACGGCATTGAAGATTGTGTCGGCCAGAACTACTAACGTGGCCACATCTACTGAGGCCACATCGTCAGATGTGGCCGAGACAAAGGCCGAGACCAAGGCTGAGGCCAAGGCCCCTGCCACCACCCCCGCCAAGGAATCGTCCAAATGCTGTGTAATTGTCTGATGGCCCAAGCTTTTGTGTCATGTAATTTGGTTAGTATAGTAACAAGACCCATCAACATACCACAATCATTCTGTCTGCGTCGGAACACGTTCCTGGGCAGCCGTCTCCGTCATGCCGTAAGGTAGAATGGGAGGCCCCTGGGTCGTGGCACCTCGGCCCTCGTCGTTGCACATCACACGTTGCCCACCACATACACGAGTAGACCCGTTGGACACTCCCGTGGAGGCCATGTGGCTGGAGAGGGCTCGGGGTGAAGAAGGGCCCCCCACATTCCACCGTGATATACGCTCTTCTCGTGTGAGGCACGTTCCGTCCAATCCGGTACAAACGATCTGGTTTGAGAACAAACCGTTGAAACAAACTGGGGGACAGTGTGCCCGCGTGTCTTCTCGTGGGTGCCGCCCCAGCCAGTAGCCAAACCGGAATGTGAAGCCTCTGCATAAGGGACCAAAGATCGTGCGTTGGCATCGGCCCATTCGTGCTACGGGCCGCTTCCCAGGCGGCATCCCGGGACTGGCACCCACCAGGTGGACACGCGGCAGCACACCGGGGTGAAATGTCTTTCACAGGGAGTGGAGGTACGGGTTTTACGCCGAGGGGGTACCGGCCCACTTGGACGGGGCGTGGTGCGTTTGGAGGTCTGATCAAGAGCGTATAGCACGGCGCCTGCTAGAGAGAATGGTGAGGAGCGAGGGCCTTAATGCGTGACGAGGGGTTTGGTGCGGGACGTGGGGAACCAGTGGGACATTCGCCCATGACGACACAATGGTTGGGTGGCGGCCACCGGTACGGGACGATTTCGTCGGCAGCGTATCGGGTGATAACGAATGAATAAGTGGGTGTAAACACACTGAAAAGTGTTGGCGCGCATAAGTGATTAGCGCATGGGACGCGAGGTGCGGCCGAAGCGAGACAGACATGAGGACATGATGGACTTGCTCGGGAGAAAGCGGAGGGAGACCGCGGCAAGTGAAGAGCCTGAACTGGGAGAGGTGTTTTCAAAAAAGGGTGGTTCAAAGGGTGTCTCAGAAACCGAAAGTACTTCACATGAGGCTTCACATGCTTCACGACATGGTGGTGATGACCACAATGATCCCATGGAAAGGAGCCCGCTGGGCCTGTCGGTGACAGATAGTGAAGACGAGGTGGAGTTGCTCACGAGTCTGAGCGTGGTGAGTCAGGGTGAGGCGCGAGCTGCCAGCCAGCTTTCCCTCAAGGAGGGTCAGGTACTTATGGGGGAGGAAACTGAAGGAGTGAACAGTCGGGAGCGAATAGAGATGATCCCAGCACCTCGGAGAGTGTCTTCCACACCGGTCTCCGAAAAGCCCACCGAGACAGTCGGATTGGGCGAAGTACATTCAGAATCCTCTCCCAATCCCCAGGTGACATCTTCATCTGGTACAATAAAGAGCAGCACCCCCCGCCTCAAAGGAAAACCGCTTGCGGCACTACTCGGGGCCTCGCGGCCCCGGGTGGGCCTCTCTCGAAGCGTCAACATCGAGTCTCTCCACAAGAACCTTCAAAGGAAATAGACATTAGAAACAGTATGTATTTTGTGGTGGGTAGCCAGCTCGTTGGCTACTGCACAACTACACTCTCGGGCACGACCAAGGCCCTCTTTCTCGCGGGCTCCTGTACCCCCACGTCAAGATCCTTGGGGGTAATCAACACCTTGATGTGCTTATCCTTGTTGTTGATCAACTCCACGATGCCATCCTCCACGCCGCGACTAAGAGGCACCTTGGCCGTGATGAGACGCCGCACCTCGTCCACCTTGATGTGGCCGTGGTTGAGCGCATCCACCACCTGCTCAAAGTCGATCTTGACGTACGAGATGGACCCGCTCACCGCCTTTTCGGTGAGCGTCACGTCCATGGGGTAGAACTCGAGCGGCACATGGGGCCAGATGGCCAAGTTGGTGGCCCGGCCCTGCGCCCGCAACGCCTTGAGCGCCAGCTTGAACGTGACGGGGAGGCCGGAGCAGTCGTACGCATGGTGGTAGCCGTACCCGTCACCAGATATCTGTTTGAGGCGGGCCACCAGCGCGTCAAAGTCGCCGTAGTACGGCGCCGGGTCGAACGTCGACACGCCAAAGGACTCGGCGAGGTGCCGCCGCGCCAACGCCGGCTCCATGACAACAATGTCCTTGACATTGCCTCCGGCGGCAAGCACCCGGGCCTTGAGGGCAATCACGGCAGCAAGGCCAATGGGCCCCGCCCCGAGCACCAACGCCTGTTGGCCAGCAACAAAGCCCAGGGTGCGCACCGCGTGCCAGGCCACCGAGAGCGGCTCGCACAACGCGCCCACGTCGACGGGGATCTTGGCCGGGTCGATCTTGACGAGGTGGTCGTCGGTGATGACAAAGTACTCGGCAAACGCGCCGTCGTAGTACCCGAGACCGGGGAATGAAATGTTGTCGCACGCATTGTAGAAGCCGTCGTGGCACCCTCCACACTCATGAGGGGACGCCTTGGCGTCGAACGTGGTGCGGTCCTTGCACGAGCCCAAGGCCTCCACCACCACGTAATCTCCTGGCTGGTAGTCGGTGACGAGTGGGCCCACCTCCACCACTTTGCCCGACATTTCGTGGCCCATGGCCTGGCAGTTGGTGACGAGCTGCGAGATGGCATTGCGCTCGGGCTTGAAGAAGATGGGGCCGTCGACATACTCGTGGAGGTCCAGCCCGCAGATGCCGCAGTACTCCACCTGGATCTTGACGTGGCGGGGATGGGACACCTGGGGCTCGGGGTGGTTTTCCACGTACTCCACGTCGTGGTTGCCTTTGTAGATGATGGCTTTCATAAAAACCTGGGGTGTTGGAGTCCCAAGCCCAGGGTCTTATAGTGGTAACCTCCCGATAGTTGGGCCATGAGGCGGGGCGATCGGGCCATGAGGGGGACAATCTGGCTGAGGGGCCAACTTGGCGAGGGGCGAGTAGCCAACCGGTCCCGGGTAAGGCGAGACAATTCCGAAGTGCGGGGCCTGAGCTGGGCTGGGGGAGCTGCGAGTGGAGTGAGCTCCCGCTGCACCACCAGGGGCCGTGCGGAATGATTTTCGTCAGTTGAACATGAGCACGCGTGGAAGTCAAACACGTGAGTTAAACCCACGTAGTAGGTCACGCGTAGTAGGTCGCGAGGTTGGGGTTACAGTGATACCTCGTCACTTCTTGTCAACACCTTGTCTCAATTCTCGTGCTCCTTCGCCTGATTCCCATCGTAGAAGGACCGCCACAAGCGCCCCACGTCGTCAAACTCCTTGCCCACTTGCACCAGCGTGTGCAACGACCGGTTCAACACATCGAGGTTGTGCACCACCTGGTCCAAGCCCACGGTGATTTCCTGGAGCAACAAGTCCCGCTGCTTCTCAAACACATTGGCCAGGCCGGGCGTCAGCAGCGAGCTCAGCGGCGGGTGCGTTGGTGTTTTTGTTGGAGAAGACATACGCGGTTTTTTTCCTCGCAACAACCAGGCCATTACATTGAGCGGATGGTGCCTTACACCATGCGCACTCAGGCGCCGGGGAGAGCAACGGGGTCCCCGTTCAGTGGGCGCGAGCCAGTGTCGTGTTCACTCTACAGGGGCTCCAACAGATTGGGAGAAAGGGACAATTGTAGACTTGACCAACTTTGAGGACCAGCTTTGAGAGACAAGTAAGAGAAGGAGAGGCAAGTAAAGAAGTAGAGGCAAGTAAGGAAGGAGAGGCAAGTAAAGAAGTAGAGGCAAGTGGATGGATCAAGTCTCGGCACACCATGCGAGAGATACCACTGGTACCACTGAGAACCCACTATGGGGAGTAAAATTTTGTCTGCGCGGGCCGAAGCCCTCGATGTTGATGGCCCTTCTGCGGGAGACTACTGGTACTGGCTATGGCCACTTGGGGTGCTTGGGCTCCGCCAGCTTCGCTGGCTTCGACCTCAGCTCGGGCGAAGCCCGAGCTGACGAGTAATGTGTTCGTGAATTCTTTACTATACGTGACTCCAGTCACCACCTAATAAAACACAAGAGAAGTGAAGGTTTGGTGTTTCAACGAACCTCAGTGCTTTCCCAAACAAAAGCTCACGGGCTTGGGTTTCTCCTTGCACGATTTCACCGAGCACCGGCGAACGTAATCCTTTTTCTCATCAAACTTGGCAAACGAGGTGGCCAGGTGGGTGGTGTAATTTGCAGAGCTGGCGGAGGACACCAGCAGCGTTGATGACGCCGACTTCTTCTTACTTAGAAAGGGCATCACGACAAACCCGAGGTCTGGCTAGGAGCACGAAACGGCAAAGTATTCAAGGAGGGAGGGGTCGAACGGACTAACGACCAAAAGGGCACGCGGGACGGTTCGAAACGAGCGGGCACGTAGATTCAAATAGTCTCTGGGGGCTTTTGTTGTGAGTCGTTGTGCAACCCGCTGGGGCACCCATTCCGCTTTATATTGTCGCGGTGTATGCAGCGAGGTGTGCCCCATACGAGAAAAATTTGACGCAAGAAAATACCGAGCGCCGACAGCTGCGAGAGCACTGCGAGAGCACTGCGAGCTTGCGAGCAGTTGCTCCAAATCTCACCGGGATTTGTAGCATTTGCTGTACCTCTGAGTCGACCTTCGAAGTCACCTGCGAAGGCTCAGGTTGTTCGGGTGGCCACGGCCACCCTCTAGCTGACGGCCAGTTGAGGGATTTATTCTATTGGTCCCCGGCGCGCACCCGTTTGGGACGGCGCACCGGCCGCGCGGGCCCACAATGTCGGCGTAAACGTCAGCACGCCTGAGGGATTTCTCACCGCCTGCCTATAGTGCGCTAGGCGAGATGCTCATGCCAAACAAGGCAGGTGATGTCATACGCGGAACCTCCTGCACACCACCCTCCAGTGCCCTTTTGGGAAGTGCTGGTTCAGGGTGGGTCATCGAGCAATCGTGTTTGGGCGGGTGAAACATGGCACGCCACGACTCACCCATGCTATACATTAATCGCCCCCTGCATGGGGGCGCATGGCGATCTCGTCATGATGTCATGAAACAACGCGACCGCACAATGGTGTGGGGACGTGGAATGACGTGGGTCAGGGCTTTCTCGTCAAAGCGAAGAGTGCCCCAAATTGAAAAGGTCTTCACCATCAGCTGTCCTTGGTGTTGGCTGTCACGTGACTATTCCGACACGGTGCCCTCGTCGTCCACCACAAACATCGGGCTGGCCCACTCTCCCCACTCGCACGGCTGGTGGAGGGATTCCACGTCCTGGAGATCGGTGCCCCACTCGCACCCGGTTAGTATGGTGAAGATACCCTTGAAGTACCTGATAAGACTCTCGAGTCCCCGAAGGTACCCCATGTCCGGTAGCTCGGGGTGCTGCGGAGGGAACGCACTGTCGTGGTAGTCGCCCCGCGTCACCAGCTGGGCAAAGTCGATGATGTGCACGCCAATGTGGTCCTGGTCCTCGGCGAGCGCGTCGTACATCAACAACACGCTCGACCCGTACATGCGGTACCCGTTGAGATGGGTAAAGAGGTGGTGGAGCTCCTCGAGCTGGCTCACCAAGGACGGGAGTTTGCGCACGATGCTCCATTTCGTCATGCCATTGTAGAGAAACCGCGCGAGGGTGTGGGCAAACTCGGTGCCTTCTTGAACCCTTCGCCCAAAGTACTTGTCCCGGGCATAGAACTGCTGCGCCGGCTCGTCCCACGTCTGGAGGCCACACACCCGCACCCCCAACCGGCGCAGGGTCGTGTTGCGGCACTTGACGCGCTGCGAGTGCTGCTTGGCCGCGGTGGCATCGACGCCGTACTGCCGGGTGCCCATCTTGAGGTCGAGGGCGCACGGCTTGGCCATGTTGGTGGTGAGGTCCTCGAGCAACAAGAACTGCTCGAACCGCGTGTGCTTGGTCAGCTCCTCGTCCATGGCAAACACCTCGTTGTCGTAGTGCTCGTCAATGGCAAACACCTCGTTGTCGTAGTGCTCGTCAATGGCAAACACCTCCAGAATCACCTGCGCCTGCAAGTCGGTGTTGACCAGCGTGGTGCCGGCGCTTTCCGTGGTGGGGCTGCCGAGGTGCGGCAGCTTCTTCCACAACAACTCCGGTATGATATGCTTGTTGTCGTGGAGCACCACCTCCGGGGCCTGCTCCACCACCGTGGCCACCTTGTGGGTCTCGGTGTGGCGGACGTTGAGAACGCCAATGTACTTGGGCATGAACTTGAGGATCTCGGGGTGCCGGTGCTCCACCGCCTCGTACCAGAGGTTCTCGCGGTTCATGAGCACCTTGCACACTGCCCGCTTGGAAAACCGGAAAATCGCCGTGTGGCCGCCCACCTTGTTCTTGAACGGCCGGAGCTCCACCGCCAAGGGATATTCGTGCTTGAGGGTGAGCTCCTTGGTGTGCTGCACCATGTCGTCAATGTCATTGCGCTTGATTTTGGTGATGTCACCCTGGAGGTGGTCGAACTCGAGGTCCGCCTTGAGATGCTGCGTGTCGTCACTGGAGTGAGGAATGTATGTGGCCAGCGACACCGGGTCGAGGTCGGGTTCCAGGCTGGTTTCGTCGCCCGCCTCGCTGGCGGTGGGGTCCTCGTGATCGCTGCCCACAAGCGTATCTAGATCGATTTGCGTGCCGCGAAAGAGCCGAAGCAGCCGGGCCGCCTTTCGTCCCGTCACCACGGGCATCTCCAGGTACTTGTTCTGGGCGAGCGCCGGCCGATCTCGCGTGTCATCGACCTCGTGGTGCATGGTGATGATGTGTTGATGCGCACAACCTTACGTAACACCCGTGCCCCCGATGCGGCGGATGTTTCGTCACTTCTCCACGGGCGTCTTCGTGGTGTTGGTGGTGTGGGCGGCGGTGCAGGCCGGGGTGCTACGGCCTCTGCCGAGCCCAGGCCTCTGGGCCTGGGCGAGCGGCGCCGTCGCCTCCACCCATGCTAGGGGACTATCTTTACCCAGGGACCCCGACGTGCCCCTCTTCCCACTCATGCCGATGCCTTCCGACACTCCCAAATCAGACACTCCTTTAAGCTTTCAGTCAGACAATTTGACGGAAGTGGGGAAACCCAGCATGCCGGATACGGCCTCCCCCAACCCCGTGGGGGACCCCGAGGCGGACCCCGAGTACCCCGGGCTGGTGGTTGTCGTAAAGCTGGCGGTCCCCCACCGCGTGAGCGCCGCGTTCGTGGTGTTGTGTCGCAACAGCGACCTCTACGAGCTCCTCGAGTCGATCCAGCTGGTGCAGGATCGGTTCAACAGAGAATATAAATACGACTGGGTGTTTCTCAATGACGAGCCGTTCACGGAGGAGTTCATCTCGACGATTGGGGACTTTGTTCCCTACGGCAAACTCTCGTTTGGGCTCATCCCCTCCCACCAGTGGCTGTACCCCGAGTTCGTTGACCAGGAGCTAGCGGCTCAGAGGCGCCAGCAGTTGGCGCAACAAGATGTCGTGTATGCCACCAGCGAGTCGTACCGGTTCATGTGCCGGTACTTTCTGGGCTACTTCTACAAGCACCCGCTCGTGGCGCAGTACCAGTACTACTGGCGCGTGGAGCCGGGCACCAAGTTGTTCTGCGACGTGCCGTACGACGTGTTTGACTTTATGGAGGCCTCGGGCAAGAAGTACGGCTTTGCCATCTCGATGTTTGAGTATTCCAAGACGGTGCCGTCCCTCTGGGACACATTCACAGAATATCTCTCCACATACAACGTTAGTGACAACGGCCTCCTTCGGTTCGTGCTTGACGACGTCGGGGGGTACAACATGTGTCACTTCTGGAGCAACTTCGAGGTGGCCAGCCTCGAGGTGTTTGACGCGCGGTACGACCAGCTCTTCGAGCATCTCGACCGGTCCGGCGGCTTCTTCTACGAGCGGTGGGGCGATGCTCCCGTGCACACGTTGGCGGTGGCCGCGTTCCTTGCGCCGGACCAAGTGCACTGGTTTGACGACATTGGCTACCACCACCTGCCGTACACGCTGTGTCCGCAGAACGAGATGTGGCGGACCCGGCGGTGTCTGTGCGAGCCCGCCAGCGACTTCACGTGGCTGTTTCTCAGCTGCACGCCGTATTTCCAGGAGGTCCAGTCCACCAGTTTAGGTAGCGGTACTATAGGTTAGTGAAAATACGCGAATCGCTCCACATGAAGTTCCTCCACCAATTGCTGGTGAAAGTCCGCGTGTTCCGCCGCAGGCGACAGAAGCACGTTGTCACGGTGGCGCTCCTCGTGGCGGTGGTTGTGCTTTTCGTCACGTTGCAGCGGGCGGACCAGGAGAACGTGGACCTCATAACCCACCCCGACCCCAAGCGATGGTGGAAGGCGGCAATGAAGGTGTTTGAGGAAAAGACGGTGCCGTTCCACGACACGCCGGCCCACTCGTACGAGGAAGAAAAAGAGGACACGGCGGAGGCGGCGGCGGCGGCAGAAAGGAAGGCCCGCCTACGAATGGTGTTGGACGCGGACAACCAGTTTGATCCCACGCACGAGCGGTTGCAGTTGGGGTACCGCTTCTTCAACGATGTGTTCCGGATCCTCTACCGGGGCAAGCCGCAGATCCCCCGTCTCGAGCGATATCTCAGCGACGAGCGCATCTACCATGCTCGCTACGACACCAAGAACGAGGACGAAAGGCCCTTTACCGAGGAGTACCTCCTGAAGTTCCTCCAGCTTGCCCCCGGGGAGCTCGAGTCCATGAAGCAGTCCCATCAGTACGTCAAAAAGCATCTTCCAGAGCACGCCCCGGACAACCTATACAAGGGCAACGGCATTGTGTACGTTGGAGGCGGCAAGTTCAACTGGCTCACGCTCTTGTCGATCAAGTCGATCCGGGCGCTCGGGCTGACGCTTCCCATAGAGGTGTTGATCCCCGAGCTCGACGAGTACGAGCCCGATCTCTGTGCTCGGGTGTTCCCGGCGCTCGACGCTCGGTGCATCTACCTCCCGCGGGCGCTTTCCAACGACGGCACGTCGTACGTGAACCGGTTCCAGTTCAAGGGGTTCCAATACAAGGCGTTGGCCATCTTGGTGTCGAGCTTTGAGAACGTGCTCCTCCTTGATTCCGACAACATCCCCGTGCACCCGCCGGACCAGCTCTTCGACACCGAGCCCTTCACGTCGCACGGGCTCATTGTGTGGCCGGACTTCTGGAAGCGGGCCACCAGCCCCGAGTACTATGCCATTGCGGGAATCGACGTGAGCAAGGACGCGCTTCTCCCCAAGTATAACGAGGTCACCGGCATGTACGACAACGTCGAGTGGGTGGGCCAGCTCGACTGGCAGAGCCAGCCGCTCCACCAGCGGCGGGGCGCCATCCCCGACCCGTCGTCGGAGCTGGGCCAGCTCATGATTTCCAAGAAAACCCACACCAAGGCCCTCTTGCTTGCATTGTACTACAATTTGTACGGCCCCACGCATTTCTACCCGTTGTTTTCCCAAGGCTCCGACGGCGAGGGCGACAAGGAGACGTTTCTCGCCGCCACCGTGGCCCTCGACAAGCCGTTTTATCAGGTGGCCAAGTTCCTCAACGCGTTCGGGTACTTTGACTCCGACAACGAGTTCCAGGGCACCGGCATGGGCCAGTACGACCCGCGCGAGGACTACTACGTGGTGATGCGGCGCACCGAGCTCAAGGACTCCAACGACTTTGACGCGGCGGTGCAGCGCGACGACCTCCTCCGGCTGGGCCCCCACATCATGTTCGTGCACGCCAACTACCCCAAACTCAACCCGTGGGACTTGAAGGTGCTCGGGCTCATCTTCAACAAGGACGGCGAGCGCATTCGGCTCTACGGCACCGGCATGCGCCAGCGCACGGGGTACGACTTTGAGACGGTGCAGTGGACCAACATGAAGTTTCTTCTCTGCGACCTCAAGATCTCGCTTGCCGTGTTCAAAGACGTGGACCGGGACACCTTGTGTGCGGAGATCTCCACCCACTTGGCGTTCCTCAAGCACACCATCAATACTTTAGAGTAACATTTCGCATTCGCATTTACAAAACCATGGCGGTTCAGTTTCTCCTCCTTCTCTCTCGACAGGGCAAAGTCAGACTCAGCAAGTGGTACCAGACCATCAGTCAGAAGGAAAAGGCCAAGATCACCCGCGAGCTCACCACGTTGATTCTTGCCAGACGAGCCAAAATGTGCAACGTGCTCGAATACAAGGACATCAAGATCGTATACCGGCGATACGCGTCGTTGTTCTTTGTGGTGGGGGTGGAGCTGACGGACAACGAGTTGTTGACGTTGGAGATAATACATCGCTTCGTCGAGCAAATGGACAAGCTTTATGGTAATGTGTGTGAGTTGGACATTATCTTTGGCTTCAACCGCGCCTACAATATTTTGGACGAGTTGTTGTTGGATGGGTATGTCCAGGAGTCGTCCAAGAAGGAGGTGTTGAAGAAGGTGGCGCAGCAGGACGAGTTGGAGAGCATGGATGAGTTTGATAATATTTTGGCGTAACTCCCGAGCGACGAGCTTTGAGCGACGAGCTTTGAGCGACGAGCTTTGAGCGACGAGCTTCGCAGAAGCTCGGAAGCGAGAAGCTCAGGAGAGAGGCTCAGGAGAATGGAGCCCAGAAGTATCGACTCAAGTCAAACCTCGGGTCACGAGGCACACCTACACAAGATCCCCAGCTGGATAAATACAAGAAACCGTACACCATGTAGTCACCCACCCTAGTTGTAAATGAAAGTAACAGAGAGGATTTTGTTTCTCCGGCGGTATATTCTTTGGCTCGTTGGCTGTTTGGGTTTGGCGACCACCTTGGCGCATCCCGCACTTTTATCGCGATGAGCATGTCAGACGAAGAACTCGATATCGCCGGCACCCTCGCGCTCGCCGGCCGCGACGAGAGCGACGAGAGCGACTACGACAGCACGGAGGAGCTCCGTGACATTGTGTCGGACGACGAGGACGAAAAGCCAAAGAAGAAGAAGGACGACAAGCCCGATGCGTTCCCATCGCTCGAGCTCTCCGACGACGAAGAGTCCCGGGAAATGCTGCTGTACTTTGTCAACAACAACCCGCAAGCCAAGAAGGCCAAGAACGGCACGTTTGCGTCGTTTGGGTTCTCCAAGTTCCTCCTCAAGAACATCGCCAAGAAGGGGTACAAGCAGCCCACGCCCATCCAGAAGAAAACCATCCCGTTGATCATAGAGCACCGCGACGTCGTCGGTATGGCGCGTACCGGTTCCGGGAAGACCGCTGCATTCACACTCCCCTTGGTGGAGAAGCTCAAGAAGCACAGCGCCAAGGTGGGGGTGCGAGCGGTGATTCTCTCTCCCTCGCGAGAGTTGGCGCTGCAGACATTCAAGCAGGTGAAGGAGTTTGCCCGCGGCACCGATCTTCGGGCCGAGGTGCTCATTGGAGGCGACTCGCTCGAGGACCAGTTCTCGGCAATGATGTCGCATCCGGACATCGTGGTGGCCACCCCCGGGCGGTTTCTCCACTTGAAGGTGGAAATGGACCTTGATCTCAAGACGGTGGAGTACATTGTGTTTGACGAGGCCGACCGGTTGTTCGAGATGGGTTTTGCCGAGCAGTTGAACGAGTTGTTGGCGGCGTTGCCTTCGTCTCGCCAGTCGTTGTTGTTCTCCGCCACGCTCCCCCGGTCGTTGATTGACTTTGCCAAGGCCGGGCTCACCAACCCCGTGTTGGTGCGGCTAGACGCCGAGTCCAAGATCTCTGACCAGTTGCAGATGGCCTTCTTCACCACCAAGAAGTCCGAGCGCGAGGCCAACTTGTTGTACGTGCTCCAGGAGGTGATCAAGATGCCCCTCGGCACGGCTGAAGAGCGCAAGAAGCTCCGGGTGCTTCAGCGCGAGGAGGAGGACGACGAGAGCGACGACGACGATCCCAAGAAACGCAAGAAGTTCAAGAAGGAACGGCTCCCCCCAGCCAACCAGCTTCCCTCCGAGCAGTCCACCATTGTGTTTGTGCCCACCAAGCACCACGTCGAGTACATCACCACGTTGCTCCAGGACGCCGGGTACCTCGTGTCGTTCATCTACGGTACCCTTGACCAGCACGCCCGGAAGAACCAGTTGTACCAGTTCCGCATGGGTCTCACGCGCATCTTGGTCGTCACCGATGTCGCCGCCCGGGGTATCGATATCCCCGTGTTGGCCAACGTCATCAACTACACGTTGCCCGGCCTGTCGAAGATCTTCATCCATCGGGTGGGTCGTACTGCCCGAGCGGGTAACAAGGGATGGGCCTATTCTATTGTCAACGAAAAGGAGCTTCCGTACTTGCTTGATCTCGAGCTCTTCCTCGGCAAGAAGGTGTTGCTCACGCTGATGCACGAGGCCAAGTGCAAGCTTCTCAAGGACAAGGGAGACTACGTTGAGCCGCGGGTATCCTACACCAACCGGCTTGTGCTAGGTTCCGTTCCCCGGTTGGATCTCGAGACGTTTGTCGAGTTATACGAGAACCTCCTCCGCAACAAATACGAGTTCCGCACCATCAAGGACGTGGCCGCCAAGGGCGAGAAGCTCTACTACCGCACGAGACAGTCGGCGTCGGCGGAGTCGCTCCACCGGTCCAAGGAGATTCTCGACCTGGGCTCGTGGGACGACCAGCACCTCTTGTTCGGCCCCAACCTCGAGAGAGAAAAGGAGGCCTTCCTCGAAAAGTTGACCCACCGGCACCTGAAGGAAACGGTGTTTGAGTTCTCCAAAAAAGGCAGAGAAAGAGAGGAGGACAGCATGGTCAACTTCATGAACAAGCGCCGCAAGCAGGTGGCCCCCATCCAGCGCCGGGCCAAGGAGCGCCGCGAGTTGCTCGAGAAGGAGCGGCTTGCCGGACTCACCCACACCATCGAGGACGAGATCTTGAAGGGAGACGAGCACGAGGTTGGGTACTCCACCAAGAAGGAGATTGAGGCCGACGAGCTGGAGCTCACCAGTGCATTCGAGGACGGCGACGAGGCGCTCAAGAAGAAGCGCAAGAGTTTCCGAGACCCGCAGTTCTACCTCAGCCACTATGCGCCCGCGTCGGTGATCCAGGACCAGCAGTTGTCGCTATCCAAGTCGTTTGCCAACGATGCCGCCAGCGCCACGTTCGACCTTGAGAACGACGAGCGGGCCAAGTCCCAGAGCCAGGTGATGAAGTGGGACCACAAGAAGGGCAACTACGTGAACCAGCGGTCCACCGACAAGAAGTACATCATTGGCGAAAGCGGCCAGAAGATCCCCGCCACCTACCGCTCGGGCAAGTTCGACGAGTGGAAGAAACACCACGCCAACCGTCGCGACGACCCCGACTCCCGCAAGTTCAAGCATAAGAAGGTGGCCACCCCCAAGCTCCCCGACAAGTTCCGGGACGACTACCACAAACAAAAAAAGAAGGTGGAGAAGGCCATCGAGTCCGGTCGCGTGGTGAAGGGCTACAACCGTGCGGGCCAGAAGCAGGAGTTGCGGTCGACTGAAGATATCCGCAAGTCAAGGGAGTTGAAGGAGAAGCGCAGGGCCAAGAACGCCCGTCCATCCAAGAAGAGAAAGTAGAACCAAATACATGCACAAGAGAAGTAGTGTGAAAAATACATGCATTGCAAGGAACTAGCTACTGAGGTGAAAAACTTGGGGTTGTTTGAGACATACATAGCATGTGGGACAGTGCTGGGTTAAGACCTCCCTCCCCTTCCCCGGTAGGGGTGGTATCCACCACGGTCGCGGTTTCTGAACCCGCCTCTGCCTCTCGAAGGGCCGGAAGGAGGACGTCTGGGGCCACGAGGGAACTTGTTGTCGCCAGCAGGACCAGAAGGCCCGCTGCCAAGAGCAATGTTGTTGGCACCACCCTCGTGGGCGCCACGGTAGTCACGACCCCCGCGGCCACCACGGCCCCCGCGTCCACCCCGACCGCCACGGCCGCCACGACCAAAGTCACGGCCACCCTGAGGCGCCTGAGGGAACTCCGGAGCCTGGTCGTTACCCGGGGCACTGGGGGCGGCACCCTGGGCCTGGGGATTGAGGGGCTGGCCCGGCTGCTCCAGGCCATCTTCGTCGCCCGCCTGTTGCTGCTGGAACATATACCACTGCTGCATTCTCTGCCAGTACTCCTGCATCATTTCCGGGCTCATGCCGTTGACGCTTTGTTGAGCATATTGATTGTTATTCAGCTGGGCCGAGTTCTGGAGGTTCTGCAGCCCGCGGGGCTCGGCCCGTTTGATTTCCATGGCTTTGCCCTTGAGAGTAAGATACTTATTAACCGTGACTCTATCGACGGCATCGGGGGTGTCGTACGTAATGAACCCGAAGCCTCGCGAGCGGCCGGAATCTTTATCAATCATTAATTGACAATCAATAATACGTCCAAACTGAGAGAAGAACTGGTCAAACTCCTGTTCATTGACCGAGGGGTCGATGCCTCCCACAAAGATTTTCCCGACGCGATCTTGCTCCTCCCGAGCAATGGCCCGCTTGGGGTCAATGAGCTTTCCGTCAAGCACGTGCTCCTGCTTGATGACCTTCTCCACGGAGGAAGGGTCGGCAAACGTCAAGAAGCCGAACCCGCGCGAGCGGCCGGTGGCGTTGTCTCTCATGATGGTGGAGTCGGTCACCTCGCCAAACTGAGAAAAGTACGCCGAGAGGCCCTCGTCGGTGGTGTCCCAGTTCAATCCACCAATAAACATCTTGCCCGTTCCTTTGCCCAAGTCGGAGGGGGGCATGACCGGCGGTGGGGGCGGCGCCTGCTGTTGTTGCTGTTGCTGTTGTTGAAATCGTTGAAACTGTTCAAATTGTGCTTGAAGGTGAGGGGGAATGCCCTGAGAAAGATCAATTTGTTGGGTGGGCTGTGTAGCTGCTTCAGGGGCACCGGCCTCGGGGGCAGCCTGAGTAGCCTGAGCAGCCTCGGGGGCAGGCTTTTCCTCGGGGGCCTCGGGGGCGGGGTCCGCTGGTTTTTCCTCTAGCTCCGTTGGAGCTTCATTCACCGCAACCTTTTCCTGGACTGGTTCTTCGTCACTGATGTTAGTCGCATTTGATTGTCTGAGTACATACTAAAGATCGTCGAAAAGGGCCTCGTCGTCCGACATGATGTTGAGATGAGTGCGAAAACTTCCGTGCATCAGCAGAGAAGAGCACATCACCAAGCTACGAAATAACCGTCAAGCTTCTCGCTCACAACGGACGGCGGTCACTATGAAGTACCTCATATTCTTTGCACAGGCGTACGCCAACTTTCGGGTGGCCGAGCTCGAGTCGCTTGCCGCCATGTACAACATCCCCGTCGACTTGAGCCACCACGACGAGTCGTCTCCGTTCATGGTGGTGGACTTGGCTAGCGACGAGCACGCCAAGAAGCTCGTTGAGCGCAGCATCCTCGCAAAAGGCATCTACGAGGTGTGGGGCCACGGCACCACCGTCGACGAGCTTCGAGAGAACACAAAACAGGTATCGTCGCATCTATGGCCGCTCTACAAGAACGTCACATTCAAGTTTGAGTTCGAGAGCTACATGGGCTCGCGTCCGCGCGATGAGCGGTTCGCCATCATCGAGTCGTTTCTGTTTCTTGCCTTTGAGGGAAGAATACGATTAAAAGATCCCGAGGTCACCTTTACCATTCTCGAAGAATACCATGTATCGGGCATGGAGAAGGCGGAGGCGCCGTTGCGATTGTGGCTTGGGCGCCAGGTGCAGCTAAGCACCCGATCTCACAACATCCTCGACAAGTACGACCTCAAGCGGCGCAAGTTCATCGGCACCACGTCGTTCGACGCCGAGTTGTCGCTCGTGAGCTGCAACGTGGCCCAGGTCGACTCTGGCAAGGTGGTTTACGACCCCTTCACCGGCACCGGGTCGTTTCTTGTGGCCGCGGCCAACTTTGGCGGGTATCCCATCGGATCGGACATCGATGCTCGCACAATCCGAGGCAAGAGCAAGCAGTGCAACTTGCGGGCCAACTTCCAGCAGTACGGCACGTCGAGCCAGTTCATCGACACCATGGTGATGGACTTTACCAACAACGCCCTCCACATGAACATCGACACCATTGTGTGCGATCCCCCGTACGGAGTGCGAGAAGGGCTCAAAGTGTTGGGAGCAAAGAATGAAGAACGGGCGGCCGCAAGACGGGAGGGGTTGGACGCCGAGCGCCAGCTTTCGTATCTCAAGAAAGATTACATTCCTGCAAAGAAGCCGTACGAATTGGCCAACATGCTTGAGGATTTGTTGGGCTTTGCTGCGGCCCGATTACCCGTAGGGGGGCGTCTCGTGTTCTGGATGCCGACAGCAAACGACGAGTTTGAGGTGCACAACCTCCCGCAGCACGAGCGATTGCAATTGTTGTATAATCTCGAGCAGGAGTTCAACAAGTGGCTGCGGCGGTTGTTGGTGTATGTCAAGAGGGAGTCTTCCTACAAAGGGGAGACCATCAACGGCTTGAAGGTCGGCAACGTCACCAATTTCCGGGAGAGGTACTTTACCAGTTTCCGGACGGGGTAGTTGCGAGCCCTGCATTTTGCAGCCTATGCGCTTACACTTCCCGCAAGTGCGGGACTTAGCCCGAAGCACACTATATAAGGGTATAGAATCGAAGGTGTCGGTATGACTCCTCCAATTGCTCAAACCCTCGCCCCCGTGGCGGTGCCCGAACCCAAACTCAACTTCGTGTCCACCAGCAAGGACACCGTGCACTTTGCTGACTGGACCAAGTTCTCCTTTGCACCCATTCGGGAAAGCACGGTGTCCCGCGCCATGACCAGCAGGTACTTTGCTGACCTTGACAAGTACGCCGAGAGCGACGTGGTCATTGTCGGCGCCGGCTCTGCTGGTTTGAGTGCCGCGTACACCTTGGCCAAGAACCGCCCCGACTGGAAGATTGCCATCATCGAGGCCAATGTGCCCGCTGGCGGCGGATGCCACCTTGGTGGGCAATTGTTCTCTGCCATGGTGGTGAGAAAGCCCGCCGACAAGTTCTTGGACGAGTTGGAGATTGACTACGACGACGAGGGCAACTACGTGGTGGTGAAGCACGCGTCGTTGTTCATCTCCACCCTCTTGTCCAAGGTGTTGCAGTTCCCCAACGTCAAGTTGTTTAATGCCACTGCCGTCGAGGACTTGATCACCCGTCGTGACGGCGACAGCGTGCGCATCGCCGGAGTGGTGACCAACTGGACCCTTGTGTCGTTGAACCACGACACCCAATCGTGTATGGACCCCAACACGCTCAATGCCAATGTGGTGTTGTCCACCACCGGCCACGACGGACCCTTTGGTGCCTTCTGTGCCAAGAGATTGCAAGACATCACTTCGTTTGAATTGGGCGAAATGAGAGGCTTGGACATGAACTTGGCCGAGGACGCCATTGTCAAGGGCACCCGCGAGGTGGCCCCCGGGCTTGTGATTGCTGGTATGGAGTTGGCCGAGGTGGACGGTAGCAACCGCATGGGGCCAACGTTCGGTGCCATGTTGCTTTCGGGTGTGAAGGCGGCGGAGGAGGTGATTAACGTGTATGACCAGAGAAAGAAGCAGAACGCGGAGAGTTATGGTAATTACTAGTTTTTCGCAGCAATACACAATTGTTTGAAAATTGACAAAAGCCAAGGAGAAGCCGTTTCAACTGAGTGTTCATGCTAAGCGATTGCAAGCAAAGCTGTTGATTGAAGTGTTTATGCTAAGCGATTGTGATGTGGTAGTCTTAAGCTGGGAATTCCGCTGGAGTGCACTATGGCTCATTTGAGCTGACTCGGCACTTACAAAACGTAGAGACAATTTGGATTGCTTGCGTGTCGAGGAGCCTTTCGCTCTTCAATGGTGGACTTTCCCTCATCTGTTTAGGGTGTATTTGGTGGATCAAAACTCTGTGCGCGCATTACCATGGCCGACTTCTTAGCGTATGTCCATATAACACCATCCCACTAACCACAGCCCCAAGAAAACCAATCCCCGGGGTATTCCCGAGGCGCCGTTCATCGAGAAGGTCGAGAGCATCATCAAGAATCCCGATGACGAGTTCGACAAGGTGATGGCCATGTTCCAGGAACGGCTCCAGCAGTACAAGTACATGGAGCTCTCGAAAAGACAGCAGCTCAACGACCTCAACACCAAGATCCCCGACATAGAAAAGAACTTGGATGTGATTGAACACATCAAGGAGAAGAAGCAGGACGACGACCCCACGTTGGAAACCAACTACGAGCTCAACGACACCTTGTACACGCGGGCGGAGATTGACACGTCCAACTTGGAGTCGGTGTACTTGTGGCTTGGTGCCGATGTCATGTTGGAGTACCCCTTGGATGAGGCGGTGGACCTCTTGAACAAGCGGTTGGAAGGAAGCAGGGAACAATTGAAGTTGGTGAAGGAGGACTTGGAGTTTTTGAAGGAGAACATCACCACCATGGAGGTGAACACGGCCCGTCTATACAACTGGGACGTGGAGAGAAGGCGCAACTTGAAGCAGGCCGAGGAGGGTACAAGAAACTTAAGCATTTAATCTATGACACTAGCGGTATGTTATGCCTGGCGAAACGTATCGAGAAATTGTCTTCCGAGCGGACGGACCGGCGTCTCGGCACGGATGGTGTCGACGTTTTCGTCGGGCTCGTCGTCGGGCTCTTCTTCCTCGGGCACCGCCTGGTAGCCCAGCACCCGGGACTGGAAGCGCTCGGCGGACCGCCGGAGGAACTTGGTCGGGTGGATGAGGAAGTGAATGAGCCCCGAGGGGAGCAGGTACGTCACCAAGAGGTTGTTGGTGTAGAGTTTGCCAATGAATAGGCCCACCAAGCACGGAATGATGGACTGGATGCCGTTGTTGAGCAACAAAAGCGTGTAGAGGATTTGCACCTGGAAGTGGTTGGTGAGGCTGATGTGGGTGGAGGAGGACGAGGTGGGGGGGCGGAGCATGATTTTGAAGTGGTACGACACGGGGATGTTGGCTGCGTAGCACATGTAGAGGGACGAGATGATGCCCAATGGCCCGGGAGCGACTTCGTTGAAGATGGAGGTGGAGAAGTCGAGGAGTCCGCGACCCCGGAGGGCCCAGTGGAGGCCGGCCACCACGATGTTGCCGAGGGCCATGACGAGAAGAGTCACCAAGCCGTTGTAGAATGCAAAGAAGGTGATGAGCGAGAGGTACTTGTTGGAGCCGTAGAACCGCTCGAGCGTCTTGTAGTGGAACAAGAGCACCACCGCTAGCATGTAGTCGCTTTCATTCACCACCGCCATTTGGTGCAGAAGCACGCGCCAGTACTGTCCGTACTCGATGATGAAGGGGTCGAGCTCAAACCGTACGTAGTGTTTCAAGCCAAAGATGGACAATGCAAGCGCCCCGGCGGTGGTGGTGATACATAGGAATTTGGTGATGGGGGTGTTGGTGAACCCACTGATGGGAGTCAACTGGGTCATGATTGCCAGGTGCGCGGTGACCCCCACATGGCGAGCCCGGGCGAGCCAAGTGGACCAAGCCGCGAAGCAAAGGACCGAGCGTGGACCAAAGTGCGCGAAGCAAAGGACCGAGCGTGGACCAAGTGCGCGACGCGGGCCGAACATGGACCAAGGGTGCGACGTGGGCCGAATCGGCCGGCACGTGGTGGTGACCAACGTAGGACAAATCCAAACAATCGGAGGCGTAAACCACTTGTGAAACCTAGTCACTGATTTCACTAGATGGATTCGCTTCAAAAGTCCATGGATGCGTCCTTCGAGTGGTGCGCCTCGCACGTGCGCGCGGGTAGGGCGCCGCCCCAGCCCGCTGGCCTCTGCGCACTCTCTTGATAAATTTTTCGCTCCTCACGAATTTTTTCATCAACATACACCATGGGTAGAGACCACACCTCCAAGCAACACATCAGATCTGGTCAAAGAACTGCTCCCAAGTCCAACAACGTCTACTTGAAGTTGTTGGTCAAGTTGTACACCTTCTTGGCTCGTATGTATCCCCTTGAGAAGATGCACAATGTGCACCCGATAACCATATAGTGTTTTGAAGCACTGGTTGTCCGCTCCAGCTGGTCTGTTGAGCCGCCACTCTCTGCAAGTGCTAATTGTGCGTCTTCGAGCAGAGTTCCCTTACTAACTTCAGGTCGTACCGATGCTCCATTCAACAAGGTCATCTTGAGATCGTTGTTCTTGTCCAAGATCAACAGACCTCCTGTTTCTCTCTCCAGAATCGACCGTGCTTTGAACCAAAAGGGTGCTTCTGAGAAGACCATCGTTGTTGTTGGTACCGTTACCGACGACACCAGATTGTTGGAGTTCCCCAAGGCCACCATTGCCGCTTTGAGATTCACTGCCGGTGCCAAGGCCAGAATCGTCAAGGCTGGTGGTGAGGCCATCACCTTGGACCAATTGGCTCTCAGAGCCCCCAAGGGTCAAAACACCTTGATTGTCAGAGGTTCCAGAAACGCCAGAGAGGCTGTCAGACACTTTGGTTTCGGTCCTCACAAGGGTAAGGCCCCAAGAATCCAATCCAAGGGCCGCAAGTTCGAGAGAGCCAGAGGTAGAAGAAGATCGAGAGGTTTCAAGGTCTAAGTTAGATAATTATTTATCTCATGTCCTACTAATGTACAAACAGCAAAAGATAGCAACAAACTAGAGCCGTACCATGTCTAAAGCGTGGCCACGGTACGTCTAAAATGTTGACATGGGGCTTATCGCGCATGCTACTACGACTCCCCGACGAAATCCTCCACCGGGTGCTTTGGTTCGTGACCGACGGCCAGGTTGACCTCAATGGGCCCGCCAACACGTGCAACCGCTTCTCACGGGCCCTTCCTCCGCCCGAGGTGGTGGCACTACTGCAATGTTGCGCACGGCTCCGGGTCAAACTTGCACCCTTGATCTTTGACTACGTGAGCTTGGTGCGGACCAACGAGGTGGACACCATCATGGCCAACTCCAGAGACGCCCAGGTGTTCTCTGATGACAAGGTACTCGACCTCAAGTTCATGAGAGACGTGGTGGAACATAACCACGGGAGGTGTGGCTCAAGGAGTCGGTACTCCTCTTCATTGGCGGCAAACTTGTTTGTGAGGGTGCTTGAGATCACCAACACTGTGTTTGTGGAGCGCAAGCTACGGTGGTTTCCCAACTTGACTAGCTTGAAGGTGCTTGATGTGCACCACCAGAGCCCCATTGCAGGGCACGTTTTCCGCAAACTACCGCACCTCACCAGCTTGAGCATCCCCTTGGGGACGCTAGCGGTGGTGGTGGGCCTCCCGCGGCTACTCCAGCAACTTGAGAACCTCGAGTTACTATGTGACTTTGCCCAAATCACCCCGGACATGGTGCACTTGGTGGCAGACGCCATGGCGGGCGCCTCGCTTGGCCGGTTGGTCATTCTCACCAACGAGCCCAACTGTCTCATGTACACGGAGTTTGTCACTTTGCTAGCGCAGCTCGGGACGACACAACTACACATGCGCCTTGTGAGGGCCACCTTCACCCACGTGAACCACTGGGAAATCCACCCCGACCCGTACAACGCAGTTGCATCGACGCTTGCCAAGTTGCCGCTCCGCCACCTATCATTCGATGTCAAGCTCTTCTCTTCAATGAAGAAGGTGGGCTCACCTTCACCTGGGACCTCCCTCTTCTCTCTCACGCTTGTCGACCGCACGCCCAACTCGCTCATGGGCAACACCCAGGACATCATCGGCCTGCTCATCTCTCTCTTGGGCGTCAAACACATCAACTACATGTACGGGCGGGTGCTTGAACAGCAGGGGTTCTACAACTACCACAACCTCACGATGTTTGTCGGCCACTTGGCGTCCACATACAAAGGCATTGTCTCGTGTTCCACCGAAGAGTACTGGTCACCCATCGAGGTTGCCGACGTTCGAGACCACTTGGAAAAGCACATTGACTGGTACCTCCGGGCCGACGCTTCGCAGCGCAAGGCTGCAAAAAGAGCCTTGGACGCCGCGTGCGTGGTGCACACCAGCAACAACACGGACGTGTTTTCCGCAGAGTACAACGAGCTGGTGGTGTTTGTGCCAAGCAAGAACAAACACCACAACCACGAGTTCTGGCAGGTGGAGGCGCTGCTCAAGGAAATGGAACAGTACTGTCTCAAGGCAAAACCTCGCAGCCGGTTGTGGGGGTGAGCATCACGTGCGTGTGACTGTTTTTTCGAGGGCGCGCCCGCCGCCGCGGGTGTTTTGCAGGTTGGCCAAGGTGCAATCTGCAAACCCACTGCGCTCGGGGTGCGGACTGAAAAAAATTGAGAAAAGACTTTTGTATACCATCATAAGCAAAATGCCAGGTGTTTCCGTCAGGTACGTAATGATCCGTCCATCCACGAATGCTGAAGTGCTGAACGAACCCCGAGGTGAAGACACCGTGATTTTCACAAGACTGTCGTGAATGAGGTCCCATCAAATATCCATCAAATTCATAATTCATCAAATTAAGGCCCAGCAGTTCCCGTCCCCGGCCCATACTAACTTCCCAGAGACGTTCCCGCTCAAGATTTCATCAACGCTTACGCCCAGTTCTTGCAACGTCAAGGTAAGTTGGAGGTCCCAGGTTACGTTGACATTGTCAAGACTTCCGCCGGTAACGAGTTGCCTCCACAAGAAGCCGAGACCTGGTTCTACAAGAGAGCTGCTTCTGCTGCCAGACACATCTACTTGAGAAAGCAAGTTGGTGTCGGTAAGTTGAACAAGTTGTACGGAGGTGCCATCAACAGAGGTTTCAGACCACACAAGCACGTCGACGCTTCTGGCTCCATCAACAGAAAGGTTGTGCAGGCCTTGGAGAAGATTGGTGTCTTGGAGATCTCCCCTAAGGGTGGAAGAAGAATCTCCGAGAACGGTCAAAGAGACTTGGACCGTATCGCCGCCCAGACCTTGGACGACGAAGAGTAAACTAGCAGTAATGTATAAATACGCATGGAGTGTTGTAGGACTATTTGACGACACAATGGATTCTATAAGAGACACTTGGCCCTCTTGAAAACCTCCGCTCCCTCGTTTCTTCTCTTGAGAGCATCAGCGTCATTGGGCAAACCAATGTAGTGGAGAGGCGCCCTTTCCGGGAGCTGGGACACCCACTCGGCGTAGGCTGCGAAAGTGATGCCCTCGGGGAAGGCAAGTCCCGGTGCAAGCTCATAGTCTGCTTCGAACGAGTCCTTGGTGAAGAGATGGTCAATGAGCTCGGCAAAGTACGCGAAGTCGCCGTTGTCGTTGATCTTTCCCGCGTACGTCACCCGCAAGAGCTTTTGCACCTCGTGCCAGGGCACGCTGGACGGTGCCACGTTGGTTTTGCCCTTGGCAATGGCAGTGAACACCAGCGACAACACCTTGGTGGCGGCGGCAAAGTCCGCGTCGGTGACGTCGTAGCTCTGCGTGAAAGAGATGGGCACGTAGCGTAGTCTTTCCCTCACCACCGAGTGCATCCACACCATCAGCATGGTGGCGTGGCGAAGCTCGCTGATGTCAGCTAGCTCCGGCACGAGCTGGAGCGTGTCGCGAAGAGCACTCTTGAGGCCGGGCTGGTTCTCGTACGTGAGCACCTTACTGGCGGAAATGATGCCCACGGGAATGTCCAGACGGAGAGTGCACGTCAAAAACATCTTGCCCTGGCCGCCGAGCCGCCGCTCGAGCACCGTGAGCCAGCCGGGCGACATGTGGATGTTCTGGATGAGCACCCACGAGCCGGTTTTGGCGGCGGTGTCGAGCTGCTTGGTTGCAATTTCGATCCCTTCCTTGGATCCCATACTGACAATGGCCAACGGCACGCTCTGCTTGGCGGCAAGCTGCTCGACGCGGAACGTTGCATCGTAGCCCTCGGGCGAGGGAAGGAGAATGGTGCTGTTGCTTTCAACAAAGTCGGCAAGGGAGTACCTGGAGGTGTAGGGGGTGTCAAAGAGGAAGGCGGTGAATGCCGTCACCGCATCAAGGGCATCGTCCGACGTGAGGAGCGGCGCCAACGCGCCGAGCGTGGGGTTGTCGCCGTTCTGGTGGAGGATTTCATGGATGGACCCCTCTCCCCGGGCCAAACACACTTTGCGGATACTGTCGATGTTTGACCCGTCAAGCACAATACGGATGGCCTCCTTGAACACACTTAGACGTTGCGAGTGGTATGTGATGGCCAAGCCAAACGCAAACACCACGCGGTCCGCCTGGGTGAGAGAAGGTGCCACGACAGCAAAGATTTCCCGGTAGAACGCAAGAACCAAAGCCTCCACCTCAAACGTCTTTCCCGCCTGCTCAAGCACCCTGCGGAACACGCGCTTGATCACCTGTAACAGGAACACGTAGAAGCGACTCCACCTGGTCAAACTCTCGAGAAGCTCAAAAACAACAACCACGTTGCGGGCAATCTCGTCGTACCGGCTGCGGATGTCGTCCATGGTGGCCATGACGTCGTCGGACTCGCTGAGCTTGGCGTCGATGTCGCTGACCTCGGCCTTGAGGCGCTCGAGCGTGTCGATGACGTAGTCATTGTTGAGGATGTCACCGCCGTCGCCCAACGACGCGAGCAACTCCTGCTCGAGCCCGTGGAGCCGCACCTGGTACTCGCCCTGGAGCTCCATGAGCTGGTTGCGCTTCTGCTGGACGTCGGGACGCACGAACTGGCACGTTTCGTTGAGGATTTGGGTCTCGAGCGAGCCGGGGGTCACGGTGAAGTTGATGGTGGTGGTGCGGCTGGCGACAAACGCGCTGGGTGTGACATGGGAGTCCCGCGTGTGGAGCACAAGCCGGAACGACTCGGCGTAGTCGATGTCCTGGTCCTGGAGCCGCACCACGTGCCGCCCGCCCGTCTTGTAGAACTCACCCCGTAGCACGGCGTCGAGCACGGGGTTGTAGTGCTCTGCGTCCTGGATGATGAGGGTGCCTCCGAACCGAAGGGCGTTCTCGAGTTGTCTGACAAACGAGTCGTTGAGGAAGCTGGTGACGGTGACCTTGGAGAGATTCTGGAGCACAGAAACGATATGGCCCAGGGGGTCAATGACAAGCGGCACCCGGGCCCGGTGGAGAATGGCGAGGTTCTCGAGCGTGAGCTCGTCATATCCAGCGTGGTGCTTCCACCGGTGGAGCTCGCTGGATTGGCTGAGCACTCCGGCCATGTACATCAGGCTGTCGTAGGGAATGCCCGCGTTCTCAAGCATCTTCCACCACCCGGTCACCTGGCCATCCCGCTGCTTCTTGTCGGTCTTGCCACTATACGTGATGAAGGCCGCCGCCGTGAGGGCGTTGCCCACGAGCCGCTCGCGCTCGTGCCCGAACCGCTTGATGCTGTCCCCCCACCGCCTTCTCTCGCTGGTGAGATCATCCACGAGCTTCATCGCCCGGCCCACCTTCTTCTCCACCGCCCGCATCTCGAGCTTGGTGTTTTCCGCCTCGCGAATCAACAGACTGTAGTTGTCCTTGTACTTGGCGATGGACTCCTCCAACTCGCGGATCATCTCGTCCACGGCAATCAACTGGGCCCGCGTCTTCTTGGTCTGGGCCTCGAGCGCCACCACCTCGTCGCGGAGGGGGCCCACGTTCTCAAGAATGGTGGAGTACGCCATCTGCGCTTGCACCCACTGGAGAAGCGGGCCGCACGCCTTGGACGCCCGGTTGACCGCCTCGTAGTTGAAGTCGGGCCGCAGCAAGTACGTGTGCTCCATGTGCGCCCGGAGCTCGGGCGTGAGCTGCGACTCGTTGTCGAAGTTGACAATATTGGCAATAAAGTCGTCTCTTCTCACAATCAACTGCACGTCCCGCCACGACCCAAACGTATACCCAATCAACGTGCACACCAGCTCCATGGTGAGCTTGACCGCCGCCGGCGGATTCACCATACTCCTAATCTCTGTGAGGTGCTGCTTCTTGATGTTCTGCACCCCACGCTGGGCCTCCAACACCGCGGGCTCGGCCAACTCGAGGTCGCGCATCACCACCTGCTGGCGGCGGCTGATCTCCACCTCCTGTTTGGTGAGTTCCTCCTGGGTGGCCACCGAGAATTCCTGCTTCCGCTCGGCCTCGTTCTGGTCGGTGAGCATCTTGCTCAACATGGCGTTGGCCTCGGCGTCCTTGGCCTTGAGGAAGTCCTGTTTCGCCGAAAGCGTCTCCTTGAGCTCATTGACCTGAAGAACGGTCTCTCGCAACTTGTCGAGGCCCACGCGAATGTGTCGCTGCTTGTCTTCAAGCTCACCGGACCACGATGTGAACACTTCAACAAACGTCCGCACAAGCGACAAGTACTTGCCCGGGACCTCGAGCGAGTCTCGGTGGATCGCCATCATCACCCGCACGAGCACGTCCCGGAACGGCTGGTCTTTGGCGTACGTGGACACGTCCATGGGGATGGGGTCCACGAGCACCAGGCCAATCTCCTCGAGCGAGTCGTCGCTCCAGTCGCCCATCCACGAGAGCACGCACCGGTTAAAGAGCGCGGGACTCTGCATCACGTTGGTGCCGTCGCTGATGGTAAAGACAACATGGAGGTTGTGGGAAATCTGCATGCGGAACCATTCGTAGAGCTCGTCGTGGGTATCCAACAAAAGACCCTGGGCCACCAGCTGCTCCTCGCAAAGACCCATGAGGTGGGTAAAGTCTTCCCCTTCAAAGAGGCCGGGCACCTCGGCGTTGGCAAGAAGCGTGTTCATGCGCTCGACAAACGACGTGGCAAGAATGGTGCTCTCGTCAACAAGGAAGCAGACTTTCTCGGTGACGGCCCGCAGGAGAATTGTTCGCAACGTGGCATCAAAGTCGTCGAGAGAGTACCCAGAATTCACCCGGAGGGGCACCACCTTGAGGCCGTTCATCCACGCGACAAACTTGGTGAGCGTCAGCTTGCCGCTGGTGCACGGCCCGACGAGAATCATGTGCCCCTGGGGCTGGCGAAGCACCCGGTCGATGCGCAAGCAGTGGTCGAGCAACTCGCCGTGGAGCACGAGATCGACGTCGATCTCCTCGTCGCTGAACGTTCGGAGCCGCTCGCTCACAAACAGCCGGAGCTCGTGTTCGTCGACCGGCTCGTACACCGCCAGGAGCCAGCTGGAAAATAAAACTGGCGCCTTTGTAGCCGTGTCGGCATCAGCAAAGTCCGAAAGCACCTCTTTGAACAACTGAACGGTCCAGGTCTTCTCCTCGTCCGTCACCAACCGGTCGTAGAACAAGCGCAACCCCTCGTGGTACCACAAGCGGGCCAACTGCTGCAACGAGTTGTAGTGCACCTCGCGAAGCACCTCGAGAAGGCCCCGCACCCACCGCGTGAGCTCACGGGGCGAGTACACAAAGTGGGGCCGCTGGCCCGACATTTGGTGCTTCGTTTCCTGGTAGACCTTGATCATGGCGTTGGTGAGCACGTCGGCGTTGCTTCGAAGGTCCGGCGCACACTTCAACACCGCCAAGTGGAACAGCTGGTAGATCTGGCGGAGCGACTCTTCGCCGGGATAGTCCACCATCACCAAGCACGCGTGGCGGAGGAACCGGGGCGAGAGCGCGTGCCGCCCGGGGTCGGTGGGCAGGTTGCACGCACCGACAAACTGGATGTTTTTTAGGGACACCCACGAGCGGCGGAGCCAAAAGCCGCCGTCCTCGATCATCTGGCGGAGGAGCGAAATCACCCGCTGCGTGCCGTACTGGTCGGTGTCGGGGAGGTTGATTTCGTCGCAAAACACAACCACCCACTTGCCCGTGACCTTGGGTGAGAGCACCACCCCCAGGGGAGTCTTGGCGTACGAACAATGTTGCTCGAGGGAGGCGAGCAATGACTGGGGGGTGGTGTCCTTGGAGAAGTTGAGGGGAAGCACGTCGAGCGCCGGCGACCGCCGCAACGCCTCGAGAAGGGTCATGGTCTTGCCGCTGCCGGGCGGTCCGCACAAGAGCAACGGCCGGTGTTCGGAGAGCACGCCGTAGATCATGGCCTCGTGCCGCACGGTGTCGAGAGTGGGCACCACGGTGTCGGGACTCACCACGTGCTGGGGCTCGAGGTTGGCGGGAGCGACATGCATGTTCCACTCGAGCCACTCGCCCTCGGGGAGCGTGACGTCGTAGTCAATGAGGGGGAGGCTCGTGGCGTAGCCCGAGAACTGGGGGAGTTGCGTGAGTTCGTCCCCAAAGCGGTGGCGGTCTGCGAGGGTAGCACCGCCGCCAAGCGACCAAACGAGGGCGAGAAGAACCGCCCGGGCGGCCCAGCTTTCCTTCTCTACCGGCACGTCGTGCTCCAACACATACGAGACGTACCGCCGGGTGTACTGGCCCAAGAGGGTGCAGAGAGCGCTTGTTCCCTGGCCAGCAGAGAACGGCATGATCTGGTTGAGCCTGGCGGCACTGGCAAGTGCCGTGGAGAGCACTCCCTCGGAGAGAAGTGCTCTGAAGAGCTGGACGGCCTCCCGCTGGTGGGAGAGCAACTGGGAAGGGTCGGACTCCAAGTCAAGGGGCACGTTTTCCAACTGGTGGAGTCCCCGGTTCAAGAGCATTTCTGGGCTCACCAACAGCCCGTCAAGGTACACCATGCCGCATCGGCTCACCGTCGCCGGCGTGGTGTACAGGAGACTGTCCACCTCAAACACCACCCGCACGTTTTCCGGGAGGTCCAAGCGCTCTCCGTTGGGCAACGTGAGGAGCTTGTTGTCGTCAAGCACCGAGTTGAGGTTCTCGGCCCACTCGGGGTCGATGTCGCCGTCAAACACAATCCACGTACGCTTGTGGAGCTCGCCACGAAGGTTGGCCCTGATCTTGCGAAGAATGCTGGTGAGAAGACCGTCGGTCCAGTCGCGGGTGACCACGTCCAAGTGGCCGTAGAGCTCGTCCTTGGACATGACCTTGGCGTCCACCACGAACGCCGCCGTCTCGATGCCGTGGGTGCGGCCAAGGGCCTCGAGGGTGGTTTTGTAGATGGCGCTCTTGCCGCATCCGGCGGCCCCCACGAGCATGAGCCCGTGGTGCGTGCGGTACATTTGGGCCACCTGGAGGCACTTTACGAGCCACGCATCGGTAGGAATGTAGCCCTTGTCCTGGCAAATTTGGTGGACGTGCTCAAGAAACACCGAGTCGTCGGTGTCGCCGACACTGACGCCCGGGAAGTGCCTTTGAATAAGCTCCTCAAGCACCGCCTCGTCCTCCTTGACAAGCTTCGGGGCAATGGTTTCTCTGATACTTGCCAAAAGCTGCGCCTTCTCGTTGGTGCCCCGGCTGCACCGCACAAGGGTGCTCTTTAACGCACGGAGCCCAAAGTCGTAGTGGCTCTGCGCCGTCATGTGCGCCTCCACGTCCAAGAAGAAGGGCACCACCATGTTGGCAAGCTGCTTCGACTGGGTGAACCCGCGCGACGTGAGAAGCACGTCGGCAATCACCTCGCGGTCGGGCTGCTCCATGGAGAAGGCCCGGAACAACTTCTTGAGGTTCTCGGGGAGCTCGTGGCGGCCCACGTATCCGGGGTTCATCGTGATAAACACCCCGGTGTCGCCGTGCACGGCGAGCTTCTTACCCGCAAAGTCGATTGGCGACCCGGTGCCAAGGCCCCGCTGGATGCTCTCAATCTGCGACGACACCGCGCTCAAGATCCGCTCGTCAAGCCGGTTGAACTCGTCGAAGCAACCCCAGCACCCGACCTTACAGAGGCCGAGGAAGATCCGGTTCATCGACTGGAAGTCGAAGTTCTCGTCGCAGCAAAACACCAACACCGTCTTGCCGAGATTGCGACCAAGGGCCTTGACGCTTTCGGTCTTGCCTGTACCAGCGGGGCCAAACGGCGACCCTCCGAGCTTTTGGGAAAGGGCCTGTGTCATGGCAAGGAAACATGAGTCCACCAACGGGGTGTAGGCGAGTTTGTCCGCGGGCCCGAGGTACTCGTAGCCGTAGGTAAACGTGGTGTGGGCCTGGCAGACGGTGAGGTTGGTGGTGGTGTCGGCCGCGTTTGCGTCGTAGTAGAATCTTTGCTGGAGCTTCCACTGGGAGAGGTTGGCGAGAGTGTCTCTTTGGTGGAGAACTTCGATGATGAGCGACGAGAGGTTGGCAAGGCCTCGGTCTACTAGCGAGGCAAGGTGGCCGAGGAGGTTGTCGTAGACTTTCTGGCTTGGCTGGCCGGTCTCGACATACCTGGTGAAGGCCACCTGAGAGGCCACCGTCACTACCTGCGAGGGGAACTCGAGCGCCGCTTCAAGCGACGGCATGTCTCCTCCAATGGCCGAGGCAAAGTGTTTCAAGCACTCACCCACGCTCTTGGAAAGGGTCACCTTGATTTCGGTTTCAAGCTCCCGCAACCACTCATTGAGATGCGGGTACTTGATAAGAGACACCGGCTCGGAAAGCACCACCCGCTCGCCGGTGCCGTGGATGGCGACAATCGTCGAGCTTTCCCGCTCAAACTCCACCAGCTCGATGCCCGGGAACATTTTTTTGAAGTGCTTGTTGACGCGGTCCATGTCCACCGACGCACCAATGATCTCAAGCAAGTCCTCGTTCCCCACAAAGTAAAACCGGGGGAAGATCTCGCGTTGTTTCTCGAGGTAGTCGGAGAGCGACTTGCGCACCTTCACAAGGCTGTCGCCGAACTTATCCATAGACGTTTGGATTCCGGGGATGGCCACCACGTCCATCACCACCAGGTACCGGGCCACCTTCTTGAGAAGGGACATGAACTCGTACGAGATGTTGGTGAACCGGTTGGACTCGACGGGGAGAAGCGTCTTGATGTCCGTGTTGCTGCCAAACACCCCGTCGAGGTAGACCCACTGGCGCTGGACGTCGATCCACGAGTCGAGCAACACAAACAACGCGTTGAGGCGGGCCTCGAGGTCCACCACCTGCTTCTCGAACGTGGCAAAGTAGATGGAGTTCTTCATGCTGCCAAGCGCCCCAATGTCGTTGTTGAGCTGCTCAAAGAGCCTGTCCCAGTTGCGAATGAGACGGCACTTTTTGTTGTAGCTGAAAAAGTCGAACGTGAGCGCCTGCCACTCCTTGTTGATGGCGGCAAGGTTGTCGGCAATGGTTTGCTCGTTGTTGGCTTGTGCAAGCACCGCCTTGACGATGGTGTCGTTGAGCTGGAAGTTGATGAGGAACACGTCTCCCACCCGAAGGGTGGTTTCTTGCAAGTCCCCGAGACCGATCTGATCAAGCAACGATCGCCAGTGGTGCGGTTTCATCGCGGGGCTCTTCAAGTCGTTGAAGTACCCATAATTCTTGAGGTGGGTCTTGACGCGGGACACAATCTCGTCGTACGCGGCGTACTGCTTGACGTCCAGCGAGAACTGCCGCAGGCGCTGGAGCAACTCGTCCAAGTCGGCGCGGAGCTGGCGGGGCTGCACGTCGGCCCATTTCCTCGAGCCGATGCGGTCCAACTCGTTGAAGAGCGTGTTGATTTGCAGCCACACGTCCTTGAGCTCGAGAATCTCCTCGAGTATGTACAACTCGTCAATGTCCACCTCCACTTCAAGGTAGCTGCAGACGGAGACAATTTGCTGGCGCTGGCTAAGGAGGTGCTCCGCCTGGCGCTGGTACTTCGAGAGGGTGGTGATGGCCGCCGACGGCTGCACTCTGCTCACGGGCTTGCGGACAAACCACTCCTTGGTGGTGGCCTTGATGGTCTCGTCAAGACTGGTTGATTGCGAGAGGACCTTGACCTTGATGACGTCCCTTTCTGTGGTGATGGTGCGCTCACACGCCTCGAGGAGCTGCTCCACGTTCTGGAACGTGCTCTCCACCTGCTCAATAAAGAGAAACAGCTCGGGGAACTTGAAGCGGCGCTGCTCAAGCACCTTCTGGCCCCGCTTGAGGGAGGAAATGTCCTCCTTGGTGGTGGACACCAGCTTGGCCACCTCCACAAAGTCACTGAGCGTCTGCAACAGGGGGTTGGTGGGGTTGAGGCGCACCGAGAGCGCCCGCTGTTGTTGAGAAAGGCGCTCATTGAGGGTGTTATGGTGGCGTTCGAGAAAGTCGGCGAAACCCCCGAGGAGCCGGGTCTGGAACGCGTCAAATGCCATGGTGACCCGCTGGTGGACGCGGGCGTAGTCGATGCTGATGAGGTGGATGATGTGGGCGGTCTGCGAGTTGTCAAAGAGTCGGCGGGCCCCGAGAATCTTTTCAATGAGTTCAAGCCACAGACCAATGGTGGCCCGCCCATTCACTCCAACAAGAGCCATGATGGCGGCCACGTCATCCGGGTCCAGCTCGTAGAGCCGCTGGGTGTGCGACCAGCCCAGGACGTAGTCGAACGAGGCACTGATTTGGGACTCGATGGCGGTGAGCACGTCCACAAGCGCCGGTGCTGATTGAAGCACAAACGCAGAGTTTGTGCCTTCAATTTGCACCCGGGGCACTTCGGCGAGGCCAACAATCTCGTTGACCCTTGCAAGAAGGCTTTGTCTCGACGCTTCGAGGGGCGGCTCAACCACAAACGCCTGGTTCTCGATGGTGAGGGTGTGCACGAGCTCCGGGGACGACGACACAAGGCGCCCGTGATACTTCCGGAGCTCGGCATCACACCTCTGGGTGAGTGCCTGGTGCACTGTGTCATTAACATTTTCCACAAAGCGGTCGAAGTTGCTGAGGTTCTCGTATGATAACGCAAGCACTCTCTCCTGGATGGAGTCGATGACCAGAGAGATGGCCTCCAGGGTGTAGTCGCCGGATGCTAGTGCCTTTTTCGACTGGTCCATGGCGTGGTCGAAGTGCTGTAGGCGTTTCACAAGCGAATAGAGCTTGTAGACCTCGTCCTGGAAGGCGGTGAAAGCATCGTCCTCGATGTTGGTCCACTCGAGCTGCACCAACTTCTTCAAGTGCAAGAGAATGATCTGGGCCTGGGTGTCGAAGAGATACTGGTGTGGGAGCGACTCGAACATGGCCCGGAGAATGTCGAGGTGCTCCTGGAGGTTTTGGAGGGTGGGCCGCAATCGGTTCACCTTTTGGAGGTGGACGGCAAGCGACGCCGGGATGGTGAGCCCGAGCTGCGCGAGCTGGTGGGCCTGGCGGGCCCGGGCCACGATGCTGGCGTCGAGGTTGAGCGACAAGTCGGTGCGGAGCACGCGGCCCGAGATTTGGGTCGGTTCCTCTGCGAGCCATGCTGAAAAGAGAGTGTCGGGGGAGTTTTTGGCGAGGAAGCCGTGGATCTCGAGGTCGATCTTGGCGCCGAGGGTGTACTTGTTCCAGTTTTCTCCCAAGGTGGATTTGAGGGCATCGAGGTAGTGGGTGAGCCGTTCCCCTAGGGATACCGCCCACACGATCGGGACAATGGCCTCGTCGAAACCGGTGGCGGCAACAAAGTGGTGTACCGCCGCCTTGTTCTTGAGGTGGAGCATGAGCACCTGCGACACCTCGCGGTCCACCACCGCGAGCATGCTGAGCTTGTGGGTGTCGTCCACCAAGGGAAGAATGGCGGCGCCGAACTGCGAGAACACCGCCGTGTAGTGCGAGAAAGTGGTGCACTTGGCAAGGAGGGTGTTGACGGTGGCCTGGACCTTGGTCTCTGCCTGGTGGTATTGGGCGAGGTACTGGCCCTTGGCGTCGGTCCACACCAACTGGTTGTGCTTGGAGAGGTCGAGGGGGTTGACGGAAAGGAGGTGGGCGTATGCGTCTTGGAGTAGGTGGCCCTTGAAGTTGAGCTGGCCACACAACACCACGAGGTTTTGGTGCTGGGAGCGGAGGTGGGTGATTTCGTCGAGCCGGTGCTGGAGGGCACTTAGAGTATGCAGATTGATCTTGACCGCGATGAACTTCTCCTGGCGCTTTCGGAGAAGTTCCCGGATGAGGTTGACCATGAACTTGATGTTGACGTCGATGGTGGAGAACGCCCGCGCCACGTCGTGGGTGGTGGCCTCGACAAAGGCGTCGTACGGGAGCGCCATGAGGTTCATGCCCTTGAGGATGTGCTCGAGCGCCCGGGTCACGTCCCGCACCACGAGCTCGGTGAGCTCGATGCACCGCTGGAGGGGGAAGCTCAGCAGCCGGAGCTTCTTGAGGTGGGAAAACACCCCCGTGACAAACGCATCGAACGTGGCAACGTCCTCGGTGGGCTGGGTCAACACGTCCACGGGGAAGTCTTTGAGGAGCGCGTTGTAGGCCTTGGCCTCGTGGATCTTTTCTTGGAGGCCAATGTTCTGGAACTGCATCGTCACGTGGAAGCGCTTGGCCTGGTTGAGGATGTCGATGGACGTGCGGACGCCCCGGTCGGCCAACTGCAGGTTCACCAGGGCGAGACACAGGTCGAGGGCCCGCCAGAAGTGGATCTCGTCCACAATCAGACTGGCGTCGGCGGGGGTGTGGGCCACGGTGGTGACGTCGGCAATCAGCCGCAGCCACCCATTGACGATGGCAGTGAGTTCGTTAAGGAGGGTGGTGTCCTCCACCAACGCCTCAATGGCATCAGCATTATCTTCAACTTGAACAAGTTCCTTGATGCGCTCATGTACAGTCATGGTCAAGTCGGGCACGTGGATGCGCTGCTGGAGCTGCTGCAACAGGAGCGAGAGCTCGTTGAACTTCTTGCGGGTGTTGGAGACCGCGTCCTCCTTGGTGTGGGCGGTGAGCACGTCAAAGTACGACAAGAGCCCGTTGCTCAAAAGGGTCCGTAGTCTTTCAAAAAACTCGTGGGAGTCGCCGACGTGTGGCATGTTGAGCACGCTAAGACTGGTGGCGACATTGCTGGGGTCGAGCGGCGCCCTCTGCTTGAGGATCACCGAGACATGCCTGGAATCAACAACATGCGCCGGGGTAAGTTCCCGCACCACCACCACGGGGTCGGACGCCACGACGTAAAGACACTCGGGGTGCTTGGAGGCGGCAAACGCGGCAACAACGTCGAGCGGGGGGGCACACTCGCCGGCCACCTGGCGGACGAATTGCACCACGCAGTCGTAGGTGTCCATGATGATACGCGAAGTGCACGGGTCTAAAGAGGGCCAGACCAAAGGGGCCAGACCAACGGGTCCAGAACGAGATGTCCGACTACGATTGGTGTAGATGAGAAATGGGGTCTACGAAAGTTTTTGGCGTCTCAGTTGGCCCTTGGCAATTGCATGGTCATTGCCCTGTCAAGAGATGACATACGCGGAGACGCGGTCGCGATGCCCTGTCAACACACACTGCGGGACAACACTGCGGGACAAACTGCGGGACAAAAGAGTCGACCGCGCTCGCCGGTCAGCCAGTTATCCCCGCGGGCTTCGGCCGTCGCGGACGACCGCGGGCGTATGGACCGGGCGCGGGGCCGGACCTTTGTTCGCCCGATCCCACGACGGGTGCCGTCGAGTATAGACTTGGTTCCCTGGCTAAAGGGGCTCATTGACTTGGACGTTGCTCTGCTGCTCGGTGCGTTGGGTGCCCTGCCACCCGCACGTCATCCCGTGGGTCAGACCAAAATGGTCGGAACCTTATGAACGTTCCGAAGCCGCTGCACTTGCAGCCACCGATGACAATGCCAAGCCAATGGGCTGTGAATTGTTTGATTTGTCATTGGCCCCGCTGAGTCAGCCCCGTACTGCTTCTTCCCTTCAGCCTTTCACCAGGGGTAGCATTCTTTTCAGAACACATAGCTAGTGATGGTGGTGCTCACCGGCTCGGAAGCAAGCGCCCCCCAGCCGGCCGAGACACCGGGCGGAACGCAAAATGGCTCCCGTGAACCGATGACAAACGCTGCTTTGCCACCAACTAAGCGACCTGCGCCGGTTTTAAGCCCAATGGGGTAATGCTGCCTGCGCGCCCGGCCAGGCTCGCTCTTTCAACAGCGTTAGGCCCGTGGCCACGGGGTTTACTGGCTTGCGCCGGTGATACCCTGTCTGTCATTCCGCAGCTCGGTGTCAAGGTGGCGTTGGTGGGTGGGTCCGATCTGACACTGGCGCGGGGTTATGGCCGCTCTCGGCCGTATCGTTTGTGCGGCTACGACATGCAAATCTCCATAACCAAAATAAACCTGCACACAGGCGCGGGCTCACAACCGCCCGCTGGGAGCACATAAGGCTAGGGCCGCCTGACTTTTGAATTCCATCATGTCGGACTACTCTGGCAAGGATTCCTCTGGCAAGGCCACCGACAACCAGTCGGTGTCAAACCAGTCGGTATCGAACAGCATCAACGAGTACCATGGATTCCAGGACGCTGAGGGCGAAATCCAGCAGCTTGCTAGAACGCTAAGCAACGTCAGTGCCGCCAATTCTGGCAACTCCCTCATGAAGATTCTCACCAACATGACCAACGTGCCTGGTGTGGAGCCCTACGATGGCTCGGTGGAGGCATTGGACCCCAATTCCGACCACTTCGACGCCAAGTTCTGGGTGAAAAATCTCCGCAAGTTACAGGACTCCGACCCCGACTACTACAAGCCCTCCAAGCTTGGCATTGCGTACCGCGACTTGCGCGCGTACGGCATTGCCAACAGTTTCGACTACCAGCCCACGGTGCTCAACGTGGTGGGCAAGTTTGCTGTGGCGGCGCTCCGGAAGCTCCGTAAACCCGACGACTCGAGGTTCTTTGACATTTTGAAGCGCATGGACGCCATCATGAAGCCGGGCGAGGTCACCGTGGTGCTTGGCCGTCCTGGAAGTGGGTGTTCGACGCTTCTCAAGACCATTTCGGCGCACACGTACGGATTCCATGTTGGCGAAGAGTCCCGCATCACTTATGACGGCCTCACGCCCAAGGACATTGAAAAACACCACCGCGGAGACGTTGTCTACTCGGCCGAGACCGACGTGCACTTCCCCCATCTTTCTGTCGGAGACACGTTGGAGTTTGCTGCCAGACTCCGCACCCAGCAGAACAGAGGCAATGTTTCCCGAGAGGAGTACGCCAAGCACATGGCCAGCGTGTACATGGCCACCTACGGGTTGTCGCACACCCGCCACACCAACGTGGGGAACGACTTTGTACGTGGTGTGTCGGGAGGTGAGAGAAAGAGAGTGTCCATTGCCGAGGCGTCGTTGTGTGGAGCCAACATCCAGTGCTGGGATAATGCCACGCGAGGCTTGGATGCCGCCACCGCGTTGGAGTTTATCCGGGCGTTGAAGACGTCGTCGGCCATTCTCGACTCCACCCCGCTCATTGCCATCTACCAGTGTTCTCAGGATGCCTACGATCTCTTTGACAACGTGTGCGTGTTGTACGAGGGCTACCAGATCTACTTTGGTCCCGGCAACGAGGCCAAGGACTTCTTCCTCAACATGGGCTACGACTGTCCTCAGAGACAAACCACCGCCGACTACCTCACGTCGTTGACCAACCCCGCCGAGCGGATCGTCAGGCCTGGCTTCGAGGACAAGGTGCCCCGCACGGCGCAGGAGTTTGAGCAGTACTGGCGCCAGTCGCCCGAGTACGCCCGTCTCATTGAGCGCATCGAGGCCCACTTCCACGAGGTGGAGCACGGCGACCTGCGCCGCTTGTACCACGAGGCCCACGTCGCCCGCCAGTCCAAGCACATCTCGCCCAAGTCGCCCTACACCGTGTCGTTCTTCATGCAGGTGCGCTACGTCATGTACCGCAACTGGCTCCGGCTCAAGGGCGATCCGTCCATCACGTTGTTCTCGGTCATTGGCCAGGCCATCATGGGGATCATTCTTGCATCGGTGTTTTTCGACTTGCCCAACAACACCAACTCGTTCTACTACCGGGGAGCGGCCATGTTCTTCTCGGTGTTGTACAATGCGTTTGCGTCGTTGCTTGAAATCATGTTGTTGTTCGAGGCCCGTCCCATTGTCGAGAAGCACAAGAAGTACGCTCTCTACCGTCCCTCGGCCGATGCTCTAGCGGGTATCATCACCGAACTCCCCGGTAAGCTTCTCCAGTCGGCTGGATTCAACATTCCCTTCTACTTCATGGTGCACTTCCGCCGCGACGCCGGCCGCTTCTTCTTCTACTGGCTCATGGGGTTCATGTGCACGTTGGTGATGTCCCACTTGTTCCGGTCGCTCGGAGCGGTGTCGACGTCGTTGGCTGGTGCCATGACCCCGGCCACCACGCTCTTGCTTGCCATGGTGATCTTCACCGGTTTCGTCATCCCCACCCCCAAGATGTTGGGCTGGTCTCGCTGGATCAACTACATCAACCCGGTGGGGTACGTGTTTGAGGCGTTGATGGCCAACGAGTTCAGCGGGCGTGACTTTGAGTGTAAGGCGTTTGTGCCTTCGGGTGGAGCTTACGATGAAGTGAGCTCGTTGCAGAGAACGTGTTCCACGGTCGGCTCCAAGGCCGGTTCCAGTGTCGTCAAGGGTTCCGACTACCTCTGGGAGGCGTACAGATACACCATCACCAACAAGTGGAGAAACTTTGGCATCACCGTGGCGTTCGCCGTCTTCTTCCTCTTTGTGTACATTGCGTTGACCGAGTTCAACAAGGGTGCCATGCAAAAGGGTGAGATTGCCCTCTTCCTCAAGGGCACCTTGAAGAAACTCAAGAAGCAACACAAAAAGGACGTGGAAACCACCGACGAAAAGTACGTGCCCACTCCTTCCGACGTCCGTGACAACGAAAAGGCCGAGGGCGAAACCACCATCGACGTGGGTTCCAGGGAAACCTTCCACTGGAGAGACCTCACCTACCAGGTCAAAATCAAGTCCGAGGGCGACCGTGTCATTCTCAACCACGTCGACGGCTGGGTCAAGCCCGGCCAGGTGACCGCGCTCATGGGCTCGTCCGGTGCCGGTAAAACCACGCTTCTCAACTGTCTTTCCGAGCGGGTCACCACCGGTGTCATCACCGATGGTGTGCGTATGGTGAACGGCCACTCTCTCGACTCTTCCTTCCAGCGTTCCATCGGTTACGTCCAGCAACAGGACTTGCACCTTCCCTCGTCCACTGTCAGAGAGGCGCTCCGCTTCTCCGCGCAGCTTCGTCAGCCCCGGTCCGTTTCTCGCGAGGAGAAGGACGCCTACGTCGAGGAGATCATCGACTTGCTTGAGATGTACGACTACGCCGATGCGTTGGTTGGTGTTGCCGGTGAAGGTCTCAACGTCGAGCAGAGAAAGAGATTGACAATTGGGGTGGAGCTTGTCGCCAAGCCCAAGCTTCTTTTGTTCTTGGACGAGCCCACGTCGGGTTTGGACTCGCAAACCGCGTGGTCCATCTGTAAGTTGATCCGGAAGTTGGCCGACCACGGCCAGGCCATTCTCTGTACCATCCACCAGCCCTCGGCCATCTTGTTGCAGGAGTTCGACCGTCTTTTGTTCTTGCAAAAGGGCGGTGAAACGGTGTACTTTGGTGACTTGGGCGAAAACTGCTCCACCTTGATCAACTACTTTGAGAAGTACGGCTCGCACCCATGTCCCAAGGAGGCCAACCCCGCCGAGTGGATGTTGGAGGTGGTGGGCGCCGCCCCCGGGTCCCACGCTAACCAAAACTACCACGAGGTGTGGAGAAACTCCACCGAGTTCCAGGACGTCCAGCACGAGTTGGACCGCATGGAGAAGGAGCTTGCCCAGTTGCCCCGGGACGTGAGCCCCGACGCCCACCTCACCTACGCCACCCCAATCTGGCAACAATACCTCTTTGTGTCGTGGAGAACGATTGTGCAGAACTGGCGTTCGCCCGGCTACATCTACGCCAAGATCTTCCTCGTGGTGTCGTCGGCCCTCTTCAACGGTTTCTCCTTCTTCAAGGCCGACCGCTCGCAACAGGGTCTCCAGAACCAGATGTTTGCCATCTTCATGTTCTTGGTGCCTCTCAACACCATCGTGCAACAGATGCTTCCTTACTACGTGAGACAACGTGATGTTTACGAGGTGCGGGAGGCGCCCTCCAAGACCTTCCACTGGTTTGCCTTCATTGCCGGACAAATCACGTCGGAGATTCCGTACCAGATTGTTGTGGGGACGCTCTCGTTCCTCTGTTGGTACTACCCCGTGGGTCTCTACCAGAACGCCGTCCCCACCGATTCCGTCGACTCCAGAGGTATTCTCATGTGGCTCTACCTCATGTCGGTGTTTGTCTACGGTACCACCCTTGGACACCTCTGTGGTTCGTTCAACGAAATTGCCGAGAACGCCGCCAACCTCGAGACCATGCTCTTCACCATGGCATTGAACTTCTGTGGTGTGTTGGCGGGCCCCGACGTGTTGCCCGGCTTCTGGATCTTCATGTACAGAGTCAGTCCCTTCACGTACTTTATCCAGGGGGTTTTGAGTACCGGGTTGGCCCACACCGACGTGCACTGTTCCAGTACCGAGTTGTTGAGATTCGAGCCTCCCAGTGGCCAGACCTGTGCTGAGTACATGGAGGGTTACATCAGTGTGGCCCAGGGCTACCTTGACGAGACCTACACCACGTCCAAGGAGTGTGCGTACTGTGTGATGTCGTCCACCGACCAGTTCCTTGTGTCGGTGAATGCCGTGTGGTCCGAGAGATGGAGAAACTACGGCATCTTTGCCGCGTTCATCTTCATCAACTGTATCCTTGCTGTCTTCTTCTACTGGCTTGCCAGAGTGCCCAAGGGTACCAGAGAGAAGAAGCGTTAATTATAGATCCATATATCATATGAAAGATACCAGAAAGAACACCAGAAAGAATATCAGAAAGAATATCAGAAAAGAAGCGTATGTATAGATTCTTATGATTCATATGAAAGATAGACCCATTCATGCAAAATGTCAATTTCGCAGTTTTGCAATGATTGTCGAATCTCAACAAAATTGTAGAATCTGGTGACGAGATCCGTGCTGGTGCCAACGTCTTCAAATCACCACTTTCCCCTGCCCAACACCAAACCGTCGTTGTCGTACCCGTAGATGTAATTCCGAGTGGGGTGACGGGTGGCGCCACTTCGCACTATAAAACGCCCATCTAGTCCCGCCAGCCCGTTGTCATCATGAGTATCCACGACACCACCAAGCCCATCCGCGAGCGCATGGAGGCGCTCATCCGCCAGAAACAGGCGGAAATCACCGCGGGCCTCGAGGCCATTGACGAGGTGACGTTCCACGTCGACGAATGGGAACGTGCCAACGGTGGAGGCGGCCGCACCATGGTGCTTCTGAACGGAAAGACCTTCGAGAAGGGCGGCGTCAACATCTCCGTGGTGCACGGCGTGTTGCCCCCCGCGGCCGTCACCCGCATGAGAGCCAACCACGGCAACTTGAAGGGCGGGTCCACCGACGGCAGCGTGACGTTCTTTGCGTGTGGACTTTCGTTGGTGATCCACCCCCACAACCCGCACGCCCCCACGACCCACGCCAACTACCGCTACTTCGAGACGTCGGACCCGGCCACGGGCGAGATCCAGAACTGGTGGTTTGGCGGAGGTTGTGATCTCACCCCGTCGTACCTCTACGACGAAGATGCCAGGCACTTCCACCTCCAGCACAAGCAAGCCTTGGACAAGTACGACGCCGAGCTATACCCCAGATGGAAGAAGTGGTGCGACGAGTACTTCTACATCAAGCACCGCGAGGAGACCCGGGGCATTGGCGGGATTTTCTTCGATGACTACGACGAAAAGTCCCCCGACGAGATCTTGCGCATTGTCGAGTCGTGCTTCGATGCGTTCCTTCCCTCGTATGTGCCCCTTGTGGTGAAGAGAAGAGACCAGGAGTTCACCGACGCCCAGAAGCAGTGGCAGCAGGTGCGCCGCGGCCGCTACGTGGAGTTCAACCTTGTGTACGACCGCGGGACCCAGTTCGGGTTGCAGACCCCCGGCAGTCGGGTGGAGAGTATCTTGATGTCGCTCCCTCAAACGGCCACCTGGTTGTACGACCACCACCCTGAGGAGGGCACCGAGGAGGCGAGATTAGAGAAGGTGTTGAAGTCGCCCATCGAGTGGGTGTAACGAAATGAACATGAACAAAGAACAACAACTAATCAGACGAACAACAAAGACAAACAACTATAAGACAATACACTTATCATCTGTCATTGTGAGTAGTGATTCATAAAATCAGCTTCTACTTTGCTGGTGCGAAGTCGCGCACGTTTTTCACTCCTTCTCATCCCATGACCCACGGTAGTTCCCCATGATTGACTAAGCCAGCATGTCCGATATCGAGAGTTACCGTTCCACGTCTCCCAGCAGAGAAATCATCGACCGTGCCACCACCACGGTGGAGGCGCTCCACGACCACCGCAACCATCCATCGCTTCCCATCCGAGACGACCCCGAGTTCCGGCGCACCGCCGCCGGCGGCTTGGGCGACCTCCGCCGCCAGTTCTACTTGAGCCAACCGGGCGAAGACGAAGAAGAGGCGCCAGCATCTCCCCTGTTCCCATACCGCGGCCAACGACGCCCAAGAAGACAATCGCGGGCACGCAGCATCGACGACGACGACGGTCCCACGGGGATCCTCCTCAAGGCCACCAAGCGCCGCCAGCGCAAGAACTCGGTCGTCAACGACAACCTCGAGAGCGACTTGCAGCTGCCCATGACTCGCATGAAGACCAACGATACCACCGGCAGTGGGGACGGGCCGTACCAAAAACGAGAACGCCGGCCGTCCCGCCTGTCAGTTGACAGCGAGGCGGACTCGCATGCGTCGAGATCGTCCCAAGAAACCGAGGAGGACGTGTGTTTCCCCATGCTCCCCGAGCACGTTCGCATCCGGGGCATCGACTTTGACGAGATTGAGGAGTTCATTGAAGATGAACGCAAACAACAGCAGTTCATGCTTGAGCAGCAGAACCTCATTTCAGAAAAGTCCATCGGGCACGAGCCCCTGAGGGTGCTGACCACGGGGAGCGTGCGTCCCAGCAACACCGCGTTGCGGTACACGCCCAAGAACATTCTCAAGAAGATCAAAACCAAGGGCGACGACGAGCTGATTCGAACCATCCCGGAAAAACACCCGCTGGACTCGTCGACGGTGCACGACGACGACTCCGACCTCAAGGACGTGGCGCTGCCCGATGTCCAAGAGAACGTGCGGTTCGGGGGCACTCGCATCAACGACGCCGCGTCGGTGTTGCCCGACCGGTTTTCCTTCTTCAGCTCCGAGAGTGAAGAGACTATTCATGCGCCCGATATTCCGTCGTTGGTTGAAAGTGGCCAGAGCGTCAAGGAGCTCTTCCACAACGGCGAGGGCACCTGGTGGCTCGACTGCGTGTGCCCCACCGACGCCGAGATGAAGATGCTCGCCAAGGCATTTGGCATCCACCCCTTGACGGCAGAAGATATCCGAATGCAGGAGACCCGCGAGAAGGTGGAGCTCTTCAAGAGCTACTACTTTGTGTGTTTCCACACGTTTGAGCCCGACCAGGAGAGCGAGGACTACCTCGAGCCCATCAACGTGTACATTGTGGTGTTTCGCGAGGGCATGCTCACGTTCCACTTCTCGCCCATCTCGCACCCCGCCAACGTGCGAAGAAGGGTGCGGCAGTTGCGGGACTACGTCGACGTCAGCTCCGACTGGCTCTGTTACGCGCTCATTGATGACATCACCGACGGGTTTGCGCCCGTGATCACCGGCATTGAGTATGAGGCCGACGCCATCGAGGACTCGGTGTTTGTCACCCGCGAGATGGACTTTTCCCACATGTTGCAGCGCATCGGCGAGTCTCGACGCAAGGTGATGACGCTCATGCGGTTGCTTTCGGGCAAAGCCGACGTCATCAAGATGTTTGCCAAGCGGTGTCAGGATGAAGCCGCCAACAGCCACATCACCCAGGTGCAGCTGGTGGCCAACCTCTCGCAGCTCGGCAGCGGCAACGGCACCCCCACCGCGTCGGGCTCCAACGTCAATGCCGGCATCAGTTTCGGCCCGGGCCCGGGGGCCCCCGCCGGCCTCATCAGCCCCCAACTCCAGCAGTTCCAGAGCCACGGGCGGGCGCAGCCCCGCGCCGACATTGCGTTGTACTTGGGCGATATCCAGGATCACGTGGTGACGATGTTCCAGAACTTGCTCGCATACGAGAAGATCTTCAGTCGGTCTCACTCCAACTACTTGGCCCAGTTACAAGTGGAGTCCTTCAACTCCAACAACAAGGTCACCGAGATGCTCGGCAAGGTGACCCTCATCGGTACGCTTCTCGTGCCGCTTAACTTAATTACAGGATTGTTTGGCATGAATGTCCATGTGCCGGGTCAAGACAACGGCGACGACTCGGACTCGCGGTGGTTTTTTGTCATTCTCGGGGTGATGATCTTCATTGTGTGCTGCTTCTTTGTGGGAGCCAAGATCTGGTTGAAGCGGTTGAACTCGGGACTGGGGCCCCAGCTCAGTTCCCGGCGCTCCATCCGCAGTCTTCGTCTTCGGACGAGAACTAAGGAGGCGGCCAAGTCCATCATCAGTTTCCCAAACAAGTACGACTAGACAAAGAGGAAGGCGGGGCTAATTCGGCCCGGTCCCCGATCCAACAAGTACGACTAATTTAATGTATGATAGACAAAAAGCCGGGCTTGCAACAAGTCGACTGATTTAATGTATGATAGAGACCGGGGTTTGCACATCGGCCCGGTGCTCGGCCGGGGTTTCAGCTGTGGCGGATGTTGCAATTCCGCACTATATTTGCAGACACTCGCCAGGCTGAAAAGTACAGAAGCTGAAAAGTACAGAATGGCTCCCAACTTCCTTGTGATTGTCGCCGACGACTTGGGTTTCACCGACCTCTCAGCCTTTGGCGGCGAGATCCACACCCCCAACCTTGCGAAACTTGCCAACCGGGGTATTCGAATCACCGACTTCCATACTGCCGCGGCATGTTCTCCCACCCGGTCCATGCTCTTCACGGGTACCGATAACCACATTGCCGGGCTCGGTCAGATGGCGGAGTTTGCCGCCCGCCACCCGGACTTGTTCAAGGACAAGCCGGGGTACGAGGGGTACCTCAATGACAGGGTGGTGAGTTTGCCCGAGATCCTCCATGATGCGGGCTACTACACCTTCATTGCGGGAAAGTGGCACTTGGGGTTGCTTCCCGAGTACTGGCCGGTGAAGCGGGGGTTCGAAAAGTCCTACACGTTGTTGCCGGGTGCGGGAAACCACTACAAGTACATTCCCAAGGACGAGAACGGGGAGGAAAGCAAGTTCCTTCCATTTCTCTATGCCGAGGACGACCGCAAGGTGGACGCGGAGAAGGAGCTCCCCGAGGACTTTTACTCCACCAATTTCTTCACCGACAAGTACCTTGAGTTTCTCGACGACAAGGAGCAGCGGGCGGGCCGTCCCTTCTTCAGTTGCTTGACCTACACCGCCCCCCACTGGCCGTACCAGGCCCCCAAGGAGCGCGTGGACAAGTACAAGGGCCGGTACGACGCCGGGCCCGACGCGTTGCGCATTGCCCGGTTGCAGCAGGCCATCAAGGCGGGAGTGGTGCCCGAGGGCGTGAAGCCCCACCCCGTGACCACCATCCACGAGCGGTGGAGCGAGCTCAGCGACGACGAGAAGCGCACCCAGCTGCGCATCATGGAGACGTACGCGGCCATGGTGGAGATTCTCGACGAGAACATCGGGCGGGTCGTCGACCACTTGGAGGCCTCCGGCGAGCTCGACAACACGTTTGTGTTGTTCATGTCCGACAACGGGGCCGAGGGCTTCCTCATGGAGGCGCTCCCGCTCACGGTGTTGCGGATTCGCAACCAAATCGAGGCCAACTACAACAACGACTTTGACAACATTGGCCGCAAGGATCTGTTCGTGCACTACAACGACCAGTGGGCGCAGGCGGCCACGTCGCCGTTCTCCATGTACAAAATGTGGACCACCGAGGGCGCCATCGTGTGTCCGTTGATCTTGCGGTACCCCCCCTTGCTGAGCCGGATCGAGGGCCAGGCGGTGCACACCTTCTCCACGGTAATGGACATTCTCCCCACCATCTTGGAGCTTGCGGGCGTCAAGCACCCGGGCACGACGTACCACGGGCGAACGGTGGTGGAACCCAAGGGCAAGTCGTGGGTGAAGCACTTACTCGGGGAGAAGGACACGGTGCACGAGGAGGAAAGTGTGACTGGGTGGGAGCTCTTTGGCCAGCAGGCCATCAGAAAGGGACCCTACAAGGCGGTCTTCATCCCCAAGCCATTTGGCCCGGCCAAGTGGCAGTTGTATGACATTAGAAAGGACCCCGGTGAAACCAACGACTTGGCGGTGGAGAAGGAGGATAAGCTCAACGAGATGCTTGGCCACTGGTCCGACTACGTGGCGGAGACGGGGCTCATTGAGTTTGGCAGCGACTTCTTTGAGCACGAGAAGATTGACGAGGACGACGACGTGGTGTACAAGGTGATTGAGGATGTGCCTGCTTGACCGCTCAAACTTGCAAGCCAGTGTTTACTTCCGTGATGGCTGTTCAAGTGGATGTCTTTCTTGCTCCTTGTCTCATCTCTATGCTTTAATATACATGCCTACTTCTTCGGGCGCTTGGGGGCCGGCTCGTCCACCGGGATCCAGATCTCGTTCTCCTTCTGCCCCTCGTGGAGCTTGGGGCCCTCCTTGCTCCGGAACACCTGCTTTCTCCACTCGTTGAGGTGCTTCTTCTTCGCGTACTTGCGCTTGTCCTTCATCACCTTTTCCTTGGGGCGATACGGCGCAAACTTCTTGATGCCGATGAACTCGTTCAATTGCTTGTCGTCGGCAAGAAGAATCTCTCTGGTGGTGAGACCAAACGACTCGGGCGACACTTCCCGGTACTTGAACACCACGTCGTCCTGCTCCTTGGACCGGCCGCGTTCCTCCTCCACCTGGTCGAGGAGCTTGGTGGCGTTTTGCTCGACGAGCTTGAGGGCGGCCTCCTTCAACGCTTCCTTGGCTTTTTTGGAGGACTTCTTTTCTTTGAGCTTGTCTTTTTTGGAGGGTTTTGGAGTTGGGGCTGTAGTCTCGGCCTCCGCCTCCTCAGCACCTTCACCTTCGGCGTCGTCTTGCCCCTCAGCTTCGTCGTTATAGAACTCCCCCATGATCTCGTCGTCCTCGTCCCACGTAGGCTTCTCGTTCTCATCGCCGTAGTACTGCTCGTTGAAAATCTCCGCCATCTTGGCGTCCCAGTCGGCATCGTCAAAGTCGTCCGCAAGAAGCAGGTCGCCAAACACCTTGTGGATGGTGTCCTCCGAAACCTCGGACCCCACGGCCTCTCTAATTTTCGCGAGTCGGTCCATCACCTGGTGGATCTTCTGGGTCTTCTTCTTCTTGAGGAGCTCCTGCACCTCGTTCTCCTCGTCGTGCTTGTGCTGGATCTTCTTTTCTCTCGCCTTTTTTCTCGAGTTGGTCTTGCTTCTTCTCAACGTCGCCTGGTTACGGGCATACGACACAATCTCCGCGGCGTTCTCGTCCTCGTACCGGAAGTTGTAGGCCTTCTCAAAGTCCTCGACGGCGTTCTCGAAGTCGTCCTCGTCGTCCTTGTCAATATGGTCGAGATCCACCACCTTGTCGTTTTTCCGGGGGATCCAGGCCTGGTTGTCAATAAACGCTTCAAGAAAAGCACTGGAGTCTTTCTCTGGATCAGGCAACACCACCTTGTCCTCCTTCTGAACCGTGGGCTCCTTCTTCTTGAGAAAGTCGTCCTCGTCGTCATCGTCGCTGAAGGCCCCGTGGATATCCTTCAAGAGCTGATCCTTCTCCTCCTTCTGCTCCACCACGTACGGCTTCTCTCCATCCACCGTGCCGTACTCGTTGTCGTCGTTGTCTCCCCCGGCAAGAATGTTCATCCGATGGTAGTCCTTGAGATAGATGGGCTTCTCCGCCGTCTTCTTCTCCACCTTCACGTTCTCCGGATCATCGAAGAACTTGGCGGTGGGGTCCAACAACTTCTTGGGGTCTGTCTTCAACGCACTGAGCACCTGGTGGATGCCTTGTTCGACGTCTTCAGTGACAAGGTCCCCGAACTCATCTTCGTCAGAAGACGAATCCTCCGAGCCCAGCTCTTCCGGCTCCACCACCCGTACCTCCTTCACCTTGGGTTGGGCTTCGTCTGGGGCCGCGCCCTTGGCCTGGGCCTCCTTTGCTCTTTTGGCAGCGGACTTCTTTCTAGCCATTGCGATGAGATGCGCACTATTCAACACCACCCATTTATACCCAGTACTACCTTCCCATATGACGTGACTGTTTTTCTATTGCTAATTGCTTGTTGTCTACTCACACAAGTTCCCATACACATAGACCGGGTCGGAGCTGGCCGAGCCCCAGTCGTAGGCATCGAACTTGGTCCACAACTCCGAGTCCAGGCTCACCTCAATGAGCTCCGCCGCCGAGTTCAACCACTTGTAGTCGTCACTGCGGTAGGCGTTGCCCGTGAACTGGTCCAACGACGAGGTGAAGCCGGTCTTTGCGTCTTCGTAAATCAGGTGCTTCGCCCACGCAACATACGCCGAGGGGTGGTCCAAGTCCGTCGCCAAGGTGTCGATGGCCAGCTCGGCCGACGTCTCGAGGGCCAGCCACTCGATTTCCTCCTGGCCCAGGTGCTGCGAGTAAAGCGCCGACGTCCGCACGTACCCGTCGTCGGTTTTGTTCCACTTGACAATGACCCGCTCCCAGTCGTACTCGTGGCCCAACACCGAGGTTCCGGCCAAAGCAAACCCGTCCTTCTTGAAGAACAAGTTGTAGGCAATGCGAATGTCTCCCTCGGCACACTGTCTTCCCACCCAGTACACGGGGAACGACGTCAGCACATCCGGACACCCTCCCTGGCCCGCCACGGGGAACGCCTTGAGTTCCGCCGCCTCGACAATGTCGCCCGAGCTGTTGGTGGCGTACGACGGCCAGCACGTGTCGTGGTCCAACGCCCGGGAGAACTTCCAGTATGGTCTGGCTGCAAACGCAAATTCGGTGAGCGACGAGCCGTCGGCAACGGGGGTTTGGGCAACCGCAGTGGCGGCCAAGAGCAAGAGAGACAAAATCTTCATGGGGGTGGGAGCCGGGATTTGTGTCCGTTTTATGGTCGGCAATTAATGGTGTCTCGGCATCGTTGGCACGTTTCCATTGTTCTGCGCGTCAGCACCCGAAACTCCGCCTGCCAGAATGGGTGGATATATCGGGATCGACGCTTGACATAAGGCGGGGATTCTTTGCGTATGGCCGGTTGTCTTTGACGTAATTGGGCAAATGAGGCGCCTGGGTGCATGAAGGGCCCACGGTGATTAGAGACGCGCAACCACGTCACCGTACCACCAGCGGTACGCCATTTCGCAGCGGTTCAAATCGAGGTTTTCGCTCAACACGCCCCAGAGCACGTGCTGGAGGTACTCGTGTTCTCTTGGGGAGCTTGCCGAGACGAGCGCCCACGCATTTCGCACCCACTTGTCAAACACCAGGAGCGGGACGTACGGAAGCAAGTTGAAGAAGGCACTGGCCAACGCCTCGCGGGTGGTTTCCGGGGTGGTGCGTTTAGTTTGGGTGGGTTGCGGCTCGGAGCCCATTTCGATGTTGACGGCGAGCCGGTCCTTCGGCTTGTCGGCCTTGTTCTGGTCCACCACTGAGTCCGGGGTCTCGAGCTGGCTGAGGGTGGAGGCGGCGTCAATTTCATTGATGGGCTGCGCCGAGGCGAACGCCTGCGTTTGCTGGTGGGGTAGCGGGACGCCGGATTTGGCACCTTTACACGGCCGGTAGACGTAGTCCAAGAAAAGCTCGGCGCTGGGCGTCAGAAGGTGCTTCTTGCCAAGGGTCTCCACGGCAATACTGAGCTGGGTGGCTGATAACACCTGGGGGAACTGCGCAAGGAGAAGGTGGAGGTACTCGGTGGAGTGGGCGAGGTTGACGTCCAGCTTCGAAAAGTACACAAGGAGCACCGAGTGGGCAGCCTCCACGGTGTCGGTATCCACCACACTCCGTACAAGGGAGCTGGCCACGTCATAGACCGTGTTCACCACAAACCGCTCGTCTTTTTGTTCCTGCTGGAGGTAGTTTTCCCAGAGGCCGAGCACAAAAAGCACCTTGCACCGCATGACGTAGTCGGAGCCAAGGGCCGACAGGTGGAGATTCACCTCGGCATGGTTGCATACAAGAAACTGCGTCAACCGCTCAAAGTCGTGGGTGTTGTTCTTGAGAAGAATCTCAAGCGTCAAGTAGTACACGAAGTTGTAGTTGTCGAAGCCGCCTTGCCCAATGGACACAAGCACAAAGTTCATGTGGTAGAGACAATAAAGGATGCCGATGCTGAGTTGTTTGTACTCGTGCTCGAGCGGGTACCTTGAGAAGAAGCCCGGCCGGGACGTGAGGAACCGCGTCAAGATGCCCTGGAAGATCACCACCTCGGAAAAGAGAAGGTTCTTGAGCGAAAGCCACAAGGGGGCGTCCAGCGCGGGCGTATTGAAGGGGGAGCCGCGGGTGAGTGCCTCCACATGCTGGTTGAGGTGCTTTATTGAGAGGAGGGTGTGTTCAATCAAGCCAAAGGCCTTTTTCTCTAGAGGGAGCAGCCCGAGCCCGTCCTCCAAGAGAAAACTGAGCTTGTTGAGGTGCTTGAGCACGGGCGGCAGCACGTCCCTTTCTCCTCGGTAGTGGCCCTCGATCGCCCGGACCCCAAACTGGTGCGGGCCAAACACAAGGTCCACTAGCTGGCGCACAACCGTGTGGTGCAGTGTTCTTTCGATGTACTTGTGCAACCCGTCGTTCCGCTTGTACACCACCGCCAAACTAAGCAACCCCAAGTTGGTGATGTTGTCGTTCTGGTACTGCACCAACAGGTAGCGCAAGCACTCGCGGAAGAGCTGGTTGATCTCGGCGTCCCACCGCGAAAAGAACATCTTGTATTCGACAAAGTTGACGTTGGTGTAGAGCTCGTCGCGGAGCTCGTTCGACAAGAGGAGCCCGGCAATCACGGGCAACACCTTCCACAGGTTCTCAATCGGCCGGTAGTAGGCAAAGTTCTTGAGCTCGCGGAGCACAATCTCGTACCATTGCTTGATGGAAAGCGTCGGCCGCGACACCCGGAGCTTCTTGTCGGTGATGAGCTTGAACACCTCGATGATGAGGTAGTTGTCTTGGAACGAGGGGACGGGGGTTCCAAAGCAAAGAGGGTTGTTGAGGAAGCTAGCAATCACCACCTTGAGGTTGTGCTCGATTTTGACGTACGGAACGTAGTGGTAGAGGTACCCAAGCACCTTGTTGTGGGTGGTGGCGGCATTGGGGTGGCGGAGCTCGTTGACAAGGAAGTCGAGGTCCTGGGGGGACTGCTGGTGGTAGGACTGGAGCATCCGAGGTGTGGGGAATCACCCGTGCACCAGATGTACGGGTGTATCTCTGGGGCACGGATGCACGCGATTTTCACATCTCACCATTGGCCATGTCGCTTCGACACAGTCCGCTAGCACGGACGTGCTCGAATATCGTGTATAACCTCCGGCAGTACCGGGGCCCCAGCCGACGGCCCGGGTTCCGGGCGTTGAACCATCCGTTCTGCACCAACTCCCAGCTTCTCGAAGCCTCATACACCAACTGGATCGTGCAATCGTCCAAAGACATTCCCTCCAAGATATTCAACTCGCTCGTGGAGCCCTACTCGTCGCCGGAAGAGGCCCGGAGCGAGGCCAAGGCGACTCGTCGCGTGGCCCCCGCGGCGGTGTACTTCCACCAGGTTGCACCACAGTTTGACCAGCAGCCCCAGGAGGCGGACGCTCTCGAGAGCGAGATTCTCCGCATGCTACGCCAGGCCAAGTTCAGGGAGCTCTCGGAGCGCTTGAGCGAGTGTCACGAGGTGGGACGGTATGTAAGTGTGGATGTCATCAACGAGGTGGCCGAGGCCGCCGGCGAAGCGGTTGCCTCCGGCGAAATCGAGGTCCCCCGTCACCAGGGGATGTTCCAGCTCGGTCTCAGTACAACGCATCACGATGTGTATGACCGACTACCGTGGGTTTATCATGTCTTCAAATTATACGAGAGCCAGCACCTCAGCCACCCGCGGTTCCAGCAAAACTACATCTGGCTCTGCTACCACATGAACGACGTGGCGGGTCTCCAGCGCCTCGTGCACGTGTACCTTCAGAATTCCGAGTACCACCCGCGCAGCTTGAGCTACCTCATGAGCGGGTTCATTCTCAACTACGACGTGGAGTTCGCCAAGAATCTCTTCTTCAATATCATCGGCATGAGCCGCCCGTTGGCGGCGTCGCTCTTGGAGGTGGTGGTGGCGCAAATGTGCAAGGTGGACACCATCTTCGAGAACATCGAGGCGTGCTTCCACGCGTGGCTCGAGTCGGCCAATTGCGAGCTCCCACTGCCGGCTTCGGTGGCCCAGGTGCTCGGCCAGTACCAGCGCTTTGGAACAAAGACAGAAGTAGCGAGTTTCCACCGCCTAGTTAAAGACCTCGGGCTTGAGCACCACCACACCATTCGCTCGCGGGTGCTCCAGCACGCCATTGTCAGTCGGGATGTTGAACTCAAAAAGAACGTTACCGCGGAGGATCTCGCCTCGTTTGACGAGATCCGTGCCACCGTGCCAACTACCGACAAACCGCTATTTTACCGCACGTTCCTCCGGTTCTTTGCGCGGTACTCGTCCATCGAGACCCTCCAGCAGGTGATTGTGCGGATGCGGGACGACGGCGTGGAGTTCGACGCCGAGTGCTTCAACATCGTGGTGGGATACTACCACCGCAACGAGCAATTCCTCACCCTCCTCAATTTCGTGACAAAGTCGCTGTCGGTACACTCGCCTCAGGGCTTTGCATTCAACCCGGTCATCATCAAGACGTTGTTTGACACATACGTGCAGACATACCCATACCAGGCGTTGGAGTTTGCCGAGCGGTTTGGCGTGTGGCTCGAGAAGTCGCCGCTTGGGCCCACCACCAGGCAGCTCTTGTTCGAGGCGTGTCAGATCCAGAGAGTGCGGTCCAACCTCACGCCAATCCATGTTCGGCGCAGCGTGCTCACCTCGAGAAAGTACACCCACCACTGGCACCGCATTTCGCTCGACGACGCCAACCGCCAGCGGTGCAAGGCGCAGGTGGAGTTCCGCATCAACAAGGGCTTTCGGGACGTGATGCGGCGGGGCGTGCGGCCCGACTTCCGGGTGCTAGAAACCACGTTCCGCCGGCTGCATGCCAACTACCGCCAAATCATCGGTGAGTTGGCCTCCACCCTCCGCTACAGAACGAGCAAGCTCGAGCTTCTCGAGATGCAACTCACCAACCCATCAAAGACCTCACTACGAGATATGGTGGGGATCCTGAACACCCTCAATGCGCCGCAGAAGATTGTGCTCCTGCGCATGCTCATGAACAAGAAACTCTACCACGAGACCCGCCAGCTTCTTCTGGAGGTGGCGCTCACCGCCATCAGTGACAAACACGCCATGGTGGTGCTCCAACTTGCATTACGAAACGAATTGGCGTTCAGCCAGTTCGACCGCATGAACGAGCTCATCGACTCGTTCCCCATCAACACGCTCATTCTCAGTCCCTTCATTGCCCAGCAGTGCCGCTACATCGAGAAGCAGCTCCTTCTGAAGTTGCTGGTGCTTGAAAAGAAGCAGGACGAAAGTGCCCAGGCCAAACTCAAGGCTACTCTCGACAAGCTCCGCGGGCTCATTGGCGACATCGACGCCCGCCTCATCCAGGATAAATACGACTTGTCGCATCTGGTGAGAGAGATGTTCCGGTTTCTTGACCGGTGGGCCTCATGTAGTAAATAGGTACGGGTTTTCGCATCATGGCTGACAATAAGACCGCCATCTGGGACAAGCCAGTATGTATACCTCCCAAGATCTTAGACTGACACAGGCGCTACGAAGCGAGACGCTCGACCAGATATGGGGCACGCTCGAGTGCACCATCTGCCTGGACGTGATGCACGTGCCGTTTCTTGCCCAATGTGGCCACTCCTTCTGCTACGGGTGCCTCAAGCTGTGGTTTGACACCAAGCTCAACTGTCCCACGTGTCGCAAGGACATGGAGTACCCGCCCATCCTCAACATTCAGCTCAAGGAGGTGAGCAACGCCATGACCAACCTCATACGACAAAACGGCCCCGCGTACGAGGCCGACCAGCTCCAGAGCCAGCGCGAGGCCAACGAGCACGAGTACGAGCTCGACTTTCGCCGGCGCAAGTTGTTTGGGGACAAGTTTGATCTGGCGCTTACGCTCATTGACAAGAGTGACGGGGTGGCGCGGTGCGGCAACTGCCACTGGGAGGCCCACGGCCTGGTGTGCTTACACTGCGGGGCGCGGTTCCGGGTGGCGAGAGACGACTCGTACTACGATTCGGAAGATGGCGAGGCGTACAATGAAGATGAAGATGAGGAGCGCGAGGGGCCCAATGAGTACGACACCGAGGACAGTTTTATCGACGAGCGGGAGGCGGGCGATCTCTCGCAAGATGAGGGGAGCAACATACTATCGAGCCTCGACGGCGAGAGCTGGCGGGGCTTTGACGAGCGGGACTATGGAAACGAGCTGGATGCGCAGAGGCAGTTGGAGTTGCTTCTGGACGAGCACGAGCGGGACTTGCAGATGATGGAGCACGTGGAGGTGGCGCTGGACAGCGGCGACGAGGTGGTGTTTGGGGGGATTGTCGATAGTGACGATGGGGGAGACAGTGATGGGGGGCGGCGGCGGCCGAGGGTGATTAGCATTTCCAGTGATGAGGAGTGACCGGCACTGTCGATCTGCGGCTTCGCCGCAGAGTGACTGTGGTCAGAGCTCACGGACCAAGGCGAAGTTAGTGTCGGCACAGGGCACGAACGAGGTAAGCTGGTCATGTGAGCCAGGCGGTTGAATTGCTCAGGTGTCACCCCTGAGCAGACATTAAGGCGATCAAAAGCCATCATCACTGGCCCTCTCAGTCTGCGCTGCCTACGGTCATTTGCACCCATTCGCACGGACTTAGTCACAACGCACAATGACGAATGGTATTGAAACGCTACTTTGGTTGGGCCGCAGCCACGGAGGCGTGGTGCTTGAGAAAGTGACACCGATCCATGCTACTACTCACAGTGAAGAATGATGACTCTGGTGTCAGGCCGCACCATGAGGAATGACGGTTGAGAACGTGTCACCATGACTTCAATTTATGTCACACAATCACTGAGAAGAAAGTTTAGGCTGGTGTCGTTCCTCCGTGGTGCTTGAGACAGTCTACTCTGGTTTAGGCCGCAACCACGTCGTTCCTCCGTGGTTGCTTGAATAAGTGTAGGGTGGTGCGCGGCCCAATGTTCGCACTCTTATTGGCTAAAGTGGCCTGACAAAAAAACATCACCATGGACCCCCAAAGAATCATCAACCTCCAGAAGCACTACCAAAACTCCACCTCCAAGTTGTGGTTGAGAGGCAAGCACTCCAAGTTCATCGTGTTCCCATTCTACGCCATCTTCACCGTGGCCACCGTGGGTCCTCTCTTCTACGCGGGCAGAGCCATTGCCGGTATCAAGGACGAGTAAGCGTGCCAGTGAAATATTCAAGTATGATACATCCAATACATATTTATTGAAGAGAGTAGGGGAGGGGGGAGACAGAGAAGAGGACAAAGAGGGGGACAGAGAAGAGAACAAAGAGGGGGACAGAGAAGGAGGGAGGAAAGAGGGAAGAAAGTGACAGTGGAGAGAAGAAGAGCGTGAATGACAAGTGGACATATGGCAAAGCGTACGTGGTTGGCAATCCGAACGTGGGTTGGCAACAGCGTACGTGTTGTCTGGCATAGAGGGTCGATTTGGCAATGGCCGTACGTGGTGACCATGAATTCCATGGGTCATCAGCTTGCCAGTCCACCAAGCCATCGACACACAACTCCATTCATGCACAGGCGACCACCTGATATTGACCATGGCTTCACAGACTACTCCATTCTCACATTTTTCAGTCCTCCAGTGTTCTGTTAAGCCCCTCCCCGTAGCGTTCTTTCCCCTTCGTTCCGCCTTTCGTAGAGTTGTATCGGCTGATGTCGATGGGGCCATTTGGGGCTCTTGTCCCCACCGACGGCTCGCTCCGCTCGCCATCGGTGGACATACCCAACAAATCGCACCATGAACATCGTCACCTTCCCCCCCGCCGTCATCTCCACCATCGTGGACTTGCTCCCCCAGGACGGCGTCATCAACCTCGCCCTCACCAACTTTGCATTCTACCACGTGTGTCTGCGCAAGCTCTACCGACGGCTCTCCATACAAAACGACCCGGTTCTCAACAGCCGTCTCCACAATAATCGCAACCGCTTTGATTTCGTCGATAGCACCGAGACCGCCATCTATGGACTCAACGATACTCTGGTGCCGCGCGAGGGCCACCAGAAGATGCTCGAGGCCCGGCTCCGGGCGTTGGTTCTAAGTCTATCAATCAATAGAGAGTTGCTCACCTACGTGGAGGAAATCTACATCGAAGGCGGCCACAGCCGGGGCGTGGAGGCCGCCATTGCCGAGCTATTGGCTATGTTTGAGGGTCTGGGCCTACGCAAGGTGTACATTGCTGATGGGGCTTTACGACAGAGGCTTGACTATAAAGGTGTCGTCGGACGGACCCACCTCTCCCTGGTGATTGTGGACTCCAAGGAAATGTGGAGGGGCTTGCGTGGCGACGAAGAGGAGGTTGTTCTCGCCTGGGACTCCCCTTTTGTTGGTGATGTTGCAATCACCCCACGGAAGGTGGTGATTCCCCCAAGTAACTACTCTGCCGTGACAGAAACCCTTGCACAGATGCACAGACACTCCCCCTTCACGTGGCGGCCACACACCCTCACGCTCTGCCACGGCCACGGGTCGGTTCACCCCCTTCCCTGGTTGGACCCTTCTCAACTAAAAGTCCTCCAGGTAACCGCCGGTTGCCACGACAAGACGTGCTGCCTGGAGTGCATTGACGTGTTCCTCCACTCGCTTGGTCCGTTGCGGTTGTCGGCACTTCACATCGTGCAAACGGGCCAGTGGAACCATGCTTTCAACGAAAAATGGGACATTGTTGTGCTCAACTTCATCAAGCAGGTGGTGGACGCGTCGGACCTCCAGACCCTTTCCGTGCGTCACCTGGTGGTGGCGGACGGCATCTGCGACGACGGCTTCGAGGGCAACTACCTTCGGCGGGTCAAGCTCTGGGGCCAGATTCTCCCCAACTTCCTTGCCAACTGTCGACACAAAATTAACCTTTACCTTCCCAACTTGCTCAGCACGCTTTCTGTGTACGAGCAGGCCATGAACAATCTTTTGTGGAACGGATGCAAGTGTGGCCATTGTACGCAGATGCTTCTGGTGATGGACGAGTTTCTCATGTACCACAAATACTATCACTTGTCCAAGCACATCCACAAGGACTTGGTGACGACCCAGTTGATCCGCACCGTGGCGGAGGTGCTTAGCCGGCGGCTCGTGGGGGACGATGTGAGTGGAGACCTCCAAATTGGTCGACCCCTTCGCAACATCGAGTGGGACTACCACCGCAACTGGTTTTCCATTCCCTTCAAGTGCCTCAACTACAAAAACTACGAGGAGGCCGAGTTCGAGGACGAACGCGATCCCCACGACGAGGAATTATACTTTGATGCCGAGGATGGGCCCAACGACTGCAAGTGCTACCATGTGCAGTTCTACCCCGACACCACGATCAGCATGGCGCATTACGTGAACGACATTGTGCTCAAGATGATTAACCTTAATCGAGGCAACGCCGAGGACGTGGAGATTGGGGGGATAGACGACGAGAACGACGGCACCGTCAGCTTCCGCGTCAACAAGTTGGTGGTGAGTGGGTTGGTGTACACGTTTGACAACGAGGCCAACGGCACGGCCTTTTACGTGAATGAGTTTGATGAGCTAAGAGGAAAAGAAGAATGATGAGAGGGAGGCGAAAGTCTTTCCGAGACAGGCGAAACCACACGCTAAACCACATGCTAAAGTTCGATGCTTTTGGTGTTGTTGTGGCCGTTTGCGACGAAGGAGTCGCCGCTTTCGACAAGAGAGTTGACGGGAGTTAAAGCGGACCACGGTGCGAGAAAATATCGGAGAACAAAAGTGAAAATTTGTGAGTGTAATGTTTGAGTGGGAAAAAGGGGTGTGACAAAACAACTCTGCTGATATGGGGCAGCTGTGTTTGGTTCGAGACTTGGTCCCCCAGCGGGCCGCCGGTTGCCGGTAGCAATGGCCAGGAGGATGTAACGTTGCGCCCACCAGCGGTCGTGCATCATGCCAGCGAATCGCAATCGTCCAAATTTACAAAATATCGTGCCAGGGTCTGATCTGGCCAGTGACGACCATTGAATAATTGGCACGAGACGATTGACGAATCACGAACTACATCCACCAAGGCTGGGCAGCCAATGGCGGAGGGCGTATTGTACTGTACAATTGGGTTCGGTCATGTGATGGTCGGAAAGATTGGGGTGAACCCTTCTTGGAGAAGTTACCCGATTAGGCTTATCAGTCAAAATGCCGTACAAATCCCGTAGGTACAAACGGTGCGTTAGGGCCCTTAGGCGGTATTTTTTGGGGTTGACGAGACACTGCAGCGGAATTTCTTCTCAAAGAGGAATGTCGTCGCAGACCGATGGCCAAGGGTCTGCGTGGGGGACAACACATCAGCCAGGTGGTGGCCATGAGTTGCTTGCAAGCAATAGTCTTGTGCAATGTGTCGTGCTCGTGCAATGTGTCTTTGTCAATGGCTGGATCGAAAGGGACATAAGTCCGCACTTGCTCCTTACAGAAACAAACTTGCGAAAGTCCGGGCGCGCTGCGCAGATACCTGTAAGCGACGCACCATGCACCTGCGGCACATGCACGGTGGCCCGAGCTGTGTGCAGGCGCGACACCACCCACCAAGTGGGCGCAGCGCGGGTGGCGGCGATGGGCGGTTGGTTCTCTAGGTTTAGCGAAGATCGCGCGGGTTTGAGATCGTTGTGCTTGACGAAACGAGAACACTATTCCGACTCACGAGCCATCCAAGCCAATGGCCCCGTGGCTTCATCAACAAATGCGGTTCAGTTGGTTCACACGTACCCCCACCCACCCTGGCAAGACCCTGCTCTGTAATTGCTTAGTCGAGCGGAAATTCCGCCAATTTTTGTGAACGGCACCGCCTCGAAAAGCCCCCACCGGGCTCGTATTGCCCCCCAAGTCAGGGCCAGACGACGCCGTCCCGCATTGTGTGAAGTTGCCCAGTGGGCCCACCACGCCCAATTGCAAGGACAAAACTCTACCTGCTCGCAGCATCGCGGACCCAAACTTTTGTGGCCGTGTTGTTTGGCTGGAATTTTTTTTTCCTCGTCGTTTTTCGGCTTCTCGGGGGTGCATCTTGCATTCCCCTCTTGATTCCATCCCTGCATTTACTAAGCACGGGAAATTGAGTGGGTTTTTGGCATCTGACAACGCGCCGGTCCCGACACCCCCATTGCCCGAACGCCTGTCAGCACCAAGTTCTCGCCGGGGGCATGCCCCGTTCATCGACGTTTCCGAGCACCCGTGTATTCATTCCCCCGCCTCACACCGTAGCGTACCGGCCAAGGCCAAGGGCATGTCAACCCACCGGTTGCGGAGAAGCAATTGAGTGGCACTTGTAAGCACAAGGGCTAAGCGGACTTTCACCGGACTTACCACCACTTGCTCGTCCCCAACCTATCACGAGAGGTTCAGACCACCGGTTTTGACCACCAGGTTCAGACCACCAGGATTGTATTCTTGACTCACCATATTTATTTCACCACTTCGTGGTGAATAGTGGTGGTGCGGACACCTGACACAAGATGCCGACGGCCAAGATCATGTGCCCCGACCTTTCGTGGCGGGTGATGGCGGGCAATCCAGCACTGCAACCACGCAGCGGCAGTAATGTGGGCCAGGGCCCATCGCCCAGCGGGCGGTGGGGGACCGGACCGTGACCCGAATTCCCAGCATTGGCATTGTGGGGGTTGCAGGGTGGTGTAAAAGTTTCGCAGTCGCCCACCCAAGCAACAGAGTTGGCCGTGATCTTCCTCCGGCCCTGGGATCAAGCTTCAATTAACCACATTGGTATAAGTGGTGACTGGCTTTGGAAACTTTCGCTAGCTTAACATGAAATGAAGCTCCTCATCTACATTGTCGACTGACCGATACCCATTATAATACACGACGAACTGAATCTATATGCTGGCGTTTTTGAAGTTCAACTTGCTTCGTTTGTTTTTCCCGTTGGTGTGGGTTTTGTAGTGTTGCATGCAATTGTCCTGTCTGGCGAACCTGGCTTCACAGGTGGGCCACGGACACACATGCTTTCGCTCGCCCGTGTGGATGCGATTGTGCCGGGCCAAGTGGCCCGACGTGGTGAATGATCTGCTGCAAATCTTGCAAACATGTTTTCTCTTTGCATTACGCTTTGGCGACGTGGGGGACTCGGGCGAGTATCTGCCCTTGAGGGAGTCTGTGGAGGGAGGAGGGGTGGGGATGTCAAGCATGGTTTTGGGCGACACTCCCGCCACCGATGCCGACGAGTAGGTGACATATCCCTGCTGGGGGTATTGTAGGGGGATGAAATGCACGGGTTGGGGTTGGTAGGGGGTATATGATTGGGGAGAAGACACAAACGAGGACGAGGAGGTGCTTCGGGAAGCCACCGGGGTGGCCGCCGTGGACTTGGGCGATGTGCTGAAGAAATCGTTGGGGAGCGGTATGCTGGTGAGAAGCTCGTTGAAGGAAGGAAGCTTCGTAGGCTGGGGCTGGTGTTTCACGAACATGGTGATGAGGAGGACAAGTCGTGGGGATCTGGAGGTATATATAATAGGCCGAGCCCCAGTGGTGATGCGGCGACTGGGTGCAGAATAGAGTGAACAATGGCTAGAAAATACCGAGTGGCTCTACCTGCACATGGCAGACATATGCAAGCGTGAAACACACTGGCGCGAGCGAGCCTGGCGGGCCAGGGTAGAAATAAGGTTGGCGCGCCATGCACAGGGCGCAAACATGGCGGGAGGGCCTGCCACCGCCTGCGCCAGCACCCGCGGAGGCCCCAACTGGCCACCCTCCCGAGCCAGGGGCCGCGCCCTTGCTCGCAACCTCAACGGCTCGGGCACACCAGTATCCTCATACCAAAGCCCTCCCCATACACTGCACGGTCCAGACCATCCCATCGTATCCCCCATACCTTAATTGTGTTCGGTGTCGGATTCCAAACGTTGATTGTTCTTTACCGACCCATTGTGCAAATGCCTCGCTATTATTCTGTTATCGTGCTCCCCTGCGGCAATCCCCTATACCCAGTGGAATTGGCGCCAATTGTACATCACCGTTGGTGGACGGCACGATCTACACTGCTGGGTAAGGCCATGGCCACGGCCCCGGCCCCAATCCCTCCTGCGCGTCCAGCTGCACTGATTGCGTCATGGCCCTCCCCTTTACTACCCTGGTTGCACGCTCATCATGGGGCCCACAATGCATACGGCTCTCCAGATGGACATTCACTCATGACACCTCGTGAAAGTGGTTGTTGCGAAATCACTCAGTTTCCATTGGTTCCCTGACATCGAAACCTCTTACATGCCTTGTTTCGAACAATAGGCCCGGGCAATTAGACTCCGGTAACTGTCGCTGACAATCTCAAAGTCTTTTCTTTTTAAGGTTTTTTTTTTTGTGGTTTCTTTTGTGTTTTGTCCAATTTCCCGCCCACATTTGTCCTGTTTTCCCGCTTCATGTCGCATCGTGCAGCGGAGCAAATCTAGTATCTTGCAGCGGCATCTTGCGCGGGCCCCAGCGGCCACAAAAGCCCCGCTACAGGCCCGCGGTGCGCCCGTCTTGGGCCAGGGTTCCGCGGGTACCCTGGGCCAAAATAAATGCCCGCACCACCGCCATCGGGACCCCGACGGGGCACGGGTGTTTTTGGGGTCACGTGAGATTTCACCAACCATGCTCTCCCAACGATCCAAGGCCATTGGGCTTGTTCCCCGGTTGGCCCGCTCCATCACCATCTCGCAGCAGCTTCCCGACGAAGGGTCCTTTGTCCCCCCCTTCATCCCGCTCACGCTGGAGTCGGGGTTCCCGGGCGCAATTGGCAACACCCCGTTGCTCAAGCTCCCCACGCTTTCCCGTGAAACCGGACGCAACATCTACGCCAAGGCCGAGTTCATGAACCCGGGCGGCTCCATCAAGGACCGTGCGGCGCTCTTTCTCATCAAGGACGCCGAGGAACGGGGCCAGATCAAACCGGGCGGAACCGTCGTTGAGGGCACCGCCGGCAACACGGGCATTGGCTTGGCCCATGTGTGCAGGGCCCGTGGCTACAAGTGTGTGATTTACATGCCCAACACCCAGGCCCAGAGCAAGATCGACACGTTGCGGTTGCTTGGGGCCGAAGTCCATCCGGTGCCGGCGGTTGCATTCACCGACCCGCAAAACTACAACCACCAGGCCAAGCGCCACGCCGAGTCGTTGGACAATGCCATCTGGACCAACCAGTTCGACAACATTGCCAATCGTCAGGCCCACATCGAGACGACGGGACCGGAAATCTGGGCCCAGCTCGACGGACAGGTGCACGGCTGGACGTGTTCCACCGGTACCGGCGGCACCTTCGCCGGGGTGACGCGCTACCTCAAGACCATGTCCAGCGACGTGAGATGCGTGCTTGCCGACCCACCTGGCTCGGTGCTCTACTCGTACATCAAGTCCAATGGAAAGGACATTGTCAGAGGAGGATCGTCCTTCACCGAGGGGATTGGCCAGGGCCGCGTCACCGACAACCTTGCGCAAGACATTGATCTTGTGGACGAGGCCATCCAGATCCCCGACGAGGACTCCATTGCCATGTTGTACCGGCTTTTGGACGAGGAAGGTCTTTACCTCGGCGGCACGGGGGCGTTGAATGTTGCTGCTGCCGTCAAGGTGGCGCTCACGCTTCCCAGAGGCAGCAATGTGGTGACGCTCCTTGCGGACTCGGCGCACAAGTACAGCGACCGCATCTTTTCAAAAAAGTGGTTGGAGTCCAAGGGGTTGTATGGGGCCATTCCCCCTCACCTCCAAAAGTATGTGACTTTAGAGTAGACGGCAATCACAACAACACCCGTGTAGGCCAATATCCAAAAGAAGTATTAAGCAATTCCACCAGCACACAGCACGCCGTACCATACGTCAGTCTATGCCCCCATGCCACGTACACATGCCCAATGTCACGCCCCAGCCACACATCATCAAGCACCCTGCACCAACCTGTCGCAGCTGTCGCTGCGACCACGCAAGTACAATCACCCAACATCGTCGCGCTGCAAGTGTCGCCCCATGATGAAACTCCGCCCTCCATGTGCCATGCACAAGCCGGCGACCCCACATGAGACCCCACGCGGGTTCCGGGAGGTGGTTTCAGTCCGCGGCCATCACTGTCATGCACTGGGGTTGTCGTCATTCATGTCAAGACATTCGACCCCTAAACCGTCAAGAGGGCCGCCCCTCTCGTGTTCATGCATGTCGTATCTGTGTAACGGCGGAGATTTTGGTGCGCCCGATCTGGAGGCCGTGCATGAGCCGCCAGCCAGAGATTGGAAAATTTTCCCGTACCTCCACCAACACAACTAGACTTGGTCCAACACGAAAGGTTGGGTGAAGAGCAGAAGAGGCACATTGCAGCTTGGTAATACGCGGGCGTTGGTTGGCTCGTTGTCCTTGGCACTCACGTAGATGCAGCCCGGGATGGGGGCCCGTCCCCTTTCCGTCCCCTTTTCCGAGCCCTTTCTCGTCTTGGTTTCGACAAGAAGACCCGAGTGGCTCTTCGCATCTGGTTCGGCTATCAGCTCCTCGGGGCCCGCGGACTGCATCCGAGGTGCATAAGGGCCGTTGTGCCCTGCGCATTTCATTCTGACGCACACAACAAGGGAAAAATGCCATGACATCCAAAGCGTGCTCACATCATCGGCCGTGCCAATGCCATGCCCACGACTAAGGGCATGGCCACGACCAAGGCCATGGCCACGACCAAGGCCACTGTCGCCAGATCGAAGAGTTTTTTTCGAGGTTCGGGCGGGTCTCGCATTTCATGTCCGCATTGGGAAGGTCAGTTGAAAATCTCACGAGCAATGCCATGCTTATCCCAATCTGGCTGCATGCAACCGAGCCGCTAGAGGCCGCCACGCCCATTTGGGTAGCGACGCGGCGATTCGTTATCATGTCGAAAGACGATCGATGTGTTCATGAACAAGAACAAGTCCGGACATGACGACAAAATCCCACCACCGAGATCGACGAGACAACTCTACTAGAAGTCGTCAATTGGAGCAATCGATCACAATGGCAACCACTCACCACCAAAGCGGTCAACACTTTAGACAACCGCTCACACCAAAGCGGTCAACACTTTAAAGTGAGAGTAACCAGCAGAGGATGACTAGCCAAATGCCAGGGCATTGAAGGAAGGCGACTGAGCAAACAGCCAGAGGATTGACCAGAATGGTCAATGGAAGCATTGACAAGAGGTACGTTAGGCAGACGAGTCTTTCGCACCTCAACCTGGTGTACGGGTTTGTGCGCACAAACACCCAATGCCACCGGCCACAACACCCGTACACCACCTGGATCTCCTCCACCCACGTCTCTCTCTTGTCCCCATCCTCTCCATCTTGTTGTAGTCCCCCGTCTCTCTCCTCTGCCTTCTGTCTTTTGCACCCTCATTTGGTGTGTGCGCACTGAAAAAATTTACCACCGCGAGCTCGATCCACCACTGTTGAGAACAACCCCCATCCTCCCCATCTGATTCATCTGTGCTTGCGCCTGTCCTCTGCATCAATCATCTGGATCCTTCATAGACCACCTCTGAACTCCTTCATAGATTGTCTCACACAACAACCACCAGGGGGCCCATGGAATCACAAATCCAACAAGCGGTCGAGATCGCCCTCAGCGGCACCGCCGACCCGAACCTCAAGAACCAGGCGTACGACTTCATCAACCACGTCAAGTCCACCGAGGAAGGTTACCAGTCGTGTGTCGAGATTCTCGCCAACGCAGACGCCTCCATCAACGAGGGCCTCAAGTTCTTTATTTTCCAGGTTATTGAAGAGAACATGGCCAGATTATCGTCCGACCAGCTTGCTCTGCTAAACACCCGGTTGTTCGAGCACCTCAACCAGGTGGTGTCCCGCCAAAACATCAACGAGGCGGCGTACCTCAAAAACAAGCTCGCCGGCCTCTTTGGCCGGTTGTTTTGCCATGTGTATGTGTCCATCAACCCGGCCTTCCTCAAGGACTTGTTGGCATTGGCCCACGCCTCCACCGTGGGCCTCGACCACTACACCCGGATTCTCCTTGCCATCCATGCGGAAATCGGCGACAAGTTCATTTCCCGAACCCGAGAGGTCCAGGACCGCAACAACGTGCTCAAGGACGCCATCCGCTCCAACGACATGTCGCAGTTGGTCGAGTCGTGGCAGAACATCCTCCAGAGCGGCATCGCCAACGCCACCGACGACATCCTCAACAACACCCTCAAGGCCATTGGCGCCTACGTGGGGTGGATGGAAATCAACCTCTTTGTGTCCAACACCTACCTTAACACGGTGTTCCAGTTCCTCAAGATCCACGGCCAGCGCATCCAAACGTGCCTGACATTAATTGAAATCATCAGCAAAAAGATGAAAGGTTCCAACAAGTTGGAGCTCATCAACCTCTTGAATCTCACCGACGTGATCAACTCGGTCAAGGACGACGAGATCGAGTTCATCGAGAACTTGGCCAAGCTCGCCAACCAGGTGGGGCTCGAGCTCACCATCGTGCTTGAAAACGAGCCGGCGTTGCTCGAAGCCGTCAACCAGCAGTTCCTCAAGTTGTGGCCCATTGTGCTCGACTTTCTTGGCCACGAGTACGACGACGTGTCGCAGCAAGTGTTTCCCTTCATCCAGCAGTACCTTCTTCTATGCAAGAAGTTCACCCAGATTGTGTCGCTCGACTTATTCTCGACGCTTCTCAACAAGATCGTGCTCAAGATGAAGTTTGACGAGGACGACGACGGCTTGGACGTGGACCAGGACTTCGCCGAGGTGAGACAAAAGTTGAAGACGTTCCAGGACACCATTGCGGTGATTTCGCCCTCCATGTACACCGAGCTGCTCCCCCTCATCATTGAGCAGATGCTTTTCTCGAAGCTCGAGCAGGGCGGGCCCAACTTGTGGATCTCCGTCGAGCTCGGGTTGTACCAGCTCAACAACTACGGCGAGTCGCTCAAGGTCAACCTCATCAACGTTCCCAAACAGGAGATCTACACCTCCAAGCCTTTCCAGGTGTTCTCGGGCTTCTTCACGCGGCTCGTGGACTCGGCATCCAAGTTGCTCCAGATCCCCCACCCCAAGGTGCAGTCGCAGTACTTCGAGCTCATTGTGCGCCACTACACCAGCAAGATCATGAGCGATGTGTTGACGCTCAAGATCCTTGATCTGTTCACGTCGCAGTTTGGCTTGTTCAACAGCGAGGAGAGTGTCCGCTTGAGGTGCTGGTACCTTTTCTTCCGGTTCATCAAGTTGACCAAGCCCAGCATCGACGGGCAGACGCTCGAGACCCTCCTCATCAAATTACAACCGCTCCTTGTCATTGAGGCGGAGCTCCCCACCAAGGATGACGACGATGAGATTGTCGAAAATGGCAACTTCAACAACCAATTGTATTTATTTGAAACCATTGGCTGTCTCATCACCATCATCAACAACGCCGAGCTCACGCTCAAGTTGATTGACTTGCTTTTCCAGCCTCTCTTCAAAAACCTCGAGACATGCATCGGCAGAGACGACAAGGCCGTCAACGCCATCATCCCGCTCCAGGCACACCACCTGCTCATGGCGCTCGCCACCATCGTGCGGGGCTTCGAGACGGACACCACCCCCGAGCTCGTGGCCAAAATCAACAACGCATCGCAGTGTGTGCTTGTCACGCTAGAAAACTTCAACAAGTTTGAGAATGTCCGCGAGGCGGCCCGCTTCTCGTTCTCAAGGTTCCTCCCCATCCTCGGCAACGACAGCCACACCCACTTGAGCAAGTTGATCAGCTTGATTTTGGCCGCGGCCAACTTGCGCATCAACGAGCTCGGGGATTTTCTCAGTTTTGTCGGCCAGATCATCCACCAGTTCCGCAACAACGACAATGTGTACCAGCTTCTCAACGACTTGTTGGGGCCCCTTATCAACAAGGTGTACGCCACGTTGAGCATCAACGACGAGTACCCCGATCTTATTCGTGACAAGTACAACCTCAAGAAGGCGTTCATGAACCTCGTGAGTGTCATTGTCATCAACAACCAGTCGTCGCTTCTCATCACCGAAACCAACAAACAAAACTTTCCTCGGATCCTCACCAGTTTCGTGGATTATGCATACGACCTTGGCGAGCCCACCACGCTGAAGCTCGCCATTGTCCAGCTCGTCAATGTCATCAACATCATTGGCGGCAACAACGGCAAGATCAACGACCAAAACGACAAGTTTGGCGAGACGCTTCCCCCCATCGAGGGCATTGACGAGTTTCTCATGGACGCGGTGGTGAAGTTATCGTTCGAGCTTCCTTTTTCCAAGCAGGAGTTTGACTTGAAGGATGCCCAGTTCCGCAACATGGCCCAGGAGCTCGCCACGTTGTTGAAGACGTACCAACAGCGGCTGGGGGAGTTTCTCAACTACCTCGTGGCCTACCTCACCAACATGGGGTTGTCGCAACAGGCGCTCAACGACCTCGGCACCAAATTGGTGAAGTTGGACCAGCGGGGCTTCAAAAAGTATTTCATAACCTTCCTCACCGAGTTGAAGAAGGGTGCATAAATAGACAGCATAAAAAGAGAGGAGAGGAGAATAGAACAAAGACCAAGAGAGAAGAGAGAAGAAGGAGAATGAAGCTCTAAGCAGGACCCACGATGGTGGATGGCCTGGGTCGTGCGCACACCAATTGACGTGCGACATTCGAGATGAGCACCATGGCTACTGTCAAGAACCGACTTGGCGAGGACGTTGTTGTTCCTCCCAAAGACGAGGAGGAGCTCGCGTTGGAGAAGCTTGTGTTTGGCGACCTTGATGGTTTCGAAAGCAACTTGAAAAAGATTGAGAACATCTATGATTATTCATCCGATGAGGAGCAGGGAGACAGCGATCGGTTCTTCCGGGAGTCCGAGAGTGAAGATGACATGTTTTTCATTGACGAGGAAGGCACCGCCGTTGGTAACGACGAAGGCGAGCCAATGGAGGTGGACGACGAGGAAGAATCAGCGGAAGAAGCCGCATGGGAAGACAGCGACGACGAGCGGCTCGTGGTGTCGCTCACTGCCTCCAACAAGCTCAAGAAGTTGCGCAAGACCGAGGAGGACGTGACTGTGCTGGGGAAGGCATATGTCAGCCGGTTGAGAAACCAGTTTGAGAAGATCTACCCTCGACCCGACTGGGTGGACAAGTGGCAGCAGCCCGAGGAAAACAGCTCCGACGAAGACGCCAGCGACGACGAAACCACGCGGGTGGTGGAGAACGACACCAACGCCATTCTCCAGGTGCTCAAGAACACCGAGCAGTTTCTTGTCACCACCCAGAGCAAGCTCATTGCGCCAACAAGAATATCCATTTCCCGGCTTGCCGACGGCAACAAGGTGCAGCGGGCCAAGAGCGCCATCCAGAGCGTGGCGTTCCACCCCACGCACCCGCTTCTCATGACCGGCGGGTTCGACCGAACATTGCGCATATATCACATTGACGGCAAGAAGAACGCCATGGTGACGTCGTTGCACCTCCGAGATTCGCCCGTGACCACGGCGTTGTTCTCCACCAAGGACCAGAGCGACAGCAACGTGGTGTTTGCCGGAGGAAGAAGAAAGTACATGCACAAGTGGGACTTGAACCTGGGCGACGTGGAGAAGATCTCGCGCATGTACGGCCACGAGTTCCAGTTCCACATGGACTACTTCAAGGTGTCGCCGCGGGGCACGTATCTCGCGCTTCGTGGCGGGGAAGGGTGGTGCAACATCCTCAATGGCACCACCGGGCAGTATCTTCGAGGGTTCAAGGTGGACGGCGAAGCTGTTGACTTTGCGTTTGCCCACGACGAGAGCTACATCATCATTGTCAATGGCGGCGGTGAGGTGTGGGAGTATGCATTGGACCCGACCGCCAAGAAGCATCACGGCACCATTCTCCGCAAGTGGGTCGACGACGGCGGCGTGGGCATCACCACCATTGCCCTTGGAGGCGCCAAGGACCGCTGGCTCGCCATCGGGTGCAACAACGGCTTGGTGTCGTTGTACGACCGCAACAACATCAACAACCACAAGCCTTTCCGGGTGGTGGAGAACCTCGTCACGTCCATCACCAGCCTTTCGTTCACGCACGACGGCCAGGTGCTTTGCATTTCGTCTCGAAAGAAGAGAGACGCGTTGAAGTTGGTGCACTTGCCTTCGGGCACGGTGTACAGCAACTGGCCCACGAGCGGCACGCCGTTGGGCCGGGTGACGGCGACGCAGTTCCTGCCCAACGGGCAGATTCTCGCGGTGGGCAACGAGGCAGGCAAGGTGACGTTGTGGAGACTCAATCATTACTAGTGCATGGGAGGAGGGGGAAGGAGAAGAGAAGAAGGAAAGATGTAGAGAATAATACAAGCATGAGAACAGAGTAGCGGTCAGACCAAGAGCGAGCAGAGAGAGACCAAACCACCAGGTTGTGATAGCCCCGTGTGGGGTGAAGGAGGAACAGTGCAGGGAGTAGCCACTGAAGAATGAGACGACTATTCAAAAGCCCAAAAGCGATGGACGAGTCAGGAATCAAATCCCGTCAATCTTTTATCGTGGGTTTTACTCCACACCACTTTCGTCGCGCAAATTTTCAACCACCATGGCAGTCATCGGAGCCCCGTATGTGCCCACGACGTGTGATCTATACGCTTCACAACCACTGAAACCTCTCTACTAACACCAGAAAAGGACATGACCGGTATCGGGATCCCCGCACCTTTCAAATGACGCCGGCTCTTCTTCGAGTCAGAGCCCCCTACTTCTGGAAAAACACCATTGCCCTCTTTCTCGTTGGATCGATTCCCCTTGGAGTGTACGCCTACACGTGGAACTTCTTGGAGCAGGACGAGTTGGCGGACATTCCTATTCCTCCAATTGCGGACGATGAGCTCGCCAAGTTGAAGAAGGAGTACGAGACGAAAAAACACTAACGACATGTATATAGCAATCAATGACAATGCAGATTGGTAGTAGTATTCAAGGATAAAGGGCTAGGTTTACATGAAGTTTTACGTTGACAGCTAACTCCGAGGCCGAGACAAAGGTCTTCAACAAGATCTCCTACTAAACACTGCAAACAACAGCCTCACCACACGTCTACAACACAGCTTGTTCACACCAGCTCGTTCTTCGTTGTCGTTCGTCGTGGTGTACCAGTAAAATTAGGCCCATTAGTCATGGTGTGGCGATAGCGCATTGAACTTCTGCTTTCGGCAGAATAACCGCCAGCCCTTTCCCACCACTTTCTTCCCATGTATATTCCCTCCAAGTACAGAGCCGACGACTGGGAGCTCCAGGAAGCCCTCATCAAGAACTACCCCCTTGGCACTGTTGTCACCAGCCACGAGGGAAAGTTGATTGCAAATCACATTCCCTTCTTTCTCAAAATCGGGGATGACGGCAAGAAGTACCTCCATGCCCACATTGCCCGGGTCAACCACCAGATCCCCTCTCTCAAGGAGAGCGACGAGGTGTTGGTGATCTTCCAGCTGGCTGATTCGTACATCTCCCCCTCGTACTACGCCAATAAACCCGTGACCCACAAGTTTGTCCCCACCTGGGACTTTGCCAGTCTTCACGTGTATGGCAAGTCGAAAATCGTGGACGATAAGGACTTTGTCAGAGCCCAGCTCGACAACTTCACCAGACAGAACGAGGAAAAGAGAGACGAGCCCTGGGAGGTGAGTGAGGCCCCGGAAAAGTACGTGAATACCTTGATCAAGGCAATCACGGGGTTGGAGATTGAGATCGACAGGGTGGAGTGCAAGTACAAGTTCGAGCAGGAGATGAAGCCGGAAGACAAGGAGGGCGTGATCAACGGGCTTGCAGAGGACGAGGTGCACGAGGTGTCAAAGTTGGTGAAGGACACCAACAGCAGAGGCAAAGGGTGTCCTGTGAGTGCTAGGTCATAAGCCGAGCCAAAGAGCTGTCCGTGACCGTTGTCGCCCATCGAACGACCAGATCGTTCCGTCAATAGTGACTTTATTTATTTATGTTAACCATCGAACGACCAGATCGTTCCGTTCAGTGAATTCATTTATGCAGGCCAATCGGTTTTGATATGTCGGCAAAGTGTCTTGTGCAACAGCTTGGGGGTATTGGATTTCGCAACTTGCCAAAGTTTTGAATTTGCAACTTTCTCGCAAAGGTCACAAACTTTTACATTAGTGTTTTCACATCAAGACATGCCGGGCCATGTCACATGGCTGAATGTCAGAGAGAGGAATTAGTTCTAGAACATGCGATTCATACTTCGTACTTTATTGGTATCAAACCTATGGGTTATTTTTGAGACTTGAGAATCACTCTCTTGTAGCCCACAGCCTCGCCGTCGTTCTTCACCTCGGCGATGATGTGGTACTGGAAGCAGTCCACCCACTGGCTGAGTTGGTCCTTACAGGACAACTCGGCGGAAGGAATCTGCACACTGACAATGGAGCCCTCGTCGTTGAGCAAAGTGATGTTCAACTTGGAAATCACCTCGGCGTTGGTGGGGGTGGGGGACGCCTCCAAGTACTGGAACACGTTGAACTCTAGGTCTCTGTCGTTCAAGTCGTACGAGTCGGAAAAGTCAAGCACCACCTCGGAGTCAACGTCCACCTTGTACTCAACCGGAAAGTAGGATTCGGACCCGTTGACCACGGCAATGGGCTCGTGCACGGCGTCGTCAAAGTCCTTGACGGTCCATTGCATTCTGGCAGCAAAGTTGTGTTGGAACGCGGCTCTCCATCTCCAAACCGTACCACGGTTGGAGTAGTAGGTGTCGTCGTCGATCTCAAACTGGTCCGAGGCATCGCCGTAGTGGCGAACGCGGTTGGTTCTGTCGGTGAGGGTGTATCTTCCGCCCCATCCACCGTAGTTGGGGTGGTAGGGGTCGTTGAGACCGTTGGGGATGGTGAACAAGAACGAGGGCGAGTCTCCCTCCATGATGAACATGGTGTCGGGGTACACGGCACCAAGGGCACTCACGTTCTGGATGTTGTTGGCCACCCACTCGGGCTCGACAAGAGTGCGGTTGGGCTGGTCAAAGTCGAACCGGTTCAAGAGATCGCCCGAGATTCCGTACCAGGTGGACGATCCATACTGGTTGAACCCGTGCACCGAGGCAATGTACTTCAACGTGGGGAAGTTTTGTCTGATCCATGGACCGGCGTCGTCCTGGTCGGAAATGGTGTAGGTGGTGATCTTGTCAACAAAGGCCTCGAGTTGGTCGTCGGTCTTGAACAACTGAACATAGTTCAATGCCTCGGCCAAGATGGTGGCGCCGCCCCACACCAACACAAACAACTGGTCGTCCTCGGGGGTGTCTTCGACAGCGGCAATCAACTTCTTGGCGGCAGCAGAGATGGTGCCGTTCTTGAGGGCGTTCAACCCGTACTCGGCCTTACCGTTGCTAACAAGTTTTCTGACCTCCTTGGCGCTGGGGTAGGCGTCCGAGTGGTTAAGCAAGTTGGGGAGCACCTCCTCGTAGGCACTGATGATTTCCTCCGCCAACTCGGGGTGGATGGTGGAGTTCAACCACGTGGACGTGGACACCCCGAAGCCCTTGAGGTCAATCTCGTTGAGGTAGAGCAACGTTCTGACAAGCGACTGCGAGTCGTCGGGCTCATTGCCAATGTCTGAGAGAATGAAGACGCGGGGCTTGAAGTCCTTTTCAGGAATCAACGCCACCACGCAGCTGAAGAGCACTGCAAGAACAACAAAGAGCTTCATGGTGGGAAACATCTCCACGGTGGCGGCCCTTTATACCCACGGCCGAGTACTGGAAGGTACTTTGGCCCATTGTGTCTTAATTTTCCGCATATACGTCAGCGGGACCACTGCCGAAAGCGGATTGGCATGCGGAAATTCCACCTGGCGACCTACCGCCGGTGCTCCGTTCCACCAATCATTGGCCAGGCCGCCCCTCCTATTAGTCAAGCATCGAGGGGCACACCCCACTTTTCCCCACGGGGAATGTCCGTTGCCGTTTTGGTATGGATTTTTCACGCGCCCCGCACTCCAACGACCCGACGCCAATGGTACCTCACCGCCGATCGGACACCCAACCACTTCTCCGAGCACTGCCAACACAACACCCCTCACTCGTATTTGGACTCCCCATACATGGACACTCCTCGAATGGGGTACGGCACACTGGCGGCCGGCTCGTCCACCGGATACGGAGCGTTGTCGGGGAGATGCGATGCTTTCTGTGGGGTCGTTCTCGGTGGCGCAATGCGGGCTTCGGTGGGCAATGCAATGATGGCGTCCGGGTCGCCCGCCAGGTCCGTCACACTACCTATCAAAGGAACCTCATCAGACCCAAACGACTGTGTTCGCAGTGGAGGGGCTTTGCGGTGGCCAGTGAATGCAGGGTGGGGAGCGTCGTCGCCATGGAAGGGGTCGATGGGGGTGAGCGACGACGTGGAGTTGTTTCGGGTACCCACAAGCGGGTGAACGGGCTCAACCAAGGAGGTGGTGGAGTCGCTGGTTCTTAGAGACGCCGTCGACTGGTCGGCAAATGGGTTCCGCCGCTCCATCGGGCGGTACGGCTGGTTGATGAGCTTGTCGTCGTCGTTGTATCGGTCGTAGGAGAAGGTGGAGTTGCTGGGGAAGCGTTTGTCAAGGCTAGGGTTGCTAGGACGTCTGGAGGTGCCGACATGAGGTTTGTCGTACGCAAGAGAGGTGGAGGTACTTGCAAATCGTTTGTCTCTGGCCTCGTTGGCAAGAGACGTGGAGGTGTTGGTGGACACCACCCGGTGCGAATACCCATCAAAGTCGGTGGTTGACGAGTTGAGTAGCGGGTTGGCCTTGATGTCGTCGAGGTCAAGGATCCCTTTCTCGAGAAGCTCGTCCTTGGGCTTGTGGTACGAGAACACGAGCCGTCTCACGTTTTCGTTGACAACATAGCAGCAGTACTTCTTGAGCGACTTGTACCCCCGCTTGCTCAACTTCACCTTGACCGGGATGTACATCAACATGCCAAGAAGAAAGCGGAAGAAGAAAATGGACCAGATGCCAACCGACAACACCATGAAGGAAAGCACCACGCTCAACAAGATGTTGGTGTCGGCAATGTCCTTGATGTTGGAGATGATGTCGTTGGAGGACTCGCCGTCGGTGGCGTAGTACCGGAGCGTGAGGATGTTGATCACCTGTCTGGGGGTGTCAGCAATGAGAATCTGGAGGGCACTGTCGATCTCACCGTACGTGAGGAAGCACGCCCAGTCAAACGAGTTGTTCTTCTCAATCTTGTGGAAAAGACAGTGGTAGTTGTACGATCTCACCACGTACAACAACCGGGCCAACGGGTTCACGTACACAAGGGCAATGTTGCGGGTCTTGTAGGTGTGGATGGCCCAGATCCACTTGTAGAGAAGGAGACAAAACTGAAAGATGATGCACCCGGTGAAGATCCACTTGGCCACCAGGTACGCGTACGGCTGGTACGAGTCCGACAGCCACCGGTGGAAGGCAAGGATGGTGATGCACGTGTACATGTCAATGCCCAAGAGCACCCACGAGAGAAACATGAGCAACCACGTGAGGATGTAGCTGAACACGGTGGAGCCCTTGGTGTTGTGGAACTTGTCCACGTCCATGATGTCGAACGTGGACCGGTCGAACCCGGACCGGTTGATCTGGCTGTTGACGTTGAAGTAGTCGGCCATTACAGAGTCATAAGTGTAGGATGTTTTAGGACGCTATCTAAATTTAGTGCGCAGGAACACTGACGCGACAAGATGCCGCACCTCGAAGCGAAATCTGGCCTGTGCGACACTGCTTCAAACGAACAAGCCTGACGAAAGCAGTCAGGGGAAAGTAGAGATAAAGTCACCGGCACTACCTTGACACCACTGGTCCCGGCCAGTCGGCACCAGCCAGGGTAAGAGTGAATGCCTGCAAACCACCGACCTGGTTTGACCATCGTGCGTGGCTGTAGCGTCGTTCTCATAGAACGCTTTCATCAGCACAGGGAAGCGACGGACCCTGTCGGGGCTTAGCGCCGGTGAAGCCTCTTTCTCACGCCACTTGGGCTGCTGGAGGTTTTCGCTGCGCTCGTGGGTTAGGCATATTTGGCTAGAAGCTTCCCCGCCTCCTCCTTCAAGTCCTCCTGGTCTGACGTCGACAACTCCTTAAGAATCGCAAGACACGCCTCCTTCATTGGCGGCCGGTACATGATGAGAAATTGAAGCGACAAGAACCCAATCTTCACTCGCACGGGGTCAAAGCACAACGACTTGATTCGGGACACAAGGTCCTCGTCAAGGTACGGCAAGTCACTGAGCAACCGAATGAAGATCTTCCGGTCGGTGGGCTCCAAGAAGGGAATCATCAGGTCGAGCACCTTGCCCGCCCACTTGATGTAGTTGGGGGTTTCGACTTTGAGGCTGGCGGTGCGCTCGTCAATGAGTTTCTGGAGGTCGATGGACGAGTCGGCGTCGTATTCCTGTTGGGCCTTTTCTCTAATCTGCTCCTTTTGTTGCTTCTCGTTAAACACCCGCTCGCTATACCACTCCTCGTTGAGCCACTCGATGATGGTATCTATACGCGTGTGGATGTTGTCCAAGAAGTAGTCGAAGATGGCCGTCCGCACAAGGTCCGCAAGCTGGTCGGTGTCGCGGGCAGTTTGCTGTCCATGCATGCCTCTCGTCGCAAGACGGGTCAAGAGCACTAGCCACAGGTTTTTCTTCCACAGTTTGATGGCCACCTTGGTGAGCTCCTTGCTGACCTCGTCCTGCGGCGTGGAGTCGTCCACGTGGGCCACGTCCTTGTTGGCGAGTTTGAAGAAGTTGCGGATGATGAGGTTGACGTGCTCCTTCTTCTCCGCCACCAGAAGCGGCTGCGGAGGCGGCAACGAGAACTCGGCATCGGGGTTGAACTTGTCGTCGTCGGCCTCGGCCTCGAGGCGCTTCACCTCATACTGCGCCAGGGGCTCTTGTTTTAGTTCAGAGGCAGGCACGCCCTTGAGCACGTCGGCGTACCGCTGGTAGATGATGTCCAAGGCGCCCGTGACCTTCTTGACCGATGCCTTGTTCAAAGCGGCAAGCACCATCAGCACGAGAATGTTCTGGGGCACCGTACTAAGATCAAAGTTGTTGAGCTCGTTGGTGGGCTCAATGAGCCCGTAGAGACTTTTGAAGTCGTTTTGCTTCACCTTCTTGGCGTCATTGGCAAACCCGTCGAAGCGGCGTTTGCGGATGCTGGCGTCGTCGGCGCTTTCCGCAAGAATGTTCTTTTTGCGGATCTCGTCTCCCCGGGCAATCAACGTGTTGAGTTTGCGGTTGAGGGACGATTGGTACTGCGTGGGCACCATCTGGTTGCGTAGAAGATGGTTGATGAAGATGCGGAGGCCCCGGTCGACGTACTTTTTCGCCAACTTGAACGACTCGACACTCTGGAAGTTGGACTGCACCCTGGCCGTGGTGTCGTAGGCATCAATGACACTGAGGATCCGGTTGATGAACTGCGGCTTGCGGCGACAAATCACCAGGAGGTGGTTGAGCGTGGCCGTGAGAATGGGCGGGACCAAGATCTCCTGTTTAAACACCGCCAACACAAGGTCGAGGTACTGGGCCAGTTCCGGCTCGAGCACCTGCGGGCGGATCAACGTGTGTCCCGCGTTCACCCGCGCAAGCGAGAAGTTCTTCACGTGGCTGGGGCTCTTGGTTTGGAAGTCAATCACCACAATGACAAACCGGAGAAGCAACACCTTGCAGTGGAGGTTTCTCGTCTGGTTCACCTCCTCATTGAAAGAGTCCTCCAAGGGAAACTGGCTGGTGAACCGGCTCACCAACAACTGCTTGAGTTCGTTGAGTTTGGCCCAGATTCCCCCGCACCCGTCGTTGTCGGCCACATAGCGAAACACAAGCTTGTACACCACGATGGCCGAGTCGATGGTGGCACTATACACGTCGATATCCCGCACTTTTAGGAGCGCAACAAGCGAGTCTATGGAGTCTATGGCAAGCTCTATTTTGTTGGCGTGGTCCAATTTGGTCTCGTCGGCATTGAAGGACTCTTTGATGAAGGCCGCACACCACCGCTGGATCTCCACGTCGGGATTATTGACAAAGTTGAAGATGTGCCGCAACACCTGCGGGAAGCTGTTCTTGTTGGAGAAGGCAAGCTCCTTGGCCTGATTGAGCTGGCTGATGATTTCCCCGGTGGACATGATGACTTCGCACAACCCAAACGCGAGTGTTCAATGCAACCAGCAAATTAAGGAACCAGCAAAACAGTCAACCTGCAAAACAAACGCATGAGCGTGTGGCCGACTCGCACACACCTCACGTGACGGTTTCGAATTCTTATCAAGATAAGACCCTGAGCCTAAGGGATAATTTCACCGATGTCTGGTATAGTCAGACAATCGCCCCCGCCATCACAGGTGCTGACCCCTTCCCAAAGCACCAGCTCGTCGCTGTTGGCAGGAAGCATCAACGTGCCCCGCATCCTTTCGCTTGATGCTTTTGACAACATGGAGACGAAAAAGACCAAGCGCTCGCTGTCGTCGTCCAACGACTTCATCTATGAGAGAGATCGGTTTAGGGCCCGTCTTCAGACATTCAACAACCACAAGTGCGACGACGCCAGCGTGTGTGAGGTGTGTGGGGACATTGGCTCCAAGACCACCAAGCTCAACATCAAGGAAAAGGAGCTGCCGCTGGGGATCTCGCCCCTTGATCCAACCTCCCCTTTCTTTGCCAATCTAAAGACTACCAAGTCAGTCCCCGTTAGGGTCCTCCCCGGTGCAGACATCCAGGAGGTGTTTGACTACTACTTCAGCAAAGACCTCCCGCCCACCGCCGAGATGTTCCCCTGGCTCCACGGCCTCCACCACGAGAACTTTGCCCAGCGGCTGTTCTTGATGGCGCAGCAACACGCCGCCGACCCCAGCCACATCGACATCAAAAAGCCCCACCACGTGAGGTTTCTCATGTGCGTGGACCCCGAGCCGGGCGCCCTGGTGTTGCGGAACCTGGTAGCCGTCGACGAGGTGTTGAAGCCCATCGACGTGTCGCGAGTCGAGGTGGTGGACTTGGTGTCTGACATTGTCAGGAAGGCATTCCCAGATCAGGACCTCGTCCAGACCATCATCGACGACTGTTTCGCCGTGCGCTACCTCCCCGTCTTCCTCAACCTCGACCCCGACAAGGGGGTGTCGTTGCGCAACTTCCACATCCAGACGGCCAAGTTGGCGCTCTGCTCGGACTTTGTTGTGTACTCAGCCAACCTGCTGCTCCGAGACAGTTTGGCCCGCCTCCTTTGCGTGGCCCAGCGGGCCACCAACTCATCGTACAACGTGTTTCTGGTCCAGGGGGAGCTTCCCGCTGGTTGCACCGTCGCCCGTCCCGACAGCACGTTTGTGCCGACGTTCGATACCCACAAAAAGACCCAGCTCAACATCACCAAGAACACGGCGTTCTCCGAGCTGCTCGGCGTGTGGGACTACGACTTTGTGTCCAAGGAAAAGATTGAAACCACCAAGATGTCGTCGGCGACCCCGGTGTCGCTGCACGTGTGGGTGGGCAACATCTGGGACCACCAGATCTCGTTGGCGTACCTGGCGGAAAACAAACCCATCCCCGAATACCGCCCCACCCGCCACGCCTACTGCGACCCAACCAACTCGGTCATCTCCCACATGGACCCCGCCCACGATGTGCTCCTGCACCTCCTGCCGCCCAAGGCCGAGTGGCTGCTCCATATCCTCTGCTACAAAGACGCGGAGTTCCCCAGGCTAGCGGACTTGACCAAGTGCCTCCAGGACCCCAGTGTCCCCATCTTTCTCGAGTTTCCCCCCTCCGGTTCCATCGGCATTGGCGACTGCAAGAAGGAAAACCTCATGGCCATCGTCAACACGTGCAAGCTCTTGTACGTGCACAAGGACGCGCACCTGCTCATCTACTGCTCCGACGGCTACACCGAGCTGAGTCTCCTCGTGTTGTGCTTCCTCATGTACCTGGAGAACATCTCGTTGGAGGCGGCCGTGCTCAAACTCCACGTGGAGTGGGGCCGCCCGTTCTACATCTTTGGCAGTGACGTGCAGATCCTCCGCAAGCTCCAGATCCTCCTCAACCGGCTTCTGCCGGTCAAAGCAGCGCAAACAGCCGAGTGGCACACCACCCTCGAGAACCTCACCAACTACGAAATTAACGACATTCTTCTTTCCCCCCCGGCCAACCGGCCCCGGGCCAATACCCTCCGCCTCGGCTACATTGCCAACGACAGCGACTCGCTGCTGTCGGACGACGAGAACGACGACGAGACCCCCCCGTACCTTGCCAACGATTGGATCATGGACGTGGAGGGCCTGCTTCCCTCGCGTATTCTTCCCTACCTCTACCTTGGTCTGTTGAAGCACGCCAACAGTCTCCCCCTTCTCCAGAAGTTGGGCATCACCAAGATCATCTCGGTGGGGGAGAACCTCGACTGGCTCCACGGCTACAAATTCCAGGCCAACAACGACATCATTGTCGACGAGTTCGACAACGGCAACATCGAGATGTACAGCGTGTTTCCCCGCAAGAAGGGCGCCGAGCTGCCGGTGTCCACCGTGCTCAAGGTGAACAACCTCCAGGATGATGGCATCGACGAACTCACCCACTCGCTTCCCCTCATCCTCCGCTACATCAACAGCGAATACGACAAGTCCAAGGGCGCCACCAAGATCCTCGTGCACTGTCGAGTCGGGGTGTCCCGATCCGCCACCGTGTGTATTGCCGAGGTGATGCGGCGGCTCAACCTCAGCTTGGCCCGTGCCTACCTCTATGTGCGAGTACGGCGCCTCAACATTGTCATCCAGCCCAACCTTCGCTTCATGTATGAGTTATTTAAATGGGAGGAGAAGCAGCGGAAGGGTCGCCGGGACATCGATTGGTTTGTCATGTGCCGGGAAATCACCAAGCTCAACGGGCCCTACCTCCAATGATGTACTATAGATAGATACGAGTGATGCAAGTGATGATGAGCAGATGATGAGCAGATGATGAGCAACAAGTATGATGAGCAACAAGGATGATGACAGTAGTACAGGCTTTGTTCCACTTTCATGAAGGCCCACCAACTCATCTGCTAACCGGTCAACTTAGTGTCTGCCCCCACTTCTCAAGAAGCAGTCGGTCAACCAACTCAACATCCTCGTTAAAGTACTTCTTTGCAAGCACCTTAGTAATGTTGAGCTCCTCCTTCGCCCGCTTAAACGTCTCCTCATCCGTACACATGGCCTTGGCTAATAGCAGTCCCACCTCCACTCCGAGCTGAGCTCCTTTTGGAAAAGCATCGTCAAAGCCTTCCTGTAGACTCGACTCCTTGGCCTGGGTCAACCCGTCCAAGTACCCCTGTTTGTGGTGGGCCCGCTCGATATCGGCGGTGGCCTTGACGTCGTCGTCGCCCCACACGTCGTCGTCCCAGGCGGAGGTGTCCTTGCACGAACAGTCTCCCGAGCACCCCATCTAAGACTAATAATGTCCAAGACTTGGAATCAGCGTTCAGCGGTAGAGTTCTGTCGCACCGCGTGCGACATGCGACATGCGACATTTCGCGTTGGAGCAATTTCTGACTCACGGTGCTGGCCTCCATGACGGATAACATCATCACGCAGGTGTCGCAGGAGACCTACACGGACTTCCCCTCCACATACGAAGACTCCACCACCAATGTCGACTACAACTCGAAAATCCACTTGAACATCCGCGGGTCTGAATTCATCATCACCCGCGACGAGCTCATGAGCCTCCCCGAAAGCATATTGTTGTGTTTATTCCCCAATGGCGTGTTCTTGGATGCCAACGGGCAAGTCATCACCAATCTCACCGAGGACGACGTTGTGTTTGTCAACTTTGACCCCGCCTGTTTCGAATACATCATCAACAGCTTCAACAGTGCATCCAAAGACTTGAACCTGGGGCCCAGCTCCCCCCGAAGCAGCTACCGCCCGGAAAGTGCCGCCCAGATCCTCCAGAATAAACCGGCCATCATTGTGTTGAGAGAGGATCTCGACTACTATGTCATCCCGCCCAAGGCGGGATTGACGGAAGAACAAATGAAACATCTCAAGCTTGAAGTGGGAGCAGGCCTTCTAAAGAACAAAAAAGTGTTTTCTGGCTTGGGCTACAACCCGGCGCACGCCGACGAACAATCGTTGGGGCCAGCCGAACAGCATCTATTCGACATGCTCTGCAACAGTGGGTTTGACCACGGCGAAATCTGGGGCAGCCGATCCATGGAGCCGGGCAAGTGTGTGATTTCGTCCTTGTCGCTTGTGCGTCTCCGGACCGAGCCTCCGCCCACGCCGCCGGAACTGCCTGCCCTCCAGCCCGTCTCCTCGTCCGCGTCGCTCAATTCCCGCTCGCGGTCCCGCATTGCATCGTTGGCCACCAGTGCCTCGCGGGCGGCGTCGCGGTCGCTCTCGCGCGTCCGCAAGCTGGCCGAGTCCACCCAAACCAAGCTCTTGCTCTTTTGGAGAAAACCTGCCCGAAAGTGCTGGTGGTCCAACGAGATGCTCGAGGTGGACGTGCCGGGCTCGTCGCCGGTGAAGGTGCATATCAGGAGAGTGTGGACGTTGGAGTTGAGTGTGGTGGGTGTTCAATAGATAGAGTGTGGTAATAACATTGCAAAGGCATATATGAGTAAACGTACCAATGGCCCGCCCCTGTCGCCCTAAGTGTCCGCACCTTGGGCCCACTTCGTGCGACGAGCGCACCAATTATACATGGCTTCGGCCCATTCGGTGCGACCATCGCCCCATTTGGCCATCGCGTCGGTCCTTGAATCGCAAAACGCGTATGTCTAACCCCAAGCTCAGCGCCTACGAGGCGGAGAAGATCCAGCACACCCCCTGGGTCGAGAAGTATCGGCCCAAGAAGCTCGACGACGTCGCGTCCCAGGACCACGCCGTCAAGGTGTTGAAGAAAACCCTCGAGAGCGCCAACTTGCCCCACATGCTCTTCTACGGTCCCCCAGGGACAGGAAAAACCTCCACGGTGTTGGCCTTGGCCAAGCAACTCTACGGGCCCACCCTCTACAAAGCACGCGTGCTCGAGCTCAATGCCTCCGACGAACGAGGCATCTCCATTGTCCGGCAAAAGATCAAAAACTTTGCCCGGTCCACCATTGCCAATGCGTCCAAGGACGACCTCGAAAACTACCCCTGCCCGCCGTACAAAATCATCATTTTGGACGAGGCCGACTCCATGACCAAGGACGCCCAGGCGGCCCTCAGAAGAACCATGGAGAACTACGCGGGCATCACGCGCTTCTGTTTGATTTGTAACTACATCACGAGAATCATCGACCCCTTGGCGTCGCGGTGCTCCAAGTTCCGGTTCCGTCTCTTGAACAACGACAACGCCTTGGACAGGTTGCGCTACATTGTCCAGGAAGAAAACGTCGCCTTGCACGACGAACAGGTGCTCGACGAGGTGCTTCGAATCGCCCGCGGCGACTTGAGAAAGGCCATCACCTACCTCCAGTCGGCAGCTCGGTTGCAGAACTCCAGCGCCGACGCGTCGCACGCCATCACCACCCCGGTGATCCACGAGATTGCCGGAGTCGTGCACGACGACCTAATCGAGAACATTTACCAGGTGATTGAATCGAGGGACACCGCCAAGATCTCCGCGTTCGTCAACGAGTTGATTCTCCAGGGGTGGAGTGCCCAGCAGGTGGTGGACCAGCTCCACGACCGCATCATTCTCAACGACTCGTTGAACTCCATCACGAAAAACAGGGCGGCGGCCATTTTCTTCGACACCGACCGCCGTCTCAACAACGGCACCGACGAGCACATCCAGTTGTTGAACTTATGTCTACAAGTAGCCCAGGAAATATAGATACGCAATTTACTTCTGAGGAGGGAAGGGCTGCACGCCGGGAGGAAAGCCGTAGAAGCCGGGCGGAGGAGCCTGGCCGTTGAAGGGGAAGTTGCCGAACCCGGGGGGTGCCCTCCCCTGGCCCTGTTGTTGACCCTGGCCTTGGCCCTGGGGCTGTTGGCCTTGGCCCTGTTGGGGTTGTTGGGGCTGCTGGGGCTGCTGGCCCTGGAATTGGCCACGAGGCTGGCCCTGGCCTTGAAGTTGCTGGCCTTGACGTTGTTGACTCTGCCCCTGAGGCTGTCCCTGAGGCTGTCCCTGAGACCCCTGAGGCTGGTACTGGGGGTACTGACCTGGAGGCCCATAACCCGGTGGAGGCCCGTAGAACTGAGGAGGAAACCCGGGTGGCGCGTTCTTATCCTTGGAGTTGGGGAACTGGCGCATCCAAGGGGGAATCTGTCCCGGAGGGAATTGGCCTGGCGCCGGGCCAGACGGGTTGGTGGCTTGTGCTGGCGGCTGCTTGTCCGATGTGCCTTGGAGGGAGTTCAAAAGAGACGACGCCGTCAGATTAGGGCCCTCTTTCTTGTTGAGCAATGAAAGAAAGAAGGAGTCGTTGGCCGCAGCGGGAGCCAAGCCGGGGGGGAAGCCTGGTGGCGGCATGCCGGGAGGAGGGCCCTGGCGCAACCCCGGTGGGGGCTGTTGGCCTGGTGGGCCGTGGGGCCCACCCGGTGGGGTCGATTTTTGCAATCCTGGGGGGCCCTGGGAGCTCTGCAAGCCGGGGGGGGCCTGAGATTGCAAGCCTGGAGGAGCTGAGTTTTGTAATCCTGGAGGGGCCGAGTTTTGTAATCCTGAAGAGGCCGAGTTCTGCAATCCTGGAGGGGCCGAGTTCTGCAATCCTGGAGGAGCCGGGGCCTTTTGCAACCCCGAACTGTTAAATCCCGGAAGCGACTTCACCGGGGAGGCTGATGCACCGTTCTGGAAAAACTGCAGACCTTGTTTGGGATGTTGGGTAGAGGCGTGTTGTGGAGCGGGTGACTGGACCGGAGCCTCACTGAAGAAGCGGGAGCCGGTGCTTGGTGCATCCTCCTGCTTTGGTTCCACAAAAAAAGAGGAGAACCTCGAGCTCTTGGTCTCGGTGGGAGCAGGCTTCGGGGTCGAGCTCTGCGATGCCTTGGGCTTGACGAACGAAAAGAAGTTGTCCACCTCGTTGGTTTGCGCCGGGTCGTCCCGCTTCTCCTCCTTGCGCATCAGCAACTTCCAGCGCTCGAACTCCTCGACCGTCAGTCCCATGTTGATGTTGTGCTCGTTGGCGGCGTCGTCCGGGGTGTCCCACTCGGGCGCCGCCTCGTCTTGCTCGCCGAGCAACTGGCTGATTTTGTCGGCAGAAAGATGGTCAAGATGGTCGTTGCGGTGGCCCGACTGGCGCTTGCGGTCCCAGTCGTACTTTCTGCGGTTCTGGTGGGGCGGGTTGTTGGAGTAGCGCTGGTTGTCCTTTTTCGTCCGTAACCTCCAAAAGTTTTTATCGGGGAGTTCTGGCGAATTGTCGTACTTGGGCACCAAGGGACTGGCTCTCAATGACGTGAGGAACTCCACGCTGTACACCTTGGTGGGATCACGGGGGCGGGACAGGTTTTTCACCGCCTTCACCGGACTGATGGGCCGGGGCTCGATGTCAGGAGTGGACTCCTTGGCGGCGTTGGCCATGGCCGAATCTAAGAGCCGGGACAACGCACTGCCGGGCTCTAATGCAACGGAGGAATTGGCGGCCACGGGGGCGCCGACCAGGATAATCAGCGGGTCGCTCAAGGGGTCGGACATGTGGATGAAAAAACCCGTGCACCCTCACACACGTTATACACACGGCGTAGTATATGTATTGCTAATGGGAAATGGGCATGTCGTTGGTGACCTCGTTGGCCACCCCGGCGTACAACCCGACAAATTTGTCCAGGAACTTGTGGCGGCCCTGGCACCACTCCACCCACACCTCGCTGATGAGGTACTGGGTTTCCTGGAACATGAGAAACTCCTCGAAGCAACAGCTCTTGATGAGCCAGTCCTTGTTGAGCTGCTGGAAAATCTCCTGTTTGTCGTTGACAATGACCAGGCGAAGCTTGACGAGCTCGGAGCCCTTGATGTCGGCCTCCTCGGCGTTGAGCTTGGCGTACCTGGCCTCGTTGTCCTGAATGCGCTTCTGGAGTTGCGGGATGGTGTTGCCGCTGAGTTTCTTGGCCCGCTCAAAGAGCTCCTGGAGCGAGTAGAGGTAGTCAAGGTAGTTCTTCAACTTTTCGAGCACCAGCGTGTTGATGGTGTAGCTTTCGTCCACGAGCACCTGGCTCGACTTGTTGAAAAAGTCCGCCACCGTGGCGAGGGAGTCGTTGATGGCACTGACGTCGTCCTTGTTCAGCGATGAAATGACATCCTCGTCCTTGTGGGGGTACACTGCCTCGGTCAAGTCGCCAAAGCGGGTGAGCATCTCGACAAACTTGCCGTTGTCAAAGGCAATCTGCTGCTGGCGCTTCTCATACCGTTCCACCAACACGACGATCTTGGTCCACGTGTCAATGAGCTTGCCTATGGTGTTATCACATTGTTTCCACTTGGCAAGAAAGGTTTCGCCGAGCGCGGGCCAGATGACGTTGATGAAGTTGGTGTGGATCTTCTGGCCCTTGAACTCGAGCGAGTAGTCGATGCGGGCCTGCTTCTTCCACGTGGTGATGTCGGTGGGCACGCTAAGAAACGTCACCACCACGGGCTCCGCCCGGAGCACGGGGTGCTTGACGATTTGATTAAGAAAACGGTGGAGGCCGCGCCGCCGCCGCTGGAGAAACTGCAGATCGGGAGAAGCTCCTACTGACGTTAGTAAATGACAAGCCAAACAAACACATACCGGAAAACTTCTTGGGCGGGAGCCCGGGGATCACCCGAAAGGGGTACTTTTTCAAGAGAAACTCGAGGAGCCACACAAAGTCCAGGTACCGCCGGATGACCTTCTTCTGGCCCGCGGGACCGGTCATGCCGAGCTTGAGGTTGTGGGTGATGATGTAGTTGATGTGCTTGAAGAGCACGCCGCCTTTTTCGGGCACCTCCTTGATTTTCACCTCGGGGGTGCCGAACAACGGCTTGAAGCGGTCCCGGAGCTGGCCAATCTCTTTCGAGAGAAGAGACTGGTCGACGTCGGCGTCGGGTGCCTTGGGCGGCTCGGCCATGGCCTCGATCGCCTTCTTTGGCAGCGGAGGCTTCCACTCGTCGAGCAGGCTCTGCGCCAATTGGGCCGAAAGCGGGTCGTCCGTCTTCACAAGCACCTCAACAACACTGGCTGGTAGTTCCGGCAACTGGGACGCCATCTTGAACTGAAGCGTCACGTAGTCCGCACTGCCCGGGGCCTCCACCTCCAACGCAATCAAGCCGAGGATCTGGTTGAACCCCGTCTCGTTGGCCGGGGTCAAGCTGTGGTTATAGACCAAGTCCATGATGCGAGACGTCTGGAACGACGACATCACGTCGGCGTCCACCAACTTCTGGAGCAACGATTGCACATCGTCAACCAGGTACACCTCCACCGCCGTCCGCACCTGGTGGTACGAGTCGGGCACGGCCTCTTGCGTGCCCCGGCTGAGGAGCTGCGACGGCGTGATGAGGGTGCTGTCGTGCGGCTGGGGATCGGTGCTGGCCCACCCGTTTTCCCAGGGGTCGTCATCCGTGTAGATGCTATTCATGCGCGCTTACCAAGGGGGCTGTTTTCTACAAAGTACCCGGCCAGAACCTTGACTTGTCTACTGTGGAATGTCTCTTGCTTCTTGTCTTCTTGTCTTTCCCTAAAATTCTCTCAACTGACCCCTCCTAATTTTTTTTTGCTGTATTCTACTCTTGTTTTCCTTATCATTATTCGCACATGTCGGACACTCTTTATAACATCATCAATTACTTCCACAAGGACAAGCGGGTGGACCGCGTCACCTTGGGCCTCGACAAGTACCCCACGCTCGTCAAGTTGTACCTGTGGAAACTCAACGACTTGATTCTTGTGGCGGCGCTCATTGTGGCGTACTACGTGGCGTGGTACCTCGAGCCCTTCCAGAGACAATTCTTCATCAACGACTTGACCATCAGCCACCCCTACGCCGAGCACGAGCGGGTGCCCGTGGGTGCGTTGTTCTTCTACGCCTTGTGGGCGCCGTTCATTGTCATTGGGGTGGTGTCGCTCTTGTTCACCAAACCCAAGAACAAGCTCTACGTCACGTTCGTGTCGCTCTTGGGGCTTCTTGTGTCGACGCTCTTGACGTCGGTGGTGACGGACATTCTCAAGAACTTCATTGGAAGACACCGCCCCGACTTCATCAGCAGATGCATCCCCCGGGCGGACGCTCCTCGCGACGTGCTTGTGTTTGCCAAGGACGTTTGTACCAACACCAACTTGGGGGTGTTGTTGGATGGGTTCCGCACCACGCCGTCGGGCCACTCGTCCATCAGTTTCGCCGGGTTGTTCTACTCGTCGCTCTGGCTCGCGGGCCAGTTGGTGGTGACCAACGAGCGCGTCGGCAGCTGGAGAGCCGTGGTGGCGGGCGTCCCCACCCTCGGCGCGGCCCTCATTGCCTTGTCAAGAACCGAGGACTACAGACACCACTTTGTCGACATTTTCACGGGGGGGTTGATTGGCACCTTGATTGCGTGGTGGTCCTACCGCAGAAATTTCCCGGAAATCACCAACAAGAAGGCGTATCAGCCCTACTTGGTGGAGTCCGACACCGACGGCTATGCGCCTTTGGAGTCGCTGCCTGTATAGGTTGCTTACCAGGCCTGATTTGCGGGCCGTACTATATAACCTGGAGTTATAAAAGTCTTGTTCTTAGGGGTTGTAGTGGAAGTCACCGAAGAGAGGTGGGGGGCTACAGATACCACCACGGGTACAAGTTCTCGATGTTGCTCACTTCATAGTCACGTTAGTCGCCAATCTAGTGTAGGAGTGACAATTCCTACCGAGCAATATTTTCTTGTAATTCACTGAGTAACGTGGTCGAATACCTCTTCTTTGCTCATCGGTGTCAGTCACTGTCGACAACCACTTCTTTGCTCATCGGTGTCAGTCACTGTCGACAACCTCTTCGCTTCGCTCAGCGGTTGTCGTTGTGCCTGACTTATGGAATTCACGTGAGCGCGCTCTCTACCACGTCGTCAATGTCCACACCTCCCGTGTACTGCTTCATTTCCGGCAAGGACTTCCATTGTTTGCCCGTGGCGGCGTTCAACGACATCAAGGTGCCGTTCGAAGTGGACATTCCCCCGCCGGCGGCGCCCAGACCAAAAAACTTGGCCGTCATGAACATCCGAACTCGAAACCTCCTCTACACCCTAAATAACCCGCTGCTCTCGGACCTAGACTCAGACAACCCGGAGGAGCTGGACCGCGACCACACCTTGACGCCTCCGTCCAGCGAGGAGCTGGCCTTAATTTCGACAGTGTTGAACGATTACAAGACCCACGCCATATACCTACCTGACTATACCGTGGCCAGTCCCGACGACGACTACACCCACATCCACACGTTTCTCACCCAGGTGTTTCCTACGAAGTGGACCGACCCAACCAACATCACCACCAAGATCCTCACGGGGGGCATCACCAACCAGCTTCTATCGTGCACATACACCTCGCCCCAGCTCACGGAAACGGTGCTCATGCGGGTGTATGGCCAGGGCACCAGTCTCATCATCGACCGCCACCGGGAGTTTGTGCTGCATTTACTTCTTCACCTGTTGAAGCTCGCGCCCACCATTCTTGCCCGCTTCTCCAACGGCCTCATTTACGGCTTCCTACCGGGCCGGTCGCTCGAGCCAAAGGAATTGGCCAGCCCGGAACTATACCCTCTCATTGCCCAACAGCTCGGTAATTGGCACAACTCCATTGACCCGGAGTATATTGAAGATGGGGTGGAGAAACTCCGCATCTACACCTTGTCCAACACCAAGAAGCGCAAGCTCGCCAAGCGCTTCATCTCCAACATCTGGGAGCTCATCGAGGACTGGATCAACATTGTGCCGGTGACGGCGGGCCTCGAAAGCTCCTTTACCGAAAACTCCTCCGTGGTTGATGGAGACGTTCGCGCCGCCGTCAAGGCGGAGTTCGCATGGCTCAAGGCCACCCTCCACCGGGTCAAGTCCCCCGTGGTGACGTGCCACAACGACTTGCTCGCCGGAAACATCATTGTCCCCGAAAACTTCAAGTATGAGGGCCTCCCGACCCTCGAAAACAACCCGGTGCGCTTCATCGACTACGAGTACATGTTGCCGGCGCCGCGGGCGTTCGACATTGCCAACCACTTGGCCGAGTGGCAGGGGTTCGACTGTGACCTCAGCGCCATCCCCGAGCCCTCCGTGTCGAACCCGGTTCTCCGCAACTGGTGTGCGGCGTATCTCAACGATGACCTGGACGACAAGGTGACTGCCCTCATCCAGGAAGTGCGCCTGTATTACGGCATGCCCGGGTTCTACTGGGGCATCTGGGCCATGATCCAGAGCGAGATCTCCACCATCGACTTTAACTACTCGCATTACGGCAAGCTCCGCCTCCAGGAGTATTGGAACTGGAAATCGTCTTTCCAGGTATAGGCTTCAAGCCTGAAGAGGTCTAGGTATGAAGCAGGCTGTTGGAACTGGAGAACGTCTCTCCAGGTATAATGATTGCATGTAACCTAATATTTATTATGCATTGTCACCGTTCTAGGTCCACCACCACCGTCTTGTCGGACTTTGGCGCGTGGAGGATCGCCCACCGGTGCCCCTTGGACGCCTCCTTCACCAACGTGTTGTAGATGTTCATGGCAAAGCTCTTGGGCAAGTTGTTGCTGGTGTACACCACCTTTCTCACCCAGTCGTCCATGTTGTGGAGCGACGTCACCGCCACCATCTCCAACACGTCGTCGCGGGCGTCCACGCTAATGACCGGGGTCTGGGCCAAGCTCTTGACCACGTTGGCGCCGGCCACCTTGGCGTCGTTCTCGGTCTCCCACTTGTCCCGCTTGTTGTTGCTCTTGCGGCCCCTGGGCGCCATGTTCTCCACGGCAATCACCTTCTGGTCAATGTCCACGTTGAACAAGGGCCCGGACATCTTGTCGATGGTGTCCACCACCTCCTCGGGCTCGTGCTCCTCCACCAGCTCGGTGAGCTCGCTCTTGAGGTGGTCCACGAGCTCCTCGTACTCCACATCGACGTCGCGGTCGCCCCCAATGTTTCTAACTCTGAGCGGCTTGAACCCCAGGCCCTTCTTGGCCTTGCGCCGCGCAGAGAGCGGCTGCTTGATGGTGACGACCCAGTTGGCGCCGTCCACGTGCGCCCGGTGCATCACGTCGTCCTGCGACCCCAACACCACGTCGCTGCTGATGTCACACGCCCAAAGCTTGCGGAGAATCTCGTACCCCGACTCCTTGATGTACGCCGGGCTGATGCTCGTCACCAACACGTCGCACCGCACCTTTTTCCACTGAAGGTCCTTGATGCGCTTGTTCATGTTCTTGATGGCGAGAAACATGAACGTGGAACTGATCTGGAGCCCGACCCCGTGGGGGGTGCACTCGCGGTTGAGGTCTCGCGAGTGGAGCAGCTGGATCAACAGGTCGTACCGCCCGCCGTTCATCACCACGGCAAACTTCTTGTTCTTGTCATTACGATAGAGCACGTTGAACATGATGTTGCCCGCGTAGTACCGCGTGTTGTAGTTGAACAACGGATTGAGGTGGATCGACGTTTTGACTCCGAGCCGCTTGCACAAGGTGAGCACGTCCGTCAAGTACGCGAGGGCCCGCTCCACCTTGAGGAGGTGCGGCGAGTCCACCATGAGCTTGCGGAGCTTGGCAAACGCCTTGTCGGGGTCCACGGTGAAGTTGAACCCGTCAATGAGGTCCTTGGCCACGGTGTGCTGGACGCCAAAGTCCTTGGTGAGGGCCGTGCGGACCTCCAGCGGCGACTTTTCCACCTGGAGGAGCGACAAGAGGCCAAGCACGGCGTCCCGCTTGTAGTTGTCCAACACCACCGAGTCGCCGAAGGCATGTTTCACCACGGACTCCACCACGTCGGCGTGGTTGATCATGATGATGGTCTGCGTGCCTTTCACCTGGAAGCAGGGAAGACTCTGGACAATCTCGTCGGCCACCTTGAGGCACTCGGCGTCGTCGAGCGGGTTGCGGGACCGCTCGTGCGAGCAAATGTCGAAGCTCACAGCACTGAACTTGTGCGGCGCCCCGGTGTTGCGGATGTTGGGCCGGTACACAAACTCGTGCCGGTACAACTTGTTGATGGAGGTGGAGCACCGGCTCAAGAACCGCGCGGTGGGGAGCACCAAGTCGTACGGCAACGTAAGCACCTGGCCACTGCGGTCAAGCACCTCGTAGCTCCGGTCCTTGTCAAACACCTTCGGGAGAAGAATGCTGGTGTTGTGGTCCATCACTCCCCCGTGGTTTTCAAAGATTCGGTACAACTCGCTCGTCAACTGCGAAAACACAAGGTGGTCGCTCAAGCTGGGCTCCACGTGGTCCACGGTCTTCTTGTTGGGCCGGTCAAACATGAGGTCCAGCGCAAGCGAGTACGGCTGGTTGAAGAGGGTTTCCCGGACTTGCTGCTGCCATGGGGAAGACGGGTCGGCCAACAGCTGAAGCACGTCCTTGATGATCTTGTCCTGGTGCTCCAAGGGGATCCAGCCGCTCTGGAGAAGATCGCTGGCGCTGGGCCGCTGCGTCGGGTCGTGGTCCAACAACAACCGGATGATCTTCTTTTGGAGTTTGTACTTGGAGTCGGTGAAGTTGTCCGGGAACTCCACCGTGGCCAACCGGAGCTTGTTGAGGGTGATGGCCCGCTCCATGCCGGTTGCCAACGCGTACACCATCTCAAAGAAGATGATGCCCAAGGAATACATGTCCACCTTCTCGTCGTAGGTGCCCGTGCTCACCTCCTTGGCGGTGTAGAACAACGTCCCCACCACGGTGGAAAAGTCCTTGTTGGACGACGTCACCTGGTTGTTGTCGGTGATGACCTGGGAGAACTGGGAGTTTTTCGCCAACCCAAAGTCCCCCACCTTGATGTTGTTGTTCTTGTCGATAAAGATGTTCATCGGCTTGAGGTCGCGGTGGATGAACCCGCTGCTGTGGATGTACAGCACCGCCTCGAGGATCTGGCGGAAGAGCCGCCAGTACTCGTTGGGGTTGTTGGGGAGCCCCTGCTCAATGAGGTTGTAGAGGGTGTTGTTTTCACAAAACTCCATCTGGATGTAGAGAATGGCAGTGTGGTCGGCCCTGACCAGTTCGATGGATTCGGTGGACTTCGACACTGTGTCCGACTCAGTGTCCGACTCGGTGTCGTACGACCGACTGCCAAACTGGATGCGATCGTCGAAACTGTACTCCAGCTCGTTGGCAAGATAGTCCACCTGGAACGAGTTGGTGTGCGCAAGGAACGACTGCGACTTGGCCACATGGCTCGAAAAGTCCAGGTCCAGGTCCAGCTCAATGGCATTGTCGTCGGGAGCATCCTCCGCCCACGTTCCGTAGTACCGCACAATGTACTGGTGGTTGAGCCGCGCCAACGAGAGCACCTCGGTGAGAAGCGTCTCGAGCTTGTTGGCGCGATGGCGGATCTTTTTGATGGCGTAGAAGGTGCCCTCCATGCGGTTGCGGGCCTTCACCACCTCGCCAAACCCGCCTTTGCCAAGACGGCCCAACTCCTCGAACTCCCGCTCGTACCGCAGCTCCGCGGCCAGCACGGGCTCGTTCTGGTTGCTCCAGCGCCGCCGCGACGCCACGGGCACCGTGAGGCGGGAAAACGTCTCGGCGGCGTCGATTTCCGGTGTCCCTGAGTCTTCATGAACCTCAATGCCATCCCTGAAAAACTTGAGGGCGTATAGCTCCACGATGCTCGGCCGCTTCAGCGCCTTGGCGCTGAGCATGCGTATGAGGAGGTCGTATACAATCTCCGCCTGGTCCCGTGCTTCTCCATAACTCTTTGGGTCGAAGTTGCGGCGAAAGTCGTCGGGACTGGGATACCTCGCAAACCCGTGGTAGCTGATCATGATGCGGAGTACGAGAATGCCCAACTGCCACACGTCGGTCTTGGGCCCGAGGCTCTCCTCCGGGTCGGCCCAGTCCGCAGGAATGAACTGCTCGAGCGACACGGGCCTGTGGTTCGGGTGGTGGTGGAGCATGCTCAAGATCATGTGGCCGTACGAAACGTGCACAAGACGTAGAATCCGCGAGTCCTCCACCAGGGAGTCGTCGTGGTCGTCGCACACAAGCACCGTGTTGAGACAGATGAGCTTGTGGGTGACCCCGGAGTTGTGGAGGTACTCGACCCCGGAAAGAAGGCCTATGAGCCACGTCCGTGCAATCTCCCAGTTGATCAGGTCGCTGGGCCGGAGCACCTCGTTGAGGTTGTGGGCACACCCACTGGTGGACTGGGTCAAGAGACGAACGGTCCACCCCTTGGCGTGCAGGTCAATCTGGTACCCGTGGAGCTGCACAATGTGCTCGTGCACCAGGAGCTGGGCCACGCGGCCGAGCTCCCGCTCCAACTCGCGCATCTGGCTCTTGCCCTCGGCCGTGAGCCAGTGCGGGTTGGTGAGCACCACCTCGGTGAGAATGAACCGGGGATCTAGGCCCCGCCGGGCGAGCCGCTCGCCCACACTGGGGGGGAGGTACGGCTTCACCACGTGCTGCTTGCCCACCTGGGCCAAGATGTCGTGCTTGTCGTGATGGGCAACAAAACTGCCCACGGCCCGGAAGCGAAATCGCGTTTGTTGGATGTCACCGGTGATGATGTTGTCAAACACAAAGTAGCCCTTGGCGCTGGGCGGCACGAGCGCCTGGTCGGCGTCGATGCTCGTACTGTGGGCCAGGTCCAGGTCGAACTCGTGCTGGATCTTTTCGAGTTGCTCGTTGAGCTGCTGGTGCTGGATCTGGTTGGCGAGCTCCTGTTCGTGCTGGACCTGGGCCTCACGCTGTTCCAACTGGTGCCGCTGGTGCTGGAGGCGCTGCTCGCGCTCCTCCTCGAGCGAAAGCACCTTTTCCGTCACCGACTGGAAGTCGTCGAGCATATCCTTGATATCGGAGATGATGATGAAGCACACCTCCTCGCCCTGGTATTCGTGGAGAAGCGCCTTGATCTTGTCTTCAAGCAACTTGACCTTGGCATTGAGCACGTTTTTGATGTCGATGATCCGCACAATCGGCGACGACGTGGGGTACGTGGGCGTCAACACGAAATCAAGGGTCAATGAAAGTGTTGGTCGTTCGGGGTTGACATCCGACGAAAGGTGGATCTGGAACTGCGGCGCCGGTCGCTTGTTCCATATTAGGTCGGTGGGTGTTTTGTCGACAAAGATGTCGCCGTAGATGGACTCAATGCTGGCGATCTCGTCCTGCTGTCTCTGTTCATTCATGCGATGGAACTGTGCGAGTCGCGACAAGATTCGGCCTGCCCGCCAAAGTTCAGCCCGCGCCAGTCGACCGACTCAGCCGGACGGTCAGCCAGCTCGGCCGAATCAGTGATCGACACCCCCGGCCGATGCTCATCTCATGGGCCCGCACTCAGGCCGCGCTCATTCGTGATGTCATGAACACCATCCGCATCCTTCTCACCACAGACAACCATGTTGGCTACAAAGAGAACGACCCCATACGAGGCGACGACGGCTGGCGCACCTTTGACGAAATCCTTGCCCTCGCAGCGTCCCACGACATCGACATGATTGTCCAAGGCGGCGACCTCTTCCACGTGAACAAACCCTCCAAGAAGCTGATGTACCACGTCATGAAGTCCCTACGGAAGCATTGTCTTGGCGACCGGCCGTGCGAGCTCGAGCTCATCTCCAACCCCAACACCTTGTTTGACTCCGACTTCAACACCGTCAACTACGAGGACCCCAACATCAACGTCGCCACGCCCGTGTTTGCCATCAGCGGCAACCACGACGACGCCACGGGCGACGGCTTCCTCTCGCCGTTGGACGTGCTTCTGGTGACGGGCCTCATCAATTTCTTTGGCAAGATCCCCAACAACGAGCAAATCACCGTGGCGCCGCTTCTCTTCCAGAAGGGGTCGACGAAACTAGCATTGTACGGCATGAACAACGTCAAGGACGAGCGACTACACCGCATGTTTAAGAATGGCCAGGTGAAGTTTCTCCGGCCCAACCTCTACACCGACGAGTGGTTTAATTTCATGGCGGTGCACCAAAACCACTTCCAGCATAGTGTCACGAGCTTTCTTCCGGAACATTATCTCCCGGACTTCCTCAACTTCGTCATGTGGGGGCACGAGCACGAGTGTTGGAAGTTTCCAACCCACAACCCGGACACGGGGTTCGACACCCTCCAACCGGGCCTGTCGATAGCAACGTCGCTCAGTGAAGGGGAGATGGCCGACAAGCACGTGTTCATCCTCAGTGTCACCGGCAAGAAGTACGAGATCGAGGCACTTCCCCTCAAGTCGGTGCGGCCGTTTGTCATGAAGGAGGTGTCGCTCCAGGACGAGGGGTTTGTGCCGGGTCCAGGCAGCAAGGACGACATTGTCAAGTTTCTCATTCACAACGTGGAGCTACTTATCGAAGAAGCAAAGAACAAGTACTTGGAGACCAATCCAAACAAGGAGGCGCCGCTCCCGTTGGTGCGGCTCCGGGTGGAGTATTCTGGCGACTTTGAGGTGGAGAATGCCCGGCGCTTCTCCAACCGGTTTGTGGGCCGCATTGCCAACGTCAACGACGTGATTCACTACTACAAGCGCAAGGCCAAGCCGGTGGCCCAGGCCACCAATTCTCTTCCTGTTTCCTCGGAACCCCCCAAGCAGGTGACGATCCAGGAACATCTCCGAGAAATGCTCGAGCTGCTGAGTATGAACATTGTTCCCGAGGACGGCATCACCGATGCGGTGACTCGCTTCATCGACCACGACGACAAGCAGACGCTCGGGGACTTTATCCACCGCACCATCGAGGCGTCGTCGCTGTTGCTCATGGACGTGGATGTGGATGAGCAGAACGAGGAGGACGTCAAGGCGGCGTTCAAGAGTGCCCTCGTGGCTCTCAGAAGGGAGAACCTAACGAAGCCCGTGAAGGCGAAGCCTCTGAAGCCGAAGGCTTCACGAAAAAATGTTTCTGAGGAAATCGTCAGTGACGAAACCCCGGAGGTTTACTCTGACAGCGACGAGTACGTCGAGCCCACCCCCAAGCCGAAGGCCAAGCCCCGGGCCAGACCCGTGGCCAAGCCGCGGGCCCGGAAGGCCAGGTCGCTGTTGGATGACATCGTCAACTTGGCGGGGTAACCCTGGCCGTCAGTTTATTCGCTTCGGTTTGCACCGAAGCTCTATGTACACTAATCGAACGACGCCGCTTCTTTTATCAACGCATCCATGTCAAAGTCCTCCTTGCCCTTGGTGAACTCCTGGAGGATCCGGAGCTTGCGCTTGGCCCCCTCGGTGTCGGAGGCCCCGTAGAATCTCTGCACATTGAGCACCAAGAGCTGGGCCTCGTCCATCGTCAAATTCACGTCCGACTCCACCTGTCCGTTCATGAGCACCACGCCCGAGGCCTCGGCCAAGTCCTGGTGGAACATCAACGTGGTGTGCGGCTTGGCATACTCCTTGTGGAGCTTGTACTCGGCCACCGTCGTCAACATACAGTGGGTGGTGAGCGGGCCCACGAAGTTCCACTGCACAAAGTGCATTTCGTAGCCGTCCTCGTTCTTGGGAAGCGGGAGAATGAAGCTGGGGTTGCGGAACGCCGTGGCATACATGTTGGCGAACTGGATGGTATCCAAGGTGGCATGGAAGTTGCGCTGTTTGTTCTGGAAGCGGGCTCTCCAAATAAACTCGAGCTCCTTCTTGGGGAGGTCCTTGGCCTTGGCCACATCAATGAACGAGTCCAACGTCTTGTAGGGAGCCGCCGGTGCACCTTTGTCGAAGGGAGTGCGGACCTTGATGGTGTGGTCCCTCTCGGCCTGGACCTCCTCGGCCTGGCGGCGCTCGTACTCCTCGAGCTCCTTGAGCGGGTCCACCTTGTTGAGTTTCTTCTTGGTGGACTCGATCTGGTCCTTGAGTTTTTCCTGGAGCTCTTCAGGGCTGTTTAGGCCGAGCTCCTTGGCCTTTTGCTCGAGCTTGGCCTGGTACTTGGCAAACGCATCGGCGGCACTGGGTGGTTTGGGCGTGGTGGCGAGGTGTCGAAGGAAAGGGGCACGGCGGGCCCAGCTTCTGGAAGTTCTAAGCATGAATTTCGCACTATGTACAGATAGCAGTGTAGTTGGAACTACCGGGGGCATTTTACAAGGAGGCAAAGGAGGCAAGGGCATAACAAAAAGGCTCGGAAGAAGCATAGACATCTTGCCTACTTCTCGTTCACCGGGGGAAGTTCGTTGGACCCCTCCTTGAGGTACTCCTCCGGGGCATCCTTCGCAAGATGACCAATACTCCCCTTCAAACTGTCCGGGATATCCTCAAAAGCCAAATCCTCGGTGGTGGTGGCCACCGACTGGCCCTGGGCCTGGAGAAGTTGCTCGATGTTGACGTTCTCGTCCCGGAAGATGTTGAGGTTGTCGGCAATCAAATGACGGCCCTTGCACCCCGGACACTGGATCAACACCGAGCCCTTGGTGTAGGATTGCTTGGAGAAGGCGTGCGCCAGACGGGTGTCACACTTTTTGCAGGTGAATGCAATCATCATCTGGGGGTTGTCCACTTTGAAGGTTGCGTTGTAGCGGGCGCTGCCAACGAACATGTGTTTGAATGCTGGGGGTCTGGCCACACGGAGCGATGGCCGTAGCGACACGGCCCTTTGTGGCAACACTCTTGGGCGTCTTAGTAATGAGCGGAGCATGGCCCTGCGTGCGATGAAGGTCTGGTGCGAATGGCGCTTTATTTTCGGTACGAAAAAATTGGTCGAATCGGTTGAATTGGTGCGAAATACTGCAAATTTGGAATGGTGCAATTGTCTATGTATGGTCACCTGCGCTTGGCCTTGGCCTTGCGCTTGTCAATGATGGGAATGCCCCAGTCGTCGGTCGAAGAAGACGGCGCTGGACTTGGGGCCGCACCGCCCCACACTCCCGGACCCGTGTTGACCTGGCGCACTCGGGGGATGGCCGGCTTGGCCAGCTTCTTGGTGAGGGCCGGGAATTTGTGGTCGTTGATCGAGGGACCCGGCGACGACGCGGGCGATGCCGACTTGGACGACGACGCAGACCCGAGTACCGGCATCGACACCGCACCCACGGGGTTGAGATTGTTGAGGTAGGTGGGGGTGTAGTTGGCGGGTGCGTGGGCCGTCACCACGCGGGGCTTGGGCTGGGCGACGGGCTTCTTGATGGTGGTGTAGCGAATGGGCTGGGTGATGATGACGGGGGTGGTCAGCCGCTTGGGCTTGGCGAGGGCCGGGAACGCCTGGGTGTTCTTCTTTGTTGGGGCCGCTCCCCACGAGTTGGGGGTGAAGGTGGGGCCGCCGCCGCCGAGCGCCGGGAACTGCTCCGCGAGCCGGGCCGACTTCTCGAGACTGGCGCTGGCGTCGGCCAATTGCTTGTGTTGGTCAGAGGTGCGGGGGAAGAGCTCGCTCAACTCGTACACAAGAATGCTAATGTCTGCATGCTGGTTGTCCTTGAAGATGGCGGTGTACTTGGACACCACGTCGGCGGCGCTCACCTTGCGCTGGCGAAACTGGGTGTTCACCTCGTTGAACTGCTTGAGCTTGTCAGCGTCGTTATTGAGGTAGTGCTTGGCCCGCTCGTCGAAACGCATCTTCTTCACCTCGAGCGAGTCTTCTTGCGCCGCCGCAGGCGGCGCAAACGTCAGGAGCTGCGACTGGAACCCGCTGCCAATGACCACGCGTCCGTTGTTCACCAACCCGCCGTGCTCCTTGAGCATGTGCGCCGTGAGATCAAGGTCCTCCCGAAACACCACGAACCGCTTCTCCACACACGCGGGGATCGAACACACGTAGTGGTCCCGCTTGAAGTGCAGGTAGAGGTTGTCGTAGTTGCGGTAGTACAGCGCCTCCTTGGGAATGTCCTGGTCACAGATGAAACACCGCTCGTGGCGGTCTCGAATGTGCACGTTGAGCTCGTCCTCCGAGTAGAACCGCTTGCCGCGGCAGAACTTGCACTCCGGGTGGCCCTTGAAGCCCTTGCCGTCGCCCTCGGCCTGGTGCTTTTGTAGTTCTTTGTGCGAGTAGGTGGTGAGCTCGGGATAAAACGCCTTTTTGTTCTTGGAGCAAATGAGACAGTAGTACCGGTTGTGTTCCACCCGACTGTGGGTCTCCAAGTCCTTGAAAGTCTTGAACACCTGCAGACACGTGCTGCACTTGGGCGTGAGAAGCGCCATGGTGTCTTCATACACATATGATGCCGTAAACTGGATGCCGTACTTGTCGAGACTGTTGGTAAAGTCTTTGCTGGAAAAACTTTCGAAGATCTGGTCCACTTTCTCCGATATTATCACCGTGTCGTTGTCGGTTCGACACACTAGACAGGCCTTCTTCTCGTACAATGCCCGCTGTCTCAACGTGCACAAGTGGCACGTGGTGTGCTGGCACGGCAGGATGGCCGCGTACTGGATGCCGTTGGCACAGATGAGACAGTCGGTGTCGTCGTCCGGCGGCACCTCCACCCGCCGGGGAGGACGGGCTACTCGGGTACGTTGACTCATGTCGCAATTTTCACTCGCACCATGAACATCAGTGCTACTCTCAATGTGGGGCGGTTGTTGTACTCGCCGTCGTTGTGTCTTCCCCATTTGACAGTCAAGTCCTTTGACCAGCTTCCCATTCCCTTTGCCTTTGGCAACACCCAGATCAAGGGCGTGGTTCTCGACAAGGACAACTGCTTTGCCAAGGACCACGACGACAAGGTGTGGCCGGCCTACGCCGACGTGTGGGCCCAGCTCCAGGCAGCATACCCCAAGGAGAACTTGCTCATTGTCAGTAACTCGGCCGGCACCAACGACGACGTCGGGCACGCCCAGGCCCAGAAGCTCGAGGCCGACACGGGGGTCACCGTGCTACGCCACTCCACCAAGAAACCGGGGTGCCACGACGAGATTGCCGAGTACTTCCGCCAGCGGGGCATCGCCAAGCACGAGATCGTCGTCATTGGCGACCGCCTCTTCACCGACATGCTCATGGCCAACATGATGGGCTCGTGGGGCATCTGGCTCTCTGAAGGGGTGGAGCTTTCCAACAAGATCTTTGTCAGGTTTGAGCGGGGCGTGCACAGCTACTTGTCAAACTACACACCTCCTACACCTCACGTCTAGTCGCATTTGTGTATGGGGCCCTTCTTTACAATTGTGTACCCGCTCGACGCAGACTCCGTGTGCAACACCGCCAAGTTGGAGGCCGTGTGCGTGGGGGTGTTTGTGGTACGCTTCGTCACGTATGCGTCGCCCATCCTCCTCTTCCCCTTTGACACCGTGCTCAACCGACCGGCGATCCTGGTGGTGGAACCATGCGTTTCCCTCGTGGTATCGTTGGTGCTCATGTTCACCTACCTGACCTACATGACGCAGCTCCCCCGCCACTCGTGGTGGCCCCACTACCTTGCATGTGGAAGTCTGGTGGTGTGCTTTTGCTTGAGCGTAATTTCAACCGTGTCGCTCTGGAAAACACCCTACTTGGCCAACATCACCATCCGCGGCGGCAAGCAGTATGTCTCCGACATCACCCTCTACCTCCAGATTGCGTCGTCGGTGGCGCTAGTGTTTCACTCTGTGGCTCTCGTGCTTCTGGTGGTGTACTACGTGCTCTACTCGAGGGCAGTGTACCGGTTGGAGCACTTGATTGACCGGCGGCGGCTCAAGTCAAACATGGGCTTTCACTACGAGTTGCCTCTCTACATCGAGCAGTGTCAACGGGCTGCCATCTTGGCATGACTGACAACAGTACAGATATTTAAAAGGCATGTCAGGTGCAAGGCATACCAAGTGCCCATAGCCAAGCACACCACATACATTCAATTCACCAACAACCCAAGTTATTATCATGTCTTCATACAGTCACTTCAATATCTTTCATATAATACATAGTGTACACTAGAAGTAAGCCATCCACAAGGTGTCGGCCGCCGCAAGGTTTCTTGGGTTGACCGCCTGGGAGATGAGCTCCAACACGTTTTGCGTGCTGATGGCCAGGCCCGAGGGCACGTGGCCCATGGACACCACCCGCTTGATGATGAGCTCGACGTTGATGCGCACAATCTCGCGGAGTTGCAGGTCCTGGGGAATGGGCTTGGGAGGGTCTTGTTGCGTGCACCACGACACAACTTCGTCCCGCACAAACAACGTGAGGTACTGCTCCAAGTCGGACTCGGGCTCGGTGAGCGCCCGGGCAATGGCCAACACGTACACGGAAAGCACTCCTTCAAGAGCACTTTCGCCAATGAGCTTCTGGATGTTGGGCGTGAGGCGGAACGGCACCATCTCGGCGTTGTAGAAGAGAGGCGCCGGTCTGCCGCCCTGCGAGCCGTCCAACGATGCGTTCTTGTTGCCAATCTTGCATGGGAGCATGTCGCTGGTCCACACGTTACCGGATCCCTTGTTGATGTGGATCTTCTGGGGCTGGCGGGTGTTGACACACATCATGTAGGTGGAGAAGATGAACGACGCGTACTGCGAGGTGAATTGCTTGCGGAAGAGCCAGAAGTCCTCGTACTGTGGGTAGAGCTCGAGGAAGAAGTCTCTCATCACGGTGGAGGGCACAAGCAACGACTGGATGGCACTCAAGATCTCCACGCGGATCGACATGATGTCGGGCTTGGGCAACCGCGGGTCAAACGCCGCCCGGAGCTTCTCGATGGTGTAGATGAAGGGCTCGTCGCGGTTCTTGCCGTTGCGACGACAGAAGTCCTCGTAGATCTTCTGCATGCTGATGTCCCTCGAGTCGTCGTTGATGATGCGAATGTGAGGACTGAGCGGCACCGCCACGGGGAGCGTGAACTGGATGTTGCGGCGGCGGGTCTCCACCTTCTTGGAGAGCGTGTCGCCAAAGATGCGGAACAACTGGAAGAGACTCTCTTCCCGACGACAGTGTCTGGCGGCTGGGAACTGCACCGCGAACGCATGCAAGCTTCCGTCGTGGCCCCGGATCTTGAGTCGCTTGTAGCAAGCGTTGCTGCCACGAGCAAGATCAATGGTGGGGAGGAACCGCTCAATCTTGACAAAGTGGGTGTTGTTGTCCTTGAGGAGGAAGTACTGGCCGGGGATCTCGATGTCCTCGAACTTCTGGTGGTGGAACTCACTCAAGTGAGGACAGAGGTTCTCGAGATTGACCTCCGAGAACCGCCGGTCGAGCTTATCCTCCAACCGGTCTCTCCAGCGACGAAGCTTAATGATGTAGGTTTCAAGGTTGGGCTTGCTGACAACAAGATCCTTCTCGAACTCCGCCCGGATTTGCTTGGGCAACACCGTCTCGGCGAAGCGGGTGATGTTGGCCTCGGTCACGGGAGGAAGCTTGGCGTCGTCCCGGGGGTTACCGAGACGATTGAGATATTGCACTCCGTCGTTCAACAACGCCACACCCAAGCGATACGCGTCCTCGTCGGCGGTACACTTGAAGCGCTGGTTGATCTGGTCCACCAACGACTCGAGCGAGAGCGCAAGAAGAGGGTACGCGGTCTTGAGAATGCCCATGATCTCCTCCACGTGCTCCCATGCCGTGCGGCTCTTCATGTCGGCCTTGTCGTCCTTGTCGTCCTTGTCATCCTTCTTCTCTTCCTTCTCGTCCTTCTCGGGATCCGCCTTCTCGGGCTCCTCCTTCTTTTCTTCAGTCTGTTCCTCTGATTTTTCCTCCTTCTCTTCTTCCTTCTCGTCCTCCTCGTCAATCTTCTTGGGGTCTCTTCTCTGGCGCTGTCTTGCCGCAATGTCCTCCTTCGTCGTCCGCAACTGGAAGTGAAGCGCTTGTGGATAGCTCTTGGCAATCCTAATAAGCACCTGTCTCACGAGACGGGCCTCCTTGTGCGACAACGAGGTGAGCAATTGGGGAATGAACGTGATCCAGTACCACACCGGCACCTCGCCGCGGAAGTTGTCGAACGCCTGCGCCAATGTACCGGCAGTATCGTCCAAACTCACCAACCAGAGAATCCGGGCAAGCAACTTGCGCGTCTTGCCGTTCTTGTACAACCCGGCCGCTTGCAAGTAACAACTCACGGCATTGTTGGCATACACCATGTCCGTGGGGCTCTCTTTGAAGCGGCGATCGTTAAACGCACCCCACTCGGCCCACGCCTTGGGGAGATTGAGGTCGATCTGCACCGACGTGGCGAACGCCTTGTTGGCCTCGTCCTTCTGGTTCAACTTGCTGAGGAACATGCCCTTGAGCGTGAAGAACTCGGCCTTTTGCTGAGTGGCAAAGTACACGAGGTTGGTGTTGCTGATGACATCAAGCCCCGTGTTGAGCTCGTTGGGGTTCTGGTAGTGGCACTTGACCTGCTCCTTGAGCTTGAGGAAGGCCTCCTGGATCTCGATGTTGGGCAACTGGTAGATCTTGGTGAGCTGGTTGATGCACACCTCCAGCATGCCGTGCTTTCTAGCCACATGGGCAAACCGGTTAATCACCCACGCAATCTCGTGGAAGCCGCGGTACGCATAGGAGTTGGCGTTACCCCCCGAGTTGGTTTGCTGGAGAATGGGAATGAACGGCATGTACACCTTGTTGATGACCTGGAACGCGTGCTGTCTCCAGGTGACGAGGTCGTTCCAGATGTTGATGTCGTCCCAGGTGTTGGGAAGCCGCTCTCTCCACACCTGAAGCACCCGCTTGAGCTCCTGGCTCTTGACATCCAAGTTCTGCGCGTTGGTGGTGACCAACGACGCGTACACTTGCGACGCCTCCATGAACTCGACGTACTGCTGGAACGTGTGGAGAAGGGGAATGTGCGCGTTGTTGAAGCGCTGTGGGAGTCCGTGCCACTTGCGAAGAGCAAGCTGGATGCCGGCATCGCACAACCGAGAAAGGTCCTGGAGGGTCTCCTTCTCCTGCCCAAAGCCTTGGAGACAGAGGAATGTCTCAAACACTTGTCTGCGGGGAGTAGGGACATCCATCACGCTCTTGACCGTCTGGTCAAGGGTCTCGCGGTCGGTGTTCCAGTCAGCAACTCTCCATCCACACTCAAGGAGCAAGTCCGAGAAGCCCTCGTGTTTGGCCAACTCGGTCAAAATGTCCCAGTGCTGGAGCTTTTCGGCACAGAGAATCCAGTGGTCCTCCCAGAGCGCATACTCGCTCTGGCCGTAAGGAAGTGCTCCCGACCGGGCCTTGATCTGGGCCGTCTCGTACAACTGCTGCGCCTTGTCCCAGAGTCCGATTTGCTCGTACGAAAGAGCGGTGATGGTCTCCGAGTACTTGGCGCGCCGTCTCCACAACCCGTAGAACATGTCCTCCTCCTTCAATGTGGCATACAACTTGGCAAGGGCGTCCTGCGTGACTTCCCGCACCTCGGCGTTGCCCTGGGTGGTGGTTTCCATATTTTCAAGGATGTGGATCCCCTGCGACCACGCATTGAAGTTGGAGGCGAGGCACTCGACAGCAAACGGAGGGAGCTGGAGCTCCTCGCACCGCGAAATGCCTTCGAGAAGCGACTGGATGACGTTGGGCCGCGAGTCGATTTGCCTGGTGTGGTAGTCCTTGGAGAGCAAGATGACAAGGAACCGCGTGAAGTCGAGGTGCTCGGACCGGGGGATCGACTGGAACGCAATCGGGAAGATGATCGACCACGCCTTGTGCACGGTATCGCTGCTCTGGTAGAACATGTCGATGAGGGGCTCAAGGATGGTTCCGGCACTTACATCGCCAACACTCTCGAGAAACGAGTTGTGGCTGGCAATGAGCTGATCCAACAGCTCGTTCTCCACCTCAATGTCCTTGGACGAGTATGGATAGGCGGTGACGGGGGCCAACTTGTTTTCGTCCACCAACTCCACGCGCTTGTCAAAGTCAAACGATCCATACAAAAGCTGGAGGGCCTGGTTCAACCAGGGGTAGTCGGCGAGATACTCCCAGTTTTGCTCGCGAATGACGTAGTAGAGACGTTTGCTGATATCCTTCTCAAGACTGTTGTTGAGAATGGACATGAGCTTGCGGCGGATGGTGACGTCGGCGGACCGAGTGCCCACAAGGAACGGCTGCTCCATGCGGACGGTGAGCTCGGTGCAGCTAAACGACTCGTCCTCAAAGATGTCGACGATAATCTGGTAGAACTCCTTGGAGAGAGTGGGTTCTCCTCTGATCTCAAACACCATCATCTTGGCAAGAATGGCCGCCTTCTCCTTGGTGGTGGGGAAGAGATCGGTGCGTGAAAACACCCACTTCTTGACAATCTTGATGATCTTCTCCAAAGTGTCCTTGTCGAGCGATCGTTCAATCAACTGGGCCAAGAGCGAGAGGAAGATGCGGCGCTGGTCGCCGAGCGACGAGATCCGCATCAGAGAGAAGTTCAAGATCTTCTCGAGCAACCGCGTGGTCATCTTGGCCTCGTAGTCGGTGGTGGTGGAGTCCTTCAGCAGCGACTGGCCCTGGTGCGTGATGGTGATGTTATCCTTGCACAACTTGGAGAAAGTTCTCATGATGGTGGGGAGCAACAGGTCCAAGGTGTTGGGGCGATAGTTGGCCAAGGTCCACGATAGGGTCACGCCGGCCGCCACCGAGGGGGTGTCGCCGAGATCCTCGCTCACGGTGGTGGACAACAAATTGACGAACGCCTTGACCTCGTCGTCCTCGTCGTCCTCGGAGGTGTTTTGCGAGTTGATGGCCTGGAGCGTGATGCGCAACACCCGCTGGAGCACCTCCTGGATGTCGTGGTTATCGGACTTGACCGACTTTTCAAGCAACTTGTGGAGGTAGCCAAGATTCTCGATGATCCACTTGGCCTGCTTCCACTCGAGCACAACCCCAAGCACCTCCAAAGCATTGAGACAGTACCCAAGCAAGTTGGATGAGTTGACGTCGTTGGAGAGGAGGAACTTCTCGAAGAAGGTGAGTTTCACCACCACCTCGGGCCAGTGCTGCGGCGAAAGAAGCTCGTACAAGATGCCGAGGGCCTTCTGGCCAAGCTCACTTTCCGAGGCCCGCTGCGGCGAGATGCACACGTACCGAATGAGGAAGGTAACGCACGCTTCTCGCTGGCCAAGGGGAATGGTGTACGAGGAGTCGGCCTCCGCCTTGGCCTTCTTCTCCCATTTGAGGATGAGTTCGGCGAGCTCAATGGCGAGCACCTGGTTTTCAAGCGCAGGGTTGGCGAGGATGGTGAGCTTGCCCATGGCGGTGATGATGTTCGACACAAAGTGCTCCCTTGCCACGTAAAAGAAGTCGGGGTGCTGCACAATGAACTGGTACACATTCAACACCTGGGTCACGTTGAACCCGTCCTCGGAAATCACCCGGCGCGGCCACTTGAGCCACAGGAGCGACTCGTCGTCGCCCTCGATGCGCTCGGGCATCACCGGCGCAAGCGTGTCGAGGGCCCGTCTCACCAAGTGCCGCGAGTCCGTCTGGTGGGTGCGGAGCAACGCGACAAACACCTGCGTGGCAAGGTCCGCCGGCGTGTCGAACGCGGCAATGAAGTATGACGTCGTCAAGTACGCCACCTGCTTGGTGATGGTGTCCTCCAACTTGATGTAGTTCCAGCTGAACTTGATGATGTCCTTGCGGAACTCGCCAATGGCCTGCGGCGCGTACCGGAGCAACACCACCGTGAGCTCGAGAAGTGCGTACCGGTAGCTGTCCATCTTGCCGGAGGTGTGGTCGGTGATGATGTCGTTGTTGGAGCGCCACACCTCGCACACTTGGTCCAACCACTTGGGGGAGCCACCTTCAAAGAACACATCCAAGTTGCCCGACTTGTGCGACTCGAAGATGAGGATGGCGTTGAAGATCTTCTTGAGCACGGTGATTTTCGCCTTGAGGTGGTGGCCGTCGTCGTTGATAAAGTCCATCACTCCCCCGAGGTATGCCTCCCTCACCGGTAAATCACCCTGAACAACACTGACATAAATGTAGTCCTCAATCTCGGTGGGCACAGGCACCTTCAACGTGGCAAGCTTGTTGATGAGGTAAAACACCAACTGCGGGTCCGTCTGGTCGCCTTCCTTCAAGAAGCGAATCACCAAGTGGCCAAGGTTGGTGATGGCCTGGTCCGCCTGGAAGTGGGCGTTGGACACCAACGAGGCTGAGTTCTTGACGGTGATGATGGTTTCCACGTAGTCGGACAATGCGATAAGCACGTCCTTTTGCTGGGTAAACCACTCGGAGTCGTGTTTGGCCATCGACTCCAAGAGGTTCACCGTGTTGGCGAACTTGATCACCTTGATGTCGTCGGCCTCCTCGCCCTTGACGTCGTCCAAGATGCTGGCGAACTTTTCCCTCACCACGTCCCGGATCTTCAGGCACTCCTCCATGCCAACAAAGTGCGCAAACATACTGCCGAGCTTGCGGTTCTTGTAGTTGGTGGTGTAGTAGTCCCATGTGTTCTCGGCAAACCGGTCCAAGAACTTGGCCACGGGAATGCGGAAGGGCGAGTTCTGGTGCCGGTCCAAGTGGCCCTCGAGGTACTGGAGCGTGTTGATGATCTCCTCCATGAAGGTGTACGCCTTGGAGGGCAAGAGATGGAAGATGTTGAGGATGGCCATGACAATCTGCACCGTGTGGTTGGTTTCGAGGTCCTGGCCGGCGATCTGGCGGAGCAGGTTGATTTGCGCCCACGCCATGAGGTGGTCAAGCAACTTGCGCCCAATCTCCACCCGGAAGTACGAGATGAGCAACTCCAACAACCGCGCCAACGCCTCCAAGCCGGGGATGGTCAACTTCTTGTGGTCGCTAAGGTTCATCAACATGGGCCGGAGGCCATTTTGCAAGAGCTCCTTGGGGAGCTTGGCGTTCTCCTGGAGACTCAGCTTGAGGCCGAGGTGCGCCGCGTTGATGATCTCGGTGCTCTTGTTACAAAGAGCTCGGAAGAACACGCCGAGAATACGGATGCGGGCCTCGGCCAACGACCCGAGCGAGAAGTCGGGCTTCGTCAACGCCAACGACAAGAGCTTGATGCACACCACCCGCAACTCCACGAGCTGCTTGGCGGTGCGGTGCTCGTAGAGCCGGTGCACATTGGCAAGCGACTCGTCCTCGGCGTCCACGAGCGCCAACGCTTCCAACAACAACCGGTTGAGTTCCTCGTTGAATGTCAAGAAGGTGTCGTCGAGCTCGAGACAGAAGGTGATGGCGTCGATGTTGCCAATCTGCATGGGGAAGGGCAACGCGCGGAGCGGCTTGCCGAAGATGGGCGTCAACAACAACTGCTTGCATGGGCTCATGATGCTGGCGACGGAGTGGCCGGTGGTCTCCGAGAGCACCTTGAGGGACGCTTGCGACACCTCTCTCACAAGAGGATTGGCTGACGCAAGGTCATACACCAACGCGCCAATGAGCGTCTGGAACGGTTTCTCCAAAATGGTTTCCTTTGGCACGTCGACATTACACTCGTGGAGCAACTTCAACACAAGGTCCTTGGCAAGGTCCTTCACTTCCGCCGGCGCGGTCTCGGGGGTATCGCGCAAGATGAAGAACACCAGGCGCACGAGCTCGAACTGACGCTTGAAGAACCACGACGAGGGAATGGAGAGATCCTCGAACATCGTCTTGAGCCCGAGAATACCCCCGAGCTTGTGGTGGTAGTATTCGTTGTAGCAGCAGTGGGTGAACTTGTAGAACATCAGCCGGAAGAGGGGCAGGTACAACGCGTCCTCGTGGGACCCAAAGAGCGTCACCGTCACGGTGTAGATGTGCTTGATGCTGTCGATACCCTTCTGGCGCACGTCCTTGTCCCAGAAGCTGAGAGCGTAGTTGAGAGCAGAGAGGTAGGCGCCCTCGCTGATGTACGCCTTGCCCTCGTTGTCGTTGACAGAAAAGGCCCGCTCCTTTTTGATCTTGCCAATGACCGAACTGCCGAGATAAAGCAAGACAAAGTGCGTGGTGAGACCCTCGAGGAGCTCGCTGGCTTCCTCACGCACCTCGGGAATGGACACCGAGAAGAACAACATCTCAAGCAACCGCTCAAAGAATTTTTGTTGGCGGTCGAGCTTGGCAATGTCCTTGATGTCCGAGGGCTCGAGCTCCGTGTCGTCGATGGTCTCCGCCTTGAGCTTGTTGACACACGCGGAGACGTGGGCGCCGTAGTCGGATGGGATCGGCGTGGTGTCAATGAACAATCGGAGGATGCTCGACAAGTACTTGAATGCGCTGATTCTATAGTGGATCTTCAACCGAGAATCCTCAAGCAAGGCAATGGCCGAGCTCACGCCCGGGGTGATGGAGACAGGTACCTCGCCGTTCAACCCGTGGATGGTAAATAACGCCTTGACCTCCGAGTCGAGTTCCAGCTGACTGGCCAAGTTGTTGCAGGGCTTGAAGTGCTTGTGGTTTCTGCCGCCGAGCTTTCCAAGAATACGGATGGCAGTATGCGAGTGTTGGTGGTGGTATGGAACCGGTTCCAAGTGTTTCCACAATGCAGTCATGATTTCGTCGATGACGGGCTCGATCATCGGGTCAAAGTACTCGGCGGTGAGATTGTCGACGCAGAGCTCAAACGTCCGCAAGCCTTGGCTGACGAGCTCCTGCGAGCCATTGAGCGCGTACACCAACGGCCGCGTGAGATAGTTGAGGTGGGGCACGAGCACCGACAACCGCACGGGGACGGTGAGGCACAACTCGACGTAGATGTCGCGTTCGTACGGCCGGCGGGCGTTGGCAATCATCTTGTTCAAGCTTTCAAGGAGCACGGGGAGTATGGGCATGATTTCCTTGTAGAGGTTTTCAAACCTTCCCCCGCTGATGCTGCGGAAGAGAATCCGCACGAGGTACGAGTACACAATGGGCTCCTCGGCCTTGGTGGTGAGATTCAACAGTTCCAAGATCAAGTGGTTGAGGTGCGGAAGGATGACCCCCTCGTTGGCGGTGGGGAACAAGTTCACCGACATGAAGCAGAGCTTGAAGAGACGAATCAAGATGTTGGACTTGACGAGCTCCACCTTGCCGAGCTGATCGAGCTTGGACTTGAGGAACGAGATGAGGATTCCCGAGAAGTTGGCCGACGTGATCTCGCTGGCAAGGAAGAACTGGGGCAAGTGGAGCAACGCGGCGTTCTCCAACATGCTCTCAAACATGAAGGGGAGTTCGGCCAGCACAATCTCGTTGAATGACGCCGGGTCAATGTGGATGAAGATGGTGGCGAAGATCTCCATGAGGTCCTTCTCTTCCTTGGACGATGTGATGGGGAGATTGGGCCCGCCCGTCGAGAAGTCAAACGCCTTGGGCTTCACCACTTTGCTCTTGGCCACGGAGAAGAACCGAAGACAGCTGATACCCCCGCGGAAGAGGTTGCGCATGATGTTGGTTTCCTCGGTGGAGATGATCTTGGCGGAGTCGTTCCATTTGTCGTAGTTGACGAACTGGCCTGGGTTCTTGGGGTCATTTTGTGGTTGTGGGGGAACGGGCGGGTTGCAATTCTTGAGGCCGAAGATCACCGACTTGAGGAATGTCATGAGGGTTCTGAAGAGGTAGCGGGCGTCTTTGAGAAGGTCGGTGTTGGTGGCAGGCGAGGGCGGCGCGATAGGCGAGAGCTCCTCGATGGAAAAGAGGTCGACAATGTCCTCGGGCTCTATTGAGGGCTCGCTCTCGGTGTCGTCGGCGTCCTTCATTTCCACATCCTCGGACTCGGAGGCGTCTGTCTTTGACGAGTACCGACCAATGGCCTTCTTGGAGTCCTGTTCCTTCAGCGCCTTTTTTTCCTCGAACTCGCGATGCTTCTTGATGATGTACCCGTACTTGCGGTTCAAACTCTGGAACCGCTTGGCGTAGGAGTCCACGATGATCATGAAGAGCTGTCTCCCTTCGAGCTTATTGGGCAACTTCATGATTCTTTCCACAAGATTCAAGAGCAACTTGGCACTCATGATTTGCACTGTGAGCGCAAGCGAGTCGTCCTTCAAAAGATTGCAGTAGATATTGACCGTCAGCCAGATCTGCTCCGGCGTGAGGTCGTTGCGGACATTATGGATGAAGTCGGCCACGGTGGAGTATGCAAGGGGACGGAGGGTTTCGTACGCGGTGAGCCCGTCCCCAATCAAGATGCGCTCGTCAAACAACAACTCGATCTTGGGAACAAACTGCGTGCGGAACGGCGTCGAGAGAATGTGCCGCGTGGCGTGGAGAAGCTCCTTGCGGGCCACCAGCAACTCGGCGGGACAGTCCTGCAACAAGCGGAGAATGACGTCGGGCACCACCTTGGCGTGGTCGGGCGAGAGGTACTGGTTGGCGTAGCCCCGGATAAACACGTACGCCAAGAACGACGCCGCCTTGACCTGGCCGAGGATGAACTCGCCAAACGCCTGACGGTTGCGGATCTCCAGGCTGAGCGACGTCACCACTTCGCCCTCGCCCTGCAGCTCTCTATACTGCTTCTGTTGCTTCACTTGAAGAAGGAGGATGTTGATGATCTTGGGGAGAAACGTCGGAAGCGAGCTCTGCACGAGTGGTTTGTAGGATGAGTAGAGCGACACCATGGTGATGGGACACTCGGCGAGGGTCTTGAACGAGTTCATTGCCTTGTTTAGCGTCTTTGACGAGTCCTCCAACCCATTGTCCTCTTCCTGGGGCTCGAGGTCGCGTGAAAACACCTCGTCCACGGTGGACTCCATGTTGTCGTAGATGGTGTTGATAATGTCGACAAACGGCTGCACCTTGTCTGCGAGAGAGTTCTTGTACGCCTTGTGGAGCGAAGTGACAATCTTCATGCACAAGACACCATTGTCTTCATTTTCGTCCACGAGTATTTTGATGAGAGCATCGAGAATCTGCTCGGCGTAGGGCTGGAACGTGTCGTTCATGATGGACCGGTGGATGATCTCAAGCACACTGTTTCTCAAGCGGTGCTCGGGGCTCTGGGAGGCGAAGGTGATGGGGATCTCCTCGAGTTTGGCCAAAAACACCGGCACCAACTTGGAGAGAAAGTACTCGTACTCGGTGGCCCCATTGAACGTCTCGATCATGTCAAGCAACTCCGAAAGCACCAGGTGCGCGGCCTTCGGATCGGCATTGTCCTCAAGCCGAGACACGAACGTGTCGAGCTGCTCGGCGTAAGTCATGATGGAGAAGTAGCGTTGATTTTTCGCGTGGGAATCTCGTAGACTTGGAGAGCGGCACAGCACGTGAAAGTCGCGTGCGTGTCACGTGAGCAAGCAGCTATACCATTTGCCTGACCAGCAAAGCGATCTTAGGATTGTTAGTCATACATTAAATCGAACTTGAATAACACTTGAACTACTCTTCGGTTATTTTTTCGTTGATTTTGCCAAAAATTCTCTCTATTCATATATTCATAATGGCTGCGAATCACACAAGGAGTCTCGCCAGCACATACGCGAGACGGAGGAGCACCAACAACAGCACGAACGGCACGAAGATCTTGGCCACCTCCAACGGACTGCGGAGCTTAAAGTCCGCCACCACGGGGTTCCCGCCAAAGGAGCCGTGGCGGTAGAAGTGGTCCATGAGCTCGTCCTTCTCCACCCACAAGTCGTACAACCACTTCTCGAAGCGCTTCAAGTCCTCGTCGGCGACATCGTCAATGTCGGCGGTCTCTCTCCCCAAGGGGATGTCGTCGAGGCGGAACGCCCGCACGTGGTAGTTAATCCTCCGCGGCCCGTACCCAAGCAAGTAGAAGGCCTTGAGGGTGAAGATATCCTCGCCGTTTTCGCCCGCCTTCAACCCCAGATACCCCGTGGTGAAGTCGTACACCACCTCCACCGACCCGCGGAGCTTGCGCAACGTGAGAAACAAGCCCCGGACCCGGGGGAGCAACACGTGGCGGAAGTGGGGCAACCCGAGCTTGTCGCAGTACTTATCGGAGCGGATGCGGGTGTGTGGCGACGTGACGGTGCCCTCAGGATAGATGATGATGTGATAAGGCCAGACGTGGGCGTCCCGCCTACCCGCGGGCCACACACTCACCTCGTGGTCGGCGACGTTTTGCAGTTCCACGTGGACCACGCCGTTGGCGGGCCCCATTCCCCGCGCATTGGCGTCGATGCTGTTGAGCTGGTTGGTGAGCTTGACCTTGTCGAGCTCCCACTTTCGAGAGAGAAACATGAACTTGAACACCTGCATGCCCGGGCCCAACACCGGGATCTTGGACATGTCCTTCATGATGATGAACACCGAGTCGCTTAGCCGGGAGGTATACGAAAGAAACCAGAGAAACATCCAGTCGGTGTAGATTTGGTGGTTGCCAATGAACACCGAGTTGGGGGTGAGGCTCAGCACGAGGTGCCCGTTGCTGACCCTAAATGAGTCCTGGGACGGGATCAGCTCATCGGCTTCGATGGAGATCTTGCATGGGTTAATCACCGAGGTGACAAACACCAACAATGTGATGAAGTGGGTCTTGGTGACGTTGACCAACGCCTGGCGCTGGCCCGGATCGGTGAGGATGAAGAGGCCCACAACCTGGGTGGCCCGGGTGCACAACACCCCGGCGAGGAAGAACGGCACGAGGATGGGCGTGCGGATGACACTGGCACAGTACGAGTGTCGGAACAGTGGCATGGTGCGGAGGCGAGAAATGTGGAGGATGCGGAAGAAGACGAATTGTGCAAAAACAGCGGCGCTTCACAACCCCGGATTTGAGCAGCGGAGTCGCTGGCGCCGACAGCACCACTCCGTTGGGACTACGTTGTTCTTGATGGTTGGGTCGGCCCCAACAATTGCCGACGCGCCGATGCCGAGGCACGTGAGCAAGCTGTCAATCTCCGCATCATGAGTGAAAAGCACCACCCGGCGCCTGGCCCCGACGGCCATCTGGAGCTGGCCCTGGTGGAGCTGGCGTCGCTGTCGCTCCGCCACGAGCCAAACCCGCAGACCTTCGAGGGGAAAGCGCCGCCTGTGTGGCTGGACCACGACTCCTCGGAGTCCGTCACCACCACCCACTCCGAGCCCCGTGAATACACCGAACCCGAGCGGCACCACGACCCCGTGTCGCACGCCTCGGTCTCCAGCAAGAAGGTCAAGCTCGCCGACCGACGGGGCCTTTTGGCGTTTCTCTCGCTTATCCCCGAGTATTACGATGCCCGCGAGTACCCCAACAACATCAAGTACTTTCTTGTGTTTGTCGTGAGTTCCGCCGCCGTCACAGGCCCCATGGGCACGTCCATCATGCTCCCGGCAATCGAGGACATTGTGCAAGACCTCGACACCACGCCGGCCATCGTCAACATCTCGGTGGGTATCTATCTTCTAGCCCTCGGCATCTTCCCCCTCTGGTGGCTGGCCTTCCTGGAGCGCCACGGCCGCCGCAGCATCTACATCATTCTGTTTGCCCTTTTCCTCGGGTTTTTGGTGGGCAACGCCCTTCTGCCCAACATCGCTGCCCTCATTGTGTTGCGGTTTCTCGTGGCCCTGAGCGGGGCCAGTGCGGTCCAGAGCATCGGGGCAGGAACCATTGGCGACCTCTTCATCACCGAGGAACGCGGCACCGCCATGGGGCTCTTCTACCTCGGCCCGTTGCTCGGGCCGTTCCTCTCTCCCATCATCGGCGGTGCCGTGTCGCAGGCCTGGGGCTGGCGGGCCACCCAGTACACCATGCTCATCTTCTGTGCGGTGAACCTTGTGTTGATTGTGTTCTTTCTTCCCGAGACCCTCCAGAGAAGTGAGCCGACGGAGGACGACGCCTCGATTGCGTCCGCCGACCCTCTCACCCCCGTGCTCTCGCGTCTCTCGTCTCGCACCAGCCAGGTGACCCGGACCCGCTCCGCTCGCTCGGCCCACACGCTGTGGTCGTCCGCTCTCTACGACTACTTCATCCGCCCCACCCACTCCATCATCTTGCTCACGTACCCCCCCGTGGCACTCATCATCTCCTACTCCTCCATCTGCTTTGCCTGCGTGTACTTCTTCAACATGACCATCACCTACGAATACGAGCGGGACCCCTATAATTTCTCCAGCATCATCATCGGGCTCATGTACATCCCCAACTCCGTCACCTACATCTTTGCCTCGGTGATTGGCGGTCGCTGGAACGACCGCTTGCTCGCCAAGTACGCCGCCCTGCACGGAGGAGCGCTTGTGCCCGAGTCCCGTATTTCGTGGAACGTGGTGACGGCCATCTTGCTCTATCCGCCGGCGTGTTTGATTTTCGGGTGGTGCTTCGACTTTGGCACCCACTGGGTGACGCCGCTCATCGGCACCGCTCTCTTTGGATTTGCCTCCATGTTGGTGATTGGCTCCACCGTTACTTACTTGGTGGACATTCTCCCGGGCAAGGGTGCTACGGGAGTGGCTCTCAACAATTTGGTAAGGCAGATTCTTGCTGCCACGGCCACCTTCATTGTGGAGCCGCTCCTCCGGGCCATTGGGCCGGGCATTCTCTTTACCATCCTCATGGGGATCATGACGGTGGCCAGCGTAGCTCTCTGGTACTTGAAGAAGCGGGGGACACAGTTTCGGGAGAGGTATGATCTTTCCGAGTATTACGCAAGACTATAGCCCTTTACGTTCATGGACTATTTCACTTACTTAACCGAAATTCTGATTCTACAGCTGTTTCTGGTCCACGCCTATGCATTAGCTAGAGACAAAAAATCATCGAAGAGATAGTCCACGTTGAGCCCCACCGACTTGAGCAAGTTGAGCTGGGGCTCAATCACCCCGATGAACTCGGCAAAGTGGCGCTGGTCCTTGACCGCGTAGATGCGAATCTCGGTTTCCGGGTCGGTGGACACCGTCACGAGGGTTCCGTAGAGATGCTTCTTGATGGACTCCACCAACTTGGTGACCCCGTCCACGCACCAACTGATGAACCCGGACAGGTCCACCTCGACGTCGCCTGCGCGCTTGACAATGGGAGTAATCACGTCCTGGTACACGGAGATGGCCCGCTTGATGATGGCCACGTGAATGACCACGAGGTTGGCCAAGTAGTTGACAATGTCGATGCGCGTGGACCCTTGCACGCCGGTAACCAACTTGCCGATGGTGGAGGCAAGATGCTCCGACATGGCGTGGAGGTACGCGTCGATGCCCTCGTGCAACTTGCCGAAGGTGTTGAAGATCTCGATGATCTGGGAGATGGCGTCGTTGTCCAACTTGCCGATGGTGTGATGTAGGTCGAAGGTGAGGTTCTCGATGACCTTGGCCTTGCGGTTCTCGATCTTGAGCTTGATCACATCGGTAAGAAGCTTGAGCTCGTTGGACTTGGCCGCCGCAAGCTCGCGTTCTCGCTGCTCGAGGCGGTACTCAATGTGGTTGACGTGCCCCACCGCCTCGAGGTACTTGTTTTGGGAAACCATCATGTCCACGTCGTCGAGCTGGTCCTCGATGGTCTTGAGCTCGTTGAAGAACTTGGGCCTGTCGTTGGGGTCGAACGCCTTGCCGTAGTCGTGCGACCGGTTGCGCAGGTGCACCCGGGCCGAGATGTCCTGGAGCACGAGGTCGGCGCTCTGGCGCTTGACGTGGGTCGGGGTGCGTGCGTCCATCTGGAGCGAGTTGCGGAGCTGTTTTTTGTCGTCGCCGTCCACGTCGGTGAGCGACTTGCGGGCATCAAGAAGACGGTTTTTCTGGAGAAGTTCGTTGACGCCTTTCTTGTACGCCTCCATCACTTTCAAAAAGTGGTCGTAGCGGTCGGTGCGGTACACGTGGGCGAGGGAGTTTGCCGTCACCTGGATGGCATAGTACTTTTTCTCGGAGGTGGGGGGTGAGGCCGCCTCCATCTTCACCTCGTGTAGCGGCCACAGGTGGATGGCCTGGAGCTTTCGCGACGACAGCAGCTGCTCGAACGACTTCTTTGTTGCCACCAACATCACGTCGTTGAGAATGAAGAGGTGGATGGTCTTGGTGGCCTTCCAGGTGCCGGCATTCACCTCGTGCCAGCGGCCACTTTCCGCGAGGACATGGCGCCCGGGGATGGCCTGGATATACTTGGACGCCCCCTCCACGTGCTTGAACAACAGCTGGAGCTCGGACGCCCACATCTTCTTGAGCATCACCACACTCAGGCGGTCCTTGCGCGTCCGCGGCACGCTGAGCTGCGACGGCGTGCGCTCCAAGTCCAACCGCCGCTGCGCCGACTCTTTGAATTCTTCCAACACGGAGAAGAGCTCCTTGCTGGTGGAGCGGAGCTTGAGGAGCTCGTCCTGCGTCGACTGGAGGTCATTGGTTAACTCGAGTATATGCTTTTGATTCTGATTGATGTTCCCCTTGAGATCACGCGTGATGATGTCTTTTTGCTGCTGCAACACCTTGAAGTAGTCGTCGATTTCCGTGGCCAGGCCGTGGGCCAACTCGCGGGAGATCTTCGTCTCGATGTCGCCAAAGCCTTCCTCCACCCCACTCACAACTGACACGTTGTCGGGCAACGCCGGGGCCGGAGGTAACATCAGCGGGTCGAACCCGTGGCCCTTCATGGCGGAGGCATGGATGCTCATCCGCCGGGTGTTCTTCCTGGTGTGGGCCAGACCCGCGCCCGCGGGGCCTGCGTACGGATTGGGCACTTGCAACAGCAGCTTGTCGTCCACCAACGACGTGTTGGCGTAGGGATTGGCCAGCGTGCCCGCCACCTGCCACGGCGCCCGGGACTTGCGGTGAGCCTTGGTGTCCATAATTGTTGGTTGGAGTGATTCGCGCAAAAACATGTCTTTAACCAGCCAGGAGCTCAACTACCTCATATGGCGGTACTTCCAGGAAGCGGGCCACGACGTCGTGGCGTATGCCATCGACAAACACACCCACGCGCTGCAGTATGAGCATCCGGGCAACGACGCGGTGGCCAAGATCGGCCCGGGGTGCTTGGTGGACCTCGTGCAAAAGGGTATTCTATACCTGGTGGCCCACAACGTGGACGTCAACAACAACACCGCGTCGCTCTTTGGCGCTCTCGTGGAAGACGACCTCGACGACGAGCTCCCTCAGATTAAAAAGGAACCGTCGCCAAAACTCCCGGTGAAGAGCCTCTCGCCCGATACAACGTACCCGCCGAGTCTTGTCACCGCGTGGCACCCCCACGCCCAGGTGTACGCGTACGGGCGGGAAGACTCCAGTGCGGTGGTGGTTGACGGCGACTCGTCCGTCACGCTCCAGCACCCCGTGCTCGTCAACGAGTTGGCCGCCGGGGCCAACCAAATCAACTTGGTGCTGTGGGCGCCGTCGGGCGACGTCCTCGTCACCTCCGGCACCAACGGCGAGCTCCGCGCGTGGCTGGCGGACGGCAAGCTCAAGAACATCGCGGCCACCGGCGACGCCGGCCCGGTGGTGGTGGACCAGGTGCTCTGGAGCGAGGGCGGGCGCTACCTCCTTCTGATCGACTCCAACAACCACGCATACCTCTGGGACGGATCCAACCTCAATCTACTACACCGAATCAAGGTGCTGTCGGCGGAGCCGCACCACGGCGCGTGGCTCGGGACGTCCAAGTACGCCGTGTCGAGTCGCCACGAGATCCACATCTTTCAGGAGCTGGCGCCCATGGCGCTCCTCACCCACGACTCGCCCGTGTCTCACATTGCCTTCAACACCTCGAGCAAACTTCTCGCGGCGCTGCTGGAAACGTCGGTGCGGGTATGGAACCAGAGCCTGGCCGCCCACCACCGCGAGTTGCCCGTGGCGGAAATGGTGCACGGCCTCTACTGGCAGTCGGAGCTGCGTCTTCTCGTGTTGACGGTGGAGGGCACCCTTTCGGTGTGGGACGTCAACACCACCGCGTCCACCCACCGCGTGGCCGAGGGCGTGGTGTTTGCCGGTGCCCTCTCCCCGAGTGCGCAATACCTTGCCGTTGCCGAGGATTCGGGCTCTGTGTCGGTTTGGGACGTCACGTCGGCCCCGACAAAGACGGCCTCCTTCACCAACCAGGGCAACGTGTGTGGGGTGTCGTGGGATGCCTCCACCACCAGCTTGGCCATCTCCTACAGCGGCACCGAGTCTGTGATTGTGAGGTTGTAGCTTGTACAATATGTAAATTACGTCTTATTGATCCTTTGCAGAGTCCTCTTAGGCAGTCGAACTGGCGATGGACGAAGCGGTGGCGCTGGCGGCGTCCACGGCGGCCTTGGACACCCGCTTGACGTTGGTGCTGGCGGCCGGGAAGAAGAACTCAATGTAGCAGGTGGCCAACGAAATGAACGAAAACAAGATCCGCAACAACGGGGGCTGGGTGGCGGTCGACAGCGAGGTGTCGTCGGCGGGTCTGTTGATGGGTTCATTGAGCCACGACTGGATAGCAAGGAAGAACGCCGACCACGACAACAATTTGTTCTTCATGAACATGGCGGCCATGGGCAACGTCTGCGCCACCATACCGGAAGCCTCCGACCGGGGCTTGGCGGGGTGGTGGACGTATCTAGTTAGTATGAAAGCAACCAGGCAAAAACACATACGGTACGACGAGATCCTCTCTGACAGTGTGAGACATGGTAATTCGCGAGTGTGGCCGATTATGTGATAAGATGAAAATTGAGAACTAGGTGACATCGTATTAGGCAAGAGCGTCCTTCTTAGGTTACGCCTCTGGGTATGTTACACTTTTATGTTACACTCTGGGCATGTTACAGTCTGGGTATGTCACACTTCTGGTTACAGTTCTATTAGGAGGTCGAGTTGGCCAAAGTACCTCCCCACTAGCACCACCACCAAGTCACAGGTGAACAAGGCTAACGGCGAGGCGGCCGGGTCGTGTCGCACCTTGACGGCCTTCTTCGCTAGGTCCCGGACCACCGCCAACTCCAGACAGTCAAGCAACTTGTCCAAGCGGAGAAGCACCATGTAGATCCAGAGCGACACCGTCTGCGGCATCGACGCGCTGAGCCACCGGGTGAGGTACACCACGAGCTTGACGACGTCGGCGTGCGTGAGCTTGGTGTGGAAGTACGCCAAGCTGGGCGGCGGATGGGTGAAGATGTGCTCGCGCCATGCCTTGGCCAGATGGGGGACGTCCTCTTGTGCTTGTGATGGGGGGAATGTCTGGTTTTTCAAGGCGAGGAACTTCTCTAGCACGGCGTCTGCCCACGCCCCGTGCCAGGAACCGGTGGGAGCACTCTTTTCGGGGACGGTGGGTGCTGTTGTTTGGTCATCGCTGCGCTCGACAAAGTACACCGGTCGGTCGGCGGAGGCCTCGTGCCGCACCGCCAGGAGGTACTGGCTCACCGCGTCGTCGGTGGATTCGTCGTTCGGTAGCGCCGGGTGCTGGCCAAACGTCAAGTCTAGGGGAGTGTTCATGCGCGGCTATTTATTGGGTTTGCTCGTCGTCCACCCTCCGCTTCTTACGGGTGACTATTGGCTTGCGGCGTAGCAGATGGAGGATCTTGTCCTCGAACTTGGAGTCGCACGTGGGACACCGGCCCGTTTCGGGGATCACACTCAATATACATAGGCACACCAGGCACACGTACCCGAGGTCCACCGACTTGCCGGTGATGAAACAACTGGCACGGTAGTTGACGTTGGAGATGGTTGGGAGAACAATGAGCGGCCGGATCGACGGGTCCACGAAGAAGGCGGTGCACAAGGTCTGGATGAGGCCCTGCGGATGCTGAATATGAAGGTACACTCCGTTGGTGGCGTCGGCTGCCTGTTGGAGGTACGACGAGTTCTTGAACCCGAGCTTGGCCACGTCAATCGACAAGCGCATTTTCTGGGCGGCGAAGATGGTGTTCATGATGGGGATGTAGCTGATGTTGTCGTCGTCATTGGCGGTGATGATTAGGACGCGAGACTTCATGGAGGTGAGTGCCGCGGGCGCCTGGGCGCCGCCGCTGGTGGTGGAAGTGGTGGATGCGTTGGTGGTGGAGTTGATGGCGGACGCCGTGGTGGTGCTGATCAGCTGGTCCAACGTGAGCATGCGGTTGGTGTATGTAAGAGCAATACTCAAGGCCCCCGACAACGACGACCTCCCTGAAACGTCGGTGTCGCCAATGGTCTCGAGCTCCCTATTGAGCTCGGCGAGCACCGACTCGTCCACCACGCGAAACTGTCGGTACATGCCCTTGTTGATTAGACCGTCACCCTCGGGCGCATCGTCGTACGTCTTGTCGGGATGGGGGAACACAAACCGCAGGCCGCCGGGCCCGCTGGTGATCACCGCCACCTGGTTCGAGTTGTTGAGGGAAAGATGGGCATTGACAAACACCAACATGGCCTGGGCCACCTCCTGGAAGGTGGTTTGGTTGGAAATGGCCAACCACCCCTTGGGCGATGTATCTAGTATCACGGTGAGGAGCAGCGGGTCCCCGACAAGCTCCTCGGGCTGGCTGGGGTCGGTGAACACTCGGTCTGCGATAGCATCCATTGCGCGAAGTCTAGTGCGTATGGTATATAAAAGATAACTGCTTATAGAACACATGGCTTAACAACACTTGCTGTGAGACGTAGGCTTGCTCCAGTGCCCTTCCTAAGGTGTGGGCAGTTACTCCCCAATATCCTCAAACCAGTCGGTGGGCCGCTCGGCAATGAACTTCTTCATGATGGCCTTGCACTCGGCATTGTCCATCACCACCACCTCGATGCCCTTCAGTCTCAACAACTCCTCGGCCCCCTGGAAATTGTAGTTTTCACCCACAACCACTCGCTTGACTCCGTACATGATACAAGCGCCCGAGCACATGTCACAGGGCGAGAGCGTGGTGTACATGGTGCACTTCTTGTACACGCTGCCCTTCAAGCGGCCGGCATTCTCGAGGGTGGAGATTTCGCCGTGGAGCGTGGGCGATCCCTTCTGGAACCGCATGTTGTGCCCACGCCCAAGCACGGTGCCGTCCTCACTGATGAGGGCTCCTCCAATGGGGACGCCGCCCTCTCTGTATCCTGATGTTAGACACGCCAAGCTGACCTAGCACATACCCTTGATGGCCTCGTCGAGGGCAACCTGCATTCCTTTTTTGTCGTCGAAAGGCATGATGAAGTGGTGGGTAGCGGAGTTTACTTTGGGGATGGGGGGTCAGGGCACCGGCGATAAAAAGAAATTCCGCCCACGCATCGGGCCAGATCCGAGATCTCGCGCGATTCGATAAGCGGGAAAGAGATACCGACCAGCGAAGATTTCATGAGCAGCCCATCGACAGCAGTCTGTTGAGCTTGGGACAACCCATGGGGGTAGTTGACTCATACTTGGCTTGTCGAGGTTGGTTGGGTACGCGCAATTGCCGTTTTGTGTTTGCGCTGCGCATCGCCAACGGCGCGGATTTTCCGTCACTTGTACATATTGATGCACCCGCTGCGGTCCACCGACACAATCATGGGATGCGGTTTGGTCACCACGGTGACGTCGGTGATGACGTCGCGGTGGTCGGACCGGTTGGGACTTGTGCTTTTCTCAATGACACACGAGAGGGTGGCCGACACGCGGTGTCGGGAAAAGGCGGCCTTGGTTCCGACGGCGGTGCTGTGCTCGACGTCCCGGGTGTTCCACACGAGAAGCCGTCGGTCGTGCGTGGCACTGACAATGTAGTCGCCGCGGCGGTTGGACAAGTAGCCCAACGCCAGCATCGAGGTGGTGGGCGATGACTGGTCCGTGGTGAGCTCGGAGAAGATCTCGTCGATCGTTGGGTCCTTGTCGTCGAGCTCCACCAACTTGTAGCTTTTGACTTTGGGGAGCGCCACTCTCAGCGAGTAGATTTCTCGGCACTGGAACGACGGCACCTCCCAGATGGAAACGTCCAGCTGCTGCCCGCCAATCATGGCAAAGTACAGGCTGACGTCGTCGTCGCCCACCTTGTACTCTGGCGAGAGCAACGTCATGGCGGTGACATTGAATGGAGCATCGTTGTTGCTGACTCTCCACGACTTGATGCGAATCAAGAACCGAAGGTCCCACAAAGAAAGCACCCCCAGCCGCGTGGCGACAACGAGCCAGATGTGGTTGTGGCCAATGACAAACGCCGTGGGCACGCCGTGGTGGAGCGCGTTCTGGAGCTGGTACCGCACCTCCATGGTGATGACGTCGTACGCGACAATCCGACAGTCGGTGGTGGTGCCCACAACATGGGTGCCGTAGAATTGCACGTGCGTGAAAAACGTGTCGGCAATTTGAGTTTGTCTGATCAAGCGGAGACGGTTGTACCGGATGATTCTCTTGTTCTTCCCCCTGGTGACGTCAACACGAAAGAGTCGCAAGTACCCATCTTCGCTGGCCACGGCAAGCACAAACCGGTTGTCCATGAAGGCGAGCGCCGTCACCGCCGCCCCGACCTTCACGTGCACCGCGGCGGTCTTGGTGATGTTCTTTTCGAGCTTGGTGGTGTCCCACACGCGCACGTACCCCTTCTCCGAGCCCGTGACAAAGAACTCGGACGTCGGGCCCGCCACCACGGCGCCGATGCCGTCGACGTCGGCGCTGGCCACGTGCGCCATCAACACCCCCTGGGGCTCGAGTGGCACCAGCGCATCGCGCGGGGTCCTCACCACGCGGCCAAACTCGGGGAAGTCCTCCACCAGCGGACTGAACTCCACCTTCTGGAGGTACCTGAGGATGTGCGGGTTGGTGCCGGCGTAGCTGTGGCGCATGTTCTTCGAGATGATCTTGTGGTTGGAGACGGAAAACACCCGCGTCAGCTGCGCCGGGGTCAGCTGCGCCGGTGGCGGGTGGCTGTCCGAGTGGCCGAGCTCGAGTTCGCCAAACACCGTGGCCTCCACCGTCTGGGTGGACGCCTTTGCCCGGCTGAAGTGGGGGAGGATGAGCAGGTTCGAGTCCCGGTGCAGGCGCACCGACACCGCGTCGTCGCCGTCGATGCTGGTCTCGATGGTTTTGCTCTTGTTGGCAATGGGCTCCAGCTTGTAGGTGACATCAAAGAAGATGTTGCGCGGCATCAAGCTGGCCCGCTTGGCGGCGTCAAAGTCAGCGGCACTCACCCCTTCGGGGGGCGGGCCGTTGGCAATGTGTTCTCGAAGTGCAAACACCTTCCAGAGGTCGTTTTCCTCGAGGCCCACCGCCTTGAGCTTGAAGAGCCACTGCTTGTCCTCCAGGGACAACCGCATGGCCACGTCGTCGTCCTCGCCTGAACCTATGTACACCAGGCGGCCGACCTTGGAGAACGGCACCACCCGCTTGCCGGGGTTGATGACAAACAGCTTGCTCTTCCAGAAGAGCGACTTGGCCGACGCGTTGGTGCTCCACGTGTGCGCTGCTTGAAGCACTTGGCTCGAGAGTGGTTTGGCGAGACATGGATAAAGCGTGTTCCAGTCGAGCGCCAGCACGTCGTACGCGAGGTAGTGCTTGATCAACGGGTAGAGGAAACAGTAGGTGTCTGCATCGGAGAGGTTTTCCTTGATGTTGATGATGAGGCAAAGCACCAGCTGGCGGAGCCACTCGTTGGGGTGCACCACCAACGGGAGGGTGTTGGTGAGGAGCTCGCGGTAGATGGACAAGGCGTTGAACTCGTTGATGGGGTTGATGAGCCTGGTTTGAACAAAGTGGTTGAAGAGCTCGAGCACCTTGAGGGTGACGAGTGGCTCGGGGTCCTTGAGGGTTTGGAGAAGCAAGGGGAGGAGGTACTGCTCGAAGGAAATGACCCCCACGTAGGGCGCGATGTCGAGGAGCGACGCCAAGAACGACACCCGCAAGTCGAAGCTGGCGTCGTTGAGGTATGTGATCAAGTGGGGAAGCACAATGTCGTTGGTTTTGGTGACGCCAAAGAACTTGCAAAGAGGAAAGATGTGGTTGACGAGGCACACCCGCACGTGGACACTGGCGTCGGTGAGCAAGGTGGTGGCGAGCGACGCAATGTCGTCCTCCACCTGGGCCCGGGGCAACTCGGACACGGTGCCGTCGGAGGTCTTGAACGACTTGGCCATGACCCAGAACCGCCGGGCGGACTGCGCCAACACCGGAAGACTTCGACCGAGTGCCATCTTGACTAGGTTGTCGCGAACAAGCGCCACGTTCTGGAGCTTGGGCACGAGGTACTCGTGGAAAAGCAGCTGGTTGACGGGGGAAATGTACGCACACGAGTCCACCACCACGGCGATGGCGGTGAGCGCCACGCCGGCCGCCGCCAGGAGCGCCAGCGCGTCGCGGTCCTCGCCGGCAGCCTCGAGGTACTCGTCCACCACCATGCAGAGGTACGGGAGCAGTCGGTCAAGCTTGGCCTCGTCGTTGACGTACTCAGAGAGCAGCACCACCAACTCGCACGCCTGGATCTTGGACTGGGGGCGTTTAAGCAGGCCGAGGAGCAGGAGCACCACGTTGAGCACGATGATGGCGCCGCCGTCCAGCGGCTGGCCCCGGCGGACGCAGTGGTTTTTCCGCCCCGGCAAGTTCAACTTCATGAGACTGCTCCCTTCGGCGGACGTGAAGCCGAGGTGCGTTGCGATGGAGTCGAAGGAGCTCCAGATGTGGTTGATTTTTGCGTCGCTGGTGCTGACGTTAGGATCCTCCAGGGTGATGGTGTTGAGGTGGTACAAAAACTCGTAGAGGAAGTCGCCAAAGTACTTGGGGAAGGTGTCGGCGTACTCGTCGAGAATGTGCAACGCCAGGGGCCGTTGTCCTGGATCAATTGATAGTAACCGATCGATGAGCTCGGCCACCTTGGGTTCCGTCACCCCCGACTTGTCGGGCGAAAACTCCCCCCGCATGTACTTGTAGAGCTGGGAGAGGGTAAACACCGGCTCGCCGTCGGCGTAGAGTTCGCCAATGACACACCCGAGACTGAACAAGTCCATTTGTGGGGTGAGCCCCTCCTTGTGGCCAAAGCGCTCGGGGGCCAAGTAGCACACGCGGCGCCCGCTGGTGTCAAAGTAGAACAGGTACTGGCTGGGATTGTCCTCTGGAATGCTTGCAGGCTTGGTGTGGGCGGCAAAGTCGGTGAGCAAGAGCCAGTTGGACGATGTCACCAACACGTTTTCGAGCTTGAGGTCGCCGTGGCACAACCCGTGCGAGTGGAGCACCTCCACCATCTTGAGGAGCTGGAACACCATGAAGAGCTTCTCGACGGGCTCGAGAAACGGTCGGAGCGAGAGCCGGTCGTACAAGCTGGTGCGGACCAACTGGCGCACCAAGTAGCCCGCCCGGTCGGTCTCGATGACCCGGTGCCAGGGGAGCATGTTGTGGTAGCCCGAGAGAATGTGGCACTCGTCGGTGATGCCCTCCAGTGGGGTGGCGAGCAGGAGCACGTAGTCCTGCGGCTTGATAAGCACCTTGATCACCACCAAGTGCCCCAGGCGGGTGTCGATGGCCTTGATTGTTTTGAGAAACCGCGAGTTGTTGACGACGTCAACGTACACGTAGTCAGGGAGGATCTCCACGTACGACAGGAGCGCCACCGTGGGGGCACTGGGTGCCAATAGCGATAGACGGGCCCCCATGCGCGAATGTGGTGAGAATCAAAATATGAGACTACAATTTCTACAACCGTATGGTTTGGCTAACTGTGTTGGATTGTGCAGGCAATGGGAAAGTGTAGGCGGTGTCATCTTCTCTCCTCTTCGTCCTCGATTTCGAAACTGTCGAAGCGGCGCAACCCCACGCGCTCCTCGTCGTCGTACTCCACCGACCGGTTCACCTGGAGCGATCTTCTCATGGACGAGAAGCCGCCGACGCCGTTGTCGAGGGGCGCCATGTCCTTGCCGTTGTGCACGCCGAAAATCTCGCGGTTTCTGCCCTCGTTGTCCTTTCTGGAAATGTTGAGAAGGTACACCCCCGAGAAGATGATCAAGAAGCCAATGAGCAACGAGATGATGTTGACGGCCGACGCGGTGTTGAAGCCGCGGAACAAGATGAACGACGCCAACAACGTGAACGTGGTGAAAGTCACGTAGTACAACGGGTTGACAATCAGGGTGTCGAACTGGTCCAACGCCTTGTTGAAGTAGTTCATCTGGGTCATGATGCACACCACCACCACGATGATGAAGAGGTAGGTGGACACATGGGTGAACTGGTTGTTCCCCCCGAGCGTGAGCTTGAGGGCAATGCCAAACGCCTTGATGGACATCACCGAGATACTTCCGACAGAAGAGCAAATCAGAAGGTAGATCATCGGGTTGGTGTGCCCGTACTTGGGGACAATCTTGTAGATCATGAACAACGAGTACGCGGTGACGAGGGCCAGGTAGAACAAGAACCCGGGCCGCGTGGCGTACCCCAAGATCTCGTCCACCGTCTCGATCTCCTTATCGGGAGGAGCGTGGAGCACGATAATCACCGAGCCCATGAGGCAGATGGCGCACCCCATCTTGCCCAAGGTGCCCAACTCCTCTTTGAGAAAGATGGCCGCCAACACGGCGCCAATGATGACCAGGAGCGCCCCCAACGGCGTCACGAGAATGGCGGGCGCAAACGTGTACGCCGCAAAGTTGGCCACCTCGCCAATGGCCATGGTGATCATGCCCGCCCACCAGATGGGGTTCTGGAGATACTCGTGGCCCTGCACCAGGCCGGTGCCGTTGCGGGCACTGGCGTCAATGAGTCCTTTCTTGGTGATGATGAACGACGTGCCGATCGCCAACGACGACAGCATGGCGAGCGCCAACCCAATGTACTTGTCGTCGACCATGTTTTGAGTGCGATTTCAGAGGCGGTGCACAAGACGCACCATGGGCCTTGGGCCTTGCGAGGTCGAAGACCGAAGCAAGCGCCAGAACGTCAACCACCTTCTCTTGTCTCTGCTTGTCTCTGCTTTGCCTCTCTTGTCTCAGATCTGCCTCTGTTTGTCTCTGCTTTGCCCTCGGCCTGCTCCCGTCAACTTCGAACGCTGCCCATCAAACTGCCCTCCGTTCTGGCTCCCCCTCTCCTTGTGTATTCGTCTCTTCTGTCAACTCTTCTGTGTATTCGTTCCCTGTGTACTAAAACCCCGGTTTCGTTTGATCAGCACCTTCATTTTGTAGTACATTTCCACAAATTCCGTTTTCGTCACTTACGCATGCCCCAGGTTCGTCTCGTCACCGCAAAGTCTCTTTGGACTTCCTTCGTCAATTCCATGCCTGAGGCTAAACTCATCGGGCGAACATCACGCAACATCTACCACCTCGTCTCCACCCGATGGCTTCAGTTGGCGGTGCTCTTTGTGGACGGGCCCCTCGGCCGGGTGCCTTGGCTCGAGCTGGTGTGGCTCGCCGCCCACCTTGCCACCATCGTGTGCTTCGGCAGCTTGTGGTACCCCGTCGACTGGTACCACCACGCGGTGGTGGCGGCCATGGTCACCTACACCATGGTGGTGTCCAAGTTTGCAGCCACCACGCTCCGCGTGTCGTTGGTGCTCCAGCAGGAAAACACCCATCTCTTGTTCATGGCCATGCTTGCGTTTGTCCTGCCCCGCCACACGCTCAAGCTCGTGCCCTTCTGCATCTACTCGGTGATTAACGTGGCGACCCACCTCGACGAAGCGCACCCGTTGGTGGAGCTCGCCGAGTACCCGCTTTTGATGGTGGCGTGCTACGCCGAGGCGGCCGCCCTTCCTCTCTATCTTGTGCATGGGCTCCAGCAGCCCGTCGTGGTCATCTGCTACCTCATGGTGTATGCCATGCGCTTGGAGACCCTGGACGTGCTGCGCACGGCGGTGCACTCCATGGTGGAGGGCCTCCACAAAGTACTCCAGGGCCTCAACTCTCCTCCGGGTCTTCTCTCTCTCTTTGAGCAGTTCCAGCACCAGTGCCTTGGCAACTTGCCCACCAACCTCGCCTCCCCCCTCCATCCCCCAAAGCGCCGGTGTGCCCCGAAGCAGACCCGTGTAGCGTCGTGGGTATCTTGACAGTCATGCTGTCTACCCTACCTCCATTAACTTCTGTGCTTCCCCATCGTTTCTGTCCACAAGCCACTTCTCCTACAAGCCTCTATCTCATGCATCTATTTGTCTACTCGTCCTTCTCTATAACCCCTCCTTCGCTACCTCAAGTCGGGTCCACCCGTCCAGGTCCTCCCATGTCTGCTTCCCCTTGGACATCAACGACCGCACCGTCGTCCGTGCCTTGTACTTCCAATCCTTGCACACCACGTCTCCCGCGCCGTGCTTGCCCGGAAGCTCGCCGTAGTTCTCGTACGCGGCCACGAGATCCACGCACGCCTCCACCGCCTCGTTCCACACCGCCTCGTCGGTGTCCAACTCTGCTCTCTGGGCGAGCGCCCGGTACGCCTTCTCGTGGCCCTCGAGCGCCGCCCACGGCCGCCGCCGCCACATCTCCACCCGCAGCACGAGCCGCCAGCACCGTGCCGAAGAGTTAATCACGTTCGGAAGCGTCACGCAGATGAGCTCGATGCACAGCGCCTGGTAGTGGGTGAGCCGCTGGCCATCATGGGGAAACTCGGTGGCCACGAGAATCTCCACCAACTTTTCGAGCACGGGCACGTCGATGGCGACGTCGCCCTCGCGGCCGGCTCGCATGGTCAAGAGCTCCTTCAGCGCCATGAGCACGTCGTTCCACTCGTGGAGCTTGGCGGCAACAATGAGGTAGTTCTCATAGATGCGCCACGACTTTTTGTTCTCGCCGGCACTCCGGATGGCCTTCTTCAACGCATTGAAGGCCGGCCGGATCTTGTCTGTTTTGAGAAGCGCCAGGCCGAGGTTGGACCATGCGTGCGAGTTGGAGTCGTCGAGGGCCACACACCGCGTGAATGCCTCGGCGGCTAGCTCGTACTGCTCGGACTCGATGCCAAGGCATCCGTAAAAGAACCAGTTTTCGTACGAAATGGGGTTCACGCTGAGACAGTCGTGCATGTGCCTGATGGCAAGGTCGATACTCTTGGCCTGGCCACTGGCGGGGGGAGGACTGTAGAAGTACCGCGAGAGCGACGCCTTGGCCTTGGCGTACCGGCCCAACTCCCACGCCTTCTCCCAGTACCGCGGGTCCTGTTTGATGTCGCCGAGGATGGAAAGAGCCCTTGCGTCCTCGGGGTGCTGGGTGACTCTCTCCTCAAGCATGCGCTCCGCCTCGGCCTCGTTATCCACCGCAGCAAGACACAATGCCGCCTCGCACACCATCTGGAGCCGCTGGTAGATCTCGAGCGCCGACCGCAAGATGCCAATCGACATGTACTTCTCGGCGAGCCGGGCGTCCATCAGCCACTGCGGCATGAGCGGGAGCTGGTGGATGAACCGCAACCGCGCGGCCGCCGCCAGCTTCTCGCTGGCGTCCTCCTCGGCGGGAAGCACTTTGGTCTTGACCTTGATGCCAATCTCTTCGACAAGAGACGTCATCTGGAGAATGCCCCGCTCGACGGTCCGCGCCTTGTGGGTCTCGAGCATCGACCGCTCCCACAACGCTCGCGCAAACACGAGCCAGTTGGCGGTCTTCTCATTGACGTGGAGCACCCGGCCCACCAACGCAAGCAACTGCTCGTCGACAAGCGGCGAGTCCGCGGGAGACGTTTGTTTGAGGGTGGTGAGGCGCAACAAGAGCTGGATGTAGTCGAGATCGTTGAGAGGGGGTTGGTCGTTTGGGTCGAGCTCCTTGAGCTCGGCGGGGATGGTCTCTTGTCTCACGGCAATGGGCAAGAGCGAGTGGGTCGAGTCGTCGTAATCTTCGTCGAACCGGATCTTCTTCTTGTCGGGCTCGTCACCAAACTCCATGTCGTCCAAGGACTCGAACTGCGGTTTCTCCAACAACAAGTCCGAGTCGAGCTGGTGGTCTTCAAGGTGTTGTTTCTCTGAGTCGTACAACGTGGAAGGTTTGCTCCTGGCCAACACAATCAACGCCGACGCATGGAAGGTTTGGTACTTGGTCCGCTTGGCTTTGGCCCCCGACAACACAAACTGGAGGTCCGACACCTCCAACGCCTTGGCAAGGTGGGGGATGGCCAAGTGCTCGGTCTGCGCCTGGAGGTTGTAGCGGGCCGACTCAAGCAAAAACACCGTCTGGATGTGTTGTTGAAGAACGGCATCTCCATCTGCCGAAGAGCAAAGCAAGTTGGCAATGTTGGAGTTCATCAACGCGGCAGTGACGCTGGTGAGCACGCCAACGTGCTCGGAGAAGAGACTCTGGTGCACTTGGAGAAGCCGGGCCCTCCACCACGCGAGGGACGCTCCCATGTGGTTGGTTGCAGAGGGCACGCCTTCAACAACCGTCTCCACCAAGACATCCTTATCCTTGTTGATAAGGGAGTGGGGGACATTCTGGAGCCGTTCGAAAAGTAACGCAGCCACCACAAGCAAGAGCGGGTCCACCACAAGGTCATACGCCGTCTGCCCTTCGAGCGCAAGAAGACGCAATGCCTCAAGGTTCACCATGGCCTCGTCGCATCCGGGGAAAATGGTCTGGGCCCAGGTGTACTCGACGCCGGGACCGGTATAGTTCGCCTGGATGAACACCTGGAGCATGGCGATGGCCACCACCTGGAGGTGGAGTTCGGCAAGCTCACCGAATTGCTCTTTGAATGAGCCAGCCACCTGCTCAACGTAGTGGATCAACGTTGTGTGGAGGTCCTGGGTTGGGTACTGGGTCGATGGAGTGAGCGCACCCCTCAAGTCGGGGTGTACAAGGAGGTTGGCGCTCTCGCCTCGGAGAATGTGCCGTATCGGCTCCACCACCGACGCGGGGGTCTCGTCGTCAACGACAACCTTGTTGTCGGCAAGCAACAACACCAACTGGGCTAGAAGTGGTTTGGACATAATGAATGCGCGTCACGTGAGCTCATCGCTAAGTCGAATTGTGTAGGTAGGCTTGAGCCAACGCAGCGTTGGCTCAAGCTACATCAGTGGGGCTTGGTTGTGGTCTATTCTCTAAAGAATGACAAGCGCTTCTTGTCGCTGTTGGTGCTCTCCGTTCGCTTGTGCTCGCTGGACTTCCTGCTCTTTGGTTTCTTGAGGGAGTTGCGGATCAGCAACCGGTTCATCTCGGAGCTGTTCTCGGGGTTTTCGTCGTCGGAGGCAAAGTCAATCACCTGTTCCTGAAAGTTGAGGCTCTGCGGGTTTTGGATCGACAGTATGCGTTTTTTGTACTGGGGTTTCGCATCCAAGTCGAGGTCCACCAACGACAACTCCTCGTAGTCGCGCTTGGGCACCACCAAGGGCGTCACCGACTGGCCGCTGCTGGAGGAGTCCAAGCCCACTTCCAAGTCAATGAGATTGGGCTCGGGCTTGGCGTCGAGAGAAAGGTCTCCAAGGTCGGGGAGCTGAATGTTGGGGGCCGACTTGTGGGACTGGGGTGGGGGCTTGGCAGGTTCTTCATGAAGTTCCTGTGAACTCTTGGTGTACTCTTTCCAGGGATTGGAGTGTTTGACGGGTTGGTAGGGACTCTGGTATTCGGGTGAGTAGGACACTTGTACCGGCAGAGACTGGGGTGGAGCCTTGACGGGAATGGCCTCTGGAGCGGCAACTGAAGATGGCGGCGCCGGCGCCGCGCCGGCCTGGGCGGCCGGAGGTGCCTGGGTTGGTTCACTAGGCGGTATGGCAACCTTGGTCTGCGGTGGTGACTGAGAAACGGCTTGAACTGACTGGGCGGGCTGAGCGGGCTGCTCCTGAACTGGCTGGACCTGGACTGGCTGCACAGAAGACTGAATGGCAGCCTGATTTTGACTTTGATGCTGAGCTGGCGGAACTGGTATTGACTGAGCATGCTGAGACAGTTGAGTCGCAGCTTGAGTGGTTGTTTCTGGGAGCTCGCCCGGCTCCGGGGTCTTGGCAAAGATATCATCTGCCAACTTCTGTGCACTTGGGTCAAGAGCATGGTCCTTCTTTTCCCATGCCTCCTTCTTGACAAGATCCTCCTTGGGCTCGAGCAAGTCGTCAAGCGACGGGTACCGCTCCTCGACATTGTCCAAGTCCTCCAACTGCGAAAAGCTCTCGTCGGACTCGGGCTCCTCCACCACGCTTTGATGCGACTTGACCAGGTTGGCCCGCGATTGCGATGCATGCCGGGACTGGCTGCGAGACTGGCTGCGGTGGCTGTCCTGCGAATGGCGCGACAGTCTTTCCTCGTGTTGGCTCAAGTAGTACTGTTGCTGCTTCAAGTACTCCGCCTGCTTGTGGCGCTGGTACTCGTGTAACGCGTGGAAGTTGTAGGGGCCCAATTGGTAAAAGTCGTCGACGCCCACGGTGTCGAAGTCAAGCTTCATCATGGCCGCCACGAGCATGAGCACCTGGACGATGTTGGGCCGAAAAATGGGGTTTTCTTGGAGCATGATGATGATGAGGTTTTTGAGGTCGCCGGAAAACGGCGGATGCGGGGGGAACTGGAACAGCGCGTGCAAGATGGCAATGTCGCCGTTGGCCTCGAACGGCGTGGTGTAGTAGCACAACTTGTAGAGAAAGCACCCGAGCGCCCAGATGTCGGCCTTCTCGTCAATGGGGAATCCTCGGTACAAGTCGATCATCTCGGGGGCCCGGTACTGCGGGGTGGTTTGGTACATGATGTCGTGGCTCAAGGCCTGGAACTCGCCCTGGTCCTGCGGCGGGCGGATCGGGGCGCTGGTGGACCCAAAGTCCGCGAGCTTGAAGCGGTGCCGGGCGTCAATGAGCACGTTTTCAATCTTGATGTCCCGATGGATCATCTTGAGGCGGTGCATTTCCCAGACTCCAACGCCAATGTCCAACATGATGCTGAGAATCTGCGGCTCCGTGAGCTTGGTTTTGATGCGGTCGTTCATGTAGTCGAGGAGCGATTTGTTGGGACACAATTCCATGAGCACCAACACCTGGTACCGCCCGTCGGGGAGCCGCTCGGCATGGCTGTCGTAGTACCGCACAATGCACCGGGCCTTGCGCAACACCTTCATCACGTCCACCTCCTTGCGCAATTGGTTGAGCCCGCTCTTGTCGGGCACCACCACTCGCTTAAGGCATGCCACGTCGCCCGCGTCCTCGGGCGGCTCCATCGTCACTCTGTAGATGTCGGCAAACCCGCCGGCAGAAAGGTACTGCTGGATCGTCACCGTGTGGCTCCCCACGGGGAGAATCGTGCCCTCGGGGAGCTTGGTATTGGACATGGTATTATCGCACAGTAGCACAAAATTAGCGAGCAGTTCGAGCACCACGCCAACATTCTCACTACCGTTCCAAGTATGAATAACCCAATTGCCTGTATTGATAAGCTACTGCCAGATGATAACGCCGGGGCATTCGCATCTCCTTCGCATCAGCACTGCCTCCGCAACGCCTCACCAATTGTGTCGCTCACTGGTTGGTTGGGTGCAAACTGTGCAATTGCTGCTTCATTGCCCATTTGTTCTTTAGCAAAGACGTCCACTTGATGTGCCGCAATTGGCCTTATGTGGCCGACTCGTATTGGCTTCTATCATCGTTGGGGCTTAATGAACTAATACAGGCTAATTTGATGCCAACTCCTCGCGGAGAAGCTGGTCAATCTCGTCCCAACTAAAAGGCACAAACACCATCTCGGTACCGGACTCGTCCTTTGTAAGCGTACACATTTTGTGCTCCACGAACTCGCCGAGAAGAATGCGGAAACTGATTTCGTTCGACGTGACAAACTGCTCGAGACACTCGGTGTAGAACGACTTGAAGGTGATGGCAAGCTTGAGGTTGCCTCGGAGGCCGACGCGGCCGTGGCGCGTGGCGGCGTGGCGGTCCATCTGCTCGAGCTGTCGAGTGAGAAGAATCTTGTAGAGATTGCGGGCGTTGGTGGTGAGCGAGCTCAACACGTACTTGGCACCCTTGTTGCCGACAAACTTCTTGGACTTGCCCATGCTCAACACATCCTTGAAGGAAAGTTCCACCAGGTAGGGCGCGTAGGTGGTGGCGTCGTGCCAGATGAAGTTGTAGTTTTTGATGCGGAACGAGTCCCAGAGAAGACTCACGTTGATGTTGTCGGAGGAGGCAACGAGCCACACCTCCGGGAGGGCCGCGAGCTGCGACACGAGGTTCTGCGTCTTCTCGTCTCGAAGCGACTCGCCGTCGATGTTGTGGATGGCCAAGATGAGCTTGGGCCGCACGGGGTCGCTTCTGGTTTCTTGGAGGTACTCAATGAAGAGGGGGACAGACTCGGAGGCGTGCTTCGACACCTTGTGGCCCACGACCTGCCGTGCAAGGTCGTGCATCACGAGCTTGAGCTTGGTGGCGGGGTTGTACCCGTTAATGACAAACACGGGGGGGATGTCAGAGGCATACACGGTCTCGAGCCACTCCACCACGTAGCTGCAGAAATTCTCCACCACCAGGATTTTCGACCCCACCCCAAACAAGTTCAAGTTGAACCCCTGCGAGAGCTCAAAGCACCACTGCGGGAACATCAGCTCGTGCACCGCCGCCAACTTGTCCCGCGGCTGCTTCTGGATGAGCCGCCCCAAGTCGACGAACTCGCGGAACTCGGGGTACTCGAGCCTCGGCGCCAACTGCAGGAGCGAGTTGGCGCTGGTCTTGACGCGGGCGCTGTGCTGCTCAAAGTACCCCTCGGCGCCCTCGAGGAAGAACGCGCGGCCGTCGGTGAGCTTGGTGGTGTACTTGTCCTCGAGGTTGACGTCGGGGAAGTACTTGGCGACGTACTCCGGGTCGTCGATGCGCCCGGTGTCGTCCATCCTGGGGATGGGCATCGGCTCGAACTTGGTTTCCACCTCCCGCTTGTCGTTCGCAGTCTCGGGCACTCCACTGATAATCGGCACCGGCGCCGCCAACATGTTGGAGTTGTCAAAGTTGACCTCAATCTGGACTTTCTGAGGCTCCGGCGTGGCCTCTCGTTTCACCGGCGCCAAGAGCGTCTCGTCGTCCATCTGGAAGATACTCTTGACCTTGTTGACGACATTGTCCCGCTTGCTGGGCCGGCCGACCCTGCTGCGGCGCTCCCTCACCTCGTGGATCCGCGGACGGCCCACCTTCCTCTTCGGCAGCCCGGCACTCAGTGCGGGCAGTGCCGTGCGGGTCCTTCTCCGCTTGGGCTCGAGCTCCTCCTCGAAGTCGTCGTCATCCGTCTCAAACTCGTCGTCCTCGCCCAGCGAGTACTTGGACTCGCGGATGATGCGGTCCGCCAACCGCTGGTCCTCGTCGTCGAGCTCGTCGTCCGACTCCTCGTACGTGCGCCACGCCCGCCGTCGCGCCAGGCGATCTAGGTCGGTGTCGCTGCGCCGGTCTGGCAGCCGGAGGCCCGCCCGCCCGTTGGGGGTTTTCACCGGCAGCACGATGATGCCGCGGCCTCTCGTTGGCGACGGCGGCGCCAACACCGCCGGCGACTGCGAGCGCGTCCTTCGTGGTGGAGAAGACATGGGTTTTCGCGCTTCGCATCTCCATCGCATGTTATCCTTCTGTCCGTACTGTGCCAACATGTTGTTGATTGGCAACGGCAACGATGGCGGTAACCGGTTCTACTGCCCGACGTGTCCGTACGAGTTCCGCATCAACGGGTTCTCCATGTTTGACCGAGAAAAGTTCTCCCGCAAGGAAGTGGACGATGTCCTCGGAGGTGAGGGTGCCTGGGACAACGTGGACCAGACGACGGCGCAGTGCCCCATCGACTCGTGTGGTGGCGACAAGGCGTACTTCTTCCAGCTCCAGATTCGGTCGGCCGACGAGCCCATGACCACGTTTTACAAGTGTGTCAAGTGTTCGCATCAGTGGAGAGAGAACTAGACAAGAGTGTCTCAGTGGGGGGAACTAGACAAGAGTGTCTACCTAGAAGAAAAGTCTTACGGCTTTCAAGCATACCGGATCGGGCTCTTATGAGATGTATATTAGTAACGGTGGGATAGACCCATGGATAGCCACGCTGTAGGATCCTTTTGGAGACGGCGACACACCGCATCCACCGCCAGGGTGTCCACGGGGTGGTGGCACTCATAAAAGACTGAGGATGGGGGAGACTCGCAAAAGCTGCTGGGTCGGCTGTTTGGGCGGGTGATGGGGCTGGGCCGCCGCGAGGAGAAGGACGCCATGCGGCAGGCAAGCGCCGCCAGCGCGCGAGGCCGTCGAGGCAGGGGGCCAACCGACCTCTCGATGGACGAGAAGCTCGAGGCCACCACCAGGCGATGGGCCACGGCGTCGCTCGACCGCGTGGAGGTGTCGGAGTCCGAGGCCCCGCCGAGCCGCGACGGCGTCGGGGCCCGGCCTCCACGCACAGTGTTGAGCACGTTGTGCACGGCGTAGCGCGCCTGGTGGGTACGGATGAACGGGGCCAAGTCGGTGTGCCGAAGGGCAACGAGCGCCAGAAGGCTGAAGCCTTTGTACCCAGGGACCGGCGGCAACTGGCCGACTTTTATGACGGGAACAGTTAGGTCTTTTCTTGGGCCAGTTCCTCTTATGGGAATCTCGGTTGGCACCCAGGGGTTGACCACCCGCACCGGTGCCGCGCTCACTGCCCCGAATTCCCGCTCCATCTCCTTGTCATACACACTGTCGCACCCAAACAACCGGTGCATGGAGCCCCCCTGCTTCCACGTCTTCTTGGTGGCCACACACGGGTACACCTGGCGTGGGTGCAAAATGCGCACCAAGTCGGCACACTCGCGGTACGACGAGTGCCGCGAGTACACCAACTTGACGTCGCACGGGAGGAGCTCGGTGCCGCCGGGGGGCACGAGCCAGTCGCGCCCGTTCATCAGGTGGAGCTCGGTGCCGCTGGAAGTCTTGCCAATGAGCACCAGGCTTGCCCCGTGGAGGGGCACCGGCATGCACACGCCGGCGTAGTCGCGCACGTCCAAGTCAACGCACTGGGCAATGCGCACGGAAAAGCGGTCGACGCAGGCTCGCCCGCACGCGTGGAACCGCCGGCCGTGCTTGGCCCGGAGCGCGCGATCTAGCCGGGCCCCGTGGGCCGACGCCGCCGCGCTCAACACGCCGATGCGGGTGCAAATGGCCGCTGATGCGTGGAGCCGCGCCCCGTCGCCCATGACGAGCGCCCACGCCTCGTCGAACCCGAGCGTGAGGTCGAGGAAGTGATACAGAATCTCGTCGTCTTGTGGGTATGCCTGCAAGAGTTTTGCGAGGGCCGCCGTGCCGTCGCCGTTTGCCGGCACGTCGATGTAGGGCTCGCCGCGGGCCATGAACGAGGTGTCCAAGTACATGGCGTGGAGCTGGCGCTGGCCCGATATGTACGGGAACAAAAAGATGTTTTGGGAGAGCAGCGCCACCCACCAGGGCTCGGCCCGAAGGTCGCCCGTGGCCAAGACGTTGTGCGGACCTTCAACAAGAAACATTGCCAGGCCGGCACAGTGCACCAGGGGCACCAACGTGATGGTGAGGTGGTGCTGGTTGAGTACAACCGCATGCGGGATGCCGTACGCAAGGGGCTTGCACGGGACGTGGGCGTACTTCAGGCTGGCAAGGAGCCGGGCGGTGGTTTCGGAACAGTAGGTGGTTCCCCGCAGGTGTTCGAGACCCACGAGGTGGTCCGCGTGGAAGTGGGTGAGAAGGTGGATCTGCGTTTTGGACGTGTAGCGGTCGACGAAAAGGCCGGGGTACTCGTACACCTGGCCGTGGAACGTTGCCATCGGCCTGCAGAGAATGCGAAAATTACATCAACATGCCGTAGTACTCCACGCGATGATACTTGTGGTAGAGCGGCTCCCACTGCACGATGAAGCGGTTGCTGATTGGCAAGAGCAAGAGGCCCAGCACGCTGAGGCTCCGCACGCGGGCGAGCGACTCGATGTACACGATGCGCGTGGACGCCAACCCGAGGAACTTGAATGCAAAGAGCGTGTATGCTAGGGGCACGCTGGTGCCGGGGCCATTGACAACAAGCACGTCTGGCGGCGACGACTTCCATAGTTGGTGGACCACGCTGGCCAACGAGCGGGCGGTGCTCTTGATGGAGGAGCCAACAGACTCGCCCACGGCCCGCGCGCGTGGGAGCACCATGAACTGGGGAGGGTAGGCCGACTCGACACTCTGCTCAAAGAGCGCCACCTTCTCGAGGGAGGCCACGTCGCCCTCGCCCGTGACCCACGTGCGGTTGTGGAGACCCACGTCGACTTTTTCGAGGAGGCGGAGCATCTCGCCCGTGTGGCCGCCGGACCCAAGAAACACCATGAGCAGTCCGTGGAGCGAGTCGGCCACGGGCTGCGGTTTGGGCGCGGTGTGGAGCGCGGGGAGAATGTATAGAAGCCGGATCACCGCCACGTACACGGGGAATAGGAGGAGTGCCACCTTGATACAGAGCGCAGACTCGTAGTTCATCTTCATGTTTCGCATTACAATTCTACGTCGTCAGTATACCGGGCGCGCCGCCCGGCCGAGCTCGTGTCGCTGTGGTCTTTTTTCGTCGGCGCCGCCCCGCGCTCGGCCAACTGGCGCATCACCTTTTGCACCACCGCGCCCACGCGGCCGGCCTCCTCCGCCGTGCCCAACGGCCGGGGCCGCCCCCACACCACTCTCACAGCACTCTTGTCCACCACCACCATGCCCGGGAGCGCCGACTCTTGGACTTTTGTTGCCGCCGCCTCGGCGGCGGCCCGCGTCGCCATGGTCACGTACCCGCACCGGGCCCTCAGATTCACCACACAGCTCTTGACCCGGCCGTACTGCTCAAACACCTCCTCGACGGCGTATTGCGGCGTGTCCTCCAGTAGGCCAAACACGAAAAACGACGTGATGGAAGCATCGGTGGGTGGTGTGAGCGACCCGCCAAAGGGGAGCTGGTTCACCACCCTCGACACGTCCACCTTGGGCGGCTCCTTCCGCTTCTGCGGCGCCACCACGGTCTTCAGGTTGAACCTGCCCGCCAACTTGGTCAAAAGATCGTGGGTCTTGCCCTCGTCCTTCCTGAACCTGGCCTCCATCTTGTCGGCCATGATCGCCTTCACCTCTCTGTTCTTCGACGAGCCATAGTTGTTTTCAATGCCCGCCATCTTCAATGCGGTGTCTCGAATGTCCAACGGGATGAGATACTTGATGTCAAGCATGCAGCTCTGACAGCAGTTGCGGGCTCGGGCACACGTCTTGCACACCACGGTCTTTTTCGATTTGTTGGCCGCCTGAGAAATGTTCCACCGGTACACATCAAACGGACGTGTGCACACCTTGCACTCTTCGCCGTTGGTCTGGCGAATCATTTTGATGTGGGCATGGTCGCCACAACATAGTTTACAGACTGAGGGGAGGTCCATATATCGCGCGAAGCGCGATGAGATGACCTAAATTAAGATGCCATAAAGATGTCCGGGAAGCTTACAAATAACGGTTCGCCCGCTCTACGAGCCACGACGGACTCGTGTTAGCCAGCTCGGCGCGTTGGCGTCACAATACTCTACAAGTCTTTCCATTGACTATTTCAGTCATTGGCTGATCCTGTTCATCTTCTATCTGTTCTTCTTCTATCTGTTAGTATGAGTATGTCAGGGTTAAAAAGCTCTGCTATGTTTAATCCACACGATGGTTCAGGTGAAGAAATTCATATGGTATCATCAGCCATACTACATACATGAAAAGTTTTGGGTGCGACGCTGGCGAGCCGCGACTTTATACAAGTGGCATGGTTACCCGCCCGTCACTTTTTGCAGCTAGCCCGCACGCCCGCTTCGGTGATGGCTGCGAACAAGAGGGGCTCGCGGGACCACGAGAGAACGCCTGGTGGGCCGAGATGGCCGACGTGCTGGCTAATGAGAGCGTTTTCGTGGTCAATTTGCCGGGCGATTTGGGCCTCCTGCTCGGGCGAAAGGGTGCGTCTTTTGACGGCCTCGGCCACTTGGGTGGTTCTGGCAACCGTGTCGCGGTAGAGGTTGGTGCTTTCGGCCTCAAACACCTGGTTGGGGGAAAAGAAGGCGGCGAGGCGGGCCTCGACGCTCGGCTCGAGGTGGAGGAAGTGCTCCACCACGGCGTCGTCGTCAAAGTGGGTGAAGAACTCTTGCGCAACGAGCGACGGCACCCTGGGTGCGACGCCAAACATCGTGCACAACCCGTGGGCGGCCACAAGGCGGCACTCCTCGTCGTCGACACTCAATGCGGTATGAAGAAGAAGCATGGCGTGCGGGCTGCGTGTTCGCCGGGCGAAAGTGACGAGCGCCCGCGTGGTGGTGAGCTGGATGTCGGAGGGAGTGTCGTCGCCTAGAAGCTCCCTGGCAGCCGCCACGAAGGCGTCGTGGTCGGTGGTGCTCGGGGCAATTGCCTCGAGGGCATCGGCCCGCATCTCGGGGGGGCCGTCCACCTTTATCACCACCCCAGGGGGAACCTGGTGCTTGACCGCCTTGAGGGCTGCCGCCCTCAAGTAGATCCAGTCCGACTGGATGAGGTCACCCACCCGGGCAGCAATACTAGGGGTCATGTGGCCACGGACGGCCTCGATGGCAGAGAGCTGCACTGGAGCAGGCCCTTCCAACGCGAGAAGCGCCACGTCGGTGTACTCGGGGCGGCCTCTGTACTCTCGAAGAAGTACCTTAGTGATGGTCTCGAGGGCGAGGGTGCGGGGGCCGTGAAGGGACGAGTTGGCGAGTCCCTCAATGAGCCGGTGGCCCAATACCCTTAGAATATGCTCTGGCACCGGGGTGGGTAAGGCATCCACCGCCGGTTTCAAAACGGTAAAGTCGCCGAGGAGCAAGTTGTGGTCCACCTTTTTCCTCTCCCTCAATGCAAGCGCTCGGCCGTGGAGTCCGTTGGGCAGGTTCGTTTGTGGCACCTTGCGGATCGTCCGGGCCGCCAATTCCCGAACCTTCCAGTGGGAGTGGCTCAAGCACTGCTCGATAAGCGGCTCAAACTGCGTAAGATCTCCTTCGAGACGAGAAATGATGGTGAGCACGGGGAACACCGCCTCAACATCGCCAGCGACACCCTGCCTCAACTGGCTCTCAAGCAATTCGGCCACCCCGGGGTAGCGGGCAAAGAAGAATTTGGCGGCGGTCGACGCGGGCGTGCCGCCGGAGCGGTTGCTGCCAAAGATGCGGTTTTGGAGGGCGGTGAACAACATCACGGCGCAGTTGCGGATGGCCCATGTTTCGTGGGAAACGTTGGAGAGCGCCAACACAAGCGCATCCTTGGTGTGTTTTGTGGGCTGGAGCTCGAGAAACACCTGTTTCAAGCAGTTGAAGCCGTGCACCTGGGGAATGTCGTTGCGCTCGGGGCCATCGGAGCGATACGGCCTGCCACTGACTTCAAGGAGCCGAGTCACCGCGTCGTCAACAAGGCCTGGGGCCGCGGTAAGAAGCCCCGTGACGAGAAACGGCACGCCGCCCGATCTGCGCAGAATCAACTGCGTCTTGGAGTCAAACAGCGCAATGATGTCCTCGAGCCATTGCTGCGGGTAATGGGCTAGCGGCTCTCGCCCCAAGCACTCCTCACACACCCGGACAAACGACGGGCGGATGGACGAGAGAGCCCCGCGGTGCACCACCGACGCCAACTGGTCCATGAGAAGGTGTGCTGCGGCAAGCACCGCTTCGTCTGCAACAGTTGGGATGATTTCGGCCACCAACGCCGTCAGCTCCTTCACCACCTTCCATGCAAACGTGTATGCTGCCCTGTCGTCGTCCAACGTGAGGAGCAACGGCTTGACGATGAGCCACGCCCGGCGGGCCTCGCCAATGATGTCGTGGGCCGTTGTTCTGTTCTTGAGAATGTACCGAAGCGCGGTGAAGGTGCCGTGGGTGTACTGGCTGGGGCCAATGTCCGCGTGGAGACGGCTCAAATCGTTAAAGAGCTCGTCAATATAGGGTTGGGCGAGAGTCGGGTCGTTCTCGACAAGCACCAGGAGCACTCTGGCCCCCCCGTCGCTCCTCCGTCCACGAAGGTCCGACAAAAGGGGCCACACGTTCGCCTTGATGGCTGAGGCAGAAAGCTTGTCCGTGCGCCTGAGGAGGAGCTCGGCGGCGGCAGTGCGTACATCCTCGTAATTGCTGCAAATGTTGTCGAGCAACAACTCGCTCGGCACGTCCAACGGGAACGCCTCCATGAGACGAAGCGCCTGGGTGATTTGGCCGTACGACGCATTGGGACGAAGCAGTGCCGCCACCTTGGCCGACACATGGGCAAGGAACCCCTGGTCGGAGCCCGAGTCTCGCACGCGGAAGAGGAACTGGCGAAACACCGAATAAAACTCGTTGCGGGTCTCGATGTCGTCGCTGTCGCAAAGAAAGACATCAAGTATGTTGTTGTCGATGAGCTTTTCAAACACTGAAGGTGGCACCCGCTGCCTCTTCTTTTTGCTGCCCACCAAAAGGGCCAATGCTCGGAGCCGGACTCTTGGCGTAGGATGCACGAGAAGCTCCGCCGGCACGTCCGCCGGGAACCCGAGCTCGACGCCCACCTTCATGAGGCCGAGGCGGATGTCCATGTCAGAAAAACGCCCAAGAAATCGGGGGAAGTCTTCTTTGTTCAACACCTTTGGCATGAGGTACACCAACATATGGTCGCGAAGCGAGGCGTCGGCCAATCCCCGCTCGAGCTCGTCCCAGTAGTTCCCCGGCACATGCTGGAACACGGCCACGAACGCCCGGGCCGCCTGGTTGGCCACCATTTGCAGCCGCATGCCCTCGATGCACTGGCGAGCGAATTCGGGCGGCGCCGTCTTCAGCTCCTTGACAAGGTGCTCCATGAGCAAGTAGCGGGTCTTGGCCTGGGGATCAAGCGCCGCCACCACGCCAAGCCACCGGCCAATGGCCGGGGCATCGCACTGGCGAGCGTACCCAATGAGTCGCTGCAACAACTTGGCAAGCGAGTTGGCAAGCGGGCCGGTGCCGCCAACAAAGTCGACGACGTACTGGAAGCAGTGGTTGCTGAGCTCTCGATCAAGCTGCTGACTGGCCTGGGTCGCTCGAAGAAAGAGCATTCCAAGACTGTCACACACCGCCACGCGGCCGGAGTCGGCGCCGGTGGCGGACTGCAAGAGCGTCCACAACTGCCGTCCCCACGCGGGGTCCACCGCCAGTCCCTTGGGGGTATTTCGGAGTGCCGTCTGGATCGACGGTAACGGCATCGCGAAAACTCCTATTTACATACGACACGGACCAATCTCCACGACACGGACCTAATTTCCCACACGGCCACCACCCCTCGAACTTAATACCACCACCCGCCTAGTCCATTCGAGCATCCTGACTTAATAAGTGCAAGACCATGCCCTCGTTGTATAATCTCTACTACCACAGCTTCCCCCACTACATGTTGACCAAGAACGAGCTGATGCTACTCCACATCTTCCTTCTCTCGTTCTTGTTGTTTGTTGGGTACGGGGTTATTCTATACTTGCCGGCCCAACTCAAGTTGGTGTTGGCGCGAGGCTACTACTATTTGTTTGGCACCGACCCCATAGCTCTTCAATAAACGCGTATCATGAAAAGAGGCCCCTCCGCTCCTTTCCGGCCCCCAAGACCGGCGGGGACAGCTACCGAGGTGACGGCACCTCGAGCCAAGCACCCACGAATACAGCCACGAACACAGAGACCAACCAGGGCACCGTCCGAACCTCAAACAACCCAAACACCACAACTTGAAACAATCGAGACAACACCCCCAGGCCAGACAACAGACACCAGGTACCCCGTCCAGTGGCGAAAGCGAAGCACCCGCAAGAACAAGACGTGGGACGGCGACGGGGTGCTTGTGGTTTCCGGCAGCGGGATGGTGTTGCGGGACGACGACGGACGCGTGCTCGGCCGAACGGGCAAGGTTGCCACGGCGGGCGTGGTGGTGGTGGGCGGCTACGAGGTGGAGGTGGACGAGTCAGCGCGTCAGCCAAGCATACGGACGCAACGGGTGGAAGGGCCAGCTCCAGGTGGGCCCAGCCGACCGGTGGTGTCGGTGCTGTCGGTGCTATCGGTGCCGTCCGGCGCGCCGAGAAACGTCGCCCCCCGCGGGGCGCTCGCCCCGAAACCGGACGCACCCGCCCCACGCTCGGCCGAAACGCCAATGGTCGAGCCGTTGGAGCGGCCGCTTCGCCCCCACCAGATCGAAGGGGTCGAGTTCCTCCACGCGTGCCTCGACCGTGGCCACGGGGCCCTCCTCGCCGACGAAATGGGGCTCGGCAAGACCCTCATGACCATCAGTGTTATTTGGGACCGGTTCCGCAGCAAGGCGGTGTCCAAGGTGCTTGTGGCGTGTCCTGTAACTCTCATTGACAACTGGAAGAAGGAGTTCCGCAAGTGGCTCGACATGAACCGGTTCGGCGTGCTTGCCTTCACCAAGGGCAAGACCACCGGGGACATTGTGAGCTTTGGTCGCACCAAGGTGTACCAGGTGCTCATCATGGGCTACGAGAAGATCCTCAGTTGTCAGGAGGAACTTTCCAAAGTGCCGTTTGACCTCTTGGTGTGTGACGAGGGGCATCGTTTGAAGAGCAGTCTGAACAAAGTGCTCAAGGCGCTTGAACGGCTTGACATCCCCCGCAAAATCCTTCTCACCGGCACCCCCATCCAGAACGATCTCACCGAGTTCTACAACATCATCAACTTCATCAACCCCGGGGTGCTCGGCACGTACGCGCAGTTCCAGAAGACGTTTGTCGTGCCCATCCACCGGCTGCGAGACGTCAACTGCAGAAACAAGGACACCATCGACCGCGGCACCGACGCCAGCGCCCGGCTCGTGCTGCTCACCAAGAGCTTCATCTTGCGCCGGACGGCCAGCACCATCGCCGCGTATCTTCCCGCCAAAACGGACTACGTGGTGTTTGCCAAGCCCACCAAGCTCCAGGTGGAGTTGTTTGAGCAGATTCTCGAGTCGAGGGCGTTCAACACCGCCATGAACAACGACACCTTGGCCCTCATCACCCTCTTCAAGAAGCTCTGCAACTCCCCCAGGTTGGTGCAAAAGGACAAGCTATTTGTGGATCTTGTCGGCCCCGCCGACGGCTTGGCGCAGGCCTCGGCCAAAGTCAACGTGCTCATCCCCATGTTGGTGGAGTTTTCCAAGCTCGAAGCCAAGGTGGTGCTCGTGTCCAACTACACCCAGACGCTCGACTTGCTCCAGGAGATTGTCGAAAAACTCAACATGTCGTTTCTTCGGCTTGACGGCTCGGCGCCCAACAACGTGCGGGACTCGTTGGTGACCAACTTCAACAAGTCCCCGGTGCAGGTGTTTCTCCTCTCGGCCAAGAGCGGCGGGGTGGGGCTCAATTTGGTCGGCGCCGCCCGCCTCGTTCTCTTTGACAACGACTGGAACCCGCTGGTGGACCTCCAGGCCATGGCGCGGATCCACCGCGACGGCCAGCGGCACCCGGTGTTCATCTACCGCATCCTCACCACGGGGTGCATCGACGAAAAGATCTTCCAGCGGCAGCTCATGAAAAACAACCTCAGCTCCACCTTCCTCGACGGGGCGCAGGGCGCCAACAACGTGTTTGACATGGACGACCTCAAGGACTTGTTCACCATACAAAAGGAGACGGCTAGCAACACCCATGATCTCCTCGGGTGCACGTGTGAGGGATTGGGCCACACCACCGTGGTGGAAGAAGAACCCGAGTCGGACGACTCGCCGGCGTCGTCGTGGATGTCGGCGCTCGAGTACAAGGACGCCGGTCCGGTCAAAAAGAAGGTGTCGATGCAACATGCCCTCGCGGAGTACCAGCACTTCACCCCGGGCCACGACGTGGGCGACGCCGTGCTCAACGCCATCATGAACAAGACAAGGGCCGTCACCTACATTCTTCGCAAGCACTCCCCGAGCCCGTTGCCGGATAGCGCCAATGACAACTAATATATGCTGTAATGTCTATCGAACTCCCCTAAGGCGAGCCTCCGCTGCACGGGCCCGCTGCTCTCGCATGAGACGCATGCGCTGGTCGTCGCTCAACCCGCTGGTGCTCGGGATCAGGCCCAGCAACACCCCCGACGACTTGACGGTGGGCTGCTTGAGCTCCAAGTCGGTTTTCTTCGCGAGCTCCTCCTCGATGAGACGACGCTTCTCCGCCGTCTCCCGCTGCCGCTGCTGCTCGTCCTCCTTGACAAACTCCTCCTTCAGCTTGGCCTTGCCCACATGGGCCGCCAGCCAGTCGCAGTGGTGCTCGCCGAGCGAGTGGCGGGCCGCCTGGAATGCCCGCCGCACACTGGCATCGCCAAGGTCCCACGGCGTCTTGCCAAACTGGTTGGTGACGGTGGGGTCTGCTTTGAGGTTCACAAGGAGAATCTGCACCATGTGGTGGAGGCCCTGCGACGCGGCGTAGTGGAGGGGGGTCGGGTGGTGGATGTAGGCTTTGACGGGTTCCAAAGCCATGTTAGGGGATAGCTTGTTCTTCTTGAAGTACGCAATCACCAAGGGCGCCTTCGACTTGCGTAGCAACGCCACGAGCTCGGCCGTGTGCGTCTCCTCGGGCGTGGGCGGGGCCTCGGGGGCGGGGGTGGTCGACGGCAGTTTGCTCTGTTTGGCCGGTTTCGCCTTTTTATCCACCTTGGGCACGTCCACCACACTCATGTACGTCAAGTTGACCCACGCCTTCTTGAGCTCGCTCTTGGTGGCCCGCTTCGTGGTGAAGGGGAAACCCCGGATCCGCGGGTCGTTGTTGGCAAGCACCGCCCCCTCGTACCCCACGAGGATCTTGCGGTTGCTTGCGCCGTTGGCACGAATGTAGATGCTGTCACACTGGTCGAGGTGGTGCTTCCACTGGGCGAGAAGCTCCCGTACTTCTTTGATGAGCGCCTGCTCATTATACCGACGAATGCTCGACCCCGCCGAGTTGGCCTTGCCCCGGGCGTTGTCACTGGCACTCTGCGAGCCGCCCTGTTTGCGTCGAGTGGTGTACCGGTGGAACGTCTTGCTGTCAAGCACATCCACCTGCTGTTCTTGCCGTGACTCCTTGGCGTTGACGTTTCCCTTGATGTTCTTGCGTTTATGCGAAACAATGGCGCCAGCAAAGTGGCCGCCGCCAATCATGAACAAGGCCGAGATCTTCCCCCCAGCCTGGCCAAAGTCCCCGAGCGCCTGCTGCGGTGACTCAATCTGTGCCGAGGTGAACACCGCCTTGTAGATGCCAAACGCCTTTCCTTCGGGTAGTAGCGACGACTTGAAGAGAAGAAACGCCAGTCTGGTGTTTAAGTGGCTCACCACATCGTCAAGATCCACCTGCTCCACGAGGGTCTCGAGCTCGTCCTCCAGCTCCGAGCCCGAAAGACTCTCGATCGACTGCTCCTCCACCATGCGGTCGAACTCGTCTTCGGTGAGCGGCGCCTGCCCCCTCACCTGGCGCTTGAGGTTGAGCCGGTGCAAGTCGCTTTTGTAGTGGGCTCGGTCCTGGTGCACCGAGATATGGCACGCACTGCACTCCCCACTGAGGATCTCGGGCTCGGGGGTGGGGGCCCGGGGCTCCGCCACCACCGTGGTGGCCAGGTCAAAGTACATGAGCTCCAACGACGCCGCCACGCCGGGCGCCATCTCGTAGAGGTAGGTGTCGTTTCGGTCAATCATACCGAGTGCGCATCGCCAGTTGCTCTTTATAGTGTGGGTGAGTCACGACACAAATCGTTAGTCATCTACATGGCTCAGCGTATGTACATTGTGCTAGGGTTGGTACGATGGCCTCGAGGGTCCATGCACGGCGTCGTTCTTCTCTCGTATGGTCAACTTTTCACGTATGGCGTCTCAAGATTTCTTGTATGGCATCGCTCCTTCGTCTCTCTGCCATCACCATCACTGGGACCCAAATCTGTGACACTCCTTCAAGAAGTGCTCAATCTTCTCTGGCTTCATGAACGGATGAGTTCCATGGCCAAAGTTGATGATGTAGTTTTGCTTTCCTCCGCCAAACCCCTTAATCATCTTCTCCACCTTCTTGCTGATGACTTCGTCGGATCCATAGATAGTACCCGGGTCCAAGTTACCCTGGAGAGTCACTCTTCTGCCGTTCACCACATTCACCGCATCCTCTGGCCGGTAGAGCCAGTCCAACGACACCACGTCGTAGCCAGACACACACAAGTCCTCCAAGGCGTACCACGCCCCCTTGGCAAACACCGTGAGGGGGATGTTCTCCGTGATGCCAAGCTCAGCGAGACGCCGGGGGAGCTTGTCGGAAATCTGACGAAGATAAGGAAGCGAGAACTCCTCGAACTCGGCGGGGCCGAGCTCGCCGGCCCACGACTCAAACACCTGGAGCATCTGCGCTCCGGCAACCACCTGCTGGGCCAAGAACTCCACGCACGCATCGGTGATGGCCTGGAGCAACTGGTGCGCCGAGTCAGTATACTCGTAGAGCCACTGCTTGGCAAACCGGAACATCTTGCTTCCTTGTCCCTCGGTCATGTACACGAGCAACGTCCATGGGGCTCCCACAAACCCGAGCAAGGGCACGCGGCCGTCCAACTTGGTTCGCGTCAACGTGATGGCCTTGTACGCCCACGCCAACTTCTCCTTGACGTCTGGTTTCAAGTCGATTTTGGTAAGGTCCTCGGGCTCCCTGAGAGGCTCTCTAAACACCGGGCCCTTGCCCTCGATCATGTCGATCTCGAATCCCATGGCCTGGGGAATCACCAAGATGTCACTGAAGATAATCGCCGCGTCAATCAACCCGTCAAAGTGGTTGATGGGCTGGATGGTGATTTCACTCGCCACCTCGGCGTCCTGGCACGTTTCAAAGAAATCACGCCCGCCTTTGGCCTCATGGTATTCGGGAAGGTATCTTCCCGCCTGTCTCTAATTGTTAGCATACTAAATTGGTTGTAGTTTTCATACCATTATCCAGATGGGGGGCCGCTCCACACGCTCACCCCGGGCAGCACGAAGAATCAAGTCATTCTTCAACTTGGGGAAATCAACCATGCTGAGCAATGGAAAATCTCCCGCGCCCGTCACGTGTGGGGTCTGCACGCCGCACGTGATGGCCCGATTAGGCACCTCGCTTTCCTTCCTGAGCGACAACTACATTTCATCCCATGTCTGACCCCGAAGCCGGCTCGACCCACCTGGCCAAGAACGTGGTGGAGTCCCGCCCCAACATCTTTGTTCGCTTCGTGCGACTGGTGTTTGGGTACCGCAAGACGTCCCTCACGTTGTTTGTGTTCTTATCGGTGGTTGCCACGGTCTTGTTGTCATGGTACGACAACACCTTGCGGTACCTGGTGGCATTGCCAACAACCAAGTTGGAGAAGAAGGTGTTGGATAGCTCGTGGCTTTCTCTTCAGGAGATTGCCCGCTACCCCCACACCTACACCTCCGAGTACAATGACTATGTCCACGATCTCCTCGAGGACGAAATCACCCAATTGATCGAGGGCGTCGACTACGCCGAGTACGACAACGACCTCAACTACACCAACAACGTCGTGTTCAAGACAAAGTACTTGAATTACGACAGTGTGTCCTACTACGAAAGCAACAACCTTGTTGTGCGGCTCAACGGCACCAAGCCCGAGCTCCCCGCGTTGTTGCTCAGTGCCCACTTTGACTCGGTGCCCAGCAGCTACGGTGTCACCGACGACGGGTTCGGCGTGGCCACGCTCCTCGGGTTGTTGGAGTACTTCACCGCCAAAGGTGTGGCTCAGCCACAGCGAACCATTGTGTTCAACTTCAACAACAACGAGGAGTTTGGCCTCTACGGCGCCACGGCGTTCTTGTCGCATCCCTGGTTTAAGCAGGTGCGCTACTTCCTCAACCTCGAGGGCACCGGCGCCGGGGGTAAGGCGGTGTTGTTCAGAGGCACCGACTACGGCATCATCAAGTACTTCAAGAGTGTGCGGTACCCCCACGGCACTTCGCTCTACCAGCAGGGGTTCAACAACCACCTCATTAGAAGCGAAACCGACTACAAGGTGTACAAGGAAAAGGGCGGCATCCGTGGCTTGGACCTTGCCTTCTACAAGCCCAGAGACATCTACCACACCGCAGGAGACAACATCAAGAACGTCAACAGCCTCTCGTTGTGGCACATGCTCTCCAACTCGTTGGACTTTGCCAATGCCATCGTCCAGGGCCCCATCGACTTGGACGATGAGTACCTCGACTCCGACTCCTTCAACTTCAACCACGAGTTCTCCGCGTACGCCAGCTTCCTCAACTTCTTCTTTGCCTTCCCGGTGTCGCAGGTGGTGCTCGTGAACATCGTGGCGTTGATCGTGGTGCCGGTGGTGTCGTTCCCCCTTCTTCTTTTTGTCGTGTACCGAAAGAACTGGGACGTCAACTTCCTCAACTTCGTCAAGTTGCCCTTGTCGTTGGCTGCGTCGGTGCTGGTGTTGAACGTGTTCTCGTCGTTGGTCTCCACCATCAACGAGTACCTCCCCAACTCCTCCTTCAACTCCGTCATCAGCTTGTACTTTGCCCTGTTCCTCCTTCTTAACTATCTTGTTCTCAATGGGCTCAACTACCTCTTCAGAAAGTACAAGGGCGTCAACCACGACGAGAAGCTCGTTGTCATTATCGAAACGTCCTTCTTGTACTGGGTGGCGTTGCTCTACTCCACCGTCAAGCTCTCAAAAAACAAGATTGGCGACGACCACACGGGCGAGTTCCCGGTGTTGTTGCTCTTCCTCTTGCAGTCGCTCGGGGCGATTTTGGGATTGGTGGGCTGGACCTTCCGCAAGTCCGCGGCCAAGGACGACTCGCCCGAGGCCCAGCCCTTGTTGGACTCGTCGTCGGCAAACTACGGCTCCGACGCGCAGCCCTCCCACGCGCTGACGTCGTCGCTCTTGTCGGAGGTGTCGCAGTCGTCGTTCACCAAGTACTTTAGTTACGACTGGTCGCTCCAGTTCCTCTTGGTGGTGCCTCTTTCCTCTCTCATCATCTTCAACTCGGGCGAGCTTGTTTTGGATGGGATCACAAAGTCCATCCAGGAGTCGTTGAAGGCAGAGCAGTTGATTTACCGCTTCATCAAGCTCTTTGTGGTGGTGTGGGCCATCCCCTTCCTCCCCTTCATCTTCAAGATCAACCGCTTGGTGGTGATTGCGTTGGTCCTCCTTGTTCTCCAGGGCCTCTTTGTCGTGCTCTTTGCCGAGCCCTTCAGCCTGGTCAACCCATTGAAGTTGCGTTTCATCCAGTCCATCGACTTGTCGGCCACTCCATACACCAACAAGGTGCTCGTCACCGGCAGAGACACCTCGGTGGTCAGTGACGTGTTGAAGGATCTCCCCTCATTCAAGTCGTCGGGGGCCGAACTAGAGATCGAGAGTCTCGGCGACGGCGTCAACCGCTACTCCTACGACAGCGCCCTCGTGCCTAAGATTGTTCCCGGCTACAAAGTCGAGGACCTTCTCGACATCGAAGTGCTCAAAAACTCCTCTTCCAACACCGACTACCCCTTTGCATTGTTGTCCGGAGAAATTAGAATCAACGTGCCCAAGAACCGCAACGTCAAATTGAACTTCAACATGTCGCAGGCCGCCTCCAAGGTGGCGCTGGCCAAGTACACCGACACCCCGGTCAAGACCATCATCATCTACGCCGATGACGACGTCGACAACGAGTCGCTCCACGGAAGAAGCATCCCCGAGGGATTCTCCAAGGACAAGCACGGCAACTACATCTTCAAGGACTTGAGTGGTATCGACGAGCTTCAGCTCAACAAGTTGGACTGGGACAAGTCGTACCACATCGGGTTTCAGTGGGTGCCCCTTGTGCTTGACTTGGATGAAGACTACGCCCAGGTCCAACTCAACAAGCTTGGCGTGAAGGTGCAAAGTTACTGGAGTGACTTGGGCTTCCTTGCTGAGAAGAAGCAGGTGAAGGAGAGAATCCCCGCGTACGACGAAGTGCTCCATTACTCCCCCAACTACATCAGCTGGGCCAACCAGGACCGCGGGCTTGTGTCCGTGTCCAAGTATCTTGAAATTTAGTACACCATAATACCATATTTTTAGAAGATTGGGTGCAAAAATAATGCGAATTCTGTGGATTGAACACAGGACCTCCAGATTAACTGACCGAAGTTGACTTCAGTCTGGCGCTCTCCCGACTGAGCTAAATCCGCGTCGAACCCACGGCGGGAGTCGAACCCGCAATCTTTTGATTAGAAGTCAAACGCGTTAACCATTACGCTACGCAGGCGTTCGATGACAAAAAGGGGGGTGGATCCAACCAGTGGTGGCTGAGACAAAGGCTATATCAACACGAGTGAAACTAGGGTTCTTGTTCACGGATACATTTCGCGCTCTGGAGATACCAGTATTCTCTCTTCATTTTCTTGTTTTCACAGTTTCGTCATCTTCTCAGAACTCACTCACACTTTTCGTAAATTTCGTGGTTTTGCAGCTTTTTCGCAAAAGCTCACTTCTCCCATTGCAACCATGATCGTCTTCTTTCTTCTCGGCCTTTGTATGGCCCTCAATCCCATCACCACCCACGGGCGTTACTTCATCGACAGCGTGACCGACGAACCAGTATGTACCAGCTTCACCGATTGACTAACAAGTTTTACATCAAGGGCGTGGACTACCAGCCAGGCGGGCTGTCGTCTGTTTCGGAGCAGAAGGATCCCCTTTCTGATCCAGATGCTTGTGCCCGAGACATCCTCATGTTCCAGTACCTCGGCATCAACGTATGTATGTGAACCCTCGGCCCGCTAACCAGACCATACGCATCTATTCCATCAACACCGATCTCAACCACGACTACTGCATGTCCTTGTTGGCGAAAGCGGGGATCTACCTTGTGCTTGACGTCAACTCTCCATTACCATTCCACCACCTCAACCGATACGAACCGTGGACAACTTACACCCCGGAGTACTTGGCAAACGTGTTCAAGGTGGTGGAGCAGTTCTCGCACTACAACAACACCTTGGGCTTCTTTGCCGGCAACGAGGTGGTGAATGATAATCTTTCCGCAAAGGTATGTGTACCAAGACTCTGGCACGACTAACATAGAACTCCCCCATCTACGTCAAAGCATTGGTGAGGGACGTCAAGAGGTACATTTCCACCAACTCGCCCAGACCCATCCCCGTGGGATATCTGGCTGCAGATGACTTGTTGTACCGGACGTCGTTTTCCCAATACTTGGAGTGTGTGGATGAGCTGCCCTTGGACTCGGTCGACTTTTATGGTGTCAACTCGTACCAGTGGTGTGGAGAGCAGACCTTTTACACCAGCGGATACAACTTGCTTGTCAGTGACTACAGTCTGTATAACCGACCGGTCTTTTTCTCGGAGTACGTTTCTCATTTTTCGCAGCAATACTGACTAGATACGGGTGCAACGAGGTGCGGCCTCGCTTGTTCGATGAGGTGCAGGCGCTCTACTCCACTGACATGATTGATGTTTTTAGTGGCGGCTTGATCTATGAGTACTCACAGGAGCCCAACAACTACGGGTTGGTGGAGATAGACTCTAATGGCAACGTCAAGCTTCTCCCCGACTTCCTCGCCCTCAGGAACCAGTTTGAGACCCTCCCTCAAATCGACTATGTTCACGTAGCCAAGGCCATGAAGAAGAACGCCAACGACATCCAGGTCAAAATGACCACCCAGAAGTACGGGCTCCCCAAGTGCGAGGAAAACTACCCCAACTTGGATATCTCCAACGGGATCCCAAAGTCCCAGGGATCCGAGTTGATTGAGTCGGGAGTGGCCGTGACCAAGGGTAAGAACATCCCAACCAAGGATGAGATAGAGGTGAAGCAGAAAATCACCGGCGTCACGGGCGACCCGTACCCCACCAAGGTGCTCCGCTTCAGCGGCACCCTTTCGAGTGATAAGCATGAGAGTGCCATTGACCAGATCAACTGTACGTATAATGACTTGGAGGACATCATTGGAGATCCGTCTGACGAGGCCACCAGTCTAAGCACGGACGGCGAGAGCCGCAGCCCCATCATGGTGGTCATTCAGAGGTTTGCCAAGCTCTTGCAACAGCTCTACAGAACGGTGGCCAGCAGATTTTCCGAATGAGTACGTATCTCTGAGAGCTGCACTCACTAACAGAAGCGGCGTCGTTGTTTGCGCCCGACTCCAAGCGAGCACTTTATGTGATGATTGTCGGGTGGCTTGTTCTAAGGGTGATGCTCAGCTTGGCCTAGCCTGTCTTCTCACGGACAAACACCGCATTGTGTTCGTGGTCAAGGATACGCACGTTACACTTGGCTTCGGCGGTGAGCAATGGCGCAAGCAAGTACGACCACTCGGTGCGGTTGAGCGAAACCACCAGGCGGTCGCTGGAGTCAACGTCCTCAAGCAGTGCTCTTTGACCACACTTGATACAGGTGTGGGTGACGACGCCACGGTTTCGTAGCACGATGGTGAGACTGGGGATCTGGGCGAGGTAGCCGAGGAAGAGGCGGAACCGGTCCTGCGGGCTCTCGATCCAGTTGTCGTCGAGTTCTTCCTGGGTGGGGGCGTGTACATTGTGCACATGCCCGTAGGAATCAAAGAGGTCGAAGTTGACGAGGGTGAACTCGCGGAGCGTGTTGTACCCGCCGGTCCCCGAGCAGATGAGCTTGAAGAAGTTGTTATAGCGAAGAAAGTTGAAGTGTTTCTCCTCGGCATCGGTGACGGACTTTTCGTAGAAGATGCGGGAGTCGAGGTCGAGCACGAGTTTTTGCAACCGGTTGTTGGCCTTGAATAAATCAATGAGCGACAAGTCCTGGCGCGTGTGAAGCCGGAAGAGCTCCAAGGTGGTGGTGTATGCAAACAACTCTGAGGGGGCCCGCTTCTTGACGGCCTTGCGGGAGTCCACGAACGAGCATGAGTTCAACGATACTCTTTCACACGCCGTCTTCTCGGGAATATTCAACTCGGTGATTTTGCCCTCGTTGATGACAAAGTTGTGGAGCTCAAGCAGGTGGATGATGTCGAAGGTGTTGAAGATTGACGATACGTGGGACGCCTTGAAGGAAATGGACCACCCCGACTGGGCGCGGAGCACGAGCCGTCGTAGCGACCGGCTCTGCTTGGGGCGGCGTAATTTGAAGTGGGACACGAGCTCGATGGCATCAGAGAAGGCGAACTGCGGGGAGATTTCGCTTATCACAATGGTTTTGACGCCGTACGAGACTTTGAGCAACGCCTTGAAGCACTCGATAAAGTGGTGGTACCGCTGGAGCTGCACGCTGCTCTTCCCTCCCTCCACGGTGTACGAACCCGCCACACTGGTTTTGAACCGCGAGTCGTCGCTGGAGGGGGGGTTGACGATGTGGATCGACTCGATGTAGTTGATTTTGGAACTGGGCTCCGACGGGAGGAACTTCCTCATCAGCCCCACGGCTAGATGGGCCAGGCTGAAGCGCTCGAACTGGAAGAGCCGGTTGAAGGTGAGGTGTTTGTAGAGAAATGCTTTGCTCACCACCTGGTTCAATTTGGAGCATGTGAGGGCGAGGTTGGTGAGACACGAAGGGTCCAGGGCCACGTTTTCGATGATGTTGCAGACGATCTCGTACGGAAGGGAGCAGATGTTGAGCGGCGGGTACTCGATCTCCTTTTGCTTGCGGGTAATGGGCCGACGGCGGCCCATCAATTGGTAGCGTTTCATACGGGGAAATTTCTTGTGGTGTATCTCAGAACATCAGGCGGCTGAATAGAGTGCGTGCAGGCACACGAGATGCGAAAGAACAAGATAGGCGCGCGACCCGACCCGAACTTACTGCGATGGCTGAGGATCAACGGGTGCTCTTGGAGCAGTTGATGGGTAAAGATGCCATGATCTCGCCGGTGGTGCGACGCCGGGATCCCGACATGACTTCCAATTGGGTGTGCAAGAGTTTTTTGGTGGGCACCTGTCCTCACGATTTGTTTGTTGGGACGAAACAAGATATGGGCAAGTGTCCCAAGCTACATCTTGAAAAGCACAAGATGGAGTACGAACACCGGAAGCAGCAAGGCGAACAGTTTCCTCAGTTTGAACAGGAGTACTTCCAGCACCTCAAGTCATTCCTTAGTGATTATGATCGCACCATTGCATTGGCGATGAGAAAGTTGGAATACACCCCAGAAGAAAAGGCCAAGATCGCCGAGGTGACGCTGGAGCTCGAACGCATAGATACTCGCATTGGGGTGATGACCCAGGAGATCGATCACCTCACCAACCACCACCAAAGTACCAAAAGTCTCGAGCAAACCATCAAGCTCAACCAACTCTACCAGCAACGCAAGGGAGTCGCCGACAACGCGCGGGACGTGGCCGCTAATATCCGGCAGTCGGCCCAACAGAAGCTCCAGCCGTGCGAGGCGTGTGGGGCGTTCCTTTCTCGACTCGATAACGACCGTCGGTTGGCCGATCATTTCGTGGGAAAAATCCACTTGGGATTCGTCCAGATGAGACTGGAGTACGACAAGCTCAAGGACCGGTTCAACACCAGCACATACTCTGCATACAAGTGAATATACTTATCTACTCTGTTTTCTTGTCCTCCTTGACAACCTTCTCCTTGGAGACGTAGCCCAACGCACTCAATCTGTCGGACAAAATGGGGTGCGAGTGGTGGTACGACGAGTACAACCAGTCGGCGTCCATGGTGGACAAGTTTTTGCTCAACAACTTGATCAAGGCGCGGGACAAGTCGTCCGAGTAGCCGTGCTCCTGGGCAAACGCATCGGCCTCGTACTCGTTCTTTCTGGTCAAGAGATTGTTGGCGAACTTGAAGATTGCCTCGAAGGGGGAGAAGAGGTCGCCAAAGAGCAACAACCCAATGAGCGTGGGGTGGACGTCAATGAAGCCAAACGATCTGTACAACGACTTGTTCTTGATGAAGCCCGAGAAGAGAAGGAACATCAGGAACAAGTGGGTCTGCACAAACGCAATCAACTGGATCAAGTGGTTCAACTTCCAGTGGCCGAGCTCGTGGGCCAACACCGCCACGGTCTCGTCCACACTAGCAAACTCGATCAAGGTGTCGTACAACACGATTCTCTTTTTCCATGGCAACCCCGTGAAGTAGGCATTAGAGTGGGAGGATCTCTTAGAGCCGTCAATGACAAAGAGCTCCGACAAGGGGAACTTGTGTTGGGACGCGAGGTTCTCGATGGCGGTCTTCAACTCGCCATCCTCAAGAGGGCTGAACTTGTGGAACAAGGGCTCGATAAATACAGGGAACAACGTCATGGCGGCCAACATCACTCCCAACACAAACAAGCACGTGTAAAAGATGAACGCATCGCCATACTTGTCAATGATCTTCAAGATACCAGCGAGAGCCCCACCCGAGATGAGCGAGCCCACAATGTGCAGCTTGATCTGATCCAGCACCCACAAGCCCACGGTGGACTTGTTGAAGCCGTACTTCTCCTCCAAGACAAAGGTGGAGTAGTAGTCCAAGGGAAGCGACACCACCAACTGGCTGACGCTAAAGATGTACACGAAGATCAATGAGTGGGTGATGATGCCGCCCAAGAACTGAGGCAAGTATGGAGCGGCCTTGGACAACACCCCGCCGGCAATGGACCAGATGCGGGGCAAGAGGTCGAATTTGATGACAGCAAGGTTGGACAATAAGTTGACGGCATCCGACACGAACCCGAATCTGGCCTTGGCTCTCGAGTAGTCTTGCGACTTGTCAAAGGTTTGCTGAGGAACCTCGGCCTTGAGGGTGATTGGTGGAGATCTTCTCTTCAACACCTGGTACTGTCTGTAGGCGATGTAATTTTCAAAGAGGAACTTTCCCACCGTCAACGAAACAATGACGGTCTTCCAGTTGATGCGTGTATCGTCGAGAAACGATAGCGCCTGGTTAGTACGAATTGGTTGGGGGTGGACATACCGATGCTAAAGAAAGAGCCATGTGTCTAATTCGCGTTCAGTGAATATTTAATTCATACGTAATGTTTTCTTTTAAGCATTGGACGGGGTCCAATGGGACTTGCCTGGTCCAGGAGAATATCTAAAATGCTTACTTAGCCTCGGCAGCCAACTTCTCAGCCTTGGCAACGACATCCTCGATACCACCCACCATGTAGAAGGCGTTCTCGGGCAAGTGGTCGTACTTACCAGCCAACACCTCCTTGAAGGATCTGATGGTGTCCTCCAATCTCACCAATCTACCCTCGATACCGGTGAAAACCTCGGCCACGGCGAATGGTTGGGACAAGAATCTTTGGATCTTACGAGCTCTCTCGACGGTCAACTTGTCGGCCTCGGACAACTCATCCATACCCAAAATGGCAATGATATCTTGCAAAGACTTGTAAGCTTGCAAAGTTTGTTGAACGTTGGTGGCAACGTCGTAGTGCTCTTGACCAACGACGGAGGCGTCCAACAATCTGGACTTGGAGTCCAATGGGTCCACAGCGGGGTAGATACCCAACTCAGAGATACCTCTGGACAACACGGTGGTGGCGTCCAAGTGAGCAAAGGTGGTGGCTGGGGCAGGGTCAGTCAAGTCATCGGCAGGCACGTAGACGGCTTGCACGGAAGTGACGGAACCCTTCTTGGTGGTGGTAATACGCTCTTGCAAAAGACCCATATCAGTAGCCAAGGTTGGTTGGTAACCCACAGCAGATGGAATACGTCCCAACAAGGCAGACACCTCGGAACCGGCCTGGGTGAATCTGAAAATGTTGTCAACGAACAACAACACGTCCTGACCCTCCTCATCTCTGAAGTACTCAGCGATGGTCAAACCAGTCAAGGCCACTCTGGCTCTGGCTCCTGGGGGCTCGTTCATTTGACCGAACACCAAGGCCACCTTGGAGTCACCCTCCAAGTTGATGACACCGGTTTCCTTCATTTCACGGTACAAATCGTTACCCTCTCTGGTTCTCTCACCGACACCGGTGAAAACAGAGAAACCACCGTGGGCCTTGGCAATGTTGTTAATCAACTCTTGGATGAACACGGTCTTACCGACACCGGCACCACCGAACAATCCAATCTTACCACCTCTGGCGTAAGGGGCCAACAAGTCGACAACCTTGATACCGGTCTCCAAGACTTCAGCAGCAGTGGATTGCTCGACGAAAGCTGGGGGGTCGGCGTGGATGGGGTTTCTTTGCTTGGTGTTGATGGGGCCTCTCTCGTCAATTGGGTCACCAGTGACGTTGATGATACGACCCAAGGTCTCACGACCAACGGGGACAGAGATTGGAGCTCCGGTGTCGTTGACGGGAGCACCTCTCACCAAACCTTCAGTACCATCCATGGCAATGGTTCTGACGGTGTTTTCACCCAAATGTTGAGCAACCTCCAAAACCAAGTCTTGGTCTCCGTTCTTCAAGGTCAAGGCGTTGAAGATGGCAGGGAGGTTACCCTCCTCGAATTGAACATCGACAACGGCACCAATGACGGCTCTGTAATGTTAGTATATGTGGAGGTCGTTCCCCATGTGCGAAAATTTCGGCTCGCCGAAAAATTGAAAAATTTCATTGGACGAGAACAAACAACGCCAATTTGATTGGGAAATGCTCAATTGAGGCCGGATCTTGCAACAAGTGGATCATAACGTAGGCACCAACTCGCGGATGTGCTGTATGCGATGGATCAGCCAATTGGGTAGGCTCCGACCGTGTCAGCCAAGTGTAAGAATCAACACTTGTTTACACCAATTGTGTGGGGCTCTCCCATGCTTGATCGAGCTCAACTGTGTTGTCTTTTTCCTTTCATGGGGAATTGATTCAAAGTGTTGGTACATACCTGACCTTACCAGCAGCTGGAGCGGCAGAGGCCAAACCTCTGTTGAAAACAAAGTTCCGCTTGGCAGCAGTGAAGGCGTTGCGGGACGCAGTGTTGAATAATCTTGGAAGAACCATCTTCTAAAAGAAAGACTCTAACGGATTCTGTTTATTCTGAAAGAAAAAGGAAAGGGCGAATCTTGGATTATATTTCTCCAGCGAGCGTCCGCGCCAGGCCCAGCGTTAGCGTTGGTGTGCACCCATTTGTTTCGCACACAAAAGGCCGCTGGCCAATGAGCGCGCGCCGTTGCCACGCTCCTCACTCTCCGGACTGGACTATGGGGTTTTATTGGGCAGCGCGCGCGGTTACCCGCCCCGGGGACCCGGGTGCAAAAAGCTCCACGCCTGCCACCAACCAAGGGTTCATGTTCATTAAATCATTGCCTTACACTCGTCCAAGAACTGCTTCATGGCAGACGGGTACGTCTCGTAGACGAGCGTCAGCCGCGGCGTGATGTGCGGGCCGCTGCACTCGAGGCAGAGCCGCACCCACTCCTTCTCGTTGAGCGCCTTGAAGGTGCTGTTGTGCTGCACCACCGTCATCTTGCCGATGCGCCGCTCAGAGCCGTCGGGGTCGGCCCGTTGTAGACGCGTGCTGCGGCGGCGCTTGTCCGCCGGGGGCTCGGCCCTGGTTCTCTTGCGGCCAGACTCTCTGGCGGATCGTATAAGCTCGTTCATCTCCTCGAACTCGGGGCGCTTGAGACCCGACAGGGTCACGTCATCGAGTTTATTCGCCGATTGGGTATTGGCCACTTCCTCGGCGTGGTGGCTGCTGACAATTGATTTCTCCTCGTAGGGCGACGACTCGGGCGTGAGCAATTGGCTGATGGAAATTTTCGAAAACACCTCCTGCTTGATCTCCGGGGTCACCGGTGGCGACACCAGTCTCTTTGCTTCGCCAAAGTCGTGCTTCTCATTATTCACCATGATGTACTGGTACGACACATGGGTGCGACAGATGTCACAGAGGGGCTCGTCGTCGCCGTCGTCCTCGACGCCAAGCTGTTCTGTTTCGAAGCTGCGTTTCTTGAACACCTTGGGTTCGTGTTTGATGGTGAGGTTGGTCTTGTCCAACTTCCCAAGGAGTTTCTCCTGAGCAGAATAAAACCTCTCGAACACCCCAACGCACCGCACAAAGAGCCCCTTGCGCTCGGGCGTGAGTGACGCCGGGTCACTTTTGAATCTCTGGAGAATGTTCTCCACAAGCTGGAAGTGATTGAAAACGTTCTCCTTCTTGATGAGCCGGTAGTCGTGCACCGACTTTTCGCCAAACTCCATCCACTGGTCCATGGTGAAGTTGACCGCCTCGTTGAAGTTGAAGCCACAGTTGAACCCGGCATGGTAGACTCGTGGGTACGTGATGACAAACTCGTTGGGCTGTTGGTCCACGTAGATACACGGAATGCCGTTCTTGACGAGCGTCATGGGCGACATGAGCGTCACCAACTGGTGAAGCAAGTCCGGCTGCCGCTTGAACAAGTCGGGAGCACAGCTCTTCATGAGGTGCTCGAACTTGTCGGCATATTCTGAGGGGATGCCGTACCACTTCTTGGTGGCGCCCATGTGACAGTAGTTGGCCAGCATGGTGTAGTGATCCTCCACGTGCCAGCAAAAAGTCGAGAGAAGTGACCCGATGTAGATCCACGGCACCGTCATGCCGGAGATCGAGGTGTTGATGTAGTTGAGCAACGAGCCCTTGGCAAAGGGGAGCTTGGTGAGGTTGAAGGGGTGGTGCACGTAGCTCTGGGTGATGGGGTCCTGCGGTAAGTTGGGGGTGTTGGCCATGGGGAACCCGCTGATTTGGCCCGGTAGAAGGTTGTGGATGTCGGCCCCGTACTTGACCTCGAGATCGGACTTCTCCACGTCCACGAACTCCCAGAACTTGCGCTCGATGGTGTCCACGTCAAGCGAGTGGCCGTGATTGTAGTTTTCCCGAAAGTCGGCCTCGAACTTTTGGCACATTTGGTAAAATTCCCCAAGCAGATACTTGACGTCGGTGGGCTCCTCGAACCCATACTCTCCTGTTCCAATGAGACACTTGTCGCAATACCACTCGCCGTCGGGGATGGTATCTAGCGGGGGGTCAAGGCACCGCATGTGGAAGGGGTGGTCGCAGTTGTCACATAGAAGCGTCTCAGACGGGTCGTCGTGACCACCACAAACCAAACAGCTGAGCTCGTCGTCCTCGGAGTCACTGTCAGGGAAGTCGTATGTGTCGTTGTTGGCAAGGAACTGGGCATATGACCGGATCAGGCCATACCGCTCCTCGAGCTCATTCCCATCGTCAAGGCCAAAATTCAATTGCACCTTTCTCCACACGTCTCGGGAAACCTTGGCGTACCCCCCATGCTGCTCCACAGCAACGTACAAGTCGTAGTAGTGGATCTTCTTGTGTCCGATGCGGAAGTAGAGCTTGAGCGGCTTTTTGCCCCGCATCTTGAGGAACCGGTTGATGTTGTCGTTGAAGAAAGAGCGGCTGCGGGTGGTAAGACCGAGGTCGCTGATGCGCTGGTGACGGGTGTGGAAGGTGAAGTGCGGAGAGATCAGAAACGGCGGTTTCCACCCACTGGGCGGCACCACCTTGACAATACCGTATTTGGTTCCGATGGCGGCAACATCGCCCCGAGAAAAGTACTGGATGGGCTCCTCAAACTCTTGCGCTGTGGGCGTTAGCACCGGACAGGGTATCAAGAGATTTTTGTTGAAGGTCATGATAATTTGAGCTCGCTCGTGTGGTGGATTCTCAGCTCGGGTCTATCCCACACAGTGAATCCAGTTGTTTGTTCTTGGTGGGTGAAGAGCTCGAGTTGCTGGTTGATTCCACGAGGAGGTTTAGCCTAATTCGCACAATTTCTTGCGTCCAGTCGCCGGCTGGAACATTCGCTACATACACTTGTGCATAGACACGACATGTGTTGCGGAACATTCATGTGATGTCATCCAGGTTCCAAATGTACGGCCAGGTGGCCCCGCAATGCGCCTGAAGCGGAGCTCCATGCCGCTCCGGCGCTTCACCTTATCGGCTCTATCTGGTAGGCAAGAGCGAGCGCGAAATTTATCATGTCCAACTACACCATTGCAGTGTTGGGCTGCGGGTCCTTGGGCAGTGCCGTTGTGTCGGCGATTCTCAGAGCCGAGTTCACTCCATATCCCTCGAAGATCATCTGTTGCACACGAAGCGAGGCGTCCGCATCGAAATTGGTCTCCACGTTTGAAAGTGACTTGATTGAGACCTCGTTTGGCGAGTCCAACAAGGATGCTGTCAAGAGGGCCGACGTCATTCTTCTCGGGTGCAAGCCATACATGTTCAAGGATGTATACGAGGAGGTCAAGGACGCTCTCACCGGCGAGCAATTGTTGATTTCGCTCTTGGCGGGAGTCACCATCGACGAGTTACTGATCTTTTCTCCATATGTGGCCAAGGTCATGACCAACACCCCCGCGCAGTTTGGGTGCGGAGCCGCCGCCGTGTCCTTCTCGAAAAAGGCCGAGGAGAAGCACGCCGACCTCGTCATGAAGTTGGTGGACCCCATTGGCATGGCGATCCAGATCCCCGAGAAGAACATGGACGCCGCTACCGCGTTGGTGGGCTCGGCGCCCGCCTTCTGCTTGGTGATGATGGAAGCGCTCATGGACGGAGGCTTGAGAATGGGGCTTCCCTTTGAAACCGCCCGTCAGTTCGCGGCCAAGGTCATGGAGGGTACGGGGAAAATGGTGTTGGAGTCCGGCCTGCACCCCGCAGCATTGAAGAGCAGAATCACCACGCCGGCAGGCACCACCATCGGCGGTCTTTTGAAGTTGGAGGACAGCGGCATCCGTGGGCCCATTGCCCGGGCGGTGGAGGAGAGTGCCAACATCAGTGCGTCATTTGCCAAGAAGTAATGTATATTCACTGCTTATCGAAGCCGTAGATCTTCATGAATGCATTGAGGTCCTCGGGCCCGAGCTTGACGCCGTTCTTCTCGAGGGACGCCTTGAGACTGGAGATGGCGTCCTTGACATCCTTCTGCGCCAAAAGCCCCATCAACTTGAACAACGAGGGGGGCTCGTTCGAGTTGAAGCCCTTGGCCTTGAGAAGGTCCTGGAACGCATCGAGTTTCTCCCGAATCTCGGGGTGCTGGCGGATCTGGTTGGTGATTTGCTGGACGCGGTCGGCGTCCTCCGCCGTGAGCTTGTCGTCACCAGGTCCACTGGATGCAAATCTTCTGGGCGGAAGCACCCGGGGCACTCTCGCCACCGTCAAGCCTCTAGGTACAACTCTCAAGAATCTCATCATGGGCTTGCTCCAACAAACTTCCCAAACGGGCCGGGCGCGCCGTCGTGCGCGCACCCGAAAAATCGCCAGTTTGAACAAACTTCATCAACAACCGACACCATGTCTCACGAAGGTCAAGAAGAATTATTGGACTACTCCGATTCCGAGGAAATCGCCGTTCAACCCACCACCGCCTCCACCGAGGATGTGTCCGCCGACAAGGAAGCCGACAAGAAGGGCTCCTACGTTGGTATCCACGCTACCGGTTTCAGAGACTTCTTGTTGAAGCCCGAATTGTTGAGAGCCATTGGTGACTGTGGTTTCGAACACCCTTCAGAAGGTTCGTATCGCACTCTCGTCACTTGAACATCCAATGAGTTTGATGGATGCCATTGCAGCGATGCCATGCGCTGTCGCTAGACGATGCTCATCGTCCCATACATGTTTGTTGTTCAAACACACCCAAGTCTCGACTTGACGACATTGATGCTTCTCAGTTGACCTGAGTTTCCGAATCCACTAACATTAGTTCAACAGGTTTGTATCCCCCAGTCCATCTTGGGTACCGACGTGCTTTGTCAAGCCAAGTCCGGTTTGGGTAAAACCGCCGTGTTTGTCTTGTCCACCTTGCAACAATTGGACCCTGTTGCCGGCGAGATCTCGACGTTGGTAATTTGTCACACCAGAGAGTTGGCGTACCAAATCCGCAACGAGTACGCTCGTTTCTCCAAGTACATGCCCGACGTCAAGACCGAGGTGTTTTACGGAGGTACCCCCATTGCCAAGGACTTGGAGAAGTTGAAGAAGAAGGAGACCTGTCCCCACATTGTTGTCGCTACCCCCGGTAGATTGCACGCGTTGGTTGCCGAAAAGGGCATCAGATTGAACAACATCAAGTCGTTTGTCATTGACGAGTGTGATAAGGTGTTGGAAGCCATCGACATGAGAAGGGACGTGCAGGACATTTTCCGTAACACCCCACACCAAAAGCAAGTGATGATGTTCTCGGCCACGTTGTCGCAGGAGATCCGTCCCGTGTGCAAGAAGTTCATGCAGAACCCCTTGGAGATCTACGTGGACGACGAGGCCAAGTTGACCTTGCACGGATTGCAACAGTACTACATCAAGTTGGAGGAGAAGGACAAGAACAGAAAGTTGTCTGACTTGTTGGACTCGTTGGAGTTCAACCAGGTGATCATCTTTGTCAAGTCCACTCAGAGAGCCAACGAGTTGAACAAGTTGTTGTGTGCTTGTAACTTCCCCTCCATTGCCGTCCACTCGGGATTGAAGCAAGAGGAAAGAATCGAGAGATACAAGTCCTTCAAGGAGTTCAACAAGCGCATCTGTGTTTCCACCGACGTGTTTGGAAGAGGTATTGATATCGAGAGAATCAACTTGGCCATCAACTACGACTTGCCCAACGAGGCCGACCAGTACTTGCACAGAGTTGGTCGTGCGGGTAGATTCGGTACCAAGGGGTTGGCCATCTCGTTTGTTTCCAACAAGGAGGACGAGGAGGTGTTGGAGAAGATCCAGTCCAGATTCGACGTGAAGATTACCGACTTCCCGGAGGAGGGGGTTGACCCAACCACCTACATGAACACGTAAACGCTAAAAGAAGTTGATTTGATAAATGTAGCACAACACCCAACTAGCTGTTCAGCCAGCCCATGCACCAATCAGCCAGTCAGCTCGTGAGCTTGAAGCGGTTGCCTTTATTGTGCTATATTTTATGCCTGATTGTGGAGTCAATGATTCCAAATACCCGCTCCAAATCGGTCTTGGGAATTAGAAACCACTCCACGTGCACGTTGTAGCTCCCCCGCTCAAAGTCTTTTGTTCTTGAATCCTGTTTTTTACAAGTCTTACAATACACGTCGCCATGGCCGTAAATGGCCCGCAATTGTTGGTGCACCAGACTCTCGGTCTTTGCAACCTGCGGCAGATAAAATCCCCTCTCCGCAGTGTCAAAGGTGCTATATGCATTCTGGGTAAGGCTGAGGTTGGCGAAATGTTCCACCACCCGACGCCACAGTATCTTTCGGCCCGGTAGACGTTGCCCTGGCACGAGACTCGTGAGCCGGTGGTGGCATTGGTCCTCCCATTGTTTGAGCCGGCGCCTCACACTGGTTGTGGTCATCCCAACCTTGATGAGGGTAAAGGGGCTCCTCTTTTCAAACGTCAACCATTGGTCTCGGTACTTGGAGGGAGTGCCGGGGAGGTTCCTCGCCTTCAACCACAGAGCTTCGTTCGAGAGGAGCTCGCTGAGCGTGTAGACATAAATGTACCCCGACACTTTTTTGGCTATTGGCACTAATGTTGGACCCAAGGCCTGCCCCACATGGTGATGGCAAAAGTCCCCCTTGTCCACATTGATCTTACATCGGAGGTTTTTCTTCGTCACCCCCTTGCACTGGCCCATGAGCGACGGAGTCTCGGGCAATATTTCAGGTCACGTGCGCCGACGACATCTCGAGGATTCCCGGCTGCTGAATCACGATATTTGCAACTATAAAAATCCCCTCCCGCCAATTTTTCCATCCACATACAAAATCATGGCCAGCCATTTCGACACCCTTCAATTGCACGCCGGCCAAGAGGTTGAGGGCCCTCACAGAGCCAGAGCTCCCCCAATCTACGCATCCACATCGTTCGTGTTCAACGACTCCAAGCACGGCGCCCAGTTGTTCGGGCTCGAGACTCCAGGTTTCATCTACTCGCGGATCATGAACCCCACCAACGACGTGTTCGAGAAGAGAATCGCTGCCTTGGAGGGAGGCATCGCTGCCTTGGCTGTGTCCTCGGGACAAGCTGCTCAATTGACCGCCATTGCCGGTTTGGCTCACAGTGGTGACAACATCATTTCCACCTCCTTCTTGTACGGAGGTACCTACAACCAGTTCAAGGTTGCCTTCAAGCGGTTTGGCATCGAGGCCAGATTCGTCAATGGAGACCAGCCCGAGGACTTTGCCAAGTTGATTGACGACAAGACCAAGGCCATCTACGTCGAGTCCATTGGTAACCCCAAGTACAACGTGCCTGACTTTGAAAAGATTGTCAAGATTGCCCACGACGCCGGGGTGCCCGTGGTTGTTGACAACACCTTTGGAGCTGGAGGATTCCTCGTTAATCCCATCAAGTACGGTGCCGACATTGTCGTACACTCCGCCACCAAGTGGATTGGTGGCCACGGAACCACCATTGCTGGTGTTGTTGTTGACGCCGGTAAATTCCCCTGGGCCGACTACCCCGAGAAGTTCCCTCAATTCTCCAAGCCCTCCGAAGGCTACCACGGGTTGGTGTTGAACGAGGCGTTGGGCGCCAGTGCCTTCATTGGCCACGCGAGAATCGAGTTGCTCCGTGACTTGGGCCACGCCCTCAACCCCTTCGGTGCGTTCTTGTTGCTCCAAGGCTTGGAGACGCTTTCGCTCCGGGTCGAGAGACAATCGCAAAACGCCTTGAAGTTGGCGCAATACCTCGAGAAGTCGCCCTACGTGTCGTGGGTGTCGTACCTCGGACTTCCATCCCACGAGAGTCACGACATTGCCAACAAGTACTTCAACCACAAGGGTCTCTACGGAGGGGTGCTCTCCTTTGGTGTCAAGGAGTTGGACAACAAGACCGACGACCCATTCCAGGAGGCTGCTGCGCAAGTGGTGGACAACTTGGAGATTCCCTCCAACTTGGCCAATGTCGGTGACTCCAAGACGTTGGTGATTGCCCCATACTTCACCACCCACCAGCAATTGTCCGACGAGGAGAAGGCCGCGTCCGGCGTGACCAAGGACTTGATTAGACTTTCTGTCGGTACCGAGTTTGTTGACGACCTCATTGCCGACTTTGAAGCTTCTTTCAAGAAGGTGTACAACTAGATTACAAATACAAACATTTTGCAGCATTTGGCGCATTTTCGCATCCACCAAATCACCCCTTTTGCTTACCAAGCAAAAAGACCCCGAGCACCACCACGTCCAACACCACCATCGTCACCAACATACTGTAGCCGAAGCCAGTGTGTACGACCGCTAGCTCGAACTTCCGAACTGCTTTTTGGAGAGATGAAAAGTAGACTCCTTCAAGCACCACCCGCGAAAGCACCACCATGCCATGCACCACCAACAACACCACCACCACCCACTTGGGCCAGCGGCGAAAGCATCCGACAACGACGAAGCCACAGACGAGGGCCAAGAGCGGCATCGTCACCATGGGCAAGTGGGCCATGTGCTTGCTGAAGGTGTTGGCTGCAACTAGACTGTGAGCAGCCGTTAGTTGTTGCATTTTTAGGCTTGTACGGTCAAGTTCGTTGTGCACCGCCTTGTAGTAGAACTCATCAAAGAGTCGGAGAACATTGAGGTACATGGATGCGAGCGAGCGGCCGGTTTCCATCGAGTCGTTGGAGTGGTGGAGGCTGCCGAGCTGGAGACCCACGTCGGTGACTATACACGAAACCACATCGAGGCCAATGGCATTGATACAGTACTCCATCAGGGTGTGGGGGTCGTACCGACAAAAGCCCGAGTACCCGAACTTGAACAAGTTGTCGGTGGAGAACGTGTCGATGGTGTTGAGGTAGTCGGCGTCGGAGGTGAGCTCGCTGGGCACGCCAAAGTCGGTGGCCATGTACGACGCCATCTTGAGTCCCTCTCTGATGGTTGCAAGGGACTTCTTTGCCTCGGTGGTTTGGTCGGTGATTTTCAAAGTCACTTGTGGTAGGCAGAGGGGGAAGTCTTCTCGACACGAAAGTGCCGTCAGAAAGTCCATGCAGAATCCAAACACCCCCAAGAGGAGAAGCACGTACACCGCCATGTACAGCCGGGTGGTGGCGGTGGACACGCCGCCCTTCTCGAGGTCGTGCTTGAGATCCTCCATGCCCTTGTGGGTGGATGCCGTCAAGGGCCGGCAATCTTCCATTTGTGTAACCGTCGGAAACTAAAAGTTGGAGAGGCACCCCAAGGTACATGGGCAACGATTGCCCATGTGGGGCAAGGTCGGCTTAGAGGGCCATGCGGCCGCCGCTGGTTTTGCGGCAACGGGCAACTTTAACGTGTTTATTCTATGTTATCGCTTGGTATCAATGAAGTTGTTCTGGTCGAGGAAGTTGAGCTCGTCGTCGTTGAGCACCGACTCCGAGGCCGAGTACCGGTCCGAGAAGGGGTTCTGGTCGGGCCGGGCGAGCTGGGTGATGCTTCGGTTGGTGGAGGAGCGCGTCGGGGCGTCGGCGCCGCGCTCGTGGGTGGTTTTGGTGCTGTTGTGCCGGGACGAGAGGGCGTAGCCGTCGTAGGTTTCCTCGCGGTAGTGGGCGGGCGAGTCGGTGGACGCCAGCGAGTCGTGGCGAAGGAGCCGGTGCGTTTCCTCTTCCTCGGCCACCGCCTTGAGCTCGGTCATTTGCGAGGGACGCGCCCGGAGGTGCCGCACGGTGTTTTTGCGGGAGAGAGACTCGCCAAGCCGGCGGAGCTCCTCTTCGTTCTTGTCGTAGTAGAGTGACGACGCACTGCGCTGACTATCACTGCGGGGCCGAGCCGGCACACGGTAGGCGTGCCTGGAGAAGTCCTCTTCATCAAGAGGGCTCGAAGGGTTGGCGCACCAGAGGGGGAACGCCCACGCCACCATGACGAGGAGCGTCAAGCCAAAGGACATCCAGAGCAACGTGAACCAGAGCAGCCCAAGCGAGAGCGAGACGCCAAAGTCGCCGAGCGAGCCCTGGAGCTCGCCTCGCACCACCACGAGGAGCCGTGTCACGAGCCCGGCGGCCACGGCCACACTGGTGAAGGAGGCCACCGTCATCAATGCCATGATGTTGAGAAGGAAGACCGGCACCTTACTCAAGTCGGGGGCCTGCTTTCGGTTCGAGTAGAGAACCAAGGCAAAGACAATGATGACAAACTGCGATGCAGCACCAAAGTAGAGGGCTGGCGTCATGAGTCGGTACAACCTGGTGCGAGACTCGAGGGTCCGGGAGTAATTCTCGTCGGCGTACTTGGTGGACTTGAAGGCGTATGCGAGGATGGCGCCGAGCCCAATGTCGTAGAGCTCGTTGAGGTAGTCGAGCACGTAGTTGCGTGGTTGCTCGAGACAAACAAGGGTATCGTCATGACGAATGTAGCGGATGTTGCCGTGCTTGTCGACTGTTTCGGTGGTGTTGTAGTTACCGTAGCACCACGTCCAGAGGGATGTCATGGTGTATTGGGGCGCCAGCGAAACCTGTTCCTGGGCATATTGGGTGAGAATGGAGATTTCCGAGTTGGTCAACGACAGGTCCACGGGGAACACCGAGTCGGAGTCGTCAACCACCGCCGGGGTGAGCGACACCGAGTTGCGGAGCGACTTGTAGAGTCCGTACGACACGTCGAGGTGGGCACAGTTGATTTGGGCCATGTATGCCTTTGTTGTGATGAGGGGACTGACAAGGGTGAAGAGAATGAACATGAGCGATGCCGCCGACGCCACCAACCGCACCGCCTGAAGCACCCGACTCGGCGTCAGGAGTCCGCGGAAGGGCACCAGCACCTTGTATCGTAGGGAGGTTGGGATCATGTGCGAAAATACCTGCAAAGAAACCTTTATTGTACAAATTGTACCAGATTAAACGTACAGACTACAAGTTGCAACACATGTTACTTATTCATTAGAAATTCTCGTTAAACGACAAGGGGCCGTAGTAGACCTGGGGGTCCTCGTCGTGCTTTCTCTTGGTGCCCGCCGGGGGCGTGGAGATGGTTTGGAGCGGCGCCTGGCGTGCTTCCCACGACGACAAGTCCAGACACAGGTCGATGGTGGAGCCGCCGCCCATGAGCGAGGGGGGTTGTGCCATGTGGGCGGGAAGCGGTTGTCTTTGTTGCGGTCTGTACGACGACGCGTGGCCCGTCTTGTGGCCCTCGGCCACGGCCTTTCTGATCCGCATGCCGAGGGTGGCGAGCGCCGCCACGTCGGGGTTGGGGTGTTCTGCCGCGATGGCATGGTTCATCTGTCTTTTCGACATAACAAGGAAGAAAAAGTTGTTTGAGACCCGTACCCCGTTTCTCGCACTGGCCTGCTGTTTGCGCACGGGGTCATGTCGCGGTGCACTGCCGCGCACCCGCTGGAGTCTACGCATCTCCACAAATCACCTATCGGCAGGCAACGGCGAAACCCTCGATATAAAAGGCCACGAATTCCGTTCCGCTTCTTCACCATGTCGCTCTCTTCTGCCACCGCCAGACAATACGAGGCCGAGTACTCGGCGCACAACTACCACCCCTTGCCCGTGGTGTTCTCCAAGGCCAGCGGCGCTCACGTGTGGGACCCCGAGGGAAACGAGTACCTCGACTTTCTCTCCGCCTACTCCGCCGTCAACCAGGGCCACTGCCACCCCAAGATCGTGGAGGCGTTGGTGGACCAGGCGTCCAAGTTGACGCTCTGCTCGCGGGCCTTCTCGTCCGATGTGTTTGGCGAGTTTGCCAAGTACATCACCGAGTACTTCAACTACGAGATGTTTCTCCCCATGAACACCGGCGCCGAGGCCGTCGAGACGGGGTTGAAGTTGGCGAGAAGATGGGGCTACGTCAAAAAGGGCATCCCCGAGGGCCAGGCCATCATCTTGTCGGCTGCAAACAACTTCCACGGCAGAACGTTGGGCATCATCTCCATGTCCACCGACCCCGAGGCCACCACCAGCTTCGGGCCCTACCTCGAGGGCGTGGGCCCCCAGATCCCTGGCGAGCCCAAGGGAACGTTGTTGAGATACGGCGTCATTGAGGATGTCGAGAAGGCCTTTGCCAACGCCGGCGACAAGATCGCCGCCATCTTGCTCGAGCCCATCCAGGGCGAGGCCGGCATCGTTGTTCCTCCCAAGGACTACTTGCCCCGCGTGCAACAACTCTGTAAGAAGCACAATGTGTTGTTGATTTGCGACGAGATCCAGACTGGTATCGCCAGAACGGGGAAGATGTTGTGCTACGAGCACTCCGAGGGCGTCAAGCCCGACATTGTGCTTTTGGGAAAGGCCATTTCCGGAGGCGTGGTGCCCGTGTCGGCGGTGCTCTCGTCCAAGGAGATCATGTTGACGTTGGAGCCCGGCTCCCACGGCTCCACCTACGGCGGGAACCCCTTGGCGTGCCGCGTCGCCCAGGCTGCTTTGCAAGTGGTGAAGGACGAGAACTTGGTGGAGCGCGCCAACACCTTGGGCCAGCTCTTGCGGTCCAAGTTGGAGGAGTTGAAGACCAAGTTCGGCGGCATCATCTCCGAGGTGAGAGGTGTCGGGTTGTTGTCGGCCATTGTCATTGACGAGGAAAAGGCCAACGGCAGAACCGCGTGGGACCTTTGCTTGAAGATGAAGGACTACGGCGTGTTGGCCAAGCCCACCCACGACACCATCATCCGCTTGGCGCCCCCATTGGTGATTTCCGAGGACGACTTGTTGAAGGGAGTGGATGCCATCGAAAAGGCTTTGGTGGACTTGCCCACTCTCCCCAAGGCTGACCATTAAAAGTATGGGTGACTTAAGGCCATTGATGTAAATAATGTATGGGTATGACTCTAGATGTGAGGTATGAAACTGAACTCTAAGGCAGGCATTGATGTAAATAATGTGTGGTGAGAACTCCAAGGCTAGTCAGTAATGTTAATGTATGGTATGAACTCTATAATATGCTATCACTCCTCCTCGTCGCTGAGATCACGCAGCGAGCGGCCCAACGCCGCCATCCGCCGCCGGCGCTCGACCGCGGTCTCGTGGAGCACCTCGGAGTCGTCGCTGAGCTCGGAGTCGTCCAGCTCGCTCTCTTCCGGCACGGGGGAGTGGGTTTTGTTGAGCATCTGCCCGAGCTTGGCCTCCAACTGCTGGTCGTGGGTGCCGTCGCCCAGCTCCAACACCACCGGCTGTGGCCCTTGGTCGGGGGCTACGATGGTGGGCACGTCGGGCTTGGGCTCGGCGCTCTTGAGACCCACGAGCGACAACGCCTTGCCCATGAGGGTGCCCGAGCGCAGGCGCGTTTTGATGTCGTGGTGACGATTCACCTTGTAGCGTCTGATGATTTCGCCGTCCTCATTCTCAATGACAATGAGGTCGTCCACCTGGTGCGCGTACACCTTGCGGTGGCCGGGGTCGTTTTTGCGGTAGTAGGCCTTTCTGCCGCTCATTTGTCGCGAGAGCCGGTCCTGGATGGTGCCCTGGTCGTCGGAAGACGCCGAGTACTGCGACATGTGGCGGCGGAGCGAGTCCATCGAGTGGATGCTCAAGTTCTCGTCGAGCTCCGATGGTGGGGGGCGCACCGACGCCGTCTCCACGATCTCGCCGTGCTGGTCCTCGATGATCACCTGGGTGCCCTCCTGGTATGCGGTGGTGGGCACCAGCGTGCCATTGTGTCCCAGAGCCGCTTGTAAATTGTCCACCTTCTCCTCGAGGGATTGCGAGCTCTCGGACGTGTCTTCCTTGGGCTTGGTTTCGGTGGTGGTGGGGCTGTCGGGGGCACGAGAACTGGTGCGGCCAAGCTGGAGGAACTCGGTTTGTGGCCGTTGTCTTTCCGTGGTGGGAGCCTCCTCGAGCTCGTCGTTACGAGACAACGACTGGGCCAACCGCGACTGTCTCTTCTTCTTGTGCTTCTTTCTGCGAGCACCGCCCGCGGGTCGGTATCGGTAGCCACTGGTTTCCACGGTGTTGGTGCGAGCCACGGGGTCGGGGGTGGGGGCCTCGGTGTCCACGCGTTGGAGCGAGAACGACGACGACGCCTTGTCGAGCTTCTGAAGACGCGACATCCACGTGGGGCCCTGGTCCTGGGTGTTGGTGGTGGTGAAGGACATGGTGATGGCCATGCGGTTGAGGCGCTTTCCGAGGGTCAACACGGCAACCGAGGACCCGTGCACGACAATGGACGTGATGACAATGAAGCACACAATGGGCCAGATGGCGGAGATGAGCTGCGAGTGGGGGAAGTTGTGGCCAGGCACTTCGGCAAGAGGGGTTTCCTCGTCGGTGTAGTGAGCCTCCAAGTCCTTGCGGGCCAAGATGGCGGCGAAGATGGCCCCCACGCCGATGGGGCCAAAGTGGCCGCAGAAGAACGCCTCTCTCCATGTCTTGACGTCGGGGGTGAATGGTTTGAGCGCCACCACCGCGGGGAGCCGTCTCAAGAAGATGATCACCACCGCCAACACAATCAACCTCCAGATGTCGAGGCCAAGCACCGAGGTGTTGAACTGGGGCCAGGGCACGATGGCGCCAAAGTACACGAAGAACGCCAAGTTGAGAAGAAGGTCAATCACCGTCGACACATGACTCTCTTCGGTCTTACGAGCAAACTCGCCGTTCCACCCAAACGCGGTGCCGGCGGCAAACGACACCAACAAGTCGTCGACGCCGAGCATGGAGCCGATCCCGGCGGAGTTGAAGGCGAGAAACACAAAGATGGCCAAGAAGGACTCGCGGTCAATGAGGTTGCGTTTCTCGGCGAGGGCAACGAGCTTCCTAAGCGTCCAGCCAATGGTGACCCCGAGCAAGCACCCAAAGATACACTCCCAGAGAATGGTGAGGAGGAACCAGTTCTTGACAATGGTGCCGGCATGTCCCGGGTGGAGCACCAAGTTCAACGACAAGAAGATGAATGGGAACGCCATGCCGTCGTTACACCCACTTTCGGCGGACAACAAGTTTCTCAAGTGGCCGGGCACACGCTCAGCAAACTTGCCCTTACCAACAACGGCGGCCGCCAACACGGGGTCGGTGGCGGTGACACAGGCACTCACCAAGAGCGCCGAGGGGAAGTCAAAGTGCGGGATGAGACACCAAATAAATAGCCCGACAACAAGCCAGCCGCACGTCATCACGGGGAACAAGAAGATGGTGACGGAGAGCCAGTGGTTCTTCATGTACTTGCGGGGCAATTCGACGGCGACGGCAACAATCTGGATGCAGAGCACGATTCGGCAGATTTCGAGGGTGATGTGGTCGGTGTTGCCCCACGAAACGGGATCGAACCATCCCAAACAATGCGGCCCTAGGATGAGGCCGGCAATGGTGGCGACGGTGGCCTCGCCGATGTAGAGTCGCTCCTTGACAAAGAGCGACACGAGGGAGAAGAGGGTGCTGAATATTCCCACGCACGCATAGGCGATATGAGCTTTTTCGAGCTGGTGTTAGTAGAGACGACTGGGGCGGTGCCGCAGGCACCGTCGTTCATCACCAGGCGACATACCTCTAGCTGGGCCCACACCATCAGGAGAAAAGTGTGATAAGATGTTTTGAGCTGCAGAGAAGCGGTTGCGAGCCCCGAAAATTCTCCGGGCACGACGGGGAGATCTTCTTGGCGAGCACGCCCAGCCAATATGGGGCCGGGAATTGGTGTCAAATTGGCCACCGGCGACCCAGCCGGTTGCCAAGGAAGTAGGCTGATGAGGTTTGGCGGTGGATGTGGTGGATGTGGTTGTGGTGGTGGTGGTCACGTGCGCCAGGGTGCGCGATCTCCATGACTCTCTCCGGGATGTGGGTCATAGGCTACGGCCTGTTGATATTCAAGCCGCCACCACACGTCGAGTACCAGGTGCAAGGGTACATCAGCGGGTTCGTGCGGCGCTTCTGGCAGAGCTCGCTGGACCACCGGGGAACGCCCGAGCACCCGGGGCGCGTGGTGACGTTGGTGTCGTACGAAGACATCAAAAATAACCGGCAGTTCCACGATTTCTTCGGGGATGTCGCCACCATCTCACCCAGCGACTTGAAGGTATGGGGCGTCGCATATTACATTGCCCCCAAGAACGTGCAGGAGGTGAGGCAGTACCTTGATGTTCGCGAGCAGGACGGCTATACCTCCCACCAGGTGCCCTTTCACATCACGTCTCCATGTGATGTGGAGGTTCAAGACCGCATCGTCTCGTCCATATACATTGGCACCATCGACAACGAGTCGTTTGTCGGGCCCGAGTCGGTTGAAGCCACCGCCGCGGTGATCCGCACCAGTGTGGGCCCCAGCGGCCCCAACGTCGAGTACCTTGAGAAGTTGGTGGCGGCGCTCCGGGAGTTGGGCGAAACCGACGAGTACCTCGAGCAGCTCATTGCAGTTAGCACCAGAAAGTAAACACCGTGAAGGGCCCATCACTGGGCGCATTGACCAGCTGAATCCTGCAAGTTATCCGATATAGTGTAACGGCTAGCACGGTTCGCTTTCACCGAGCAGACCCGGGTTCGACTCCCGGTATCGGAGTCTTTTTTTCACAACACAACACCGGAAAAACCGCGGTCTTTTTATAGAACCAGAGATGCCCCGAATTGTAACTAGAGTTGACCAGACAAGGAGGTGACCAGAGCCGACCTAGATGAACTCGAGTGATCTTTTCTCCGACCCGGACTCTCTCCTTTTTGGTTTCATTCGCCTTTTACCAAGGCTTTGCGTGATGCAGGTTTGCCAATGTGTTGCAGATGGCGTCTCACTGATTTTGTGTCAACTCAGCCATGATTCAAATTTTTGACGAAAACACATAGGCACTGTTCTTGACCAGCGACACCACCCCGCTGGCCACCATCCTATACACAAGTTCACGCAAATGGCACAGCGTGATTTGACGTTCAACACCCCCCAGCCGGAGTCCGGCGCCTCCAGCCCCGAAATCAACCCCGCCCATGACAACAACCCGTTCTTGAACCTGGACGACGAGCTGCTGTTCGAGGCCACGGAGTACGGCAAGCCCCACAACCACTACCAGAGCAACAACGGCACGTCGTCCAATCTTCTCTCGGGCCAGAGTTCCATGGACGACTTGCGGGCCCGAGACGACAACGCGTCCTTGAGACAGCCCGAGTTTGATCGCTATCCCTCGTGGACAGGCAACCGGCTGTCGACGTACTCACAGAACCTTGCCGTGCCCACCAGCGCCACTCGCTCCGAGGACGACTACCTGGACGGAAGCGTCATGTCCGCCAACCCCCTCGCGGCGCTGACGGACTTTTCGCCCTTTGGCGGGTACCCGGCGCTGTCGTTCCCGCTTCACATTGATGAGAAGGAGCCCGACGACTACTTGCATAACCCGGACCCCGTGGCGGACGCTGCCTACGAAAAGAACCGGTTCCTTCACGACTTGAAGTCCATGGACAAGCGGTCGGCGTGGTCGCTTGTCGGGTTGGTGGTGCTCACGGTGGGCGTTCTCTGTCTCTTCGTGGTGTATCCCGTGTTGACGTTTGTCACCGACGCCAAGGTGGTGCCGGAAACCTACGAGGTGTTGACCAACTACAAGTACCCCATTCTCAGTGCCATCCGGACTGATCTCATCGACCCCGACACCCCCGAGGACGAGCTCTACCGAGAAACAAACAAGGGCGACAAGTGGAAGTTGGTGTTCTCCGACGAGTTCAACGTGGAGGGGCGCACGTTCTTCCCCGACGACGACCAGTTCTTCGAGGCCGTCGACATCCACTACGACGCCACCAAGGACTTGGAGTGGTACGACCCCGACGCCATCACCACGGAAAACGGCACCCTCGTCATCACCATGGACGCCTACAAGAACCACGACCTCTTCTACCGCTCGGGCATGTTGCAGTCGTGGAACAAGTTGTGCTTCACCCAGGGCATGATCATGTTCTCGGCCCAGCTTCCCAACTACGGTAACGTGTCGGGGTTGTGGCCCGGTCTCTGGACCATGGCCAACTTGGTGCGTCCAGGATACTTGGCCACCTCCGACGGAGTGTGGCCGTACTCGTACGAGGACTGCGACGCCGGAATCACCGCCAACCAGTCGTCGCCCGACGGCATCTCGTACCTCCCCGGTCAAAAGTTGAACTCGTGCACGTGTAAGGGCGGCGACCACCCCAACATCGGCACCGGGCGGGGCGGCCCCGAAATCGATATCCTCGAAGGAGCCATCGACACCACGCGGAAGTTTGGCGTGGCGTCCCAGTCGCTCCAGGCGGCCCCCATGGACATTTGGTACTACACCGACTACAACTTCATGGCCATCGAGGACCCCGACATCACCACCATCAACACCTATACCGGTGGGCCCTTCCAACAGGCGGTGTCTGCCATCACATCTCTCAATACGCTATGGTACGAATACGGCACCAAGCTGGGCGCATACCAGGAATACGGAATGGAGTACCTCAACGATCGCGACGATGGCTACATCACCTGGTACGCGGGCAACCCCACCTGGACTCTTCACTCTTACAGCATGGCCCCCAATGGTAACATTGGGTGGAGACCGTTACCCCAAGAACCCATGGCCATTGTCATGAACTTGGGTATCTCCAACAACTGGGCATACATTGACTGGCCCTCGATTGTATTCCCGTCGCATCTTCGTGTTGACTACGTGCGCATCTACCAGCCGGAAGACGCCATCAACCTCTCGTGTGATCCCGAGGACTACCCCACCTCCGACTACATCGAACTGCACCTCAACGCCTACCAGAACGTTAACCTCACGTCGTGGGAAAAGGCGGGCTACTCTTTTCCAAAGAACAAGCTCATCCACGGCTGTGACTAACTGTATACTACAACATTGATCTGTATACTAAACATTGATCTGTATTCTACTAAACATTGACTTGGTTACTGTAAATGTACATTTGTCACGTGATGACATGCCTATATGTTGGAGTTAGTTGACCAAGTCCAAGTTCTCGTAGGTGGAGCCCGAGGCCTTGTAGAGTTGGGCCGCCGTCACGCCCGACTGGTTGGTTTCATTCTGCTTCAACTGCTGCAACATGAGTCTGGTTCGTTCTCTTTCCTTGTATCCATGCAAACACTCAAAGTAGTCGTCGAACTGCGGAGTGCACGCCTTCTTCGACACGGTGTCCGCGGACGTGTAGCACGCCACAAGTGTCTGGAACTCGTAGAAGCACTTTCTGGTGCCGCCGGATCTCGAGTAGGGTTGCATGGTGGATGCTGATAATTTGTTCGCGCTAATTGGACGGTGCGTGGGGTACGGGTGTTTATTAGATGTACGCCAACATCTCCCGGATACTCTCCTTTACAGTATAGTACAATGGCCCGATTTGGCCGTCAATGACAATGTCGCCCAGGTCGTCGTCCAGCCCGCCGCCGTACGTGACCTTGCGCACCGCCACGGCGTTGTTCACCACCAACGTCCCCTCACTCTTGAACTCGGCACTGAGGTTCTTGCCAATGAGTTTCTTCTTGAGCTCGGGGAGCCGGATGTTGCCAATGGCGAGGCGCGGGCCCGTCTGGTGCTCGTGGTTGGGGAGTTGTTTGAGGTAATCCTGCTTCAGCAAGTACTTGAGGGTGAATTCGGTCGCTGGCGTGATGTAGTCGGCGGCCGACTCGCGAGGCTTAACAATGTTCTTCATCTCAATCTGACCATACACCTGCGCCACACTGTAGCTGCCAGAAATTTTCTGCCACTTGACCTGGCGCACAAGATCGTCGTCGAGCTTCACCTCGAAGTCGTGGAGCCCCACGCCGGTGTGGGCGGACCCGAGCTCCACCACCACGTTGGCGTCGGCGGTCTTGACCGTCATGGCCGCGGCGGCGGCGTCGTTCTGGTTGCTCATGCCGTTGCGGAGGTTGGCCAACGAGAACCGCAGCGACGAGAACAACGCCTTCTTGGTTTGCTCGCGGACTTGTTCCTGTTGTTGCAGGTCAAACTCCGCCTTGACGGCACTCAAATCGTCCTCCGACTGGCCAGGCATCAACACCAAATTGAAGGGCTTGAGTGCAGAAACAATCAACGTCATTGACCGAAGATCCACCAACCCACTGAGGTCAATGAACGAAAGCCCACACCGCGCCTTGATCTGGTTGCTCTCCACAACCCGCTTGCGGGGCTGGAACAACGTGTCGAGGTTCTTTTTGAGCACCTGCTGGTTGAGAGCCTCCTGGGGCAGGAGCTTTGGCGTCTTGAACTTTTTGCGGCGGTCGTCGCCCCATTTTTTGTTTTCCTCAAACTTCTTCTTGCTCTCCATGATGAGATTGGCGTTGGAGGGGTCCTCGGCCTTGGTGTAGTGCTTGAGGTCGATGATCTCGCCGTAGTCGTCGAACTTGCGCTTGGCATTGGCGTTCACATATGGGAACATGGCCTGCCGGGGCTTGAGCTTGTGGGTGATGCGAAGGTCAATGGGACTGTTGGTTTCCAACAACGCCTTGACCTGGTCATTGATGAATTCGGTGGTGATGACGGGCTCGGGGGCTTCCACAATGGTGGGGACCGACTCCTTGGCCTCGGCGGCGGCGGCGGCGGCGCGCTCGACGCTCTGCTGCGCCTGTTCCTCCTGTTCCTCCTCGTCGGAAGACGATGAATCAGACGAAGAGTACTCGTCGTTGAGAAGATTCTCGTTCTTTTTCTCCCGAACCCGGGCCAAGAGCTTGAGCTTCCGCTGGTTGTTCACCTTTTGTTTGAATTCTGCCAATTCGGCGGCAGAAAGGGGCTCCTCGCGCTTCCAGTCTTGTAGATCAAACACCTTTTCGAGAGGCACGGGCACTCCGTCCTCGGGCTTTCCTTTTGCCGAGGCGAGGGTGAACCACTCGGCGTAGAGCGTGGCGTTGATGCTGGTTGTCATGGAGCTTTTTTCGGTTAGGATGATGGTTGTCTTTTCATCCCGACACAAGTATTGGAGCGCCTCCGTCGACATGTCGCCGTTGCGGAGGTCCACCCCCGACGCAAACACGATCTTGGGCCCCGCCAACTGCACGAGCTCATTGGGGTCCCCGAGCAAGTCCACCTTGGTGGAGTCGAACGGGAGTCGCGGGTTGGCGTTGCCGTTCTCCGACGTCAGCGTGAGGTCCTGGTACTCTCGCGCCAACTGGCTCGACATCCACTCCACGAGATTGGACGCGTAGCTGAGCACCTTGGTGCCGGAATACGAAAGAAAGTACACCGGGATGGGCGCACTCTGGAGGTGCTCGTCAATCAAGTGAAGAATCTCAAAGAACCGCCCGGAAAGCGTGGTGGGGAGAAGCACCGCGCCGCCGTTGGCCAAGGTGCCGTCCACCAACAGGAAGAACTTTTCTGTGCGTTTTTTGTGGGACATGGCCGACCCAATGTCGGTTTTGGTGATGAGCGCCGTGGGCCGGAGGAGCGACGCGAGCGGGTTGCCCGTGGTTTGCGACAAGAAGCCGGCGCTGTTGAGAAACGAGTCCTTGGAGTGGTTCCACGAGGGGGCGTAAATCACCTTCTCCACCCGCTTGGTCAAGAGCCAAAACGTTCCGCCGAGCGTGTGGCCGGCGTTGTATGGCGTCAACACCAACTTGCCGTCAAGCAAACTGAGCGTCTGGGCAAACTTGAGCGGCTTGACCTTGTCAAACACATCGTCCACGTCACTCACCTCCATCACGGCGCTGGCCAAGGGTCCCAACACCCCGTTGGCCCGGTAGTACTCCACGGTGGAGATTCGGCCCAACTGGCTCACGGGGAGCGTGGCGTACACCGGGATGGTGGCCAACAACGCCGGGAACTTGATGGCCAAGAGCACGAACCCGCCAATGAACTGGGGGGTGGAGTGCGAGAGGAGAATCATGTCCACATCTCGGAGGTGCTGTTCAAAGAACAAAATGTCGCTGGCGTCCGCCCCGTTCCACGTGGGATCGGCCAACACCCGGAGGTCGTTGTCGAACGACATCACCAGGGCAGAGCACGCCCCATTCGACACCACGGTGAATGAGAACATCGGTGCGAAAACTACAAAACACCATTCTACAATTTGCAAGATGCAAAAGATACATGAGGCATCTCCAGCTGTCACCTCTATTGCGATTCGTTTCACCCCATCTTTTGTATCGCCCTTGTCTCGCCCTTTAGCGCCTTCTTTTATACCTTCATTCTATACATTAGTCAAAGTTGATGGAGTTGCGCTGGTGGTACGAGAGGAGCGTCTCCGCCTGCGTGAGCCCCGGCAACTCGTGGGTGGTGTCGATGCGTTCCAAGGAGGTGCGGGAGGTTTTGTACTCGCCGTCCCGGATCATCTGCATGCGCAATTGCTGGAGATTGATGGGTTTGCTGAGCAATTGCTGGTTGTGTTTGGCCTGGTCGGTGATGGTGCCGCGACGAGACCGGATGGTGTTGCGGCGGGCCCGCGTGATGGTGGCCTTGCGCTTGATGGACTTGAGGGTGCGGGCCAAAGGAGGCCCCAGCTCCACGCTGGCCGTGTCCGGGGTGTTGGACTCGATGGCCCGCTCCACCTTCTCGAGGAGGTCGGTGTCGCCGCGGTTGATTTGCGAGAGGATGCGCTGGCGCTCCACGTCCTCGAGGTTGGTGGGGTCGTAGGCATCGGGGTAGTCGACGTACTCGCCCTGGCGAGCCCGCTCCCGAATAATGTCGATGTCCCGGGGGCGGAAGTTGCGCTTGAGGAAGTCGTAGGTGAAGCGGGGGAGCAAGCAAATCACCACACTGATGAAGAAAACACACCAGCACGACAACGTGCCGAGCACCTGGGCGCCGGCGGAGTAAAACTCGCCGGCATACACCCGCACGCTCCACACGCCAGCCCAGAAGAACACAAGGAGAATGGAAATGGCGTAGATGAGCAACGAAAGCCAGTCCCACCGGTACTGCTGGAGCATGACGTAGAAGTTGCACGAGGTGACACACACGGCACAAACAACAACACCCACCCAGAACCGGTGGTCGACGCCGAGGCCCTCGGGGTTCTGGAACCCGACGTAGAACAAGAGGTATGGGAAGAAGAAGCCAACAACACTCTGGTACAACCCGTCAATCATGTACCACACAAACTTGTACTGGGACCACTCGAGACCAAGGATGCCCAGCCGGTAGAGCTGGGGAACAAGGAGCGAGATGGTGTCGTTGACGTCCTGGTCAAAGATACCGAGGAAGATCACCGGGAGCGAGGTGAAGGCAAGGTTGTAGAACATGAGGAAGGTGTACTCGTAGAGGTAGGACCCGTCAAAGTCGTTGTAGATGCCCCACCAGAAACACGTGAGCGTGAACACCACGTTCTTGTAGAAGAAACACGGCACCATTTCCGCCAACCGCTTGTAGGACCATCGGCCATGAACAAGAAGAAGCCGGGTGAGGAAGCGGAACTGGCCGATGGCGTAGTCCGACGACATCACCGCCTGCCGGCCCTCTTCTCCGGCGATACCCACGCCCACGTTGGCGGCCTGGATCATGGCCACGTCGTTGGCGCCGTCGCCTATGGCAAGCGTCATCACCTTGAGGTTCTTCTTCACCACCTTCACCACCTCGGCCTTTTGCGCGGGCGACACCCGACAGCAAATCACCGACTTGCACTGCTTGCCGAGTAGAAGGAACTTGCGGCGAAGACTCTGCACCTGAGGGTCGTCCAGTTCGCTAAACACTAGCGTGAGGGCGGCTCCGTCGATGATGAGGGCGTGGTTGGACGTGGGCGTCAGGTGGTCCTTCACCGCCGCCGCCACCAACGCGTCCACGTCCTCGGGCGTGTCCACCTTCACGCCAAACTCGTCGGTCAAGTAGTTGGAGATGAGCGCGTCCACCTTGTAGATGTTGTCCATGTCATTCTCGTCCGGGCGCACGACAAGAAGCTTCATGTCGTTGCCAAGAAGATTACACGAGAAACCAATGTTGATGGCGGTCTCGATCCGGTCGCCGGTGAGCACCCACAACTTGATGCCTGCTTGAGAGAGAATGGCAATTGAGTTGGGCACTCCCTGTTGAAGCTGGTCCTCGATGGCGGTGCCTCCAAGAAGGGTGAGGCCCTGCTCAATCTGTTCGCTTAGTTGCTCCATGCGCTCCTCGCGGTCGTCGTCAATGGACGTGCTGGCCTCCTTGTAGCGAGAGTGCCATTCATCAAAGAACTTCGGGTCGAGTTCCTTCTCGGCAATGCACAACGTGCGGAGCCCCTCCTTGGCAAAGTCCTCAAGGTGCAATGCCGTGCGCTGGATGAGCTCGCCGGCCAGATTAGGAGCCAACCGCTGGAATATCACATTATCGGCACCCTTGGCAATGAGCACAACCTTGCCCTCCGGGGTGCGGAGAATACACGACATTCTCTTTCTCGCCGACGAAAAGGGGATGATCTCAAGCAACTGGTACTCCTGCTCGACGCCATAGATGTCAAGAAGAAGCGACTTGCGCCGGCGGTCCTTGAAAACAATGCCGAGGTCTCGAGCCGCCGCCACCAACGCCGCCTCGTCAGGCGACTCGGCCTTGAAGTCACGAAGGCCCTCGTCTTCGGCGTTGGCTTCCGTTACAACGGTGTGGCACAACGCAAGCGCCAACATGAACTTCTCGTTGGCGGCCTTCTGCCCCTTGTTGTCTTCACTGGGCACCATGGTGTCCAACACATACTCATTACTGACAAAGGTGACGGTGTCATCACGCACCTGGTCGTTGTTGGAGTACTGACGGAGATTGGCAAGCATCTTCTCCTTGTCGGCATTGATTTTCGTGGTCCACCGTTCAAGTTCGTGTACCACATCCAACCCGGCGCGCTTGTCAAGTCCTTGTTTGGCCTCGGTGTAGGCAAGACCGTATGACTTGCCGTTGATGGTGCACTTTTTGAACTCCATGACGTTCTGGGTAAGGGTGCCCGTCTTGTCACTGAAGATGTACTCAATCTGGCCAAGATCGTCGGAGATGTTCCACGCCTTGGGCACGCACGGGAAGTCGAGCTTCTCGTGGTACATCTTGATGTCGGAGTAGATGAAAAAGGCCTGGGCCGTTTTGATGATTTCAATCGAAACATAGAGCGAAATGGGCACAAGCGACTGGTAGATGATCAACGACACAAAGAAACAGATGATGCCGTTGATGGCGGCCGTCAGGCCGTACGGCTTGAGGTCAAAGTACAACCGCGAGGTGTTTTCCTTGTCGTAAAACAAGCCGTTAATCAACGCACTGACAAAGCACAACACAAACAAGAGCACAAAGTTGATGATCACCGACAAGTTCAACTCGCGCGAGATGCGCGACATCTTGGTGGGGGTGATGCCCGAGTTCAACATGATCTTGGTTTCCTGGCCGGTGTACACCACAAGACCCACCACCCACTTTGTGTTGCGGAGCGTCGAGCCACGGAGAAGCACGTTGTCGTTGGTGATGGGCTCCTTCTCGTCGGGGTTGACAAGCACGCCCTCGGCGTCGTAGTTTTCGTAGTGGATGGTGCCCTTGAACGAGTACAACTGGCTGTTTGGCGGGTCACACTCCACCCAGAACTTGGTGGCGCCGAGGTCGTGCGAGTGTTTGAGCACGTTGCCTCCGCAGTGGAGCGACGTTTTGTTCTTGAGGTTGGTTTCTCCGTCGAGATTCTTGGTTTCGATGTAGCAGTTGCCCTCAATGTCGGAGCACGCAAGTGCTACGATATCGGCGGGGATTTCCTCGTTCGCCCGGACCCGGATGAGGTCGCCCACCAGCACGTCCTTCCAGCGACGGTTTTTGAACACGGCGTCGCTGCCGTGGGCTTGGAGCTCGGGGTTGAGAATCGAGTTGGGGAGCGGCTGGTCCCGCCGCAGGTGGTGCGAAGGACGGCCCCGACCGGTCGACCGACGGGGCGAGGCAACAGACTGAAGCCCCACAGACGTGTCGGAGATTACAGTAGAAATTCGCCGAAGCGCCAACGAGTCCTCGTGCGCCTGTTTGCGCACGTAGTCGGCCTTCTTCTGCTTGGAGCCAAACACAAGAATCCCCGCCTTCTTGATGCCGCCACCGATGGTGTGCGTGGTCCGGGTGCACCCCTTCTTGAAGCGGCGCCACAAGCTCACGTTGTTGATGAGCACGTTGGGGTTGTCGACCCCCAGAAGAAGGTGGATGGGCAGATTGTTCAACTCTCCATCACTGCTTCCTCGGCGATAGTCTTCGAACGCATCCTTGATGGCGGTGATGGTGACAATGACAATGAGGGGCACCGCGGCGAGGCCGGGCGACTCCACGCCAAAGATCTGGAACGCCCCCAAAATCACAATCAACAAGAAGTAGGTGTTGGCCACGTTGGTGAACTGGAACGCAAGGTTCTTGGGCAAGAACGACAACGGCGTGTACTTTGTTGTTCTGATCTTGTTGCGAGGGAACTCGATGATGGGGTAGTGGGAGTTGGGGTACTTCATCTCCTCTGGGAGTGGGTAGTTATAGTAGATGTAGCGAGGAGTGTTGGCGTAGATCTCCTGGAGATACCTGGGCCGGGACGCCAATCCCTTGTTGTAGAACCAAGCATGGATCTTTTCCTTGGTGGAGGGGGCCTGGGCCCGTAGAAGGTCGGACGGCTTGTAGCGAGGTTTCTGGGACGGGTCCGACCGCTCGGAGTCAGACCCAGGAACCTCCTTTTCCTCCCGGTATGTCTTTTCCGAACCAGACATCAGCTGGCGAAATGAGTGAAAAGAACGGTAAGGGAGTAGCCGGAAGTATCTTAGTTCCGAGCCATCGGCCGGTTGGAGCGGCTCAGCAACCGGAGCGCTGACGTAAGCGCCAACACGCCACGTTACGTAAGCGCCGTGTGCGGGTCGTGCGCCCGTGGGCAACGTCCACTTTTTCGTCGGGTCTCAATTTTTTCACCACCCCAACCATGTCTGAACAAATCCCCCAAGGTGCCGACGTCACCATTGTGTCCAAGAACGAGAAGAAGGCCAGAGACGCCATCAAGAAGCTCGGCCTCAAGCAGGTCAAGGGCATCACCAGAGTCACCTTCAAGCAAAGAGGTAACCTCATTTACGCCATTGACTCCCCCGACGTGTACAGATCCGCTGCCGGTACCTACGTTGTGTTTGGTGAGGCCAAGGTCGACGACCTCAACAAGAGAATTGCCGAGTCGCAGGCTGCTCAGGAGGCCGCTGCCGCTGCTGCTGCCGAGGGTGTGGAGCCAGTTGACGACAAGTCTCCCGAGGCCATCACCGCCGACTTGCAGAACGCCACCATCTCCGAGGTGAAGGAAGACGAGGATGACGACGAGGAGGTCGACGAGACCGGCTTGGACGCCAAGGACATTGACATCATCATTGACCAGGCCTCCGTGTCCAGAGCCAAGGCCGTCAAGGCCTTGAGAAAGCACAAGGGTGACCTTGTCAACGCCATCATGGAGTTGTCTTAATACAGTTAGCGTTGATCAAATAGCACACCGTTGGCATTAATCGTAATCGCGTCATGATCCTATACTAATTGTAGTGACGCATGCTCTCCTCGATGATGTCCAGATGCTTTTCGATTTCCGGGGGCACCACGGGCTCGGCGTCGCCGTCAATGTCCTCGTTGACGGGCGTATCCTCAGGCTTGCCGTTGAGAAAGCCACACTTGGGGCACGCATACACCACCAGCCCCGGGTTGTCGTTGCCGGGGGGAGCGAGGCCGTTGTGTGTGTAGCACCGGGCACAGATGAGGGCGTAGCGCGACTCCACGGTCTCGTTGTGGTCGGAGCCAATGATGTAGTCGAGAAGGCGGTCTTGGAGGGACCGGGCCTCTTCAGCTGGTGCAGGGGGGGTTTGTACTTGTGGCTGCTGGGATGGCTGGAGTTCCTGGGGTGCTTTCTGGAGTGGCTGGGGTGTTTGCTGGAGTGGCTGGGGTGCTTGCTGGGGAGTCTGTTCTGGTGAGTGCTGTTGCCGCTGCTGCTCTGTATACTTTGTTAACAACTCGTTGGTCTTGGTGTAGTTGGTCAACCGCTTGATCTCATCAATCATATCCCCATGCTTCTCCTTCATGGCTTCGAGGGCCGCCTCCTTGCGGTCAATCAACACCGCAAACATAAATCCCATCGCAGCCACCACCACGTACCCAAGCACGGGGTACGCCGCGACTAATGCAAGCACCCTGGGGGAGTGGAACTTGACATAATTAACAAATCTCAGGCGGTTCATGACGTCGACGGGCACCCGCTGGTAGGTGTAGCCCACCACGACAATGTATGCGGCCACGAGATAAAACACGAGTTTGGTGCGCCACGCCCGGTGCTTACGCTTCAAACGGCTGACTTGCGTCTGGGTGGAGGAGATGCGCTGGGTGAGCGCCGTCAATTGCCTGTCGTAGGCGTCCGGGTCGAAGGACTTGGAGAATAAGTTGAAGATGGCCATGCGAAATCGTTCGCATTAATCGCATCATGACATACACCCTTGGCGGGCGACGAATCGACGTCAACCACATGCTGGACGCCGACGTGCGGCTCGTGGTGGCCCACGGCAGCATGTTCCGCAAGTGCCTCAACCAGCTCCTGCACCGGTACTTGGGCAACGTCAAACACATCATCCATCTCTACACCGACATTCTCACCATCTACACCACGCTCCTCAAGAAGATCCCTGCATACGACGACATCACCGAGATGACGGACGCCACGCGCCAAGCGCTCTACCAGCTCGAGGACCTGGTGAACGTGATGATGGGCCCCGCCGCCGACCCCAAGCCATATCTGTGGGAGGACCGGTCCTACGGCGACGTGCAGAGCCTCGTGGCGCTCGTGCTCACCACCACCGAGGTGACGTTCCAGGACATCCTCAAGACCCTCCACTGCATCGACATTTTCTTCGACTCCTTCAGCAACTTGAAGAAGCTCCTCATACCCTTTTTGTATGCGCGGACCCAGGCCATCCACAAGTCCTTGACCAAGGCATTGTACCTCTACAAGCTCCCCACCGTCGCCGACGATCCGCCATCCACCGACAACCTCTCCAAGAAACTACATCGCATCGAGAAAATCACCTCCGGCATCGAGCGCGAGCTGACCATCCTAGCCACCACCTTCGACACCTTCGACCGCCTGCTCCAGCAGTACACCAGCGTGCTTCTCGGCAAGGCCATTCTCAAGCGCGAGATCGACGACGGTGAGTGCACCCTCATCCGGCGCCGCGAGGTGTGCTACCGGGCGGCGGAGCACGTGGTGTCGATTCCCCTCACCGACGAGCAGAGCGCGGCGTCCATGATGTCCCACTTCACCAAGTACTTCTTGTACGTGATGGGGGTGGTGGTGGTGGTGGTGTGCGTGATGGTGCACCGGCTCCTAAGGGTCCTCGGCAGTGTATGACAAAACACATAGTACAAACGCCCTCACGGTCTCCCACTCGTAGTCTCTTCTCGTTTTGCAGTCTCGCCTCTCCACCAGTGGTCTCCCCTCATCTCTTCTTCTCATCACCGCGTTGTTGATGGCGCGCCTGAAATTCATCCCTCACCATGGCAGACAAACAGATATACTCGGCCACATACTCCAATGTGCCGGTGTTTGAGTTCATCACGCTGGAGGGCCCCATCATGCGAAGGAAACACGACCTGTGGATCAATGCCACCCACATCCTCAAGATTGCCCGGTTCCCCAAGGCCAAGCGCACCCGTATTCTCGAGAAGGATGTGCAGACGGGCATCCACGAAAAGGTGCAGGGAGGATACGGCAAGTATCAAGGGACGTACGTCCCCCTCGATCTCGGCGCCGACATTGCCCGCCAGTTTGGCGTGTACGAGGTGTTGCGGCCCATGTTCGAGTTTCAATACATCGAGGGCAAGTCAGAAACGCCGCCGCCGGCGCCCAAGCACAGCCACGCGCTGGCGTCCAACGTGGCCAAGCGCCAGGCCAGCGTGGCCCACGACGACGAGGCCGTGCCGGCGAAACGCACCCGCACCTTGGACGACGTGCCCCGGCGGCGGGGCCGGCCCAAGCGCGTGGCCCTCCCGACGGCCAAGCCGGCGTTGAAGCAGAACAAAACCACCCTGATCCTCGAGCCGGGGCCAAGTATTGGTACGTTCAAAGACTCGACGCCGGGGCTCGCGCGCCAGGACACCGAGCAGGACGCCCTCCAGGTGATGGCCTCCAACATGTCTGTGCGCAACGACGACCTCGAGTTGGACGCCACCTCGGACGAAGGTGGCCGGTACTACCACGACGACGACGAGCTCATGAGCGTCAGGGAGCTTTTTGGCACCCCCCGAGATTCTTTTGAACGTATTGTGCAGCACCACAACCGAGTTCCGTCGTACCACATGCCGCCGCTCCACGACCCCTACTACGAGGACCAGAACGTGTACCTGGACTACTTCAAGAGCTTGCTCAACTACCTTTCTGACGACACCGGGTCCAAGGTGCGGTTGAGCCTGGGCGACATCCCCGAGCGGCTCCTCAATCCCCCGCAGCCGCTTCTGCGCATCAACATCAACCAGCCCATTGACAACGACGGCAACACGCTCTTCCACTGGGCGTGTCTGATGGGCAACATTGCCGTGGTGGAGTTTCTCCTCTCGTTGTTCTCCAACATCAATTCCGACCTCAAAAACTACCTTGGCGAGACGCCGCTCATGTTCCTCGTCAAGTTCATCAACCTGTACCAACTCAAAAACTTCCCCGCGTTGCTCGACCTACTATTCGATCTGATCTTGTCCATCGACAACAAGGGCAAGACGGTGCTCCACCACGTGGCGCTTGTGCTGGACAACAAGGCCAACACCCCGCTCCAAAAGAACAAGGAGCGCTTTCTGCGGTACTACATGGAGTGTATTTTCCGCAAAATCATCGAGTTCCAGGGGTTCTCGCTACTGTCGGCCCAAGACAAGAAACCGTCCAATCTCGAAGACAAGCAACAACTCGTTCACAAGTTCATCAACCACCAGGACAACGACGGCAACACCGCGTTCCACATTGTCGCCTACCACCTCAACAAAAAGTGCGTCAAGGTGTTCATTGCCAACCACAAGTACATTGACTTCCTGCTACGCAACTTGGTCAACTACACGGTGGAGGACTACCTTGCCTCGCACAACTTTGTCCTCCGGCTCGAAGGCAGCGGCGACGACGCCACCCACGAGCTCGTGGCCAACGGCCACGCCAACGGCGCCGCCACCAGCGTGGAGTCCCAGCTCTACTACAGCAAGCTTGCAATCAACTTGCAAAACACCACGTCCAACGCCATCACTGAGAAACTCACCGAGCTCTCGTACACCATCGACAAGGAGCTCCGCGACCAGGACGCGGCGTTGGTGGCCCACCAGACCCTCGTCAAGCACGCCCGCCTCGAGCAGGCGCACACGCAGCGCGACATTCTCCGCATCTTCAAGCTCGAGTATCTTCTTGATGGGGAGATCAAGCCGGAGGAGAAGGAACTAACCGACAGCGACGCCGACGACGCGTTGGTGTACGTGGACCTGACGCGCGACGACCTCATCCAGGAGGAGGTGGACCGCCTCGTCAACGACGTGAGCTTCCAGGTGCTCACCAAGCAGGAACAACTCCGCGAGCATCTTGTCAAGTTCAACCGGTTGAGCGAGCAACTCGTAAAGCGAGAACTTGCCGCCAAGGAGAAGGAGGCCTCCACGGCGCCCGCAGCCGACGCGGCGCAGTTGGCCCTCGAGCTCCAGCGGCACATTGTGCGCCGGCGGGCGCTCTCGCAGGATCTCACCGCCAAGCAGGGCATCGTGCCCGTGTCGTCGTACCAAACGCCCGACGAGAAGGAGAACGACCCACCGTCGGTGATTGCCAACTACTCCAAGGACGACCGGTTGTACAAGTACTGCAAGTTGGTGTCGTTGTGCTGCGGCATGAGCTTCACCGAGGTGGAAAACTCCATCGACTTGATTGAGCAGTCCCTCGCAAAAACAGACAAAACAAAGTGAGACACTGTTGCAGCCGCATGGCTGACATAATAGGCGCGTCTCGGGCGCGATGCCGCAGCCACCGCCAACAAGTGGGCAATGATGTAATATATGTCGGCAAACAACCTATTCCAGGACCCAAAGTGGCAGTAGGCTCCAGTCTCGGTAGGGATGTGGCGCATCGGACACAATGCACGTTTCTGTGAAACGAGCGCAGAGTCGTGTGCCGCCAAAGCACGTATCGCAGGTGTAATTTCAACATCAACGTTGGGTGAAAAAAACTAGCCATGTACGGACGACGTTACTTCCGCCTTCTCGTGGTGGTGGCGACGGTATTCCTTGCCGTGACGCTCTTCATGATTCTGTCGGACCGTCTGTTGGGACAACTCTACACCGTGGACGACAAGAGCTGGCTCCGGTTCATTCTGCCCCAGAAACCAAAACACGCCCAAACGTGGAAACTCACCCAGGACGAGATGGTGGCCAACTTCCCCTTGAACGAGCTGTTGGTGGACCCCAACGCGTTTTCCCCGACGTCGTTGACGCTGTACCTGGATCCCTTCCCCCTTGTGGCTGATAAGAGTACCGACTACCATTTCGTGGAGCAGGACATTTGCCGCAACTTGAAGTTTACGGGCGACTTCCAGTTGAGCAAACAGGAGTACTTGAACGCCGACTTTAACCGCATCCAGGAGATGTTGGCCAACAACCCCGAGTACGCCAAGATTGTCAAGGAAGCGAAAAACACCTTCAAGCCCACGATCCCGGAGGAGAAGCAGTGGTTCCGGTTCGGCGGCTCGTCGGTGTGGTTGCGGGAACACGAGGTGCACTTCATGGTGAGTCGGGTGTTGTACTCTCCGCTGGGCATCCCCAACAAGTCGTTTGTGTCGTTTCTCTACATCCAGTTGTTTGACAAGAACTGGAAGGAGCTCCCGCCACGGCGGCTCACCATCTCGTACGAGCAGAACCTCTCCAAGAGCGTGGTGAATGCCGACGGGTCTGTCAACCAGGTGCCGGTGGACAAGCGCTTGGACACACGCGAAGTGCGGTACCCGGCCTTCTTGCCCATCCCCATTGAGTATCTTCTTCATACCGAGGACGGCAAGTACTACTGGGGGCCCGAGGACCCGCGGATTCTCATGCGCCACAACCCGTTGGGCTTCGAGGAACCCATCATTGTCTTCAACATGAAGAGCGTCAAGTTGGTGAAGCGCGTCATGCACCAGTACCTTCCCTTCTCGCAGGACCTCAAGGTGTTGCGCAAGCGCAGCGAGCCCTGGGCCAACATCGAGAAGAACTGGACGCCCTTCATCAGCACCACCAACGTCACGGGCCTGGACGAGGTGGGCACCTCGCAGCTCAACTTCATCTACTCCATCGACCCGTTGGAGATTCTCTCGTGTGAAATCGACACGGGGGTGTGTGACTTTCTCCAAAAACCTCAGAAGGACGACTACGACTACGTCGGGCCCCTCCGCGGCGGCACCCAGCTCGTCAAGCTCCCGTTCGAGGAGCTTGTGCCCAGCCACATCCAGGAACAGGTGGGGTTGCCCGAAAACCGGCAAATTTACATTGGCTGGGCCCGCGCCCACTTGAACAAGTGTGGGTGTGGCGAGTCCATGTACCGGCCCAACCTCATGGTGTTGGTGGAGGACTACAACCCGGTGAGCAAGAAATTCTACTACAAGCTCGGCGCCGTGAGCGAGTACTTTGACTTCCACGCCAACGTGCCCGGGTGGACCATCCCCACGCTCGATGAAAACGGCCAGCTTGTCGAGGAAGTGGAGCCCGCCAAGTGTGCCGGGCGGAACGTGCTCATCCCCAACTCCATTGCTTACTGGAGCATCGAGTCCATTGTCAAGGATAAAGTGGCGTACCGCCGCAAGTATTTCCACAAGATACCCACCGACGAGCAACTCGACGACAAAAAGGCCAGCAAGGTGCATAAGATCTCCAGCAAGCGAGACTCGTCGTACCCCCTCTTCTTCAACGACTTCATGGGGGTGACGTTGTCGGCGGCGGACGCTGACGTCAGCATAGTCCACGTGAACGGGCTCCTCAACTACATCATCAGCATTCCGTCGTTGTTTGACGAAAACACCGTGGTCCAGGACGACTCGATGTTCCAGCCCCGAGGGTATGTGTTTAATAACAAGTGTGCCATGGTGGGGTCGCAGGACTACTGTGTGGCGTACGCGGAGGCCAACGGCGGTGTGACGGAGTACGAGGAGGAGAGTGCATAACTGCTGCATCGCCGAGCTCGCGAGGTGGTGCAGCAATATTGCCGAGCGGTAGACATCAGCACCTAGCTTGCGAGGGTGCAACGAAACTGTACACCGAGCGGAGCACCAAGCGGAGCACCAAGCGGAGCACCAAGTGGAGCACCGAGCGAATCACCGAGCTTGCGAGGTGCAACATCAATACACCGAGAGGTACGGCAGCCAGATGGCAGCCGAATGAAAGTCATTAGCAGCAAAGTAGTCAACTAATGTTGAGCGGCACCTGCAACCAGTCGTGCCGTGAGACCGCGGGCCCGGGCCGAGACTGGGGCTCGAATTTGGGCCGAGTTTGGCGCGCAGGCCGAGTGTGCCGCACCAAAATCTTTGGTGCGGCCGCATTTCCACCGATAGCCGAGACATCCCGCGCGCGCGGCCACCGCACTAGCTGCAAAAAAACCTTCGGCTAGCGTTTGCGGCCACATATATGTCCCTACGGCACGAGAAAATTCTTCAGCATGAACCACCACGAAGACCTCCTGACGTCGTCGTCGAACGACACCTACCCCGTGGGCCTCACGCTGGAGAAGGCGACGTCCCGCCGCAACTCCATGAGGCTGCTGTACACGGTGGAGGAGCTCTACGGAAGCATGGACCTGGAAGAGATTGAGATCCACCGCATGGCCACGCGCATCACCATCAAGAGCGAGCTTGCCAGTCGGCAGCAAATCATCAACGATATGGACGCGGGGTTGGTGGAGAACAACGGCGAGGACTTTGAGCGCCTTGACCCCGAGCTCATTGTGTTCAGTGGGTTCGACGACCCCGCCGACCCGCGCAACTGGCCCACGCGGACCAAAACGTTGGCGGTGGTGATTGCCTCCATGTACACCCTCATCACGCCGGTGCTGTCGTCCATTATCTCGCCCGCTCTTTCGGACATTGGCGCGGACTTCCACATCTCATCGCCGTCGGTGCTTGCCATGACGGTGTCGATCCAGGTGCTCGCGTGGGCGTTTGGCCCGCTTGTGATTGCTCCCTTGAGTGAGGAGGACCGCTTGGGGAGAAAGCTCGTGCTCGACGGGTCCATCTGGATGCTGTTGGTGTTCAATGTCGGATGCGCCTTCTCGAAAACCACCCCCCAGTTGATGGTGTGCCGCTTCTTATCCGGGATCTTTGGGTCCACGCCGCTCAACGTGGCCCCCGCCGTCGTCAGCGACTTGTTCGACGCCAAGACCCGCATCTACAGTCTTGCCGGCTTGTTTCTCTTGCCGTTGCTCGGCCCCGTGCTCGCCCCCATTGCCGGCGGCTACATTGTCGAGTACACCCACTGGCGGTGGACGCTCTACTCGCTCTGCATCTTCAACGCGGTGGTGGCCGTCGTTGGCACCATCTTTTTTCGGGAAACTTATGCCCCTCGCATCTTGAAGCAGCACGCCAACCACCTCCGCACAACAACACAAAACCCCAATCTCCACACCATCTACGAGGTGGCCCGCGGCGAGTCCACCCTCGAGAAACTCCGCATCACCGCCACGCGGCCGCTCAAGTTGCTCTTGACCCACCCGCTCGTCATTGGCCTCGGGGGCTTTTTCGCAATCGCATACGCCATCATGTACCTCATGATTGTCACCTTCCAGGAGATCTTTGGCACCGTCTACGGCTTCTCCAAGGGCACCACCGGGCTCATGTACCTCCCCATGGGCATTGGGTTTGTTGTCGGCGTCATCTTCTGGACCATCGTGCTCCAGAAGGTGTACACGCACCTCACCGCCAAAAACGGCGGCGTGGCCAAACCCGAGTTCCGCGTGCCCTGCATCATCATCAACACCGCCGTGTTCATCCCGGCGTCGTTGTTGTGGTACGGGTGGCTGGTGGAGTACCGGCTCCACTGGCTCCACCCCGCCGCGGCCACCTGCTTGTTTGGCTTCTCTTTTTGCTGTGTCTTTCAAGCATTGCAGGCAATGCTCATTGACAGCATCAAGTTTGCCGCCAGCGCCGTGGCCGCCGCCGCGGTGTTCCGCAGTTTGTGTGGGTTTGCGTTCCCCCTCTTTGCCAGTCCCATGTTTGCGAAACTAGGCTACGGCTGGGGCAACACGGTGTTTGCCATTGTGGCGTTTGTCATTGGCCTTCCGTTCCCAATTGTCTTGTACAAGTACGGCGAGCGGATCCGCATCACAGCCAACGAAAAGATGGAGGCGGAACAGACGGCCCGCCAGCAAAGGGCCCTCGCTAGGTAGCTTATGTAATGGTGCGACCATGGACCACCTTTCTTTACCCCAGCTCAACCCGTTTCCGTTGCCCAAGCAATTGGAGGCGCTCCCCCCGCAGCTTCTCGAGGCGTTTACCCAGCTGTATGAGCTAGTGAGGGGCTACGTTCAGCAATTGCCGTCGTACGAGGAAAAAAAACGTGAAATCGTGAATACGGTCGGCACCCTCATTGACCACATCAACTCCATCACCCAGTCGCTCGAGTCCTACTCCGCCACCCGTACGGTTATCGAGGGCCAGATCCACCAGCTCCAGAAACTCTACCAGGAGTTTGTCAACCTCGAGACCATCCAGTACCAACTTCTCTCCAGCAACTTCAACCAGGACCTCCTCCGACGCAAGTTCCACAAGCTCGTGGACGCGTCCCACACCGAGTCCCTTCGCCTATGCCAGCCATCAGACAACATTGAGCAATCCCTCAGAAAGTTTAAGGAGGCCCGCGTCACATACCACCTCCGCAAGGAAAAGCTCAACCGCTGGGACGAGGAGCGCGTGAGCGGCTTCATGTGACATGGCCAACTGTGGTGGACGATGTTCCGGCTAATGTTCCGACGCACTTCTGGCTCGTGCCCCTCAGCTGGCAGCCCCGCAGCCGCTACCGTTTTGTGGCACCGCCGAGTCATGGGAGTCATCGCACCACCCATCGTGCACGACCGCCCATCGTGCACGACAATCCAACCATTGCCAATCCCCTCCTACGCGCACCGGACATAAGCCCGGCCCAGGTCAACTCCTTCGTCATTGCAAGATACCTGGGCTACCCAGACTCATCCGCGGAAACCAGGCCTCGCATTGTTCCGAAAATCTTGCGGTGCTTTCCTCGCATTGGTTGTAATCCGATGCGGTTTACTCCAGCAGATTCTCGGCGGATAAAACTCCGATCAGCCAGGATTTTTTTCTCTTTTCGCTCGATGATCTAAACACCGCGAGCGCCTTAATTTATATACCTGAAACTTCTCCCTGCCCTCGTTATCTAAAAAATGTTCAAGTTGGGTGGCCGGAGACTCTTCTCCTCGTCGCCACGGGTGTTAAACACCATCAAGCCCGTGGCCAAGCAGAGCCCCTTGGCTCGCGGCTGGAAAACCACCAAGCGCGTGGCCGGGTTGTCGGTGATTGCTTCCATCGGATACGTCGGCTACAAGATCTGGAACGAGTCCAACCCGGGCGAGCAGGTGAAGCAGGTGCCGGTGTTTGAGAATGGCCAGAAGAAGAAGACGTTGGTGATTTTGGGCTCGGGCTGGGGCTCCATCTCGCTCTTGAAAAACTTGGACACCACCTTGTACAATGTGGTGGTTGTGTCGCCCCGAAACTACTTTTTGTTCACGCCGCTCTTGCCCTCGGTCCCCACGGGAACCATTGAGATCCGCTCCATCATCGAGCCCGTGAGAGCCATCACCAGAAAGGCCGCCGGCGAGGTCATTTACCTCGAGGCCGAGGCCACCGACATTGACCCCGTCAACAACAAGCTCACCATCAAGCAGTCCACCACCGTCCACTCGGGCCACTCCGGTAAGGACACCGGCTCCGCCAAGAGCACGGTGTCGGAGTACGGTGGAGTGGAGGAAATCACCACCACGTTGAACTACGACTACCTTGTTGTGGGAGTCGGCGCCCAGCCCTCCACCTTTGGTATCCCCGGTGTTGCTGAGCACTCCACGTTCTTGAAGGAGGTGAGTGACTCGATCAAGATTAGAACCAGGTTGATGGACGTCATCGAGGCCGCCAACATCTTGCCCAAGGGTGACCCTGAGAGAAAGAGATTGTTGTCCATTGTTATTTGCGGAGGTGGCCCCACGGGTGTGGAGGTTGCCGGAGAACTCCAGGATTACATTGACCAGGACTTGAAGAAGTGGATGCCCGAAATCGCCTCCGAGTTAAAGGTCACCTTGGTGGAGGCCTTGCCCAACGTTTTGAGTATGTTCAACAAGAAGTTGGTCGACTACACCAAGCAGGTGTTCCAAGACACCAACATCGACTTGAAGACCAACACCATGATCAAGAAGGTCGATGACAGATCGGTGTCTGCTCAGGTTAAGAACAAGGACGGCTCCGCCGAGATGATTGACATCCCTTACGGCATGTTGATTTGGGCCACCGGTAACGCCCAGAGACCCATCACCAGAACCTTGACCTCCAAGATTGACGAACAAAAGAACGCCAGAAGAGGCATTCTTGTCAACGACAAGTTGTTGGTTGACGGTTCCAACAACATCTACGCGTTGGGCGACTGTACATTCACCAAGTTTGCCCCAACTGCCCAGGTTGCTTTCCAAGAGGGTATCTTCTTGGGTAAGCACTTCCAGAAGTTGCACGAGATTGATGCCTTGGAGTGGAAGATTGCCCACCCATCGTCCGATGACAACGTCGACAGATTGAAGAAGAAGTTGCCCAAGGTGCAAGAGAAGTTGACTCCCTTTGTCTACAACCATCAAGGCTCGTTGGCGTACATTGGTTCCGAGAGAGCCGTGGCCGACTTGGTGTGGGGCGACTGGTCCAACATCTCCACCGGTGGTTCCTTGACTTTCTTGTTGTGGAGATCCGCCTACATCTACATGTGTCTTTCCGTGAAGAACCAGGTGTTGGTGTGCGTGGACTGGCTCAAGGTGAGCTTGTTTGGAAGAGACATCTCCAAGGAGTAATCGATAATTATCTATTCAATATCACATCAAGCATAAAGCTGAGAAGAGACGGAATTTCAGAAAAATGGAGGGAATGTGTTGTCATGGCTTTGTATGAACGTTCACAGCCCTTTAAGAAAATAACAACCGCCTGCGTAGCGTAATGGTTAACGCGTTTGACTTCTAATCAAAAGATTGCGGGTTCGACTCCCGCCGTGGGTTTTTTTGCTACCGAAAAGAGGTAATGTATCACTTGTATCAGCTCTATCCGTACTATCATCTAGACTGACTGCATCATCGTTTTATCCGACCGTTGAATTATGTTCGGCTTCTGCGTTAAATATTAGTGTACATGGGTATCTGCTAGTTGAGTCCTTGTGCTCCACATTGTCAGTTCCTCGTCAACATGCCATAACGATGCCAAGCAATGCAAGCTCGCCAGCGGCCAGGCCGCTGGGGGCACTCTGGCCAATTTCGCCGGCGTGTTTGAAAATTACCTGATTAGGCAATCTGGGACATGTGACAAATGGGGGGCTTACCTCAGAAGTGGAAGTCGGACGAACTGTCCTCAAAGTCCAGGCGCATGTCCTTCTCCTTTTCCGGATATAGCATGTAGGGTCGGCGGGCCGGCGCCTGGGCCGTCTGGGATTTCTGAATGTCAACCACCGAAGGATAACTGTCGGTGGAAACATCGTCCAGGTCCACCTGTTCGTCGTCCGAGGGGTAGTAGGACTGTTCTGCCGTGATGATGGCCCGCACCTTAGCCGGAAGAACGTCGGGACGGTAGAAGCGGAGGTCGACCCGCCCAACAAGATAAACCAAATTGATGATGGCTTCGAGCACTCCCCACACAATGTACATGACAATGGCCTTACAGATGGGGCCCTGGTCACGGCGCTCTCGTGCCTGGAACACCGCCACTGCTCGACATATGGAGCCCAAGAAGATGAATAGCGTGGTGAGGAGCACGATGGCCAACGACTTGTTGTGTTCGAGGTTACCTCTTTGGTTGGTGAGGCCCTCCACCATGTTGTAGTGGTGGTGGGTGGCGGCAATGACGCGGATGGCGTGGCGGTGGTTGTGGTTTCTCTTCATGAAGGTTTCCTCTGCATCCTGGGCGGCGTTCTTCTTGACAAAGTAGAACGGGTGGAACAGCTCGATCCACCACGGCTGGTAGGTGTACAAATTCTCATCCTTCTTGGTGGGCTTGAAGAAGTACGACAACGCAATCAACGAGATGGCGGTGAGCGAGTAGAGGATGATGAGAATGGACGACGCCATCACCACGTACTTCCACTGGTTGAAGCTGTGCGTGGATAAGAAGTTGATGTAGGGGACAAACGACGCCAAGATGGTGATGACAATGACAATCACCACGATGCCGTAGAGCGCCAACATGAAGTTCCAGAAGAGTTTGCGGGAACCGCCCACGGGGTGTCGCCACGTGAACAACCGCTGGGCAAGAATCAAGTTGGCCGCAACAATCAACACCATGGGCACGATGCAAAACACCTCGCACGTCAATCCCATCTGCACGCGGGTCACGTCCTGGGACCACGCTGCTCGGAGAGCCCACCCAATGATTCTCAACACACAGTACACAAACCACACCAACGAGAGGTAGAAGTAGTGGCCGCGGGACACATTGACGCAAAACAAACCCAAGTGCATGAGCCCAATGACGGCGTAGATGACACAGAAGGCGATGCTGGGGGCCAAGTCCAGCGGGCCGGGGTAGTCGCCAAACAAGTTGACCTGGGCGCCGATGTTGTACTCGACAATGGCATCGGGGATGATGGGCCCAAGCAAGTTGTGGGACAAGTTGACCCACTTGAGAATGCCGGTGCCTCGGTCGGGGCCGTTGTTCATGGCCTTGAGGAGGTGCATGAGCCCGGCCACCGGGGCGTCTTCACTGGTGTTGTCCATGGGGACGAAATGGGTGCGGCGGGACTTATATACTCCGCATGAGGAGGGCGGGGCACATTTCAATTCCCAATTAGGAAATGTCTATAAAAAAACGACTATTGGATTCTTGGGGCATCTTGCATTCGTTAATTAGGGTATGTCAGAAGTGGAACTCCTCGGTGTCCAGCTCGTCCAACTTGGCCTCGCTGATGAACTTTGCTCTATTTTGGTTGCGAACGGTGTTGCGGGAGTCGCGGGCATTGTAGGTGGTGCGAGGCTGGTAGTACTCGAACCCCTCGTCGTCGGAGTAGTCGCCGTCGGTTTCCGTTTCCGTGGTGTAGTACTCCCACTCCTCCTCCTCGGGCTCGGCGTCCAGCTGCTCGATGGACTGCTCGGCGGTGATGATGCTGCGCACACAGTGGGGCAAGGCGTCGGGACGGTAGAAGCGGAGGTCCACCCGGCCGACAAGGTAGAGCAAGTTGATCACCACCTCAAACACGCCCCAGCAAAAGTACATGAGAATGGGGTGGCACACCTTGGAGCTGTTTTTCTGGTAGTTGCCCTGGAAGAGGGTGACGGAGCGGAGAATCGCCGACACAAACAAGAGCACCGTGCTCACGCAGATGATCCAGAGCGACACGTTGTGCTCGAGAGTGCCTCGCTGGTTGGTGAGGCCCTCCACCATGTTGTAGTGGTGGTGGGTGGCGGCGATGACGCGGATGGCATGGCGGTGGTTGTGGTTTCTCTTCATGAAGGTGTCGACCGCCTCCTTGACGGCGCCCTTCTTGACAAAGTAGGTGGGGCGGAACAGCTCGATCCACCAGGGCTGGTATGTGTATAAGTTTTCGTCCTTCCTGGTGGGCTTGAAGAAGTAGGCCAACGCAAGAAGCGAGATGGACGTGAGCGAGTAGAGGATGATGAGGATGGACGACGCCTGGACGGCCTTCTGGTATCTTTCATAGTTTTTCTGGGAAAGCAAGTGAACGTAAGGGACGCCGGCGCAGGCCACCGTCATGCCCACCAACCCGGCCACCACCACGTACAACGTGATCATGAAGCCCCAGAAGAGCTTGCGCGAGCCGCCCACCGGGTGGCGCCACGTGAAGATGCGCTGCGCCAAGATCAAGTTGAAGGAGGTGAGAAGAATCAGGGGAAGAATGAGAAACACCTCGTTGGTGATGCCGAGGTCCGTCTGCGACAAGTCCCGCTGCCACACGATGCGGAGAGCGAACCCAATCACCCGCATGAGGCAGTAGAACGCCCACCCGAGCGACAACCAGAAGAAATGTCGTCTCGACGTGTTGACTGTGAACACCACAAGGTGAAGCACCATCAATATGGCAAACGCCGCCACAAACACGGCACTGGGCACGATGTCCTGGGAGTCGGGGTAGTCTCCGAAAAGATTGATTTGGTACGCCGACTGGTAGTCCTGCATCACCTTGGGGATCTTGGGCCCGAGGAGATTGTGGGCCTGGGCCGCGAGCACGCGGGTGCCGGTGCCCATGGCCGGGTAGTTGTTTTGGTACCGCAACAACTGCATGAGGCCATGGACGGCGGTGTAACTCTCAGCAGACATGAGGAAGTGGTGGACAGGAAATGTTTTGGGGATGGACGGTGGATGCCCATTTGGAGATGCTCCTGCACCGGTGTCCCAGAAACTTCCTAATTGGGGTAAGAAGGTGCGGCCTAAATAGGAAGGTACCAAATGAGCACCAATCTGGTGCGAAGCGCAGATTGGTGCGAAGTCTTTCAGCGGGCGATCCATCAAACGGTGCGACGGTGCAAATAGTGCGACCGGCTGACCAGGCATCGACCGCGACCCTCTTCACCGTCACACCTCTACTTTATGCCCACCACAAACATCAACTACACAAAGGTGCACGCCGCCCTCAACTCCCCCGAAACACCCCCCCTCATCTCCACGCCGTACGGCCACCTGATTCTCGAGATCCAGGGCGAGCTCAACCTCCCGACATCGCGTCCCGCGGACGCGTCCGACTTTGTCAAGGTGGACGACATCTACGAGGCCGTCCGTTTCGGCAAGCTCCTTTTTGACGACCACGACCTGTCGAAAGTGACCCTTCTCATCGGGAAGTCCCAGCGCCTTTTGGGGAATATGGTGGAGTTGCGTCCGCCGCTCGGTGTGCTTCGCGTGCCGAAAGACAAACTGGAGGTCCAGATGGTGGACATTGTTCGCAAGAAAATCATCTTCAAGCAGCGTCCATTGCCTATAATGTGATTCTGTATGATGTGAAGTATACTAGAATTTGGAGCGGTGCTGCCAGAGAACAGAGGTCACCGGGGTATAGCCCTCGTCCAGCTGCGTCACCAAGTTGTTATGGATCTTGACAATGTCATCGTCGGAGAAGCCGAGCTCGTTCTTGACGTACCCAAGCACGTCACCGTACTTGTCGTTGAAGAGCTCGATGGTTGCAAGCATGGCCTCGTAGCGCGAGCTGATGAGGTTGTTGAAGCCGTCGTGCTCGATGGTCCAGTTCTTGCGGCCCTGCACGATGAGATCCTCGATGGCGGACGAGTTGTCGCCCATCTTCTCCTTGATTTGGTTGACGGTGTCGATGAAGTTGGCGCGGAGCTTGGGGTGGTCGGGCCGCAACCCGCACGTGGTCAACTCGTACTCCTTGGCGATGGAGTTGTTGTCGACGCCAACAAGAAGGAGAATCACCATGCCCAAGATGCCCGTGCGGTCCTTGCCGGCGGTGCAGTGGAACACAAAGGGCCGCCCGTCGTCGCGGATGTACTCGAGAATCGTGCGGAACGACTCCTTGCCGTACTCAAACATACGCTCGTACACATGCACGTAGGTGTTCCAGCTGGTCATGAGGTTGGTGTAGCGCAACGCAATCGCCTGCGGCGAGTAGTCGTCCTTGCTGAACACGGGCGCATGGATGCGGGTGACTCCGTACGCCTCGAGGCCCTGCGGCACCCCGTTGTTGTCGCACTCGCCGTCGGAGCGGAGGTCAAACACCACCTTGATGCCGAGGTGCTGGAGCTGCTGCTTCCCGCGCTCGGTGATGTTGGCCGTGTCGGCACACCGGTACATCACCTCGGGCCGCACGTAGGCGCCCTTTGCTCCGTAGCGAGGGTGGGCGATGCGCCAGCCGCCGACGTCACGGAAGTTGCTGATGCCGTCGATGGTTCTCCACCGCGGTACCAGGCCAATGTGCTTGGAGTGGTGGTAGAAGCGGTCCAGCTCCTTTTGCGGGCTGAGGAAATCGATGATTTTGTTCACCACCAACGGGTTGTAGTTGACGAGGTTCTTCTTGTTGAGAGGGAGATTGAGAGGGTTGTACTCCTCGGCGTCCAGCGCGTTTTCAATCACCTCCACGCCGTAGAAGTTGTGGTCGGCGTCCGGCACGAGCTCCAACGTGTGGGTGAGGCGGCCGCGGTTCAACGTGGTGGCGTAGTGGCCGGCGTCCACAATGGGGATGATGGTGTCCTTGAGGCCGTACACCGAGAGCACCGCCACCTCGGGAGAAAGCTCCGACAACACCAGGAGGTCCGGCTTGGACAACTCCACGAGCTCCTGCTCCGTCACCTTGAGGTACTGGATCTTGCCGTGGCGAAGACTGGGCACCAACACGTCGCCAAACAGTCCGTCCCCAACGGGGTACCGGTCGAGCACCGTGGGCAGCTGGAACCGCGCCAGGCAGTTGACCAAGTTGGGCACCACGTACGCGGGCTCGCCGGCGCGGAGCTTGCGGTCCTGCTCCAATGCCCAAAGGAACATGGCCACGCCTCCCCGCGAGTGGGCCACAATCAGCAGGAGCGTGAACTCCTTGTGGAGCGGGTTCTTGGACTTGTCGGTGACAAAGTCGGCACACGCCTCGATGTCCTCAATGTCTTGGGAGAGCACGCGGCCCTTGGCGTCGTCCTCGTTGTCGGCCAGGTTCCCACACCCACGGAAGTCGATTCTCAACAGGTAGATGCCGAGGTCTCGCGCCAACCGGTGGGCCAACTCCCGCTGGTAGCAGTAGTTGCGATGGCCGCCCTGGCCATGGACGATGATGCTCATCTTGTGGGTGGTGGGTGCAAGGCCCTCTTCGTGCGGGGACTCGCTCTCGTCGTACGGCGGCACCGTGAGCGTGCCCGCCACGCCCTTGCCTAGCGTCACCTCAATCTCGGTAAGAGCCATGAAGAAAAGAGGTTATTCCCGACTTTTATAGTTGTTGGGTGTGGGGATGGTGCGCCTGTGAAATCGTCGCGCACCTGATAATCATGGAGCGAGACGCCTACCTTGAGTTGGGCAAGCACCTCACCCAGCGCCACGCCGACCAGCTCCTGACCCAGTTGGCGGTGTTCCAGCAGGCCCTCATCAACTTTGGCTCCGAGAACGGGGACGTCATTGCCACCAACGACGAGTACCGCACCAAGTTCACCTCCATGTGCCAGCTGGTGGGCGTGGACCCGCTTGAGCTCATGGTGCACGTCCACACGCAAAAGAAGGACGACGACTTTTTTATCGGGTTGCTGGTGCGGATCGTCGAGGTGTGTCAGGAAACAAGAGACATTAACGGGGGGTTGATATCCATGAAGGAGTTGGTGTCGCGGCTCCAGGATAACGTGCACCTCCACACCAACATCTCGAGCCAGGACGTCACCAGAGCCTTAAGTCTTCTCAACACGCTTGGGTCGGGATTCGAGGTGGTGGAGGGCAAGTGGCTCAAGTACGCGCTGGCGCTGGTGGGCATCTCCACCGACCACAAGCGGGTGTACGACGTGTGTGGGTTCATGGGGGGGTATGTCACGGTGCGCTTGTTGCGGGACAATTACGGCTGGGACAAGCTACGGTGCAAGAGTGTGCTTGATGAGATGATCATGTATGGGTTCTTGTGGTTTGATGACCAGGGGGAGGAGCCCATGTACTGGGAGCCTTCGTGGAGTTGACCGACCCGCAGGGTCCAGGGGCAGGTGAAGGACATGTAATCACTGGGGATGGCGACGCCGACTCAGCCAAATGGGGCAAGTGGCATGGGGCACATGTAACCGATCCGCCGCCGACTCAGCGTCCAGCTGAGTCAGCTGTCTCTGGGTCGGCTCTCCTCCGCTTGGCACGGAACCTCTCGTTCACCACCTCCGGCGTCTCGCCAAGCGTCTTGTCCATCACCGGCACGTACTTCTTGAACGGCCTGCCCTTGCCGTCGCCCACATTGACCGAGCTGCCCGCCACCTCCTTCACATAAAAACCCTGCATCATGCTGGCCAAGAGCGCCTTGACCTCGTGGTCGTTGACAAGGCCCCCCACTCGCGCATACTCCTTGGCGGCCTTGTCCTGGTTGATGTCGTCAAGCCACTTCATCTCCGGGTACGCACAGTCATAGAGCACCAAGGGGAGATCGTGGGCCATGCCAAACTGCGGCCGCCGCGGCGTGGCCTCCACGTCCAACAACCGGTCCACCAACTCGGGCTCCTCCAACCCCTGGCCCACATTAAAGAGAATGGCCACCATGCACCGCACCTGGTGCCACAAGAACGCGGTGCCTTTCAAGTCAAACACATAGTAATCGTCCTTGTGGTGAAGGATTTTCGACAGCATCACCAGCCGCTTGTAGTTGGTAATCTGCTTCAGGCCATCCACCTTGCAAAAGTTGCGAAAGTCGTGGGTGCCCTCGTACTTGGCGGCCGCCACGCGCATGCGCTCAATGTCCAAGCCCCGCCGGTGGAACAAGTACTTGTAGTGGCGGTACTCGCAGCTGAACCGGGCGTTGAACCCCGCCGGCGGGTCAAGGCACACCGCGGTGATTCGTATATCCTGAGGAAGAATCGAGTTGAGAATGGTGATGTAGGGGATTTCCCGGGCGTTGTTGTCGTCGGTCTGCTCCTCGGGCGCCAAGCTCGACCTCACTCGTAGGGAGATCACCTGGTTCATGGCACTGACGCCGCGGTCGGTGCGCCCGCATCGGCTGAACTCACAGCACCCGGGGTCCGGGGACGAAATCAACCTGGCCTGTGCCAACGCCTTAAGCACCTCCTCTTCCACCGTGGGGAGCGGCGTGGGCTCGTACTGGTACGCGAGCCCGTTGTAGTTCCACCCGAGGTACGCAAACCGCAATGCCACGAACCGGGTCGCGTGCTTGGAGAAGTCGAACGGCTTCACCTTCTTTTTCGGCTGGTCCTTCTTGGGCGCCTCCAACTGCCGTATGCGGGCGATGAGCTGCTCGCGGGTCCAGGTGTCGTAGTTCATTCGGGATGTGAGTGAGAAGGCCCGTTTGAGCATGGCATCGCATTTTCGCGCCCATCGCATCATGTCTCTAGCGTGGGAAAACCTCAAGGTCGAGCTCCATCCGTGGCTCAAGGACGCCATCGCGTCGCTTGGATACCCCACCATGACGCCGGTGCAGGCGTCCACCATCCCGCTCTTTTCTCAGAATAAAGATGTCGTGGTGCAGGCGGTCACCGGTTCCGGCAAGACGTTGGCGTACCTCTTGCCTGTGCTTCAGAAGGTGTCGAACAGGTTGTTCGGAGCCCTCGATAGCGACGAGGAGGTGGAGCCGGTGAAGAAGGGCCACGTGTTGGCGGTGATCATCTCGCCAACGAGGGAGCTCGCCAGCCAGATCCAGTGGGTGTGCAACAAAATCATCGACTTTCTACCGGAGGACAAACAAATCCACACCCAGTTGCTTGTGGGGTCTCTCTCTTCAGTAAGGGAAGACCTCGACAAGTTCAAAAAAACCACCCCCCACATCATCATTGCGACCCCCGGGCGGCTTCTAGATTTCTTGAACTCCCAGTACGTCAAGACCAAGTCGGTGGAGATTGCCGTGTTGGACGAAGCCGACAAGCTTCTCGACATGTCGTTTGAAAAGGACGTTGTCAGCATTCTCAAGCGGCTCCCCAATCAAAGGCGAACAGGCTTATTTTCTGCCACCATTAGTGCCGCCGGAGACACCATTTTCCGAACCGGCATGTCCAACCCCGTCAAGGTGGTGGTGAAGAACACCACCAAGGCCGCGCCGGTGTCGCTTTCCATCAGCTACATGATGGTGGACCCGAAACAAAAGCTCGCCATCTTGGCCAGACTATTGCATGACTACAAGTACAAAAAGTGCATTGTGTACTTCCCCACGTGCCAGTCGGTGAAGTTCTTCTACGACGTGCTCAAAACGGTGTTTGTGCCCGACGAAGACATCCAGTTTTTGAGTTTGCATGGCCAGCTTGCAACCAAGCCGCGGCTCAAGACCATCGAGACGTTCGCCGAGGGCGACGTTTTCCTCAAGCGGTTTGTGCTCTTGGCCACCGATGTGGCCGCGCGGGGTCTCGACATTCCCGAGGTGGACTTGGTGATCCAGATCGACCCGCCCACGGACCCCGATGTGTTTCTCCACCGATGTGGTAGAACCGGCCGTGCCAACAAGGTGGGCCACGCCATCACCATGTTGAACAAGGAGTCTCAGGAAGAGGGGTTTGTTGACTTCATGGACGTGAAGGGAGTGACCATGCACGAGATGCCGGCACCACAGGTGGCTGAGTTCGACACTTTCCAGCAACAGTTCCACCAGTACATGCTTGAGGACCGGGCGCGGCACGAGCTGGCGGTGCGGTCGTACGTCGGGTTTGTCAAGTACTACTCGAAGCACATTGCCTCGAGTATCTTCCGCATGCAACTGCTCGACTACCTCGGCATCGCCCGCATGTATGGGTTGATGCGGTTGCCCAAGATGCCCGAGACAAGATACATTGCGCATGACGACATGCCAGAAGACGGGTGGTTGACGGAGCCCATGGACATGGACAAGTATGCATATGCCGACGAGGCCAAGGAGAAGGTGCGGTTGGACACCCTCGAGGCCGAGAAGGAGCGCAAGATCCGCGATGCCAAGCAGCGCAAGTTGCTCAAGAAGAAGAACGAGGCGTGGTCCACCAAGACGGAGAAGAAGGAGTCCAAGCACGTGCGGGCGGAGCGCAACAAGCGCAAGCGCGAGGCCATCGAGCAGAGGCTCTTGGAGGAGAGCTCCGACGACGACACCGCGCCCGACTGGAAGGACATTGTGCGCAGCAAGAAGAAGCACAACACGGCGGCAGTGCAGGGGAGTTTCGACGATCTCTAGACTTTCCACCGCTCGCTGGTGGACTTGATAGCATCAAATACAAGCAAATTGTCGAGGGGGATGTACTGGGCGGTGACGATCTTGAGGACTTCCTGGCCAACAATACCACCGAGAAGACTGCTTGTGTTGTGGTAGTTGGTAGCGGAGTGACTGAGGACTTCCTTGAAGGTGTCGACGAGTCCGGAGGGAAGTTGCAGGAGGCCGGGGGCAAATTGTTCGGTGAACAAGCGAACAAACTCATCGAAATCCTCTGGGGCCGGGGTGCGGCCGTGGGTGCTCACAAACTCCCTGAACGTGAGCAATGCAAAGTGGATGTGGAGGAGCGAGTCGCCCTCAAGGGCAGTCTTGACGAGAGACTCGGTGTGGAGGTGCTTGGACCCCTGGGATACGTACAAGAGCGCAGCGTTCTTGCAAAACACCCGGAGCGACTCCTCGGTGACGGCCTGCTTCAACTCGGGCGGCACGATGACATCAACCTCGCGGGCAAACTCGCGGAGGTCGCGCACGGCCTTGTCGTGGTAGAGGTTCTGGAGCGAAATGTAGTTGCGGGTATCCGAGGCCATGTCCGGCAATGTTCCCGGAAGAGGCAAGAGCTGGTGCTTGTCAACGAAGCGCTTGAGGGCTCTCACGTAGACCCAAAACAACGACGGCGAATCAAAGCTCGGATGGGAAAACAAGCCAGCAACGGCTGCCGGCACCTGGCTCACCTGGAGCGCCCGGTGCACCGTGTGCGACGCCTCGAGGAAGTTGGCCTCGAGCTTGATGTTGCGAGCGAGCGACTCGATGTACGCCCGGAACTGTTTTTTTTCATTGTAGTTCTGCGGCGGCTGGCCGTGGGCGTTGTTCCACTGGGTGAGGGCCTTGATGAAGATGACGACGTACGGCACGTGCGCGTGGTCGACGTCGTCCAACGCGTCCAAGTCCACCAGGTCCACGTAGTGCTGGAGCTCGGGCCACGGTTTGTCGATGCGGAGGTCGTATAACTTGGACGGATCGTGGGTCTCCACCACGGTGGTTTCTGGCACATTGACCTTGACGGAGCCGTAGAACCCGACGGTGTTCACCACGATGAGGGGAATGCTCTTGCTCCAGAGCACCTCGCGGAGCGTCTTCAGCTCAAAGTCACTGACAATGACCGCGGTGAATTGGTCCCAGAAATCATCGGGCTGGTCGAGGGTACTCACCGCCGTGCCACGCACGTCCGGGTTCAACTCTCGAAGCTTTGCCGTGAGTGCCTCTGCCACGGGCTGGCCCACGTTGTCCTCATCAAGAAAGAAGTTTCCCTCGAGCAGGTCCACCAACCCGGGTGCCACAATGGTGAATGCCCCAATGCCAGGGAGCACCAAGTTCTTCAACGCCTCCACGCCGGTGGTGGTGGCATTCACCAAGCACACGTGCGCCCGCTCGAGGTTGTGTTGGCCCGAGGTCTGCCATAGGCGGATCTGCCTGTCGTATTTGGCGTTATCCATTAGTGAGTTGCGACTCTGCGAACATTACTTACATTACTATACACTTGCCTTTTCCCACCACCTCGTCGTAGCGCTCCTTGTCACGGTCCTTGAGCTTTTCTTTTACCTCGAGAGGGAAGAATCGCCGCATGAGCTCCATGGTCTCCATGTCCAAGTTGGACCCGTCGGCCCGCACCACCGCCTGCGCATGGCGACAGATGGGACAGTTGGACTTGTCCTGTTTTTTGAGCTTCACCAAGCACCGCACACAGAAGCGGTGCCCACACTCAAGCTTGATGGGCTTGAAGGCAATCGAGAGGCAGATGGGACACGTGTAGTCCTCGAGCTGGGGAATGAGCGTCACAACCGACGACTGCATGATGTAGCAGATGGACTGGGCAATCGACGCCCCCGAGAAGAAGATGTGGTCGTCGCTGATGAGCTTGGGGAAGGTGTTTTTGACCCCGAGCGACGTTTGCTTGTCGAACTTCTTGAGGATTTTGCGGAAGGCCTCCGAGTTGATTGACTGGAATTGAAGCACCTTCAATAGCTGGAAGTTGAGGGCGACAAACCGCTCGAACGCAGCGATGGACCGCTTGTTCTTGAACTCGTGGGTGAGCCCGGACTTTTGCACGTGCAGTAGAAAATCCGCAAGCCGCTGTTTGATCTGCTGGGAGTTACGCTCTCCCGACTTCACCTCGGTCTCGTTGTAGCGGAAAAACACCTCCAGGTCGAGGTACACCCGGAAGAGCTGACGCCACTTGTACATGTCTGCGCGCCGCTTGGGGTCGGCCAACGTCTGGACGTTGTCACTAATTTGCTGCACCTCTTCAATGAGCTTCGACTCCTCCTGTGACTTGAGCCGGTCAAGACTCTCGAGCTCCTCGTCGAGCATGTGGAAGAACTTGGTATCGGAGTTGAGCATGATGACAATCTCCTCTTTGTGAGAGGAGCCCACCACCGCGTCGATGTTGGGATTGGTTTCTGGCTCCGGCGACCCGCCTCGACTCCGCGACGTCTGCGGAGACAACACGAGCTGCTCGCCCTCCTCCTTCAACTCAATGTAGTGCTCATGTTCCTGGTCGGAATCATTGAGCATGGACTCGATCTTGTCCTTTAGTTGGTGGCTGAGCTCCTGGATACTCTCGTGGGAAAAGGTGTCGCTGTCGTAATTCACGGTAATCTTCAAGTAGGGCACAATGTCGGAAGAGTCCTTGCTCTTGGTGAGCATGTACTGGGCGATGATGGGGTTTGTAGGGACGGCCTCCGCCTCGCTCAACTCAATCACCTTTTCGTTGGACGGATGCTCCAAGAGCAACTTGAGGGTGTTGCGTTCTAACCCCAAGAACTGTAGCTCCTTCACCACTTTACTGATACACTTCTTCAACGACTTGTACTGGATTGCAGCCTCGACCCAGTCCTGGGGAATGTCCTCCTCAATGAGCGTCTGCTCGAGAACCTTGGCAAATTTCATGGCCGGATGGAGAAGTCACGCGTGCTATATGGGCATAGTAGTGTGGAATTGGCTGCCAATTTCCAAATGGGATTATGTTGTCGTGATGAGAGGGTGCTTTTTTCTTGGGTGCATGTCGCAACGTGGGCAAAAAAGAAACTCCGATACGGGGAGTCGAACCCCGATCTGCTCGGTGAGAGCGAACCGTGATAGCCGTTACACTATATCGGATTGTTGTGAATAGTGGACGATGTATGAAGATACATGAAGCTAAACAACTTTGATTCAAACCCTCCAACCACCTGGTGATACTTGGTTCGGTGAGCCTACCGATGTGTGATGTCCACTTTTCAGACTTGTCAAGTTTCGTGACTTCCATCGAATACTGCAAAATACCCTCAATATCTCGAGAATCTACTGAATTCCTGGTGGACTAGCCATTCTTGAAATTTAGTCTTTTCCTTCAACAAGCTTACAACTGGAGGTTCGTTGTTTCCTTACATTGACCACGACCAAACCCTCCTCTCTTCATCTTGGAACCTTCTGGAAGATAAGCACGGTGCGACTGAAAAACCCGTGTCCAAGTCACTCACTACTATGGATTTCGAATTAGAACCCACGCTCGAGTCGATCGTGCACCAAGAGTCCCTCAAGTGGATCTTCGTCGGTGGCAAAGGAGGTGTTGGCAAGACCACCACGTCGTCGTCGGTGGCGGTGCAGTTGGCGCTCGCCCACCCCAACGACCAATTCTTGTTGATTTCCACCGACCCCGCCCACAACTTGTCGGACGCCTTCTGTCAGAAGTTCGACAAGGACGCCAGAAAAGTGGAGGGGTTGCCCAACTTGTCTTGTATGGAGATTGACCCCGAAGCGGCCATGTCGGATTTACAACAGCAAGCTCAACAGTACAACAACGACCCCAACGACCCGCTCAAAAGCATGATGAGCGACATGACCGGCTCCATCCCCGGGATCGACGAGGCGTTGTCCTTCATGGAGGTGTTGAAACACATTAAGAACCAAAAGGCATCGGGTGACGAGAAGAGCGATGCCATTGCCTACAAGACCATCATCTTCGACACCGCCCCCACGGGACACACGCTTCGTTTCTTGCAGCTCCCCGCCACGCTCGAGAAGTTGTTGTCCAAGTTCAAGGACTTGAGCGGCAAGCTCGGACCCATGTTGAACATGTTTGGCGGCGGTCAAAAGCAAGACATTTTCGGTAAGTTGAACGAGATCCAGGTCCAGGTGGCGGAGGTCAACGAGCAATTCACCAACCCCGACCTCACCACGTTCATTTGTGTGTGTATCTCGGAGTTCTTGTCGTTGTACGAAACCGAGAGAATGATCCAGGAGTTGATGTCGTACAACATGGACGTGAACTCGATTGTGGTGAACCAGTTGTTGTTTGCCGATGGCGACGACCACTCGTGTAAGAGATGCGAGTCGAGATGGAAGATGCAGAAGAAGTACTTGGACCAGATGGCCGAGTTGTATGAGGACTACCACTTGGTGAAGATGCCCTTGTTGGGGTGTGAAATTAGAGGCATTGAGAACTTGAAGAAGTTCTCCAAGTACTTGTTGAAGCCGTACGACCCCAAGTTCGACGGGGGGTTGGTTTTCGATTTAGAGCAAAAGTAATGTGACGGGGGTATGGGCCTAGCAGTAGGTGATTCGCGCAGTGACTTTTCATCCAACCATGGCGAGAGGCAACCAGAGAGATTTGGCCAGAGCAAAGAACTTGAAGAAGCAACAGGAGCAGGCCAAGGGCCAGAAGAAGGGCGATGCGGCCAAGCGTATGGAGACCGACGCGGAGCGCATGAGAAGAAAGCAGGCCGAGTGTATGTGAGCTGATGACAATTTGGTGGGTACTAACTACAGCGGACGCCAGAAAGGCCGCCGAGGCCGCCAACGGAGTTCAGAAGAGGAAGTGAGAGAGCTCGGGTGGAGGTGTAGAATGGGCTCATGTCATAGCAGTAGCCAGGTAGTCGAGCTACGAAGCATTGAGCTTAGGGTACAGCAGAGGAGATCATGAGAGAAGACGACGAGAGGAGGCCCACTACTATTCTGAGTCAAGCGTCAAGCATCATCTGCGGCTAAGGCCAAGAGGATCTGCGAGAGGGTCCAAAATCTTTTTAGGAACTCGGTCCCTTGAGTCCCCCAATTGTTGACAGGGGCCTCTGTTGATTCAGGTCCGCCGCCCTCCCACCCATTGCAACGTTCACGGTATTCTGTGGGTTCTATATAGGGCACGTGCCGCTTAGCTAATCGATGGTTGTGCGACGCAAAAAAAAGTGAAAAACTGATTCCATCCAACACCATCCATCATGAGACCAATTAAGTTGATGGGACACGAGCGTTCGTTGACGCAAGTCAAGTACAACAAGGAGGGCGATTTGCTCTTCTCCGTTTCCAAGGATAGTTCAGCGTCCGTGTGGTTCTCATCCAACGGTGAGAGATTGGGAACGTTGGAGGGTCACCGTGGTACCATCTGGTCCATTGACGTCGACTCCAAGTCCATATTAGCCGCCACCGGCAGTGCCGATCTCACCATCAAATTGTGGTTGGTGGAGACCGGCGAGTGTGTGTTCACGTGGGACATGCCCACGCCCGTGAGAAGGGTCGCCTTCTCTCCCGACAACGAAAAGCTCTTGGCCGTCACCGACCAGGTCATGGGGCAGATCGGTACCATCACCGTGTTTGACCTCAACTACGAGAACGGCCAGTACTCCAAACAGAGCGAAAAGCCCTCGTTAATCATCCAGACCAGACCCGACGCCAAGAAGGTCACCGTCGCTGGATGGTCCGGCAACGGTGACTACATCATTGCTGGCCACGAAGACGGATACATCTCCAAATACGACGGCAAGACCGGTGAGTTCATCAAGACCGTGCAAGCCCACGGTATCCACAACGAAGAAAAGGTGCTTGCTGTCACCGACATACAGTTTGCTCCAGAAGACAGATCATACTTCATCACTGCATCCAAGGACAAGTGCTCCACGTTGATTGACGTGGAGACGTTGGAGATCTTGAAGGTCTACAAAGCCGATGCGCCCATGAACACCGCTGCCATCACCCCCAAGAAGAACTTTGTGATTCTCGGAGGCGGTCAGGAAGCTAGAAACGTCACCACCACCGCCGAGTCCCAGGGTAAGTTCGAGGCCAGATTCTACCACAAGATTTTCCTCGAGGAGATTGGCCGTGTCAAGGGTCATTTCGGTCCTTTGAACACGGTGGCGGTGCATCCCAACGGCACTGGATACGTCAGTGGAGGAGAAGACGGTTTCATCAGATTGCACGTGTTTGACAAGTCGTACTACGACTTTGAATTTGACGCCGAGAGAACGGAGCGTGCCATTGCATCGGGAGCCACCTAGTTACTGCATTGTATAATATGACAAACGTCGATAGGAAGGACAAAGGTAGGATGGGCGAGCAATGAGCTACGGCGTATGATTAAGCGAGATATGACTTGAGAGATGGAAGTTAGGAGATATGAGTAAGTGAGATATGAAGTGAGTGAAATGACTACATAAACGGAAAGTGGAGATTGGCAGCGCCTTTACGACCCCCTTCTTGTCATACTCGTTGTACGGCTGGCCTCGTGGTTCCCCGCATATCGTAAATAAGGAGAAGAAGTTTCTGGAACCTGGGTGCGAAACCATTCTGGAAGGTTCCAGTCGCACCCCGACGATTTTGCAAGCTTGGGGTTTTGTATAAAGACGAGCGAGATGCCTTCTTTATCAACACAACATGCTTCAGGTTTACAACAGCCCAGCCTTTCACGGCGGGTTTTTTGACGTTTTCGACCAATTCCACAGACTCCAGCTGCAGCGCCAGGCGGAGTTGTGTGCGATGAGAAAGCAGGTCTTTCTCAAGCAGGTGGAGGACGACCAAACACACCAGATCCAGATGTTCAAGCGGGTCGGGAACTTTGGCTCGTACGAGATCAAGATTGTTCAGAGAGCCAACGAGTACCTCTTGAGGATTTCGTCTGACAAGGACAACTTCGAGAGAGTGTTTGCGCTCGACCCCAACTACGTTGATCTTGAGGGGATTGACTTTCACCATTTCAAGGACAACGGTGTGTTGATCATCAACATCCCCAGGATTGGTTCCAGAGCTGAGTCTGTTGACAAGGCCCAGAGGAAGCAGGAGAGACAGAGGGCCAGAGAGCTCAGAAGACAGGCCCGGGTGCAGCGGAGACTCAGACGACTAGAGAGGCACGCCAGAAAGAACCGCGCCGACACGGTGGTGGAGTTGAACAACCCCGCTGCCGTTGCCGAGTTTGACCCCGGTGAGGCCCGACATCTGGAGTCCGACTCCGAAATCTCCACTCCCGACGCGAGCGAGGAGGAGGACGTTGTGCCGGTTCGGCCCAAGCACACCCCATTACTAGAGGAGGTGGAGGATGAGGAGTTCATCACCCTCCGCAAGAAGTTTTCCACTTAACGATCTGATGTCCTAATGTCCCGTCTTGGACAATCTAATGATATGCAATATGACCAATGCAAATGTAGTACAGTGTGACCTTACGACCTCTCATAGACCCATCTAAAGCATGGTTGAAATATTTGATGTAGCTTATGGGGACAATTATGTCCGATGAGGCCCATGCATTTTTCATATCTTGCTGCGAAAGCATTTTTGCCACACTCGATAAGAACCATCGATGGCTCCCACCGTCAAGATAGACTCCGACTCGGAGATCGAGGCAGGCGGGTTTGTTGTGGACGATACCGAGTTTGCCTCCAACCGAAGAACCCGTCGAACCAGGAAACAGTCATACAAGGAGTCGGACGATGAGAAGCCCATGAGCCAGAGCAAGCGACGCAAGACCCCCGCCAAACGCGCCAAAGTCAAGGCGGAATCCGACGACGACAAGGAGTTCACCCTCAGCACGGCCGAGGTGGACGACACCGACGACGCAGGCGTCGACCCGGACGCCGATGGACTGTCACAAGCGCGTGCCATTTCATTGCTGGAGAGCGACGACGATGTGCCCTTGGCGGAGAAGGAGCCAGAGAAGAAAGCGCCAAAGAAGAAGGAGCCGAAGAAGCGGGCTCCCCGGAAAAAGAAGGAACCCAAGGTCAAGGTGCCGTACTTTACGCGAACCACGAACAAGTTATACGAACAGCACCCCCACCTCAAGGACGTGTTCCCGTACCTACAGTCGCTCGAGCGCATCAAGGTGGAGCGGGCGGAGCACCCGCCGGGCATGACCATCCGGCTCTTGCCATTTCAGCTCGAGGGGTTGAACTGGTTGATGAAGCAGGAGGACGGCGAGTTCGGCGGCGGCGTGTTGGCCGACGAAATGGGGATGGGCAAGACCATCCAGACAATCGCGCTCATGATGATGGACCGCACCAAGCGGCCCAACTTGGTGGTGGGCCCGACAGTGGCGTTGATGCAGTGGAAGAACGAGATCGAGAAGCACACCGACCCGGGACTGCTCAAGGTGTTGCTTTTCCACGGAGCCAACCGGGAGAACAGTGTCGAGGAGCTCGAGAAGTACGATGTGATTCTCACGTCGTACTCGGTGATTGAGTCGGTGTACCGAAAAGAACGCTTTGGGTTCAAGCGCAAGGCGGGGTTGATCAAGGAGAAGTCCGCGCTACATGCGGTGCAGTTCTACCGGGTGATTCTCGACGAGGCCCACAACATCAAGGACAGAACCTCGGGGACCGCCAAGGCGGCCAACACCCTACAAACGGTCAAGCGGTGGTGTCTCACCGGCACGCCGCTCCAGAACCGGATCGGCGAGATGTACTCGCTCATCCGGTTCCTCAAGCTAGATCCCTTCTACAAGTACTTCTGTACCAAGTGTGACTGTTCGAGCTCGGAGTGGATGTTCTCCGACTGGCGGCACTGCGACCAGTGCGGCCACTCGCCCATGTTGCACACCAACTTCTTCAACCACTTCATGTTGAAGAACATCCAAAAGCACGGCATCGAGGGCGACGGGCTCATCAGTTTTCAACACATCCGGCTTCTTCTCGGCAACGTGATGTTGCGGCGGACCAAGCTCGAGCGCGCCGACGACTTGGGGTTGCCGCCCCGGATCGTGGAGATCCGCCGGGACGTCTTCAACGAGGAGGAAAAGGATTTGTATCAGTCGCTTTACAGTGACTCGAAGAGAAAGTTCAATGACTATGTCGCCGAGGGAGTGGTTTTGAACAACTACGCCAACATCTTCACGTTGATCACACGGATGAGACAGTTGGCGGACCACCCCGATCTTGTGTTGAAGCGGATCGGCACCAACGCGGTGGCCGACGAGGTGGAGGGGGTCATTATGTGCCAGCTCTGTGACGACGAGGCCGAGGAGCCCATTGAGTCCAAGTGTCGCCACAAGTTCTGCCGCATGTGTATCCGCGAGTACTGCGAGAGTTTCATGGGCGAGGAAAAGAACCTCACGTGTCCCGTGTGCCACATTGGTCTTTCCATTGACCTCCAGCAGCCAGCCCTCGAAGTGGACGAAGAGGCGTTCTCCAAGGCGTCGATCATCAACAGAATCAAGATGGGGACTCACGGAAACCAGTGGCGGTCGTCCACCAAGATCGAGGCCCTCGTGGAGGAACTCTACAAGTTGAGGTCGGATCGGCACACCATCAAGTCGATTGTGTTTTCGCAGTTCACGTCGATGTTGGACCTCATTGAGTGGCGGTTGAAGCGAGCGGGGTTCCAGACAGTTAAGCTCCAGGGGTCGATGTCGCCCCAGCAGCGGGACAACACCATCAAGTACTTCATGGAGAACACGTCGGTGGAAGTATTTTTGGTTTCGCTCAAAGCCGGAGGTGTTGCCCTCAATCTTTGTGAAGCCTCGCAAGTGTTCCTCATGGACCCCTGGTGGAACCCCAGTGTGGAGTGGCAGTCGATGGACCGGGTGCACCGAATTGGACAAAAGCGGCCCATTCGCATCACCCGCTTCTGTATTGAAGACAGCATTGAGTTGAAGATCATCGAGCTTCAGGAGAAGAAGGCCAACATGATCCATGCCACCATCAACCACGACGACGCGGCGGTCAACCGGTTGACGCCCGACGACCTCCAGTTTTTGTTCATGAACTAATTTGCAGCCGGTGGAGCGCGAACATTTGTTCCGTCCGGGGTGCGGCCCGGCCCAATATATGAGTCATTGGCGTGCGGCCAAATAGCTGCGTAGTGCGGAGTGATTGCAATTTCACCGGAGCGGAAAAAAACTATTCACTCCACCATGGACTTCTGGGTACAGTATTTGGACAACCCCACGTTGTCGGTACTCCCACACGACTTCCTCAAGCCCTCTGATAACCAATCGGTGGAGGCGACCCACCGGTTTGCGTTGCCCGCCGGATGGAGCTACACGTTTGGGTTGTCGGTTTTGGCAGCCTTGATCTTCCGGCTCACCGGCGATGAGGACATTGTCATTGCCACCGACGCCAAGAAGGGCGGGGTTCCCTTTGTGGTGAGATTGGCGGTGACGGCCGAGCTTGCCTTCTCTGAATTGGTCAAGAGAGTGGAGGCCGAGCTTGCCAACGAGCAAAAGATCAACTACACCTCGGTGGACGAGGTGCTGGAACGTATCAAGCAAGCCCACCAGTTGGAGGCGCCGCCCGCGCTCTTCCGCATCTCGTACCAGCACGCCAGACCTCACCAGCAATTGGAAACCACCGTCAAGGGAAGCGTGCGGGACTTGGCCATCTTCATCGACGACAAGGACGCCCACATCTACTACAACTCCCTTCTCTTCAAGGAGGACCGCATCCACACCTTCGCCGAGCAGTTGTTGCAGTTTGCCAGAAATGTTTCCGAGAACCCCAGCAGTCCCATCACCAAAGGCCTGATCTTGACCCCGGCCCAGGTCAAGCAGTTGCCCGACCCCACCGTCGACTTGGACTGGCTGGGCTACCGCGGCGCCATCCACGAGATCTTCATCCAGAACGCCAAGGCCCATCCCGAAAGAACGTGTGTGGTGGAAACCAGATCGTTCCTCGACCCCTCCTCCAAGACCAGAACCTTCTCCTACAAACAAATCAACGAGGCCTCCAACGTGGTGGCCAACTACTTGCACCGCAACAAGATCGAAAAGGGGCACGTGGTGATGATCTACGCCCACCGAGGCGTGGATCTCTTGATTGCCGTCATGGGAACGTTGAAGGCCGGAGCCACCTTCTCGGTGATTGACCCGGCGTACCCTCCTGCCCGACAAAACATCTACTTGTCTGTGGCCAAGCCGCGGGCCATTGTTGGGTTGAAGAAGGCCGGTCCCTTGGACCAGTTGGTGCGTGACCACATCACCTCCGAGTTGGACGTGCTTGCCGAGATCCCCCAGTTGGAGATCTTGGAGGACGGCTCGGTGCTCGGAGGCGACGCCAACGGCGCCGATGTTTTTGCCGACTACGACGCCTTCAAGGCCGAGGCCCCCGACGTCAAGGTGGGGCCCGACACCAACCCCACGTTGTCGTTCACGTCGGGATCCGAGGGTGTGCCCAAGGGAGTGTTGGGCCGTCACTACTCGTTGACATACTACTTCCCCTGGATGGCCAAGACCTTTGGCTTGTCGGAGAAGGACAAGTTCACCATGTTGTCGGGGATTGCCCATGACCCTATTCAAAGAGACATGTTCACGCCGTTGTTCTTGGGAGCGCAGTTGTTGGTGCCTACCGCCGACGACATCGGTACCCCAGGTAAGTTGGCCGACTGGATGGCCGAGCACGGCGCCACGGTGACGCACTTGACCCCCGCCATGGGCCAGCTCTTGAGCGCCCAGGCCACCACGCCCATCCCCAGTCTCCACCACGCCTTCTTTGTCGGTGACATCTTGACCAAGAGAGACTGTCTTAGGTTGCAGACGCTCGCCGAGAATGTTTACATCGTCAACATGTACGGCACCACCGAAACCCAGCGGGCGGTGTCGTACTACGAGATCACCTCGCGGGCCGCCGACGCCACCTTCCTCAAGAACTTGAAGGATGTCATGCCCGCAGGTAAGGGTATGTACAACGTGCAGTTGTTGGTGGTGAACCGGTATCAGACCGACCAGACATGTGGCGTGGGCGAGGTGGGTGAAATCTACGTGCGGGCCGCCGGTCTTGCCGAGTGCTACCGTGGGTTGCCCGACATGACGGCCAAGAAGTTCGTGAAGAACTGGTACGTTGACCCCGCCCAGTGGGACGACAAGGCGGCCGCGAGCTGGAAGAACGAGGGGTGGCTTGGCCCCAGGGACAGACTCTACCGCACCGGAGACTTGGGCCGGTACTTGCCCGACGGAAATGTCGAGTGCTGTGGCCGTGCCGACGACCAGGTGAAGATCCGGGGGTTCAGAATCGAGTTGGGCGAGATCGACACCCACTTGTCCCAGCACCCGTTGGTGCGTGAGAACGTCACCTTGGTGAGAAGAGACAAGAACGAGGAGCCCACGTTGATTTCGTACATCGTGCCCAAGGACTCGCCCGAGTTGGCCAGCTTCAAGGCCGACATCGACACCGACGACGCCGACCCCATTGTCACCGGGTTGGTGGCGTACGCCGAGTTGATCAAGGACATCAAGGCGCACTTGAAGAAGCGGTTGGCGTCGTACGCCATCCCCACCATCATCGTGCCCTTGGTCAAGTTGCCCTTGAACCCCAACGGTAAGGTCGACAAGCCCAAGTTGCCCTTCCCCGACACGGCGCAGTTGGCGGCGGTGGCGCAGTTGTCGTCGCACGCCCGGGGCGTCAACCAGGAAGAGGAGGACTTGACCAAGTTGGAGGAGCAGATCCGCGACTTGTGGCTCGAGGTGTTGCCCAACCACCCTGCTTCCATCAGCAAGACGGACTCGTTCTTTGACTTGGGGGGCCACTCCATCCTCGGAACTCGGATGATCTTTGAGCTCCGTAAGAAGCTCGGGGTGGAGGTGCCCTTGGGCGCCATCTTCAAGAACCCCACCGTCGAGCAATTTGCCCAGGAGGTGGAGAAGTTCATCAAGGGCGACGACTTCCAGCTTGCCAACGGTACCGAGCACCAGGAGGATGTGGTGGTGGAAGCCAAGTACGCCGAGGACGCCCAACAGCTCGCCCAGACGGCGTTGTTGAAATCGTACGAGTCCCTCGACAAGCTTGACACGTCCAAGACCATCAACGTGTTTGTCACAGGTGCCACCGGGTTCCTTGGATCGTTCATTCTCAGAGATCTTTTGACCGCCCGTCCTGACCTCGACATCAAGATCTTTGCCCACGTCAGAGCCAAGAGCGTCGAGGCCGGCTTGGCCAGATTGAAGACCACTGGCCTCACCTACGGGATCTGGGACGACGCCTGGGCCTCCAAGGTGGAGGTGGTGCTCGGAGACTTGTCGCAGGCCAAGTTTGGTGTGGGCGACGCCAAGTGGGCCGAGTTGACGTCCACCATCGACGTCATCATCCACAACGGTGCGTTGGTGCACTGGGTGTACCCCTACTCGCAGTTGCGGGATGCCAATGTCATTGGCACCATCAACGTGCTCAACTTGGCCGGCGAGGGCAAGCCCAAGTACTTCTCGTTTGTGTCTTCGACCTCGGCCCTCGATACCGACCACTTTGTCCACTTGTCGGACGAGCTCGTGGCCCAGGGCAAGGCGGGTATTCCCGAGAGCGACAACCTCCAGGGCTCGGCCCAGGGGTTGGGCACCGGGTACGGCCAGTCCAAGTGGGCGGCCGAGTACATCATCCGACGGGCCGGCGAGCGGGGCTTGCGAGGGTGCATCACGCGTCCCGGGTACGTGACCGGGTTCTCCAAGAATGGTAACTCCAACACGGACGACTTCCTCTTGAGAATGTTGAAGGGATGTGCCGAGCTCGGCGCCTACCCCAACATCACCAACAACGTCAACATGGTGCCGGTGGACCACGTCGCCCGCGTGGTGGTGGCCACGGCATTGCACCCACCGCAGAGGGAGTTGGTGGTGGCGCACGTCACCGGCCACCCCCGTATTCAGTTCAACGACTACTTGAGTACGTTGGAGGGTGCGGGCTACAAGGTGGAGCGCCAGGACTACCCCACGTGGAGAACCGCGTTGGAGAAGTTCGTGGTGGAGGAGGCCAACGACTCGGCGTTGTTCCCCTTGCTTCACTTTGTGTTGGACAACTTGCCCCAGGACACAAAGGCCCCCGAGCTAGACGACACCAACGCGGCCACTTCGCTCAAGCTCGACGCCAAGTACTCGGGTGAGGACCTCTCGCAAGGAAGAGGCGTCACCGAGGCCCAAACGCTCGTGTACTTGAGCTACCTTGTGGAGGTGGGATTCTTGCCCAAGCCACTGGTGGAGGGCAAGCTCCCCCAGGTGGAGCTCAGCGAGGAGACCTTGAAGTTGGTGACCTCGGGAGCGGGTGGCCGTGGGTCGGCCGCCTAACGAATAGACGATATAATTGACATAAGCAATTTATAAGAGAAGCTAGTAGTCAAAATCTGGTAGGAATGAGTTTGTCTGCGAATCCCCGCGTTATGCTACGATCTCCGTCCAAGGTCAAGAACCTGGCCCCCGCCCCCCGGGACGACGACTACTTTGCATTGGGCACCGCCAGTCCCGCCAGCGGCGACGGCGGTGCCACCCCCACCAAGTCGCTGTCGTCCAGCAGTCTCAACAAGATGCGATGGCTTGACCGCAACAACACCCCATCGCGGCGGAACGTGCCCTCGCCCAAGACGCCGAGCCGGCTGATGTTCCACCGGCGGCTGCCGAGTCTCAATGTGGTGACGGAAAAGAACCGGCTTGTCGAGCAATTCTACACGTCGGTGAACGAGACCCGGGCGGAAGAGTCCCCGTTGAAAGCGGCTGCACCGGCGATCGATGGCAACTTCACCAACAAGACGTTCGACGAGGTGATTGGACGGGGCGGGTTGACCTACGAGCCGGTGGAACGCACGCTTGACGACAGCCTAGCGCACTACCTCATGAACATTGATGCCGTCACCAACGAGTACAAGGAGAAGGAGACGCACCTGGTGCAGAACGCCAACATTGTGGAGGTACCCGAGATGGAGCCCCTCGTCAATGTGCTCAAGAAGGTGGTGGAGTTGATGGAGAAGGACATTTGTAATGAGCTACGGCGGCCCAGTCCCACCAGCAAGACGCACCTCGGGCGGCTCAGCACGTACCTCGAGTCGCTCGCCCACACCATTGAAAGCATTGGCGACGAGCTCATGGCCCAGAAGGACTCCCTCATGTCCAAGTACAAGCAGCGGATCCAGCACAGCGTGGGCAAGCTCGACGAGTTGGTGGTGTCGCTCGAGGCCCTTGAGCTGCGACTAGCAGCGGCCCGGACCCTCATCAACACCAACAAGCAGGAAATGTCGAGTGACATTGGAGACAAGTTCGAGGTGCTCGACTACATCAACCGGAGGTTTGACGAGCACGCCCGCGTGACCCGCAAGAGACGTCTCAAACAGTTGAATGTGACCTTGGCGGCCGTGGTGGTGGTGGGCGGGGTGTGGATGTACCTGAGAGTTGGCTAAGGCGACGGGGTGAGGCGATCAAGGCGACGAATTAAGCGACGCTGGCTAAGGCGGACTAATTTACGGGGGCGTCAGGTCCCGATCGCGACGCAACGCGGCAATGCCCCGAAGCCTGCCATGTGCCGAAGGTGAAGCCCGAGACGATGCCCGGGCTAATGCGCCAGATTAGGGTCGTGGCCGGTGGGAGATTGGCGAGATTTGTTCTGTGCATGGCGCACGGGAAAAGAAACTCCCCAGGTACACGCGAGCCCGTCAAATGGTCTGGGAGAACGCGACAGTAGCCCGAGGTGCAGAAGCGGCGGAAATTTGTGAAACATCCGACTTCGCTGCCAGGCGGTCTATTGCCCCGCCATTGCGGCCCGCCCGCAAGGGAATATTTTGGCGAGGATCAATCGGCGAAGCACCCATCGATGGAACCCCCGAGCACCGCGATCTTCGCGAATACGAGGCCGGGTGCAGGTGAATGAAACGTCACAAATGCACAGCGAAGGTCGAGGGTGCCTCACGTCAAGTCACGAGGAGCGTCGCCAGACACTACGCGGTCGGCCCCAAGTTGCCGGTGGCGGGGCGTTATTCCGTCGGTGGTTGATTGTCGTATGGCGGCTAAGTAGATTGCTCGGACAAACCCGAGCAGCGTCGCTTGTATAAATTGTGTACTACAGAATGCCTGGCACCACTTGACAACTGGTAACGGCTTGGGCAACAATAGCGTGTGGCCGACATTTTGGAGTGAAAGAAAAAAAAAGAACAGAGAAAAAAAAAAGAAAGAAGCACGGAGACAGAAAAATAGCCTAAATTCCATAACCTTTTCATTAAAAGTCCAAGCGTTTGGACCCCAATTGTTTTTTGTCAGCCACCACCGATAGATACATCCCCCTTCGATCCGTGCCACCCACAAACACCCCCACGTGACGTCGCCAAACCACCGCCTCGTTCAGTATGGCCGAAATTCTACGTCTAAGTTATACCCACGGAGACGAGCCCGTTCTTCGAGGCATATCGCTGGCATCGCCCTTCGTCAAGCGGCCGTGGGGACAGGTGCCCAACGGCAACTTTTTCTCCCGGTTCCGGGACTTGGTGTCGTATCTTTTTTCCAAAGGGAACAACGAAAGCGACAACGCCCAGCCCACGGTGATTGTGCTTGACGATGAAGCCTCCACCGAGCACCACACCAGTCACGGGCTCGATGCATTATCCTACGCCGACAAGAGTCTTTTGATTCGATATTTCTTCAACCATCTCAACGTGATTGTGGTGGACATCACGTCGCTCGAAAAGGAGGTTTGCATCAACCTCCTCAACGATTGTATTGTCCAGATCAACAAGCTCATCAACGATCGCATCACCCGGGTCCAGACCTGGACCGGCACCGGCGTCAACTCCGTCAACGACCATTTTGACCGCGAGTACGACCAGTGCAAGGGCTTGGACTTCAAGATCGACGAAATCATGTCCACCATGCTGTTTGTGCTCGCCAAGAACCTCAACACCACCAACGCATCCAAGGAGAAGATCATTTCTCTCAAAAACCTCATCATGGACGAGGTCGACTTCCGCGTGTTGTTGACCAACCACACCCCGCTGCATCTTGGTCGTCTCTGTCACTTGGTGGGCCACTGGTCGTTCCCCGCCCACGAGTTGTCCAACGACGACCTCATTTATTGTGTCTACGTCATGCTCCGCTACTCGTTGGACCAGCTTGCTACCGAGTTGGACATTGAGTACCCCAACGAAAACGAGCTTCTTGGGTTCGTCTTCATGGTGAGAGACACCTACAAGAACGGCAATCCCTTCCACAACTTCCGCCACGCCGTCGACGTTCTCCAAGCATGTTTCCACTACCTCATTCGGCTCCACTGCCTCCCGCCCTTTGAGCAATTTGAAACCGACCCCAATGCCGACGAGTTGCGGTACCTCGGCGGCGACGCGCCCGTGGTGGACTCCACCACGCTCGTGGCCAAGCGGTTCACGCGCCACCTGGCCCACCTCAACTCCATCCAGACATTTGGGTTGCTCATTGCTGCGTTGGGCCACGACGTGGGCCACCCGGGCGTCACCAACGCCTTCATGATGCAGCACGACGCCCCCACCTCCCTCATCTACAACGAGCGCTCGGTGTTGGAACTGTTCCACGCGCTGGTGTTCATCAACAAAATCCTCACCATCAACTGGCCCGCCATCCTCAAGGTGGAAACCGACGTCCAGTCCAAGCTCACCTTCAAACAACTCATCACCAGCTGCATTCTCGCCACCGACATGGCCGAGCACTTCGAGTACCTCGATAAGCTCACCACCTTCAAGGTGGACTCCCACAAGTCCAACAAGGTGCGGTTGATTTCGTCCATTCTCATCAAGTGTGCCGACATTTCCAACGTGACGCGCCCGATCCGGGTGTCCGCCCAGTGGGCGCTGGTTCTTTCTCGAGAATTCGAAGAGGTGGGGCTCTTGGAACAAAAGATCGCCAACCCCTCGGTGCCTCCTCCCCATGTGGCCTACGACAAGCTTCCCGTGCATCTTGACGAGGTTCTACAAACCAACCCGTTGCTCCACAACAGTCAGATTTTCTTCATCACGACATTTGCGGAGAATCTCTTCAACAACATCGTGGACCTCTTGCCGGAGTTGCAGTACACCTGCGACATCATCAAGGAGAACAAGGCGTTCTGGGTCCAGCGCAAGAAGAGTGTATAGCTATAGAATACACCGAGAGACAAAACAACAAGGTAGTAGGGTGAAGAATCCCGTTGTAAGTAATGGGCCCGCTGTGGTGCGAAAGGGGCCGTTATAACGGTGCGAAAGGGGCCCGTGAGCAAAGCGTGGGCCCGCAGAGTCGCGAACTTCTGACATCACTCACTCGCTTCACAATGATACAAGATAGTCTCAAGATATGTACGGTGTGTGCCTCCAACAACAACCGTTCCATGGAGAGTCACAAACAGCTCCAGGATGCCGGGTACAACGTCAAGTCGTTCGGGACCGGGTCTGCCGTCAAACTCCCCGGCCCCACCATCGACCGACCCAACGTGTATCCATTCGGCACGCCCTATGAAGATATCTACCAGGATCTCACCACGCAAGAATACCACAAGATGTACGAGGCCAACGGGCTTGTGTCGATGGTGAATCGGAACCGGTTTGTCAAGAAGGCCCCCGAGAAGTGGCACACCAATGCGTACGCGGGCAAGTTCGACTTGGTCATCACCTGCGAAGAACGATGCTTCGACTCGGTCATCGACGACTTGATGTATCGCATGACCAAGGACGACGACGTCAAGCAGCCCGTGCACGTCATCAACGTCGACATCAAGGACGACAATGAGAACGCCAAGATCGGAGGAAAGGGCATTCTCAAGCTCGTGAACATGATTCACGAAAGCAACAGAAAGGAGAAGGAGCGCCGCAACGCCCTCAACGAGGACGTGGGGTTCATCTTGTTGGAGGACCACATCATGCAGGTGTTGACGGAGTGGCAGAAGGAGCACACGCACTTGCCTACATTGTACAGTATGACCTACTATTAGCATAATAAAAAAAGTAATAAGTGATGCTCCACACAGCCAAATGACATATACACTCATCACTTTGGTCGGCTTTGGCCTCGGTGGGGAGAAGTGCTTGGGCCTCGCCCACGTGACCGGTTCGCACTTTTCATCTCATCTCTGACCAGCACCTTTTTTCTCCTGGTGCACATCCTTTTTCTCCGTAAGCCATGAATAGACCCATCATCTTGTCCCCTCCTCCCTTGGAACAACACCAACTCCCCCAGGGGTACAATGCTCAAAGACAACAGAGCGTGGGGTACAATTTGCAGCACGAGTTCGAGACCCTCAAGGCCGACTTGGACTTGGACCTCCAGAAGCCGAGCGCCGGCTCGGACTCGCCCTCCTCCAAACCCCCTTCCAACAACCCGTCGCCGGGTTCCAACACCAGTCCCGGGTTGTTGGCGCCGCTGGCGTCCAAATTGCGGTTTTCCAACCTCAGTGATGGCTTGTTGCTGGATCTGCCCGTGCAGCTGAACGTGTTGTTGAGTCAATCGTTTCTCCCCCCATTGCTGACTGTCCCCAGCAGACCGCAATCGGTCAATGACTTCTCCAACTTCTTTGGTCGTCAACAGCAACACCAGATGTTGTTGGACCAACAGGAGCAGCGGGCATCCAACTTTTACCTGGACCTCTTGTCATATTCCAACTGGATCGAAACCCTCAGTCCCCAGGATACCATCACCATGATTGAGTACTTGTGCAACAACCTTCCGATTGACATTTTGCTCACATTCAAGTCCAAATTAGAGCACCACCTCAACAACCAACCCTCGCAACAACCCACCTACAACCTGGTTGTGTCGCCCTTCCAGGCTCCTTCTGATTACGTCTCCGACATGGACGCATTAAGCTTGGAGCACCAGGGCCCCGACCTTTACCAGCCCAAACCAAAACTCAATGCGTTCCGCAGTCACTTATTCCAAGACCCCAAGACCCAGCGACCCAAGTCGGCCGATCCCACCTTGCTCAACAGAACCCTGCAGCCGCCAGCTTACGCCAACAAACCCCACGCGTTGGCCACCGAGCGCACCAAGTCCCCCACGTCCCACCTCCACGAAAAGACCAACTTCCTCCAGCTTGCCGCTGCTGGGAACAACAGCACCGCCATTCCCTATGCGTCGGTGGCGGCGCAGGCCATTGGTAAGAATCCCGGCGGCAAGTCGGCCTCCGACGAGACCTTGGACGCCCACGCCGCGTTGAAGTTGGGTGCTTTGGCCACCATCAACTCGCGGGTTGCCTTGGATTCAAGCAGAAAGAATCACGGCACCAACTTCTACCTGCAAGGCAGAGCAAACGGTTCTGGTAACTACGCCGCTGCTGCCCACTCCGCATCCAACGCCAACATCTCCAGCACCTATGAGGAGTCCATCAACCGCGCGGTCAACCTGGCGCTGGTGCCAGTGACCCGGTTCCATCCTCTTTCTCCTTCAAACAGCAAAAAGAAGGAAAACGTGTCGGCAGCCTCGCAGGCCTCGGCGCTGTCGATGCCTGCGGAAATCGCCAGTCTCGAGTTGTTGAACAACATCCCGGCTTGGTTGAAGTTGCTCCGCCTACACAAGTACACCGAGTGTCTCAAGGATATTCCGTGGAGACAATTGGTGGAGTTGGACGATCAAAAACTAGAGGACATTGGGGTCAAGGCCCTTGGCGCGAGAAGAAAACTCCTCAAGGCCTTCGACGCCGTCAGGGCAACCTACCCGTAATATTTGATATATTAGAATAGACGTCCGAAGCAGCACCAGCGGGCTAGCTATCGAACAGTAGTACAGACTAGCTTATTGGACTCACATAATCAAGCAGCAAGAGTTTGTCTTCTTGGCCTGCTTGTAAAACATTCTCGATGACGACGACAACGCCTCGGACTTGTCCACCAACGAGTCCAACTTCTCGCCTCTTTCCAAAACACTCTCGATGGTTTTGTGCAAAACAATCTTGGTTTCGTCCAACTCCTGCTGCACCTTCATGATGGAGTCCGCCTGCGTGGGGTCCTGGTACTTCTTGATGTAGGTGTCCAACGTGGCGTATGTGAACGAAGGGTTGGTTTCGGTGACGGTTTGCCATTCCTTCGAGGGGTGCAAGGACAAGTACTCCTCGAGGAACTTGTTAATCAAGGTGTACACTGGTCTGACGGGGTACTCTTTGTCGGTGATGACAACACCGGCCAAGCCCTCCAGGCGGGCGTAGGTGTGGCCGACGTAGTTACCTTCCTCAATACTTTGTCTTTGGCCAGATTGCGTTCTCTGAGCAACCGTTTCCGAAAAGAAGGTCATGAACTGCGACACCCCCGTGCGCTCAAAGAAGGAGAACTGGCTGAGGTCCCGCGCCGACGTCAACTCGACGGTCTTGGTGCCGGTCTTCAAGATGCCAATGTAATAAATCTTCATTGTGGGTTGGGGTTGGTTGTTTGCGCGCGATCGTCTGTTATCATGGGAACGACAACCACAATTATTTCTCATGTCCGACACGCTCAAAGTGGTGCTTCTCGGGAACTCGGGGGTGGGCAAAACATGTCTTCGATCGCAATTCGTTCACCATGTCTTCACCAACGCATATAAGGCCACCATCGGCGGGGACTACCTCACCACCAACGTTGAGATCGATGGAGCCGATGGAGTGCAGCGGGTCAACCTCCAGATCTGGGACACGGCAGGACAGGAGCGCTTCAACAGCATATCGCAGGCTTTTTACCGGGGCACCGACGTGGTGTTGTTGGTGTACGACATCACCAACTATGATAGCGTGGTGAGCCTACGAGACTGGTTCAGGCGCTTCATGCAGCATTGTCATGTTGAACGACCGGGGGTGATGGTGGTGGGCAACAAGTCCGATCGGGCCGGGGACCGGGTCATTGACATGGCGGAAATCAAGCATACGCTCGCGGACGCCGAGGTGAGCGTGGACAATTACATTGACTGGGACTTGGATCTTCGCGAGATCTCCTCGAAGCATCTTGATCAGGTGCAGCTGTTGTTCAAGCGGGTGGCCGAGATCGGGGTGAGAAACGACCAGGGCGTCGGCAACCCCAAGCCCAATAATTTGGTGGGCTTTGACATTGACTTGGATCCGCCCCAACGGGCGGGCTGCGCGTGCTAGACTAATGATTGACGTTACTATATACAGTTATTTTTTGGTGACGGCGTCCTTGGCGGCGTCGGCGGAGTCGGCGGCGGCCTCTTCAACTTGAGCGATGGCCTCCGAGGCGGTGTTCTTGACCTCGGCAGCGGTGCTGGCAACAACCTCCTTGGCCTCGGTGACGGTGGCAGAGACAGTCTCCTTGGCCTGGGCGACGGTGTTGGAAGCAGTCTCCTTGGCCCCGAAGGCAGCTTGCTTGACCTCGGCGGTGGTGTCTTCCACAGACTTTGCAACCTCCGAGGCAGTCGAGGAAGCAGCCTCCTTGGCCTCGGAGACCGTCTCCTTGACGTCGGCAACAACGTCCGAAGCAGTCTCCTTGGCCGTGTCCACCAACTCCTCCTTGGTCTCATCCTCGTACAACTCCTCCTTGTAGTGCTCTGGGTGCTCCTTGAAGCACGTTCTCATGCCCTCGAACTTCTTGATGCAGTCAATACCCTTGGGCTCGGTCTCGGAGAACACAAAGCACGAAAAGGCTTCCTTGAACTCTTCTCCGCAAGGTCCGTGGGCCATTCCGCCCAAGCACGGACAGTCCCAGTTGATTTCCCCGGTCTCGGGATTGAAGGCCGCCTGCTGATGTCCCTCCTCTTCTTCAGGCTTCGCCTCGGCCGCCTGCTTATCGGCCTCGACCTTGGCGGCATCGGCCTCGTTGTTCACGGTGGATCCCAAAGCAACTGCAAGTCCGGAGAAAGCGGCGATGGCATACAACTTGTAGGCGAGAGGCCGGTTGAATGTCTTGGTGGAAAGGAACCGTGGCGACGCCAATCTGGGCTTGGCTGCACGAAGAGCACTGGTTTTCAAAGCACTTCTAAACATGGTGGAGAGGCAAATTCTGGAGCACTGAGATTTGCTGATGGGACTTTTCAGATGACTAAGCGCGCTATATACAGGATGGGTCGAAGCCAACAGACCAGGCCCGTCCAGGGCCTGGCTGGGGGTGGCAGTACCGTGGCGGTGATGAAATGGTTGACTATAACCACCATAACGGCGCCAGACTCCGAATCAGGTTATTGAAAATTGGCATCGCCGAAGATGCTGGTCTCTTGTCGAGTGACGATGATGTGTGGTGGCATGCCGTTGGGTACTTTGCTTCGTGGTGTTTGTGGTTTCTGTGTTTGCCGGATTTTGTTTGCCTTATGTTTGCCTTGTGTTTGCCTTTTGTTTCGTTTGCCATGGTTTTGTTGCCCTAGTTTTCTGACTAGCTCTTATCTTGGTACAAGTTGCGGATGTCCTTCGACAAGTCGGGCACCTCCGCCTCCTCCACGACCGGCTCGTTCAACGTGCTCGCCCACATGATGGAGCAAAACACAACGATGATGGAGATGCCGCCGGTCTTGCGCAAAAGACGCATGGTTTTCTGGGACTCCGGCGAGTTCTCGTCGCCAATGCGGTTGAGCTTCTTGTTGAGGTTCTTGGCGGTGTCGAGGATGGAGTAGCGGCGGATGGCGCCCGCGGGCCGGAGGGCTCTGGCGCTGGCGCTGGCGACTCTGAACATCACTGCGCGTAGTTGGAAAGATGCGAAACGCTCACGGGCTCGTACGACTCACTTACTGCGAGAAACAACACGTCGTCGTCGATGTACGCCCGGAGCCTGCGGCTCGGGTACTGTACCCAGTAGAGAGGGAGACCCGCCTGCGGGTGGAATTGGCCGGGGATGGCGGTGAACATGATGCCCTGATCTTCGCAGAAGCGCGACACAACGTCCTTGAAGGTGGTGGTGAGCTGGTACGAGGGGATGCCTTCGGCCGTTGTGGTGGCGGTGTGGAGGGATGCAATGATGGACGAGGAAGAGGGGTAGTTCTGTCCCCCGAGAGAGGGGAGCTCCACGGGCTTGTTGGCCGCAAGCCGCACCACCACCTCCACGTACCATTCGGCCATGTCAAGCAAGTCTCCGGTGAACTGTTGAAACAAGATTATCCACAGCTCGATCCACGCGGTGAAGCCTCGCTGGGGGAGTTTGGCCCTGGCCTCACGGACCCATGGGTTGAAGAAGCCAAACTGGAGCACCTTGTCGGTCTGCTCTCTATCAAGACCGAGCTCCTCAACAACATCAAAGACAATCTTGTTTTCGGGAAGCAGGCCAAGATACCCCAAGCACTGTTTAAGTAGGGCCTCGCGCACTGGATTCACGTCTTTGTCGCCAAGGTCTTGTAGCACCACCGTCCAGACACTGTCAAACGCCCTCACTTCGGACAAAAAGAACAGGTCCCACTGGGGCGCCGCAAAGTAGGCCTGGTACTTCCTCGTCACCGCCTCGAGCACCGGGGCACTCGTTTTGCCAAGGCGCCAAAACACCGACTCGGCGTAGTCGGTGATCCAGTCGGTGGGGGACCAGTCAGCAGTGCCTGGAGTCCACGACTCAATCTGGGCCAAGAGCTCTGGTACAAGCTTGCTCTGCACATAGGCACCAAGCGTCGCAATCGGGTCCATCACGAGGGGCAGGTCCATCCAGAAGGGCACCACCCGCATCACATTGTCGTGCACCTCCGGTGTGTAGGGCTTGATGGGACCAACAAGCTGGTCCACGTGCTGATACACCACCGCATCCCAGATGCTTATGGGCTCGGCGGGGAGCTTCTTGTAGTGATGGAGAAGATCCAAAAGACGGCTTACGGCGGCGTCGTCGTCACGCTGGATCTGGGCAAGGTTCGCCCGCACATAGTCCTTCCACACCGCCATGAGGGCCCGGGCAGCGTCCTCCGACTTGTTCGAGGCAACCACCTCCCCCATGCGCACGAGATCCTCGTGGGTGTCTGTCGGCCCTCCTAAAGCATCCATGAGCGCACTCACCTCGGCCAACTGGTTGCGCTGGTACTCCAACGTCAGCTCCACGTCGCTCTTCTTGTATGCGAGAAACGACGCCTGCTTCTCGTTGGCATCGAGCTCCTTATCAATCACTGACAAGTGCTCAAACGCGTGTGCGAGCTCCGGTCCCAGGTGCTTCTCGTCCGACAACTGCTTGTACTTGATGGGCACCGCCACCCCCTTCTCCTCCAAGCTATCAATCACGTCAAACAAGTTGTACTCGGTCTTGGGCTCGGGCTCGGGCTCGGAGTCCAGCTCGGCGTCCGAGTGCACCTTCTCGCTCACCGCCCCCACCCCCGCTCCCTGTGGTCGTAGTTTTGTTTCGATGGGGTTGACGATTCCCTGCTGGGCTGAACCAAGGCCCTTGCCCACCTGGTAGCCCATCTTCATCATGAGTTGGGCCCCAATGCCATATCTCTCGAGATGAGCAGAGGGTGTTGTGTCGCGAGCAGAGGGTGTTGTGTCGCTTGGGGGCAGGCTCCCGAGCCAGTCGTCATCGTCGGCATTGGCGGCTGCGGCAGCCAGCGCCATCGACGGACCGCTCGCCGGAGCAGTACTCGTGGTACCGCCCTTGGTGAACGGTAGGAAGTTCATGTGCGCGTTTTACTTGGTCGATTCTAAAAGACGAAGAAGCATCACCTCGTCGTCGGTGGTGGGTTGGTCCACCTCGTCCAAGCCCTCGGTGATGACCTGCACGACCGAGGGCTGGGTGTGTTCGCCCGGAAGAACAAACTCTCGAGGAATGAAGTCCCCGTACTTGGCGAGCCACTCCTTGCGGCGGGCGTGTTCCTCCTTTTGCATTTGCTGAAGCTCTTCATTAAGAAACTTTGACAATCTTGTGAGGAAACGCCGGGGGTAGGCGTACTTTTCATAGTGGAGCTCGCTGAGGTAGACCGTCCTGTAGATCTCAATGAATTTTGTGTAGTGGAACACAAGCTGCGAAATTGTTTCGCAGTACTCCACAACCGGCACTCCCTCGGCGTCGACGGAATTCTCCGAAAGGTACTCGTGGGCGGCGAGCGCCAACACCAGCGCCTCCGCCAGTCGGAGCTTCAAGGCGTTGTAGTTGGCGAGCTCATCTCGACACTGCGACGTGATGGCCTCGAGGGCAGGAATGCAGGGGTCCACGGCGTGCACCGCCTTGGACTCGTTGTTGAGGATCACGTCCACCACGGTATGGAGTTCCTTGAGGACCTCTGGTAGTTCCTCGACATCTTGCCGCAACACCTCGAGGTCCGCGCCGGGGTGGGACTCCGCCTGCACGCATTGGTCGTAGTGGTTGGTGAGCATGGCTAGAAGCGACGCCAACTCATTTTCTAGCGAGGTGTTTTCCTTGGTGACGGTGTTGACGAGCGGGTTGACCTCGAGCTTGACTCGGACCTGGACCTCTTCCAATTGCGCCCCAAGTCGGGTGAAGGTCTTGACAACGGCCCGCTGGTCGGCCACGAGCGCCTCGAGCAGTTTGTCCACGGCGCCCCTGAGTTTTGCCTCGTTCAGAAGATAGATGCCAATGTTGGAGCGGATTGCCTCGATGTTCTCGAGCAGAATGAAGTCCTCCAAGGTGTACGAGTCCTTGGGCACGTTGGAGTCAATGAGAAACGCGGGCACCTTGGTATACTGTAGCTGCAATAAAACACTCTCGAGGTGCTCCAAAGAGGCTCTGAGCTTCGCTGATGTTTCGGGCATCCCTGCTGCCTTACTTTTGGCCAAGTCCACCATGCGGGCGAGCTTGTCCTGCTCCAGGTTCATCATGTCCACCATTTTTCGCGCAAAGCGGAGTTTTGCCGGCAATTGCGTCAGGAGCACAAACGCCGTGCTCTGTATCAGTTCCAGTGCCTGCGTGCACAACCGTCGGGCCTCCTCGAGTGTGTCGGACGCCTGCCTGGTCCATAGCTCCACTGCCATTGATAAGATGCGGTGGGACTCGCGGGTGTGTCTATGTGCAGGACTTTGAGACCGAAAAACTATCGACAAACATGGCTTCCTTGCAGGCATTACGAGAAGCCACCGTCAAGAGTGCTCCCATCAAGTTCTACGAGGGTGACGATGTTGTTGATCTGATAAAGACCGCCACCCACGCCCAGTTTGGCGACAGCCCGAAGTTCGATCTTAGTGCGTCCACAAACTTCTACAACGAAGGAGCCCAGCAACTGCTCCGTGCCGTGGTGTTTAGTTGGCTCCATGAAAAGTCGTCCATTGTCGACTACAAGAATGAGTGTTTGGAGAATGGCATCGCCGACTTCAAGTTTCTCGTCAAGGCCGAATTGACGGCATGGTTGAATGGAAGTTCAGACACCTGTTCGTTCATCAAGGACGAGTCACAACAGACCAACGGCACCGCCGCCCCCACGGAAGAGTCCAAGAAGAGAAAGTTGGAGGACCCACAAATGGAGCGAATCGCCAACATCGAGCGGGACTTTGTCGACCACAATGCGGCCTTGAGGGGCAGCAAGAACATCGAGTTTGGCTACCTCATCAGCGATGCCAAGCGCTTCATTTCTCAGTTGAAGGGATCCAAATCCAAGTCCTCCAAAACCACCGGCCCCACGGGCACCAAAAAACAGCCCATCATCATTGTCTCTCCAGCCACCACCGCATTGTTGTCTCTCACCAACGTCAAGCAGTTTCTCGAGGACGGCAAGTTTGTTGAGCCCAGTGCCACCTCCAACACCAAGCCTGCTGACGGCATCGTTACCCTTCATCACAGCTCGGAGCGGTTGATCTCGGCAGGCCATCACTTCATGGTGGTGGACAATGTCGAGGTGTTCACCAAGCCCGAGTACTGGGACCGCGTGGTGGCCATCTTCACCACGGGCCAGGCGTGGCAGTTTGCAAAGTACAAGTACCCCAAGCCGGAAGAGTTGTTCCAGCGGTACGCGGGCTACTATGTCAGCTATACGGGAGACGTTGTTCCTCGGCAAATCAAGGAGTGGAATGTCAGCGAGATCCAGGTGGACCGCGGCGACAAGCGTTTCAGAGACAAGATGATTGTGCGAGATTTCTGGGCCGACATTGAGCGAATCTTGGTATCGAAAGGTTACGGGAGAACCGATTGAGCATGTAATATACGGGTGTCTGTGGCATTTAACAAGATATCTAGATGTGAGTGTAAGTTTGAAAGGTTAATTTTCACATCTCTGGTGGTTGGTTTGAGACAGAGTGAGTTTTTGTAGATTTTCCCCCATTTTGCAGCAATTGCGAAAAGTCGAAAGATGCACATTCTATTCTATTTACACTACTTGTACATCTTTTCGAGATGCACGAACTTGTCGTATACCTGGGAAGGGGTGAGATTCTCCACCTTACGGTCGTCTCGCGAACGGATGGCCACCGTGCCTGCCTCCAAGTCTTTGTCGCCGAGCATCAAAATGTAGGAGTAGCCCTTCTGAATGGCGTCTTTGATTCTGTTGCCCACGGTGTCGTTGCGGCTGTCAACGTCAACATGGAAGTTGTAACCCGTCAATGGGGAGACTGCGTTCTCGTCCGAGAGAATGTCGCCCACCAACTTTTTTCTGAGGTCCTCGGCATGGTGGTGGTGCAGCTCGTTGACCGGGATGATGACGGCCTGACGAGGGTTGAGCCAAAACGGCCACTTGCCCTGATAGTGGTCCAACAAGATGGCAAAGAACCGCTCAAGCGACCCAAACACCGCGCGGTGCACCATGATGGGCTGGTTATCATGAGACCCGTCCTTGGCAATGTACTTGAGCTTGAACCGTTGCGGGAGCTGGAAGTCGAGCTGGATGGTCCCCACCTGGTGTTTTTTCCCGAAGGCATCGGTGAGGAGAATGTCGATCTTGGGGCCGTAGAACGCCCCGTCTCCCTCACGCACCTCCCACTTGCCCTGCCCCACGGTTTCGTCCAACACCGCCGTGAGCTGGGCCTCGGCGTTGGTCCATGTCTCCAAATCACCGATGTAGCTCTCTTCCGGACGAGTCGAGAGGAAGAACTCAATGTCGGAATGGGCGATGCCAAACACCCCGTACGAGTCCTTGATGAGGTTGATGGTGTTTTCGATCTCCAGGTTGATTTGATTCAACTCACAGAAGATGTGGCCGTCGTCCTGGTGGAACCGGCGCACTCTGGTGAGTCCAGAGAGGGCGCCGCTGGCCTCGTTCCGGTGGAGCGACGAAAAGTCAGAGTACCGCACGGGGAGCTCGTTATACGACCGCTCAAACTTGGAGAATATGAGACAATGGCCGGGACAGTTCATGGGCTTGAGGCCGTAGTCGTGGAGACCGTCCTCGTGCTCGTGCCCATGCTCTTCCTTGGAAAGGTCATGGCCCACCACCTTGAACATGTCGTCCTTGTAGTGGTCCCAATGCCCCGACTGCTCCCAAAGCTTGGTTTTGTAGATGAGAGGAGTGATGACCTCCTGGAAGCCGTACTTCAGCTGCTGGTTTTTCATGAATTGCACGAGCTTGTTGAAAACTCGAGTGCCGTGGGGAAGAAAGAAGATGGACCCGGGCGTGAGGGGGTCGGTGGTGTAGAGTAGCTGCTGGTTGGAAATGGTGTGGTTGGCTTGTGTTGCCGACACCTTGGGCTTGGCCTTGGTGGAGGCCCTTCGTGCAAAAGCTCTCCACATGTTTTTCGCAGACTTTATGATTGGGACTATAAAGGACTAATGGATATGCTATTGACGCTGGGTCGACTGTTGAACTCCTGACATCAAGTCGTTCATGAAAATGTTGGGTGCCTGTTTTGTCAGGACTTCTGGCTTGGGCATGCTGCCATGTCTTTTTGGCAAGTTTTGGTGCCATGCTTGGCTTGGCTGACGATCATGGTTATGGTCTCCAAGCTAATCCACCTCGATGTCGGTCTTGACCGGCTGATAGGGGATATACAGCACCTTGAATCCCGTGAACGTCTTGAATTGACGGGGCCGTCTGACCCAGCGGCGACACGGCCGCCCCGACTTATCCAACGCGTAGGTGCTGTTGATATTGTTCATGGTCAAGCCTGCTGTCGACAGTTCCTTCATGCCCGAGTTGATGCGGGCGTTGGCTTGTGTGTGAGAGGTGAGCGGGTTGACGGGTGTTTCGTCCCCTGGGGTGGGGGACGAAAGCTTGGACGACAGCCCGCTCTTGGTATCGGCGAGTTTCTTCACCCGCAGCTTTGCTGGAGGCGAGAACGCCGGAAGCGTCTTGAGAAATGCCGGGGGAAGCTTGATCTTGGCCAAGTACTTCTTCTGGACAGCCATGGTGAAAATATCCAGTGCGAATTGTGGCATGTCGGAACCCCCTAGAACCCAGCGGCTTCCCTCGCGGCTCGACATCTTGAGCGACGGGCTCCGTCTTGATGTCCGGGCTCACCAGCGAACCTACGAGGGCGCCTATACCCGGTCGGCCATCGGGTGTCTTTCGTTCTCGATCCTCATTATCAAGTTGTTCTCGCGAGAGTTCCTTCCCATTGGTACCATATACACCGCGTACGGGTGCTTGCTCTACTTCATCGGCGTGGTGAAGGCGCTGAGCGTGGATGTGTTTTACAACCCCAAGAAAGACATGGAGATGTTCAAGACCTCCGGCGACTCGGTGTTGTTGTTGTCGGTCATCAGCTTGGCCAGCTACATCGCATTGTTGATTCTTGTGTTGCGGATGTAGCCATTGTATGCAGCTGGCTGTATATACATTACATGAGAGCCCCCAAGCCAATGGCAATCACCTGGAAAAGCAACTGGAGAGACCAGAACCCGATCTTCTTCATGCGCATGAGCCGGGCCTCCTCGTTGGCCACGTAGTCGACAAAACTGTCGTACACCTCCTCGGAAATGTCGTCCATGAGGAGCGAGTCGTACACCGTCCACGACCCAGCAAAGTCCTCGGTGTTCTTGACGATGCGACTCTTGGTCTCAATCAACGTCCGTTTGGAGTTGATGTACGCCACAATGGGCTTGATGAGCGCATAGTTGATGTAGCTGAGCTCGGGCGCCTTGAAGGGCACGCTGGCCCGCACGTCGTTGAGGCGAATCGTGAGGTCGAGCACAAAGTACTTGGAGATCTCGTTGCTTTCCAAGCGGGCGTGGTGGTCGAGCTTCTTCTTTGGCGGCACCTGCGGGTTGCGGTACCGCGTGGCCTCCTTCTTGATGTAGTCGGTGACGATGCCCACGAGCTCGGCCATGTTCAAATCCTTGTCGTCCTGGGGCACCATGATATCGCCAATCATGTCGACCTTACCGCTGGTGATCCAGCCAAAGGGCCCCTCGAGCCCCGTGTTGAGATGGTCGATGTTGAGCGAGTCCACCCGGCACCGCGTGACCCGCTTCCATGTCTTGGAGATGGGCTCGACGCCAAACCCGTCAAAGTCGTTGAAGCGCTGCTTCTTGTGGATGGTGAAGAGCGAGTTGTCGTAGGCGCCGCTCATGACGTTGGCGTTGAGGAAATCGTAAAACAACCAGTGCTTTCTCAACCGGGGCAACTCGCAGTTGTAGATGGCCACGTCAAAGTGCCGGAACCCGTTGGGCTGCATGAGCTTGAAGAGCACATCCTCCATGCGGAACAGATTGAACTCAAAGTCCCCCGGCTGGTAAATGTTCTTGTAGTTGGTGGCGTCGTCGTCGGGGTCCCAGTGCACATGGGTTCTGTCAATGACGCCACGGATGCCCTTGATTTCGAGGCTCTCGATGATGCCCGTGCCGTTGAGCCACTTGTTGAAGGAGAGCGACATGTTCACCTCCTCCATCGTGAGGTCAAACTGCGTGTAGTTGCCATCATCGACATCGGCCGATGTCGCCGACAAACTCTCGGCGTAGGCGTCGGCTTGCGATGCCTTGACAAACCGCTTGGACGTCTTGGGCCGGCGACTGACAAAACACTTGCGGAAACTGATTTTGCCGTCCTTCCACCCGGGCACAATGGCACTCTCGAACGTCACGGAAAACTTGGAGTTCTTGGTGACGAACTCGCCCATCTTCCGAGCAACAAACTCCTGGGCAAACACCGTGTTGAAGGTGAAGATCACCAACAGAAAGAACGTGGTGGTTCCCAATATCACGAGGAGCGCATTGCCCATGACCAACCAACTGAAGAGCGCCAGGTAGTCATCGGTGTTGAACGGTCGATTGGACTTTTTTAGTAGCCACTTGACGCGGACTCGGAGCCGTCCGAACATGCTGGTGGCCTTGGCGAGGAGCTGTTCCTTTGTGACTCTCTCAACCAAGGGTTTCTCCGGGGGTTTGGGCTTTTCTTGCTTTGGGTATTCGGGGGGCTGGGTGTACGGCCGGTGGGAAAGCACCGACCGGATCACCGGCCGTCGAATCAATGGAAATGGCACCCTGGGCAGACGCAAAAGCCCTACCCCGGGGCGAAGGCATCTGAGAAGCATGGAGATTGCTCGTCCTGCACCGCGCGATGTGGGGCGCCACAAAGAGTCACAATTGCAAGTCACCAGAATATGGCACTTGCTACGGATCGGGCAGGTGTTACGGACTTTCGTCTAATGCTCTTGGTAGGTGAAGCCGTATGGTGACTCACGGGTTGTGCCACATAGGTGCGAAATTCCGCCGGCTTATCGCATAAATACCGTGCCTATCGCCCAAAGTCCGCATGTTTGGCCACGACTTCAAGGCAAAGCACTTTTCGCAGTTGGACCCGGACTTTGTGCCCGTGAACCACGGCTCGTACGGCGCCACTCCCGACGCGGTGTTGGACACGTTGTACGAGGCGATGAAGCGGGACTACAGTGCGTCCGATCGCAGTATCCGCATCGAGGTGCCAGCCGCCTACCGCCGAGCATTGAAGGCAGTGGGAAAGTTGGTCAATGCGCCGGCGGAGAGCTTGGCGTTGGTGGAGAATGCCACCGTGGGAGTCAACGCCGTGCTCCGGTCGTTTCCTTTTGCCAAGGGCGATAAGGTGGTGATTCTCTCCACCATCTACGGGGCTTGTGGCAACACCGTCAAGTTCCTCGAGACCATCATGGATGTGCAGGCGGTGGAGGTGGCTCTCGACTATCCAATTTCAAATGAGGACATTGTTGCCAAGGTGGAGAAGGCCCTTGTCGAGCACAAACCCCGGATTGTCGTGTTTGACACCATCACCTCGATGCCCGGGGTGTTGTTGCCGTACCAGGAGTTGTTGAAGGTGGCACGCAAGCACGGGGTGCTCTCGCTCGTGGACGGTGCCCACTGCGTGGGACTCTTGCCCATTGACCTTGGCGAGTTGCAGCCGGACTTTTTTGTGTCAAACCTCCACAAGTGGTTGTACGTGCCCCGGGCATGTGCTTTGCTCTACGTCGATAAAAAGCACCACAGAACCGTGCAAACGTTCCCCATTAGCCACTCGTACGTGCACCCTGAAGCCAAGTTGAGCGCCGAAGTCGAAAACCAGTTGCTCATTTCCAAGTTTGAGTTCATTGGGACCAAGAGCTTTGGGTTTCTCGAGACAATCGAGCGGGCCATTGAGTTCAGGGCCACAACGTGTGGCGGGGAAGCGGCCATCAATGCGTATTGTTTCAACCTTGCCAAGGCGGTGGGGAAACGAGTGGCGGAGATTTGGCAGGCGCCCGCTCTCTACGAAGATGGTTGGACCACCATGTGCAACGTGGAACTTCCCCTTGAACGATTCAAACAACAGGCCGGCAACACCACCTTCGATGTCACCGACCCCAAGTCGTACTTGCACTGCTTGGAGTGGACCCGAGTCTACATGATTGAACATGACAATACCTTTGTGCCGTGGGCATTGCACAACAACACGCCGTACGCCCGGTTCTCTTGTCAGGTGTACAACGAGCTTGGAGATTACGAGCACGCGGCCTTGGCGGTGGAACGGGCGTTTGTCCAGTACTTTAAACAGTTTGCGTAACTCGTGAATGTAAACAGGGTTCTGGCGCAAACAAAGGCTGGTCGCAATTACCTAACACAAACAAGCTCGCAACTTACGTAATAACAAACACAACGCCCGATATTCCCTCTATTAAAAGTTACATTGGTTTGGGAATTGTCTGTCCGAGAAGGGCGAGGGGAACACGCCCGCTTGCAACAAGCGGCTCACGTCCCAGTCGATGGCGGTCTCGGTTTTCCAGTTCCAGTAAATCCAGCCCTGGTTTTGCTCAAAGGCATCCAATTGAGCCTCAATGTACTTACGGACATTGGTGCGGTGCTCGTCGGTCCAATTGCCCAAGTCGGTGTAGGGGTCACAAGAGCCAATATACGCCACGCCGTCGTAGTCTCCCGACCACCGGGCACCACGTGCGGCACCATTAAGCCACTTGGCGCAATCGGTGAGCGCCGCCGACCACTCGCCCACCACATTCCAGTGCGCCTCCTGAAGATGCTGGTAGCCCCAGTTGCACACGGTGGAAATGTGCTCGTCAATGGTTCTTTGCAATTCACCACCGGAGAACACCTGGTAGTGGTGGTGGTCGACAACAACGTTCCAGAAGTTGGGCAACGTGAGGAAGTCGTTCCAGTACCCCGAGGCCTGGAAGGCGTCCTGCACCACCACGGCCTGGTCACCCACGTTTCTAACGGCCTCGTATCCTTGGCCAAGGTAGTCCTTGAGTGCGTCAAGGTCAATGGATGGACCAAGGGGCTCGTTGAGGAGCTCAATGCCAACAATCACGTCCTCGTAGTCGGAGGTGGCGTACTTGTTGACGAGGTCCTTGAGTGCCTGGATGGTGACGGCAATGTTGTCCTCGGTCTGGAATTCAATTTGGTCGCGAAGACCCGAGTTGTCAAACCCATTTTGCGACCCTGCGGCTCCGTGGAGGTCCACCCACACCTTGAGGTTGTACTCGCGCGCCCACTCCAATGCTTGGTCGAGGTAGTCGGTCTGGCCCTGGACGTAGGGGTCGTCGTCCTTGAGCTGGAACGCCCAGTACCCAATGGGGATTCTCACGAGGTTGAAGCCGTAGTCGGCAATCTTTTCAAAGTCGTCCTTGGTGATCCACTCCTCCCAGTGGGTCTGTAATCTTTGCAATGCAACATCCTTACCGAGGGCCTCGGTGTAGTGGTACTCGTCCACGGGCACCTGTGAGTCGTCGTTGGGCTGAGACCACTGCTCAAAGAGCGAAGGGGTGATGAATGGTTCTAGAACAAACCACCCGCCAAGGTTCACGCCCTGGATCTTGTCGTTTTCATAGTCCCACAGCAACGACTTCTTGCGTATGGCGAGCGCCTGGGCCGCCGCCAACGCCGCCAACACTTGGAAAACACTGAGAAACTTCATTACAGCAATGAGAAATTCCCGGTGCATCACACCGGTATATATACAACGCACGCGTGAAGCCTTTTATTTTTTGACGCACTGCAGGTGATGCTGGAATGCCAATGATGGAAGCCGCGAGCATACTTCGGGGCAGCCACCCACCATATCCAGCAGCACACCACATGTTGTGAAGTGTGAGTATAACAACAAGAACTCATTTTTCTTGTGCTTCCTCTTCATGGTGTTGCACAAGTGGGGCGAGAGAGGGGCGGGAGGGGCGTTGCTGGAGGTACGGGTGGGCCCTCGCGTTCATGCAGCACCCCGGTTGAAACAAGGGATGAACGGTCCGATTTGAGCACAAGTTTTTGTTTTGAATTTGAGCCTTGGGGCTTATTGTAGAAACACCCCTACCGTTTGGGGGTCCACCCTACCCTGGGCAAAGCTTAGCTCCAGTCTCGATGCCCATGTGGATGCCTTGAGCAAACCTTCTACCTAAGCCCGACGCGTCATCCCAGCGCCAGGGGCCCTCTCCAGTTGCCCCACCACCTTTTGTCAACCGCGCGCCTGAAATGACACAAAGAATGGTGTGTGACAGTGTCAGTAGCCAAGACAGCCAAGAGGTGACCAATGATGTGGGATACAGTAGGTGACACAGTGATGACACGGTGAGGGTGACACAGTGATGACATGGTGAGGGTGACATAGGTGTGACACAGGTGACACTACACATTGTCACAAGGGATGGGGTTGCCAATCACTGGTATGCCAAGCCAGAGCGCATCGACCCAGACCATCGACCCAGACCCGCACGTCCGCACCGTGGTTGCTTGGTCATGACCTACAGTGACAAGAGGTACTATTGAGAAGGATGCAAAATGGCAAGCGACATTACCCTCGGAGATATCACGAGTTGGCCGTGACTTGGCCGTGACCTGGCCGTGGCCTCCGAGTGGGTGTTGGGTCGACCGCACCGCCGGTCCGGCCAGTTCGTTCGCACGCAAATCTCTGTGCATCGCACCACGCACATCACGCGACGCGGGCCAGCCTCGCCTATAAGGCCCCGGTGTCAGCCGTTCCGCGACCCCGCGGACACCGAATGCCGACTAGGCGGTGGATCGGCTTACGTCGTGGCAATTGGCACATGGCGGTGCACCCCAGTGCACCGGCTGCTCTTGAGAAATCCCGGCCGGGAACTTAAGCAAGTCCGGCCCCATGTGCCTTGAGCAAGTCCGGCCGGGTGAGCAAATCCCGGCCACTGCTCTGGTGGACTTGGGCACGCGACGACGGCACGTGCCGATTATCTCAATTTGGAAGGTCGATAGCTTATCGGAGCCACTCGATCTAGCCGATTAATTGAAGTGGAGAACCCCCAGACCGTCTTCCTTGACCCTATAAAAGTGTCTGACATTTGACAGCTTGGCGCCCAGACCCAAGAAAATTTTTACCATGAAGCCCATCGCAAACGACGACGACTTCATCCCGGGCACCATCAACATCTATGCCTTCGAGCTCCGGGACGACGAGGGCGGCGACCACCACAAAACCCGCTCGGGCCTCAAGACCGAGGGCAACATCATTCTCGTGCCCCAGCCCAGCGACAGTGTCAACGACCCGCTCAACTGGCTGAAGTACAAGAAGTTTTGGAACTTCATGGTGGTGGCCTTCATCACGGGCTTCACCGCCGCCACCGCCAACGACGCCGGCGCCGTGCAGGAGTCGTTGAACGAGCTCTACGGCATTTCGTACGACGCCATGAACACCGGCGCCGGGGTGTTGTTCATCTCCATCGGAACCGGGTGCTTTGTGTTGGCGCCGTGCTCCAACTTGTACGGGCGCAAAATCACCTACTTCATCTGTATCTTCCTCGGGCTCTTGGGTGCCGTGTGGTTTGCCTTGTCCAAACGCACCAGCGACACCATCTGGTCGCAGCTCTTTGTCGGGGTGTCGGAGCTGTGCGCCGAGGCCCAGGCCCAGTTGTCCATCTCCGACTTGTACTACCAGCACCAGCTCGGCGCGTCGTTGACGGTGTACATCTTGGCCACGTCCGTGGGCACCTACCTCGGCCCGTTGATTGCGGGCTTCATTGTCCAGTACGCGGGCTTCCGGTGGGTTGGGTGGATCGCCGCCATCATCCTGGGCGGCCTCATCATCGTCATCTTGTTCGGCATGCACGAAACCTACTTTGACCGCCGCAAGTACCGCGGGGTGCTCGACCTGGTGCGCTCCTCGGAACCGGTGGTGGTGGAGGACGAGAAAAAACACCCGGACGACGTGCAGTCCACCACCTCCGTCGAGCCCTTGGGCCAGGTGTACTCCAACGGCGCCTCCGAACCGAAAAAGTCGTGGTGGGACGAGGTCAAGCTCATCACCCCGGGCTCCAACATCAAGGGCACGGGGTTCAAGCAGTACCTCACCCAGCTCAAGCTCTTGTTCCGGGTGTTCATGTTCCCCCCCGTGATCTTCTCGGGGTTGGTGTGGGGCATCCAGGACGTGCTCCTCACCTTTTATCTCACTGTCGAGGACGACCAGTACTACGACCCTCCTTACAGCTACAGTAACGTCGGGGTGGCGTTGATGAACGTGCCGTGTCTCATTGGCGCCATCATCGGGTGTTTCTTTGCCGGCATCGTCAGCGACTGGTTCACCATCTGGATGGCCCGCCGCAACAACGGGGTCCAGGAGGCCGAGTACCGGTTGTGGTTCCTCTTGCTCCCCGCCGTCATTGCTCCCGTGGGACTCATTCTCTTTGCCGTGGGAACCGACCAGCACTGGCACTGGGGCCCCACGTACGTGGGCCTCGGCTTCATTGGCTTTGGCTTCGGTGCCTCCGGTGACGTTGCCATGTCCTACCTCATGGATGCCTACCCACAAATGGTGATTGAAATGATGGTGGGAGTGGCCATCATCAACAACTACATCAGCTGCGTCTTCACCTTCACGTGCTCCATGTGGTTGAGACGCATGAGCAACACCAACACCTTTGCCATTTTGGCGGTGATTGAGTTCCTCATCATGATGGGCGCGGTGCCCATGATGATTTACGGCAAGCGAATCCGCCGCTGGACCAAGGACTGGTACACGGGCTACTGCGACGTCAGAGATGGCATATAATCAGGTAGCAGCCACTCGAATAATACATCAGCATCAAGTTCGCAGCTAGTACACCAGTTGGCACGTGAAGGTCACGTGCACACAGGTAGGGCGCACCCGCTGGCCTGGCGGCGCTCGCGCCCGCGGGTGAAAAGTATTTCACATCACCACTTTTTTATTCAACTAAGAAATAGTCTGCAGTTTACGCTTAATATTGATTATCTCTAGTTATCCATCATAATGTCTGTTGAAACTGCCCTTTCCTACGCTGCCCTTATTTTGGCTGACGCCGAGGTCGAGATCTCCTCCGACAAGTTGTTGCAATTGGTCCAAACCGCCAACGTTGAAATTGAAGGCATCTGGGCCGACATCTACGCCAAGGCCTTGGAGGGTCAAAACTTGAAGGACCTCTTCTTCAACATCTCTTCTGCTCCTGCTGCTGGAGCTGCCGTTGCTGGTGGTGCTGCTGCCGGTGGTGCTGCTGCCGCTGAGGAGGCCGAGGAGCCTGCTGAGGAGGCCAAGGAGGAGTCTGACGACGACATGGGTTTCGGATTGTTCGATTAACTGTATTTATAGATAATAAAGATCCGTGACGACAACGACGACAACGAACATCGAACGAAGTGAGATGTTCGTAAAGTGGATCAAAGAACATCGAACGAAGTGGAATGTTGGTAGATTAACAGCGGCCAAACGCTATGTCTTCTCAGTAAATGTATATCGCCCGCAGAATGTGTCTTTGACTAACGAACATCTTCTTCATTCACACTTGGATGCCTCGTATGACAAACACCCTCTCCTACTCCGCTCATGCTTGATTTATTAGAACCAATTCAAATATATCGTAATAGTCTACACGTTTAATGCAAACCTCCTGATTAAATTACTTCTTCTTCTTCTCAGCTTCAGCCTCAGCAGCCTCCTTGGCACGCTTTTCTCTGATACCCTTGTACTTCTTCTCGGATCTGGCCTCTCTCAAGGTTCTGAAAGCAAGTTGCTCGGGTTGCTCAACGGCTCTTGGAGCAGACTCAGGAGCAGGTTGGACAATTGGGAAAGTGGCGGCGGTGGACACTTGCTCAACCTCAGCAGCGGTGGTCTTCTTGTCAAAGATCACCAACTTGGACAAGTAGTCCTTCAATCTGAGGACGTTGACGTCGAAGGTCTCCTGGGACTTGTTTTGTCTTCTGTGGTCAACGGCAATACCAATGGTTCTGGCGTACTTGGCGGTCAAACCAGCCTCCTTCAACTCAGCAATGGTGAAACCTCTACCGGCTCTAACCTTTCTGTTGTACTTGATGGTTGGGGCTCTGACCACGGGTCTCAAAAGATCAATTGGTCTTGGGGCAACCTTGGCGGCCTTGGCCAATCTGGCGTGTCTTCTGGAAGCCTTCTTGCCGGCTTGGTCGAAGTGCACCTTGACACGTTCCTGCCAGTGCTTTCTGAAGTGGTTCTTCAATAATGGAAGGTTCTTGGAGATAGCCATTGTATTGAGTGGTTGAAGATGAGAATATCCAAAAGAAAAATTTTCAGACTGTGCGACCCGGCCACTGGCACGGGGTGTGCACACTGGGGCGAGCCCACCGATCGCGGGGCGTGCACACAACGCGGGGGACTGCAGACAAGAGAGCAGTCCCAAGTCAGGTGACGCGCGTGCGTAAACACGAGCACAACCCAGTACATTACAGTCCTCTGCGCCATACAACCCTCACTCTCCCGTGGGCGAGGCCCCTGCCCCGGTCATGTGACCGCCGCGCGCCCACTGGTCTCAGCAAAAACGCTGAAAAAATTGTTTCCTCATACAAGCATCATGTCCACTCCATCTGTCCAAGTATGTAAGAACTGATAAAGACCAGAGATATTCGAACTAGAGAGGGGAGCTACCCTCCTGAAATGTCCCCCTCCAGCATGTGCCCATATTCCCTCCAGCATGTCTGAAGTCCTTACCAGACGAATCAATATCCCATGCCCAATGGTCTCATCCCCTTCAATACTAACATCAGACTTTTGGTAAAAAGAAGACTGCCACTGCTGTTGCCCACGTCAAGGCCGGTAAGGGTTTGATCAAGGTCAACGGATCCCCCATCACCTTGGTCCAGCCCGAGATCTTGCGTTTCAAGGTTTACGAGCCATTGACCTTGGTTGGCTTGGACAAGTTCCAAAACATCGACATCAGAGTGAAGGTCACCGGAGGTGGTCACGTTTCTCAAGTTTACGCCATCAGACAAGCCATCGCCAAGGGTTTGATTGCCTACCACCAAAAATACGTTGACGAGGCCTCCAAGAACGAGTTGAAGAAGATCTTCGCTGCTTACGACAAGACCTTGTTGGTTGCTGACGCCAGAAGAATGGAGCCCAAGAAGTTTGGTGGTCGTGGTGCCAGAGCCAGATTCCAAAAGTCTTACCGTTAAGGAGTTTCATTTATACGGTCATTGCTTGGTGCTTTGCACCTGGTGGTGATGCACTTCCCCCTTTAATGTATAAATAAATCACGTACATGCTGTAGTGCGAGTCTTTTCAAAACTACATGTGGGTACAACTGCCCCAGATCCTGGTGCCGTTGCGTGCCATTGTGGGCGGGCACCCGGTCCTCCGGGTGTCCCACATTCCCGCCACCACCCTCGTGGTGGTGTTGACACCCATATCCATACACCTTCTTGACAGCACGCTGTTGTTGAAGTTGGCATCTCACGAGCGGGGCCCCGAGCAAATCGAGACCCATGGCCTCAACACCGACGTGAAGGTTCGCTTGGTGGACTCCGACCCCTTGGCCAAGGTGCCGGCCACAAATCTCTTTGTCCTGACGGACAATGGTTTTCTTCTTGTGTACCTGGTGTTGATCAACTACTCCAAGTCCACGTACGAAGTCTACAAGGGCGACGAGCTCGTGCAGAACTCGCTCCCCCTCGCCGATACATCGAGCAAATCCTCACTAAAGTCCATCATCCAAAGCGCCACCCGCCAGATCATCGGGGGGGCGGAGCCCACGTTGGAGAACCCATGCCATTTCCGCAACGACCCCGCCCACGACGACGCCCTCAACACCACCATCCCCGCGGTCGAGCTCCACATCAACCGCACCATCAAGGTGACCCTTGGCCTCCGCCAGTTCTGGCTCAAGGCCAACTCCCATACCCTCATCATCTACACCCACACCAACCTCCAGGTGGTGAACCTCAAGTCCAACAAGCTGGACGTGCTCCTGCTTCTGGATGAGTGGGCCGACATCACTGCGCTCGAGTATGACCCCACCACCAACGTGTTTGTTCTCGTGACGGCGGGCCGTGACGTGTGGACGCTGGCGTTGGTGCGCGACGACCTGGGCGTGGCGCTCCACTCGGAGAAGGTGCTCTCGTTGGGGTCGCTGGCGTTGGGGCCCATTGTGTTTAGCCCGAAGTCGCCTCTTGTGGCGGTGGTGGCGGAGAACGCCGTGGTGCTCGTCGACCGCACCCAGGTGGTCACCGAGCTCAACATCGGGCCGGGCCTCAGTCTCTGGAGCCCGTGTGGGCAGTACTTTCTCCTCCACAACAAGCACTGGTCACTCCACCTGCGCCTCGGCACAAGACTCTTTTCTTCGAAGGATGTGGAGGCACCGTGGCTGGAGGCCTCGCACATTTCTTTTGCACCCAACTCCCAGACTCTCTTGGTGCTCGCTAACAACACCCTTCACAATCTTCATCTTGTGCGCTTGATAAACGGCATTTTTGTTGATCACCAATACCTCGGCGTCCGGGTACAAAACCACATCGTCAAGGTCCCTCTTCCCGCAAAACTACAAGCAGCCCTCCTTCGCTTCGACTACGGGCTCCTGTCGGGAGCATGGACCGCCGCCACCAGTGCCCACCACCAGGTGGCTGTTGTATGCGGCAACGACATGGCGGTGTCGACGCCCTTCACCGACGGGCGTACCCCCAACCATGTGCTTTGGTACAACTTCCACAACCTCTTTGTCGAGCCGTTGAACATTGTCCGCGTCACGTGGTTCCAAGACTTCCTTGTGGTGGTTAATCGGTCCAGTGAGTCCGACGAAGTGGTGGTGTTGGACGTTGGCCAGTCCAAGTACGGGCTTGGTGGCGGTGAGTTCAAGTTCGACTCCGACGTGGTGGTGTGGCGCCACGACTTCGACGCGGCCATCGTGACCTTCCTGTTGGCGAACAAGTCTCCAACGTCGCACTTGGTGTTGGTGACCGACACCCACCGCATCGTCACGGTGGAATTCTCCACTGCAGACAAGAAAATCTCCATTGGCATCAAAACCTCCATCCAACTTGCCTCCATCAAGCACCGGCTCGCGCTCGAGCTGACGCAAGACGTGGCCATGGTGGACGAAAAGCACTTTGTGTTTCTTCTCACCACGGGGCAGGTGTTTCTTCTCCGCAACCAGGAGTTGTCCCCGGACAAAGCCACCAACATCCTCAAAAACACCCGCAACTCCAAGAGCAACATGTACGACTTGATTGCGGTTGACCACGGTGTCGAGTCCATGCAGGTGACCCACTCGTTCACGGCCCTCTTGGCCTTGTTCAAGGGCACGGTGGTGCTGGTGTATGACATCCGCGACTTGCTTGACAAGGCGGTGGACCCCTCCGGCGCGGTGGACGACGGTCTTCCCGATGACAACGAGGTGGCTCCCATCGAGGTGGAAACCATCGACGCGTACCCTTTGTCGCTTACGGGGCCCGAGCTCATTGGAGTCGAGGCCACCTCCAACACACGCAACGGCGTCCTCATCTTCAAACAAAAGCTCTCGCGCCAGCTCATCCTCAACCACTTCATCGAGACCGATTTGTACCGAGAAAGCCTCTCCAAGGAGCAGATTGTCCAGAAATACGGGTCCTTCCCCAGCTTCGCCTACTGCCTTGAGCTCATCCTCTTTAAGCACATCACCAGCGACACCGACTCGGACGACAACCTCCGCAAGATCACCACCTTGATTGAGGACCACCACCAGCTCGCGGTGTTTGTCAATTGTCTCCGGAAGATCGAGATTGGCTACTGGCACCGGTTCTTCGACGTGCTTGACCTCACCCCCGTGGACTTTATGAACCGCCTTATCGAGTCACAGGACGAGGAGCTCTGCTACAACTTCCTCATTGTGTACCTCAACTTCAAGCGGGAGTTCGAGGACGAGCCCGTGGGCAACAAGCTCAAGAGCCCCAGTCCGGGGGCCACGTTGGACGGGGACGACCACGACATCATTCTCAAAATCATCACGATGCTCGCGGCCGCCGAGCGCTGGCACCACTGCTTCGAGCTCTGTCGGTTCATTAAGCTCCTCGAGCCCACCAGCGAGCTTCTCACGGAGATTCTCACCCACATAGAAAGTAGTAGCTAGTCACGTGCGCACGTTTAGCCAACCAAGTGCGAGCATTTTAAAATTATCACCATGACCTTGGCTACGGAATTTGCAGAAACCACCCGCCGGTCGGTTACCAACGCCGACATGAGAAAGAGGGTGTTGCACTTGTACCGCAAGTACATGCGCTACTCGCGCGAGATGTGTGATCTCTACGAGTTGGACATGCCCGTGGCCAGCGCCAAAACTAAAATCAGACAGGAGTTTGAAAGACACAGATTCGAGAGCGACTTGAAGCTCACCAACGTGCTCTACATGAAGGGCCAGATGGAGTTCCAGGAGTTGATCAACTTCTGGAAGCAGCAGTGTCATGTTTTGAGATACTTTGACGACCAATCCAGTTACAACATTGTTGACAAGAACGACTTTGTCAAGAACTTCTTGCGGGGTTGACTGTACCATATTGCATTCCCACGGGACTATTTATTATACGTTAAATGAGATATTGGGTGTCGAAGACACCCAAGTAGACACAATCACGAAAAAAGGCCCTGGTGTCGAAGGTGCAATTAGATGGGCTCAGTGGTGTTCGGCTTCTACAAGCCATGCTACTCTCACACGGTAGTAATCATTAAACAAAGGGTATTATGGATCACTCCAAGTTGTCGGCCAAAGGAGCCTCGTCCACGCCGTAGTCCAACTCCTCATCCTCCTCGACAGAAGCCTCCTGGTACTGTTGGTACTCACTCACCAAGTCGTTCATGTTGGACTCGGCCTCGGTGAACTCCATTTCATCCATACCTTCGGAGGTGTACCAATGCAAGAAGGCCTTTCTTCTGAACATGGCACTGAACTGGTCGCCCACTCTCTTGAACAACTCCTGGATGGACGTGGAGTTACCAATGAACGTGGCCGACATGTCCAAGTCCTTGGGGGGAACCGAGCACACCGCGGTTTGCACGTTGTTGGGGATCCACTCGACAAAGTAGTCGGCGTTTCTGGTTTGCACCTTGTGCATTTCGTCGTCCACCTCCTTGACCGACACCTTACCTCTGAAGAAGGCCGCCACCGTCAAGTAGCGGCCGTTTCTGGGGTCGGACGCGGCCATCATGTTCTTGGAGTCGAACATTTGTTGGGTCAACTCGGGCACCGACAACGATCTGAACGATTGCGACCGAATGGCGGTGAGAGGAGCGTAGCCCACCATGAAAAAGTGCAATCTGGGGAAGGGCACGAGGTTCACCGCCAACTTTCTGAGGTCAGAGTTCAACTGGCCGGGGAAACGCAACGTCGTGGTCACGCCCGACATCACCGACGACACCAAGTTGTTCAATTGCACATAGGAGGGCTGGGGAATCTTCAACGTTTGTTGACAGATGTTGTACAAGGCCTCGTTATCGATACAGAAGGTCTCGTCGGAGTTCTCCACCAACTGGTGCACCGACAATGTGGCATTGTAGGGCTCGATGACGGTGTCGGAGGTCTTGGGCGAGGGCACCACCGAGAAAGTGGCCATCATTCTGTCGGGGAACTCCTCTCTAATCTTGGAGATCAACAAGGTACCCATACCCGATCCGGTACCACCACCCAACGAGTGGGTGATTTGGAAGCCCTGCAACGAGTCACAGCCCTCGGCCTCCCTTCTCACCACGTCGAGCACCGAGTCAACCAACTCGGCTCCCTCGGTGTAGTGACCCTTGGCCCACACATTACCCGCCGACGATTGACCGAAAATGAAGTTGTCGGGTCTGAACAAATTGCCAATGTGGGAAGTCTTGACACTGTCGATGGTACCTGGCTCCAAATCAACAAGAACGGCACGGGGCACGTACTTGCCAGACGAGGCCTCGTTAAAGTACACGTTCAACTTGGATCTCTGGATCTCCTCGGTTCCATGGTAGGTTCCGTCGTTGTCCAAGCCGTGTTCACCACAGATGGTTTCCCAGAAGGCGGCACCCTGGAGTTAGTAAGAACACGTAGGTGATGAGGTGATACGTACAATTTGGTTACCACATTGACCGGTGGATAAATGGATCTGGAGTTAGTGGATTCAGGGTGGATTACGCCGCGGGCAATTGCACCGGGCGTGACAACACGTGGGACGTACGATTTCTCTCATATCGTTGAAGTCAGAAGATCAAATAGTCAGCGTCTAATGAACTCTCGGTAGGGAAATGAATGTTTTGATTTTCGCTTCGTTTTGTTTATTTTCGTCTAGGGGTACGGGTGTGCGCGTGTGGTGAGGATATTTCCGCATTGGGCCCAGCATCAGCAGATGCAACGAGGACGGGCCAACACCCATGCTACCAATCAACACGAATGGCAAGCTCTACACGAATGGCGAGCTAGTAAGTGATAGCGGGGGCAGGCTCGTGCTAGGCATCGGAGCTTCGCGCCGGTGCGGCTGGCGTGGTTTCTTTGCACGGCAGTGCGCCACTTCGCACCACCGCCCGCACCGCTGGACCGCCGCACTTGTGGACCGCCCGCACCATTTGCAGTTTCGCGCTTTGCTGTTATCAAAATGACCAGCATCCAGGACCGAACGTTTGAATTCCAGCAATGTGTCACGTCGTTTGACCGCATCAACAAGACCGTGGCCCGGCCGCAGGCGTCTGGCCACACGAAATCAAAGTTTGGTCTGCAGGCCAGCATCATCGCCAAGGATATCGCCCACACCACCGAGATGTTGGGCAAGCTCGCGGTGCTTGCCAAGAGGAAACCGTTGTTTGATGACAAGCCGATAGAGATCAGCGAGTTGACCTATGTCATCAAACAGGACATCTTCAAGATTGAGCAGAACATCCAGAATCTCCAGCGGTTCGTCAAGGGCGAGCTGTCCATCCAGGTGGACTCGCAAATCTCCCAGTACTCCAAGAACGTGCTCAATCTCCTCAACTCCAAAATGAAGAACATCAGCGGCGAGTTCAAAAACGTCTTGGAAATCAGACAGCAGAACGAACTCCTCAAGAAGTCCCGCACCGAGAACTTTCTCTCTGCCGCCTCCACGCACCGCCAGTCCAACAACGAGCTGCCCTTCTCCGCCAACTCGTCCTTACAAAACCTCGGGGAAAACCCCTACCTATTGCATGCGCAACGCGCCGAGCTGCCGCTCCCCTACGACCCGGACCTCGACCCCACCACCAACGTGCCGCAGTCCAACTACAACAACGGGGAGTTTCTCTCCATCCCCGACCAAACGCGGCAATTGCTTCTAATGGAGGAGCAGAGCAATCTGTACCTACAACAACGACTGAGCGCGGTGGAAACCATCGAGTCCACCATCAACGAAGTCGGCAACTTGTTCCAGCAGTTGGCCACCATGGTGAGCGAACAGGGCGAAACCATCCAGAGAATCGACCAGAACGTGGAGGACATCAGCCTCAACATTCTGGGGGCCCAGCGCGAGTTGCTCAAATACTACGCGCACATCTCCAGCAACCGGTGGTTGTTTCTCAAGATCTTCGGGGTGTTGATTGTGTTCTTCCTCCTATGGGTGTTGGTGAGTTAGATGTATAGTTTGGTAATGGTCATGGCGTATCTAAGTTATCTAGATACGGGGCGCGCGCAATATCCCTACTACCAATATGTGGAGCTACGTCTTTGGAGGCAACAAACAACAGAAGAAGGAGTTGCCCAAGAAGGCCATCATCGAGTTGCGGGAGCACATCCAGATGCTCAACAAGAAACGGGCGCACCTCGAGCTGCAAATAAGTGACCAGGACGCCCTTGCCCGAAAGCACATCACCACCAACAAAGCATTAGCCAAGAACGCCCTCAAACGGAAAAAGGGCTACGAGAACAATCTCTTCAAGATTGAGAACCAAATCGACACCCTTGAGAATGAGTTGTCGGCGATTGAAAGCGCCAACTTGAACTTGGAGACCATGAAGGCCATGAAACAGGGGGCCGCCGCCATGAAGCAAATCCACGGCGAGTACGACGTCGACAAGGTCGAGAACACCATGGACGATATCCGCGAGCAGGTGGAGTTGGCGGACGAGATTTCCGAGGCCATCTCCCGCCCGGTGGGCACCGAGTACGTGGACGAGGACGAATTGGACGAGGAGTTGGCGGCGTTGCAGGAGGAGGAGAAGGCCAACAAGCAGCCGGCCCAGCGGGTTTCAGAGAAACACGACCTACCTGCATTCCCTACGGTCAACAAGACCCAGCCTCAGACGGAGGACGACGAGGACGAGGAGGCGTTGAAGGCATTACAGGCGGAGATGGGATTGTAGCAATGTATGATAGACAGATGGAGAAGTAGCAAAGAGGAGGAGGTGGAGCCAGTGGAGTAGCGGAGAAACAGTGGGGAAGTTGTGAATTTGGGGTTAGGGGAGAGTAGGCCCGTACGCTCGGTCGCCGGCTCGCACGCTCGGTCCACGCTCGGTCGAGCGGCCGGCCCCCACGCCCGGCGTCGACCCAGACGGGCCGAGCATCGCTCAACACTTGGCCCGGTCACGTGCGGAAAATTTTACGCAGCCACCATCTCATCATGTTGTCTTACACCAAGGCGATGAGGCTTTCTCGGCACACCACGACGGTGAGTCGCCGACTCATCTCGTCTTCACCAAAGGCCAGTCTCACAACCATATCCCGTGCCGCTCCGGGCGAGTCCATGTACGGCCACCTTCTCAAGGACCTCAATGACATCAAGTTGGGCTCGTCTCAAATGTACAAGAAACCCTTTTCCGAAATCACCCCCCTCGAATCCGAGACCTTGGCCGGTGGCGTGGCGAAGGAAACGTCGTGGTCGTCCGACTACGACGCCGTGAGCCGCTCGCCCTTTGCCAAAGACGTCACTCACCTCCAGTCATTACTCGAGGCGCTCCTCCAGTCCAAGAACTTTGACCGGGCCAAAAACATTCTCTTGGCGATCCATCCGCTTCTATCGAACCCGGAAAACTTCCTGTATGCCTTCAACAAGTACCTTGAGGCGTGGGCGCTCGAGGAAGACGTCAAGCTCGGCACGGTGGAGTCCTACATCCAACAGATTGAAGCCCGGTTTGGCGACCGTTTCCGCAACCACCGCACGGAGGCCATTCTCCTCAACAAGGCCTTGAACATCGGCGCCGACTTTTCCATTCCCTCGTCTCCCACCGAAGCCCGCAAGGTGCTCAACCACATTGATATCTTGGGCGTGGACAACCTCATCAAGATCTTCCAGAGCGGCGCCGTGACCCGCGAGCAGGTGCCCACCGACCTCTTGGAGATTTACGACCACGCCACCGACGCCCAGCTCAAGGAACCCGAGTACTTCCGCGACGGGTCTGCCGTGCCCGTCATCTCCAAGGACGCCGACAAGTTGTTGGCGGTGGACTCGTTTGGCCTCAGGCTCATCCGGCACACGCTTCTCGGGCTCGAGGGTCACACCAACACCCCAGCATTACAAGCGTTTCTCGAAAACCTCGAGGACGAACAATCCAAGCATCTTGTCCATGACACCCTGGCCAACAAAAAGGACTACTTCCAAATCTACAAGCATCTACAAACCGAAGAGCAGCGGCAGGCATTCAACGCCGCCCTCGACGAGTTCAACGAGGGCAGACAGCGGTCGTTGGAGGCGCTTGGCGTCGACGCGGCCAAGGAGAAGTGGAAGCACGCGTACGAGGAAATGCACAAGCGCGGCGCCGTCAATGTCGACAAGAACCTCAACTCGTATCTCTTCAAGTGGTACTCGGACCTTCTTCCCTACGTGGAGGAGGAATGGAAGGTGTGCCAGAAAATGCTCGCGGGCGAAATCGACATGGCCACGGTGCCCAAGGACGAGGTCACCCAGATGAAGGAGCGGGCGCACTACGCGCCGTACCTCACGCTCGTGCCGCCCAACAAGATGTGTGTGATTGCCATTCTCGAGCTCATCAAGCTCAACTCCAGTGGGGGCATTGCCGATGGTATGCGGATAGCCCGTGCCATGTACGCCGTGGGCAAGGCCATTGAGCTCGAGTACCGGTCGCAGGACCTCATCAATACCGAGGGCCGGTCCATCTCGAAAAAAAACCGTTCCATCCACCAGTGGAGGAAGCTCATCCGCAAGCGCGACTACAGGAACAACGACCCCACCACCGTTGGCGAGTGGGACTCGCTGGTGTGTGTGAAAGTCGGGTCCGTGCTCGTGGCCTTGGTGCTCCACTCCGCCAAGGTGTCGGTGAGGGGCACCGACCCAACCTCGGGCAAGACGGTGTTTGGTCTCCAGCCCGCTTTCCACCACACCTACCAGTTTCTCAACGGGCAAAAAGTGGGGGTGCTTCGGGTCCACAAACTGTTGATTAACTTGCTTGGAGGCACCGGCGTCAGCAACTCGGTGCAGCCCCAGTTATTGCCCATGTTGGTGCCCCCCCGGCCGTGGTCTTCGTACAACAGCGGCGGCTACCTCTACTCGCAAAACAACATTGTGCGGACCAAGGATTCTGCCGAGACGTTAGCATACCTCCGGGCGCTGGCGGAACGAGGAGACCTTGCCCGCGTGTACGACGGGTTGAATGTGCTCGGCAACACTGCGTGGACCATCAACAGAAGGGTGTTTGACGTCATCAGCCACTACTGGAACAAGGGCACCGAGTTCATTGACATCCCCCCGGTTGCCAACTCCATTGCGCAACCCGAGCCCGTGGCGTTTGATGCCGACCCGGCGGAAAAGCTCCGCTACATGAAGGCGTTGAAGCGGGCGCGTCTCGAAGTGTCTGCCGTCAAGTCCCAGCGGTGTGACATCAACTACAAGCTCGAGATTGCGCGGGCGTTCCTCGGAGAGAAGATGTACTTCCCTCACAACGTTGACTTCCGGGGGAGAGCGTATCCCCTCCTGCCCCACTTGAACCATCTCGGCAATGACTTGACGCGGTCGCTCTTTCTCTTCTGGGAAGGCAAGAAGCTCGGCAAAGAAGGGCTTCGGTGGCTCAAGATCCACCTCGCCAACGTCTATGGTATCGACAAGGCGCCCCTCCATGAAAGAGAGCAGTTTGTCAACGACAACCTCCAAAAAATCCTTGACACCGCCGCCGACCCCATTGGTGAGAACAAGTGGTGGACGAAGGGCGAGAAGCCCTGGCAGGTGCTCACGGTGTGTTTCGAGTTGGCCGACGCCTACAAGCTTGAGGACCCCACCGAGTACGTGTCCCATATGCCCGTGCACCAGGACGGTACATGTAATGGGTTGCAGCACTACGCTGCGTTGGGTGGAGACGTGGAGGGAGCCCGCCAGGTGAATCTTGTCCCCGCCAACCGCCCTCAAGATGTGTATGCGTTTGTGGCCGGGTTGGTGCAACGGCGACTCGACGAGGACGCCGCCAACGACGACAAGTTGGCCCAGTTCTTGCAAGGCAAAATCACCCGGAAGGTGGTGAAGCAAACCGTCATGACCAACGTGTACGGCGTCACGTACATTGGCGCCTTGCACCAGATTGAAAAGCAAATTGCCCACCACTTCGACCAGGAGAATGAAAGTGACCGGCACTGGGCGGCGGCGTACCTTGCCAAGCTCGTGCTTGCGTCGGTGCGGGAGTTGTTTGAAGGAGCCCATCTCATCCAAGACTGGCTCGGCGAGTGTGCCAAGCGGATCAGCAAGTCGGTCCGCATTGACTACGAGGACCGCCTGGCGCAGAACTCCAACAAGCCCAACCACCTCTCGTCGGTGATCTGGACCACCCCCCTCGGGTTGCCCTGTGTGCAGCCATACCGGGTTTCCAAGAAGCAGTTGATCCACACCAACCTCCAGGACATCAGCATCACCGACCCCTTTGGCGCCAGTCAAGTCGACGCCCGAAAGCAGCAGGTGGCCTTCACGCCCAACTTCGTCCACTCGCTCGATGCCACCCACATGTTGATGACGGCCCGCGCGTGTGGCCAGGACGGCCTTGCGTTCGCGTCGGTCCATGATTCCTACTGGACCCATGCCGTGGACGTGGACAAGATGAACTTGCACATCAGGGACCAGTTTGTGCGGCTCCACGAGGCCAACTTAATCCACCGTCTCCGTGACGAGTTCAAGCATCGGTACCGCGGATTCCTCCAGGTGATCAAGATTTCGTCCGACCACGAGGTTGCAAAGAAAATCAGGGACGCCCGCCGCCAAATCGCCCGAGACTTGGGCCGGGGCCTCACGGTTGCCGACGAGATCTACCTCGAAAAGAAGCGCCAGCAGCTTCTTGACTCCAACGACCCCAAGCTCGTGGAAATGGGCCAGAAGATGGTCACCACCGTCAGTGTCACCGAGGGCTACGACATGTATGCGCTCAGCACCTCCAACAACACGCGGGTGTTCCAGGCGCTTGCGCACTTGGAGTTCCCCGAGGTGCCCGAACGAGGGGAGTTCGACGTCACCGCCGTCAAGGACTCGCCCTACTTCTTCTCATGATTCATGAATGTATATAGAATTTACGTCATTTCCCCTATATGATCTTGCCCTGGGCCTCGAAGTTCTGGATGAGCCCGAGGAGCGGCTCCACCTCGGAGGGCTCAATCAACCCGAACTCGCGGGTGAAGCTGACAAAGTGGGCAAAGAAGGAGTTCCAGTGCGCCTCGAGCGACAAGTGCACGATCTTGTCGAAGTGGTTGTGGTAGATGTGGGCAAAAATGCGGAACATTTGTCTCAGGATGTTCTTACAGTCTTTCAAGAAGTTGGGGGGGAACGCCCCGCCGTTTTTCGTGGGGAACACCGACTGGTCGTTGATCTTGTTGCTGATCCACGTCAACACAAAGTCAATGTACTGGGATGCAGGGAGGTTGACCGCCTGGCCGTTGCCGTCGATCCACATGTAGTTGACGTGGGGTCCCGCGTTCATGGTGGGGTAGTCCTCCGGGGTGACGTACTCGGCAATGACGCCGTAGAACTGGTTCAAGTTGTTGAAGATCTCAAAGATGTTGAGAGCAAGCCACTCGCCGTAGTCGACGTACTTGGGGAGCTGCACAATGGTCTTGAAGGAACCCTTGACCAAGGCTGTTTTGACGAACGGCTCGCAAAGAAAGAGCGGCACCTTGTCGTCGCTTTCAGCGGGCCTCGCAAGCTGCGCCTGTTGCCGCTGGGGCAGTCTGTTGGGATTGTGTCTTCTGATGGGCAGCTGGCCTCTTTGTTTTGATGGGGAAAGACGCGTGGGACTCTGGTTGCGGCGGACGGGCGACCCGGGGTTGGAGTACACCGGTGCCTGGGGCGAGTCGAGGTCCCGCTTGGTCTTCTTACTGCTGCGGCCGAGCCCACGGATGGTGTTGAAGAAGGACATGCAAACAAGTGCGACACGAGGATCTCACTTTCCACATCGGGCGAGTCGCACAAACTACACAAAAAAAGAGTAGGGTATATGCTGGGGCACTGGTGAAGTGCCCGGGGTAAGGTGACCATCTGGTGAAGAAGGAAACCTGTCTATTCAAAGTGGCCGAGAGCCTGGCCCATCTTGATCTTTTGGCCGAGCTCAAGGTCGAACTTAAAGTTGTCTGGGGCCTCAAATGCAAGCACCACCGTCAGGCCGAGCTTGAACCCGCCAATCTCTTCTCCCTTGCTCAAGGGGTAGCCCCCGAGAAGGCGGCTGGCGTTGGTGTAGGTGGCCTCGTACACGGTGTTTTTCTTGAGCCGCTTGGGCTGCACGTCCTTCTGGGACGTGGGCAAGAGGGGGGTCTCTTCGGTGGGCTCCGACACCACCAGGCTCGACCGCGAGTAGCTCTCGTGCTCGTAGATGACGTTGGTTTTCAAGTCCTTGTCGAAGTTGACGATGATGCTGCCGACGTTGGTTGCTCCAACTGGGGTCATGGAGAAGAAGCCGTGCTTCCAGTAACCCAAGAGAGCCACCCGTTCGTTCAACACAAACAATCCTTGTAAGGTTTTCTGGAAGAAGGGGGCCACCGAGAATAGCTCTCCAATGAAATGCCGTCTGAGGGTGGTGACCCAGTTGGTGGGCGAGTGGAACCGGTGGTAGTCGCCGGGGGCAAGGTAAATGACGGCAAAGTAGAGTTGTTTGTGCCCGCTCAAGCGGAACCGCTCCAAGGGGGTGGGGGTCATGGACTGCACCATCGACACGTCGTGCGCCAACGACAGCTCGTCCACCGCCTTGTCGCCCTTGTCCTTGTAGTCGAGCTCATTGATGTGGTAGGTGGAGTCTGACTCGCCGCCAATGATGTCGTCAACGGAGTACGAAATGCCATTAATTTTGGCAAACTCCTCGTCCCGCTTGAGCACGGCGTGCTCCTCCAAGTCAAACTCGAGCGAATGGCGGGGCGCCGCCAACCGCTTGGTATCGAGCCCGAGCAACGCGTCCACCGAGTACGTCATGCCCTTGACCTGCTCGATTTCGCCATTGGTGATGACGCCAAACTTGAGGATTTTCCCGTCCGACGGCGACACAAGATCGCCGTCGGCCACCGGGCGTACTCCCGGCTTGAGTTTGCGGTAGAAAAACTCGCTGAGGTTCGGGTACGTTGTGAGGTCGGGCTCGTCCATCTCGCCGAGGTTGACGCCGAAAATCATGCTATAAAGACGGAACAGCGGGCTTCTCATCCACACGGGCAAGTTGATGCTGTTGACCTGGCCCCAGAGACGCGAGATGGCCTTGAGCGGTAGCGTCGAGTACGCATACAAGTGCCATGACTGCGGCTTGATGGAGTACTTGTTCTCCTCTTCCTGGCGCTCGTAGCGGATCTTGGCCGCCACCCCACCAAGCACCAACGTCAACAGCGTAAGGGTCCACCACCTCACGAACCGCCGGCGCTCGCGGCGCTGTCTTCTCGCCTCGGCCGAGAAGAAGCGCTTGTGAATGTTCTTGGTCTTGGACCGAAGTTTCTGGTTGGCCAGAGAAAACGATCGCTTGGTGAGCTTGAAGTTGGGCAACCGGAGGTTGCGCTTGCGTGCCAATGAGTTACCACGGGGGCGGGGGAACTGGAAATTGTACGAGGTGAAACTTCTCGTCTGAGAAAACTGGCCTGCGATCTGGTGCTGGAGGGTGATTTCCGCCACACTGGAAGCCCGCAGCAATGGCTGCAGGATGTTCATGGCTTGCGGGCCGTAGATGAAGGGCAGCGGCGTGTAGCGGAGCTTGCGTCTCATAGACACGTTGAAGGGACGTATCATCGTAACCATGGGTGTCCGTCGCGCGAGCATTTATCAACACGCGGGCTCAAAACCAGACCAATTGCCCGAAGTGGCATGAGAAAGTGACGACCCATGGGTGTTTGATACATAACTCCACGTATATTATTCCGTGGAGTTCGAATGCTTGATGGCACAGAGTCACTGGAGGTGTGTTTGTGATTTTGCTTCCTCCAGCGATTTTGCCTAATTTCAACAAATTTGCTGGAAACGAGTACGTAATTAGTACGCAATTGGGTACGTGGGATTTCATCTCGTCGGCACTGAAACGACTGATCGTCAAGCTTACCCCCAGTCAGCTTTACAATGATACAAGTAGTTTCTCAAGTACCAACACAAGTTACACTTGGGACCTCTATTTTGCCAACTGCCAGGCCTGCTGCTTTAGCTGTTCTATAAACCCCAGCGACACATACGACAACTTGTCGCTGAGATGGCGGTCGCTGAATGCAAACAACAACCGCAAGTTCCAGAGGTCGTCGGCGTGCCGTGGGTTGGAGGTTAGTCGCTCAAGCTCGATCTTGTCGTCGAGAATGTTGAAGATGGAGATGCCCGACAGCAGCGGGTCGGCGTCGGAGCTGATTTCGTGGAGAAACGACTGCTTTTCAAAGTCGTTGAGCTTGCTCATGACCGAGAGGCCAAGGAGCTTGGCCACGTCCAGGTCGACCTCCACCTCGCCGTTGTCAATCTGGAGCGCCTTGTTTTTGTTTCTGAGGAGGCCATCCACCAGCAGCTTGAGGATCTGGTAGTTTTGTCGCCTGTAGACAAAGATGGTGAGCAGCCGCTTCAAGATCTCGAGGTACTCTGAGTTGACGGAGAAATCCACCACCACGCGGAAGTGGTCGGGCGACTCGGTGCTGATGCAGAGAATGTCGTCCATCGGGGGAAGGAGACACGGGCTCACCTCCTCGAGGATGGAACCGTTCTTCATCTTCACCACGATGGGCACTTTACAGGGCTCGTGGGTGTTGACATCCCGCACAATCAAGCACCTCGGCTCCACGGAGAGCGCCCAGAAGTGCCGCATCACCTGGAGGTGCACCTCGTACTCGGAGTTGTCGCTGGGGAACACGGGGTATAACGACGTGAGCAAGCACGCCACGGCAAAGTCCGAGTTGCCGAACGCGTACTGCCCGCCGCCAAGAAACAAGAACCCGAGCCCCATGGACGTGGCCATGTAGTTGCCGTAGCCCATGTTCTTGTGGGTGTCGTTGTGGAGGATGCGGAGCCGGCGGAAGGTTTCCAAGTCGCCGCTGCCGGCCATAATCAAGGAAAGACAGAGGGCCATGAGGTTCTGGATGTGGCTGGCGCCGGCGGCGGCGATTTTCTGGTCGTAGTTCTGAGCCGGTGTCATCAGAATCACCATCATGAGATCAAGGAAGTGGAGAAGCGTGTTGCGGGCCCGCATGTGGTGGGTGGAGGCGTACTTGATGGCCATCAGGAGACACGCGCCGCCGAGAATGTTGAAGTACGCCAACTGGTCACTGTCAAGCACCTCGATGTTGTTGAGGGAGTACTTGGAAAGTAACACGGGAGGCACCTCCGACTCGACCCAGTCGATGGTGTCGCCAATGTCGTCCCACATGATGAGGTTCTTGGCCACGCACCGGAGCATGAGGAGGTCCAGCCGCACGTAGTCGAGGAGCTGCTCGGCCGCGGGCACCCGGAGCTTCTCGGCAATGATGGAGTTGCCGGTGCGCAAGTAGATGAACCCGAGGGCGAGAATGGCCCCCAGGCTCAGTTTGTCGAGCTCCTGCACTGGCTGCGAGTCCTTCATGGAAATGGCGAGCGAGAGAAGCTTGTCAATGACGTGGGTGTCGTTGAGACCGCGGAGGTCGTTGCCCTTGCCGAGATTCACGAAGCCAAGGGCTATCCCCGCGGCCAAACGGTACCCCTCGTGGATTTCCTCGCTGTCGTTGTGGTACACCAGGCCACAGAGCTGCGAGAGGAGCACCTCGCTCATGCGCCGGTGCTGTGTTTCAAGGTAGAGAAGGCCAATGCCAATGAGCCCCGCACTCTGCACTATGGTGGGCACATTAAGATCGTTGGCTCCCTGGGGGAGGAGCGCCACCGCGTGCACCGACAACACCTTGGTGAGCTTGTTGTCCATGGAACCCCGGAGACTGGCGGCCATCCCCACAAGAAGGCCCACGCTGGTGAGCGGGTGCTTGGGCCCGAGGTAGTTGTAGATGTGCCACTCCTCCAACTTCTTGAGGTGGCCGTTGAGCCCGAGCCCGAGAAGGAACCCGGCGTGCTGCGCATTGAGCTCGGGCGGCTTGTTGAAGATGATCCAGCTGCCCGAAATGCCCTTGGAGTCCTTGCTAATGCTGAGGCCAGAGGACACGCCGTTGTGGAAGTAGCCCCACAGCACGAACTTCAGGCGGAGCGTCCCCTCCGAAAGCACGATGGTCTTCATGGCTGGCGCGATGAGCGTGTTGAGGTTGAACTTGGGGATGGGGAACTTCTCCGTGAGAAGAGGCATGCGGCCCGAGTAGAAGAGCGCCGCCCGCCCGAGCGGGAGGGTGAGGGTGCGGAGCGCCACCACGGCGGCCAACTCGCGCTGGAGCACGGTGACGTCGTACTCCAGCATGGCCTCGTCGGTGACGAGCGTCGCCAGCTGGGTGCGGGTCTGGTGGAGGAGCATGGTGATTTCGTAGTAGCGGCGGTCGTAGTCGAAGATGAGCTTGGTGATGTTGATGCGGTCCGCCTCCAGCTGCCCGTCCCACGCGACGACGCTCTCGCTCTTGTCGAGGAGATTGCCCAAAATGGCGGACACTTCCTTCCGGGTGCGGGTATTGGGGCTGATGCCCCCCCGGGGCTGCGAGTCTTGACTGAGAAGCATGGTGAGGTCCTTGCGCCCGACAATCTCGAGGGTGGAGGCATTCCACTCGAACGCCGGGTTTTCCTGGCAAATGGAAATGTTCTCCTTCAAGGGCACACTGATGCCCACGGGAAACAGCTCGAGATCCGCGAGCGTGAGGCCGTACTCCGCCATGTGGTCCACCACGTCGCTGGGCCCGTACTGCGGCGACACCACGAGCTCGTAGAGCTTGAGCACCTTGTAGGTGCGGGGTGTGATGATGGCATCGACGGTGTCCAGCTCCTCCGCGAGCTGCGAGAACGTGAGGTACCGGATGATCTTGTTGGAGAAGAGACTGCCAAGCAGTTCAAAGAGATTGGGAGGGGTGTCGAGAAGATACACCCGGAGAAACCGGGCACCGGTGTCGAGTTGCCCCACCATGTAGTACTTGTGCCACGCCGCCGGCCAGCCCATCCAGAGGGTGAGCTGGGCAAGAAGACACCCCAACTGGTGGAGCGCCGCGTGCGCCAACACGTCGAGGCGGGTTTCCTCGTAGATGAGGTGGAGCGCGAGCACCATGTACGGCACCATGTTGTCGATGTCATAGTCCAAGGGGAATGTGACGTGGAGCTGCTTGGCAAGGGGAAGGAGTTGCGTGATGTGGTTTTGGCTCGATGGAGTGGCTTCAAAGTCATACACCATGGCGAGTATGGCCGCCACCAACGCCGACCATTCGTCCTTGGTGGGATGGAGCATGAGCGCCAGCCGCCACATCATCCACACCGTCTGGTGGATGCGCGAGCCAGAGAGGTACTTGAAACACGAGAGGCACCGGGCCACGATGTCGGAGGACGGGTCAAGCACGAGACTAAGGCCGTAGGTGCGGCCCAGCATCGCCGCCATGGCCACCTGGTCGCCAAACGAGCTGACGAGCCGGGCAATGGGGCCGTAGTTGCCCTGAAGGTGGATGTCGGGCGCAACAAGGCTCAAAAACGGGTGCACCATGGACACTGTGTGGACATCCTTCAATGTGAGAAGCCAGCCAGGGTGCTCTTCATTCACCAAGGGGATGGCATGTGCACACTGGACCGTCACACTGCTGATGTAGCGGGGGGCCGACGCCAGCAGCGACCGGAACATGTATACGGTGGACTCGCTGGTGGCGGTGTTGCACACCACCAAAGCCTCCTGGTCGTCGTAGACAAGGGACAGCACCAGGATGTCCGATGCGGCAGCCTTGGGATGTAGCACGTCCACCTTCAGCAAAATCATGTCCTTGCGGGCCACGCTAAACTCGAGTGACAGGTAGGACGACTTGATTTTGTCGCCGTGGCTGGGGTCGCTGCTCATGCGGGCCATCGACAGCACGCCCAGAAGCAACGTGCTGGTGCGCTTCTTGTCCATGGTGAGGGACGTGACCAACTCGTGGGGCGAGTCGTCGTCCTCGAGGATGCGGGACGGGTTGGGGGTCGAGAGGAGCGACGTCTTCCTTCTGGGCTTGAACTTCTTGGGGCCCGCCCGTGCTGCAGTTCTGATATGGTAAAACACCAACAGGTGGTCCTGGGTGTTATACGTAGCACAGAGGGTCAGGGTCGAGAGCGAGCTCGGGAAGCACTTGAGTTCCTCGTGGGGCGAGATGATGGACGTGGACGACGTGGTGACGATACGGAACTCGCCAATGGGGTCCACCAACGTGAGGAACCGGGCCGCGTGGAGGTGCGGCGGGTGCATGTTGCCTGCAACAAACGATTGGTTGTCCTTTTCAAGAACTAGGCCCAGATCAAAGGCAAAGGCTTGTTTGAGAAGGAAGGGAAAGCTCACCACGTACGACCGTCCGTCGTCAAAATACACGGTGGCCGACTTGCGGAGACACACAACAAGCGCCTCGTCGGTGTTGTTGAAGGAGGTGAAGGTGGCGGCAACAATGGGCTCGTCGTAGGTGAGCTTCTTGCTTACCGTCAGACCCTTGAGAAGCACCACCTCGTTGTTTTTGACGAGCAATTGACGGCCATGCGAGAAGAGGAGTGTGCGGTGGTGGCACGCGGCATACGGGTGGGTGACGTCGTGGCGGAGGTCAATGCCTGGCAGTGTGATCATGGCCAGCGACAGGGCCAATACGCGTGATGGGGAAGTCGCGATGGGGAAGTCGCGAATATTGGGTCGACGGACCGGTGCGGGTCCAAAAACGATGGACCTTCGGTCCATCTGAATTTGATGTTGATGGACTTCGGTCCATCTTACTGGTCCTAAGGCCCGAGGAATTGAAGGTTCGTCACTTATCCTATATACATTACTCGATGATTCTCGTGACCAAACCAGTACCCACGGTTCTACCACCCTCTCTGATGTTGAAACGCTGGTTAACCTCGATTGGGGTCTTCTTCACCAAGGTGATTTCCATCTCGATGTTGTCACCGGGCATCACCTGCTTGGAGTGGTCCACGTCCTCGCCGGGAGGGAATCTCAAGGTTCCCGTGACGTCGGTGGTTCTCACAAACAATTGGGGCTTGTAGTTCTCACCAAAGGGAGAGTGACGGCCACCCTCTTCCTTGGTCAAAATGTACAACGAAGCAAGAATCTTGGTGTGCGACTTGATGCTGCCGGGCTTGGCCACAACCATACCACGCTTGATCTCGTCTCTCTTGACACCTCTCAACAAAATACCACAGTTGTCTCCAGCAAGCGCCGAGTCCAACTCCTTCTTGAAGGATTCAATACCGGTGACGGTGGTCTTGAAGGGCTTCTCGAATCCACCGACAATCTCGATTTCCTCTCCCTTCTTCAAGGTGCCTCTCTCGACTCTACCGGTGACAACGGTACCTCTTCCAGAAATGGAGAACACATCCTCAACAGGCAAGATGAACGATTGCTCGAGGTCACGTTGGGGGGTGGGGATGTGCTCATCAACGGCAGCCAACAACTTTGTGATGGCTTGCTCGCCAATCTCGGGCTGCTTGTCCTCCAAAGCACACAAGGCGGAACCCATAATCACGGGGGTGTTGTCACCGTCGAAACCGTACTGAGACAACAACTCTCTCATTTCCATTTCCACCAACTCCAACATCTCGGGGTCGTCGATGGTGTCAACCTTGTTGACAAACACAACCAAGTCTTGCACACCAACTTGTCTGGCCAACAACAAGTGCTCTCTGGTTTGAGGCATTTGTCCGTCGGAAGCAGCAACAACAATGATGGCGCCGTCCATTTGCGCAGCACCGGTGATCATGTTCTTGATGTAATCAGCGTGACCGGGACAGTCGACGTGAGCATAGTGTCTGTTTTCCGTTTCGTACTCAACGTGGGCGGTGGAGATGGTGATACCTCTGGCTCTCTCTTCGGGGGCTCTGTCGATGGAACCGTAGTCCAAGAAGTTGGCACCGCCCTTCTTGGAAAGCACCTTGGTGATGGCGGCGGTCAAGGTGGTTTTCCCGTGGTCGACGTGACCAATGGTACCGATGTTCACGTGGGGCTTGGAACGATCGAAGGCAGCGTAGCTTCTGACCAACGAAGGACGGGCTCTCACGAGCGAGCGGCCCATCCGGAGGGCACTGGAGAAGTTCTTGAGCATGGTGAGAATTTTTCACCCGCAAACGCTTTCTGATTTGACGCTGCCCGTGCTTACGTAATGCGGGTGCTCATACGTGGGGACCACCATGACTTGACTGAAGAGGGATTGAGCCACTTGAAGGCGAGTCTACGGGGCGGGCGCCTCATAGATCGGGCCACCATGCGGGAGGTTACTTACAAGTCTAGGAGCATTGTCAGCGCCCTGATCGTGCACCCCCTTCTTGGAGGAAAGGGCGGATTTGGGGCCAATCTCAAACGGGAGGGCAAGAACGCCAACCCCACGTCCCGCACGTACTACCGAGACCACCGGACGGGGGCCACGGTGCAAGACATCGAGCGGCTTCGGCGGGCACGGGCTCTTTTGGAAAAAGATGAGCTGCAGCAGAGGGAGCTTGTGGAGCGGCGGCGGGAAAAGCTCCGCAAGGCCATTGAGTACTACGAGGGGCTTACGAGTGGACAGAGCACAAGAGCAGACGTGGATTTGGAGGGCGTGGACGAGGTGATGGACGAGTTGCATGAGCGGTTGGCGGGGTCTGCGTCTGACGCCGACGCCGACACTGACGACCTGGCGTCAGAACTGGCTTCAGACCTGGCTTCAGACCTGGCCTCAGAGGGACCGGCCCCTGAGTTTGCCAGTTTTTACGATTGAGGTGCCAGTTTACGACTGAGGGGAGTCTCTGTTGGGAAGAAGAGCCTCGCGCTCCTCTTCAATGTTGTGCTCCACAATGTCGCCAATGACGCGGGCCTCGGCGTCGTCGGCGTCGCCAAAGTACTCGTAGTACACGCAGAGCGCCAACAACGACCCCTGGAGCAACGCCGCAAACAAGTACGAGATCCACAGGCTCCAGTGGCTGCCCTTGGTAAAGTACAATGTTGCCGTGAAGATGAACCCGCCCGGGGTCTGAATACACATCATGCCAATGGACAAGGTGCCCGGGTGCTTCAAGGAGTACGTGGTCCAGATTTGCGGCACGTACTTGACGACGGTGAGCAACGTGGAGAGGAGGCCGTTGACATTGGCAATCAGCATGAGCACGGCGCTACTTGTGACGTACGCCAACCCGATCTCGGCAAGCAGCACCGCCCCGTGCAACACCACCAACTTGCCCACCACGGTGATGCGGTGGTACTCGTGTTTGTCCTGTTTTGTGGAGTAGCGGGTGAGCACGAGCACGAGCACAAGAATCATGATGGCACACGTGCACTGGACGCCAATCTGGATGAGGTTCAATTGCGAGTTGATGCAGTTGAACGTGGTCAACTGGCCCAGCGAGCAGCACGCGCGGGCGGTGGAGCTGACCAACACAATGTTGGTGAGGGTGAAGATGGACGAGCATGACCCAAGCAAGAGGAAGTTGGTGGAGAGCCCCTCGGACGTGCGCTTGGCGTAGATGCGGGCGTACTGGGGGACGTAGCTGACAAAGATGCCCACGGTGATGAGCACGGAGAAGACAAAGTTGACGACGCTGGCGTCCTCGTACACGGAGCACGAAGAGGGTGGGGAGAGCATGTCGCACCCGTGCACCACCTACTGGTTATTGCTAAGTGATGTACTGTATGCTAACTGATGCAGGTCAAGCTTCAATGGTCACGGGCACCTTGATGGGCACCACGTCCTGGTTCTGGAGCTTCACGTTGATTTTGAGGTAGTAGTAGCGGCCGATGATGCAGCTCTGGAACGAGGGCACGAGCGCAAACGCCTCGCCCGCCAAGTCGTCGTTGGACGCCTCCCTCGTCAAGGCGTGGTTGATGTCCACCACCACGTCGATGGTTTTCGTGTAGGTGGCGTTTTGCGCCGACACCACGGGCTCGTCCCAGGTGACAAACCCGTTTGACGCGGTGGCCTTGGTCTTTTCCACCTTGAGCGAGTTGTACTTGACCAGGAGGTTGGCGAGCGCCTTGATGTCCATGATGAACTGGGCGTCCACGTTGAGCACCTCGGCGCCGATGCGGCTGGTGATGCCCGTGAGCTGGGCGAGGTACTTTTTGAACGGGGCCACCACGTACGTCTCGAGGTTGTCGTTGTCGACGGAAGTGTTGCGGAACTTGAGGTCGTTGAATATTTCAATGGGGATGGAGTACTTCTTTGAGCGGTACGTGGTGGCCACGAGCTCCACCGACACCAGGCGGATCTCGGGCGGTTTGGTTTTTTGGTTGCTGGCGGACGAAAAGGTCAACTCGAGGGGGATTTTGACGACGGTGGTGGCCTTGCTCGGGTACACGTGGAACCGCTTGAAGTTGTACGGGGGAATGTACTTGACGGCGTAGTCGACCTTGGGGGTCTTGATGCCCACGAGCCCCAACACCTTGGGCGGGGCGCCAAGCGACTTCTTTTTAAAGGGCACGTAGAGCTCGTAGTGGGTGCTCTTGACGTACAGCTCGTAGGTTTTGCGGTGGGGCCCCGACGGGAAGTAGAGCTGCTTCTGCTTGACGAGCGAGTTGCTGCGAGAAACAGGCACTTGCTCCGACGGCAGCTGGAGCGGGGTCACGTTGGTCAGCACCAACTCGGCGCCGAGCTCGAGCTTTTCTTTTACTCGTGAAACAAGGTTTTCGTGGATGATGATGGCCTCGCGCTTGAGGTCGTCGGGGTCAATTCTCTGGCTGATGAGGTCCCGGGGAATCACCCGGAAGAACTCGTTGGCCTCGTTGACAATGATCAACTCGTCGGTGGCAATGTCGGGGATCCTGTAGTCGGAGGCCTTGGCCACGACACGCGCCTCCACGCTGTAGCTGATGGCGGTGTCGGGGAAACAAAGGTCCTTGATGCGCTTGCTGAGCACGCCCTCCACGCCCTTGCGCTTGGGGGTGTTGGGGGCCGAGCCCACCGAAAAGGACGCCGAGTTGGGGCGGGTGTTGTTGTGGGCACGGAACGTCCGTAGCTTCTTAAGGAACTCGTCCCGCTCCAAGCCAATGGTGGGGAGCGCCTCGCAGTGGTTGGCCAAGCTGTGCGGCTCACACGTGCAATCCAACAACCGGTCGGGGAGTCTGAATGTAAAGTACTTCTTGTACTTGGCCCGGGGGGTCAACACCTTCTTGTCGGGGAACGCAAGCCAGCACTCGTCGAGCGGATCGAACCACTCGCTCTCCAAGGGCTTGCTGATGTTGGTGGGGGTCCACGACGAGTGGAAGTCGTACATGTTGAGAAACTTGTAGAACACCAGCGGGCGCTTGAGGTCGGTGTGGTCGCCCAACACCGAGATCTTGCCCTCGAGCACCACCGAGAACATGTCAAAGGGAAGCGGGTCGTCGCTCTCGTTGAACACGGTCACGTACCCGTGCACGTAGTCGCCCTGCTGGAATTCGTACTCCAGGGGCTCAATCACCAGGGGCGGCACTCCCCGCACACACGGGCGGTCCGTCAACGTCACCTTCATCTTGACGCGGTTGGCGGAGCAGGTGCTGATTTCCAGAAGCTTCTTGAGGCGGTGGGTGTTGCCCAAAATGGTGTTTTCCCAGAGGGTGGGCTGGGCATAGGTGCTGGACGCCGGCGTCGGGGCCACGCCCAGAAAGTACTCCGCGTGGGTGCCGTCGAGACTCGCGGCCGGCGACGCCATGTCGTAGGTGGGCGGGTCGAACCGGGGATCATCGTACGACGGCTGGATGCTCTGCGAGAAGGTGGACTGGAACAACTGGTACGACGGGAGAATGTTCCACATGGGCACGTCCTCGTACGCGGGCGACACGATCGGGTGGATGGCGGGCTCCTGCTCGATGGGTTTGGGGAGCTGGTCCGGGGCAAGCGACAAGTTGTGGATGTTGAGGCCGTCATCGCGCGAGTTGGCGGGTTCTTCGGGGGCCATTTGCTCGGAGGCACGAGGCCGGGCTCGCGAAGGACCAGGCGGGTCCTTCTTCAACCCAAAGAGTCTCATTCAGTGGCCCAAATGTCAAGAGAAGGGGCTCGTAAATCGCACGTCGTGCCGTTGCCAAGGCCGGTGCGAACATGGGGCGCGTGGGCCGGTGATCGCCGGCGACTGCGGGACAAAGGTCGGGTCAACGAAAGTGAGACACAGAACGTCCACAACGTGAGACACGGTACAAGAACTCTAAAGGAGGCAGGAACAAGAGTACAAAGTGAGAAACAGCTACACACTGAAGGGCAGCAAAAGGTTATGTGTCTCCCCCCCTAGGTTCCCGCTGGGGTGTTCCATTGTACTAAAAGCGTCCCTCAAGTGTGGGCCCGGCCCATTCGCACGGCCGATGCCTGGGCCGATGCCCTCAGATTTGAGATGGGCCCGCGCGTAGTCAATCGCGACTCTGCGCGATCACCCACGCCCATCAGTATGTGGATAGCCGCCGCCCGCAAACGCACCGATGTCGTCCCCGGCACCCTGGCGTTCTTCCAGAGCGAGCTCCGCCACCTGACGCTAGCCACCGAGGACGCCACGCGGGCGCTTCACCGGTCGCTCGCGTCGGGGGTCGACCAGCTCAACGCGTTTCTCCACAAACTCCAAGAAGACGCCTCCCTGAACGACGACCTCTGGGAATTGCTCGAGCCCGCCGCCGACACCGACGACGACTCGGTGCTTGTCAAGTTGGAGACGCCGCCGCCGGCCAAGCGCGGCCACAGTGAGTTGTTGGCCCCCGCTCCTCGAGTACTCGCCCCACGGTCCGAGCTCCGCAACTCGGCGCCGCCGTCGTCGCCGGCACGAGGCCCTCCGTCGCCAGACGCCGACTTGTCGTACATCCCGGTGAAGGTGGAGCCGCCGCGGCTCCTACCGACGGAGTCAATACCGCCTCCCCAGACCGACCACCCCGTGCCCAAACGCCCAGCCCCCGCCCCTCCGCCTAGGCCTACGAACTACAATGGCACCACCAGCACCACCACCATTGGCGCTACTGGTGCCACTGAACCATCCCCCTCGCACGGTCTGCCGCTTGGGCGAGTGTCCGTGCACGCGCTCCTCTCCGGGGCCATGCGGCTGTCGCTCAGCGACCCCGACGACTCGTTCCAGGCCATCAGCTCCGCCATCCGCAAAAGCTTCGCTGGCAAGCCCCACGACCGCAGCTCCGCCCGCCTCGACCCCGTGGTGCTCCCCCAAATCAAGCGCGAGACCAAGACCCCAAAGCGCTCGTCGGTGTACGTGCCGCTCCCCAGCCGGGAGCCGCTCGCCGGGTTCTCGAGTGTCCGCAACTCCGTCCGCCGAACCACCCTCGCCAAGCCGTCTCGCATGCTCGAGAAGCTTGAGTCAGAAACTGCCTCCGGCTCCAGCATCAAGCCAAAGCAAAACAAGACGGCTCGCACGCTTTCCACCATTCGCAAGAACTTGGCTCCGGACAAGCCGCTGGCCATTGCCGCCCCCCGGTCGCCCAACGACTTTCTCCGCCGGTCTCGCAATGTGTTCATGAACCTGCGGCCGGCGCCGGTGTCGCCGACGCGCCAGTCTCGCATCCGGCCGCCGTCCCCAGTACGCGTGCCGTCGCCGAAGCGCACTGTAGCATCGCCCACCCGCCAGCAAAAGTCGCCAGCACACTCCCCCGTGCGGTCCCCAGCCCGGCCCGCCACCCGCTCTCCAACAAAAAGTGCCCGGTCGGTTACTCGCTCGCCCACCCGGTCGGCCACTCGCTCTCCCAGCTTGCTTGAGCGGTTGCGGGCCCCCACCACCGCCAGCGCTGCCAAAACCAGCCCCGTCAAGGAGCGGCGCCCCGACCCCGTGTTCCGCAACAAGTTCCTCACCACGTCGCTCGACCCCAACAACCCGCCTCCGCTCAACATCACCTCGCTGAAACCCCAGCTCCTTCCCCCACACTCTCCTCGCAAGCACGGGCTTGAGGAGTCGCTCCGTCCAGCAAAGGCCCGCGACGTGCGGCCCGACCCGCCGCACGTCGACCTCAAGCCGGCACCCGTGGTGCGTCCGGAGCGCAAGACGCCCCTCCGCTCGCGGGCGACGGACTCGCGTCGTGCTCACGGCAACAACGTGCCACTTCCCTTGGAGGCCAGGGGGAAGTTTGTGCGGTCTCGCAAGCCGGCCAAGCTGGCGGAGCCGCAGACCCCGACCACCCGCTACACCGCGGACAATCTCCCGGACATTCCGTCGGACGACGACGCCAAGGGCGGCACGTATCTCCAGGAGTGGGCGGCGACGCCAGAGCTCCAACGAATCATGGAGGAGAAGAAGCACACCGACCCGGTGGCCATCTTTGGCGAGGTGCCGCCGCTCGACATGGAGGCCATCTTTGACAGTCACTCCTCGAGGTCGCGGGGCGCTCCCACGCCGTCGCCGTGACAAAACAACGGCCACGCCATCTCGCCGACAATACACCTGTCCTACTTCTCAATATGTAGTGTTCGTCACGTCTATTACTTTGTCTCTGCCTGCTCCTTTCTCTTTTGCAAGGTGGCCGCCTTGTTCCATGTCTTCAACCATCCCTTCACCTCCGCCTTGGGCACCACGTACATCCGCAACGCATTGTCAAACAACGGCGCCTTGGCGGTGTCCGACATCAACGCCGCGTTCACCGGGGCGTTCTTGCCCACCTTCACTAGTCCCCCCGCCTCGGTCTCCATGAAACACTGGAGCTTCTTCACGTCGAAGTTCGGGTGGGCCGCAAACCACTCTGCGGGCCGGTCCATCACCACCGCGAGGATCTCGTTGGGCGTCGTCAACTCGCTGATCTCCCCGACAAAGTCAAACTCCTCGATGGTGGGGTAAACCACCATGGCGGGGAAGATGAGCTGCGACTCGTGGTCGGTTTCCGTCTCCAACCGGATCTTGGCATCCTCGAGCATTTCCGCCGGCAGCTTGCTGTTGATGATGGAGATGTGGCGGAGCTTGATGGAGTTGTCGAGAATCAGCGCCACCATCTGCTGGCGCTCGGCCTCCTGCTGCTTGCGCCTCTGGGCTGCCTCGAGAGCTGCCTGCTTTTCCACCACCTTTTTGAGGGTGTCGCCAATTGGCTGATTGTCTGGATCTATTTGGAGACCAAACTCGAGAATCTGCTTCGCCTCGTCGTACCGCTCCACCGCAAAGAAAGCCCGCCCTGCCCGGTACGCGGCCTTGACGTTCTTGTCGTCGAGCCGCAACACATTCTTGCAGTCCTCGATGCACCGGCGGTAGTTCTTCAACTCAAGATTGCACGCTGCCCGGTTGAGGTAGAGCGCCACCGTGAGCAGCTGCACGCCGTGCTCCACCTCCAACCCCTGGGTGTAGAAGCCCACCGCGTCCTTGTACTTTTTCTGCTTGTAACAATCGTTGCCCTGGTTCTTGAAGTTGGTGGCGATCTCGTCGGGCTCGCCGTCGTACGCCAACGACCGGAGCGCCTCGAGGTTGGTGTTCTCGCCGCCCTCGCCGTCGGTTTCGTCGAGCTCCGTCATGAAGAAGGGCAACCGGTTCATCTCCTTGATGACGTCCTCGGTGGTTTTGTTGGCAAACTCACTGAGCTGGGGAGGAAGCTCGGGCTCTCCGGGCTTGGGCACGTACCGCAACTTGTCCCATTGCGAGATGAGCTGGTCGAGTTTGTCGTCTTCACTCATAGTGCAATGACGAAATGCGCGATGACCGATGACTGCGAAAAAACCGGTACTACCAATAGCAAAGGACGGTCTGGTGAACATTCATTACGTTTGGATGCTGTATATGCGTCATGTCTGGGCCTCTTGCCTCTGCTTCTGTAAAATAAGAGGCACCTTCATTGTGAGCTTGTCTCCGTTGGGACACTTGACCGCCACCTTCAAGTAGTACAACCGCGCAAGAAGACAATACTGGAAGTCGGGCACGAGACAAAAGTCCCGCGTGCCCGTGGATGCAATGATGGTGTTGGCCACGTCGACGTGGAGGTCGAACTTCTTGGTGTAGCGCACGGTTTCCTCGATTTTGCCGTGGGACGTGGTGGACTTGATGCTTTCCGTTGCCCAGGGAATGTGGCCGAGGGACGGTTGCGTGGTGGCCAGGTGGGGTGTGGAAATGGTGGGGCCCTGTACCTTCAAGTAGTCGTACTTTGACCCAAGATTGGCAAGCGCCTTGATGTCGAGAAGCGTTTCGCGGTCGACGTCGAGGGCGTCGGCGCCGAGCTCCTTGAGGAGCTTCGAAAGCTCCACCGCGTGGTTCTGGAACCGCTTGATAGTGACGGAGTCGAAGTTGTCGGCGCCACGGCTCTTGTTCTCAAACAACATGTCGTGGTGGAACACCACGGGGATGGGCAACTCCTTGGACCGGATGGTGAGGGCCACGAGCTCCACCAGCACTTTCCGGAAGTCGGGCGGCGGGTGCGACGACTTCTCCGAGTAGAGAAACACCAACTCAAAGGGAATGACGATGCGCGTGTCGGCGGGCGGGTCGTCGGGCAGGGCAAAGTTGTCCGGCGCCACGTAGTGGGCATGGTACTCGGTGCGGGGCGTGGCCAACGTGGTGAGCCCAACCACCTTGGACGCGCCGAGTATGTGCTTTTTCTTGTAGGGGAGAAACACCTCGTAGGTGTTGTCCCTCGTTTCTCGATGTGGGAGTTCCAGATGACGGATTTTCGTGTAGTACGACTGTTGCATCTTGGCAAGCTCGGTGGCACTGGACGTGGGCACCAACGCGTTACTCAACGCCGGCGTGCGGTCCTCCTGGGTCATGTTGGAGAGCTCCCGCCCGCGAATCAACTTCTCGTTGATCTTGTTGACCAAGTTGGTGTACACCAAGCGGGCCTCCTCGTTGATCATCAGCCGGTTGAGCTCCAACATCAGGTGCGTCGTGAAGATTGCCCGCAAGTAGCAGTTGTCCTCGTTGGCCACCACGTACTCGTCCTCGCTGGCAATGAGATGGGGGAACGGGTTGCGCACAAAGAGATCCTCGTACTCGATGGCCTTGCCGATGATGCGGGCGCTGATGCTGTAGCTGATGGAGGCGTCCGTGAAGGAAAAGTCGTTGGGGTGGGTCGTCTTGAGCCGGGACCGGTTCTCGTGGAGCACGTCGTCCTGCTTGAAGTGGTCCATGCTCTTGAAAAACTGGTGGTGCTCGGGCTTGACGATGGGCGGCGGGGTCTCCGTGGTGGGTGTGGTGGTGCCGGACTCGCTCAGCTTCCACTTTTGTCGGAGGGAACTTATAATCTCGTTTTTGGACACCCCAAGCGTTGGGGGAAGTTGGAGGTGCTTGATGAAGCCGTGCTCGCAGCTCAGGTCAAGGAGCTTCTCGGGGAGTCGGAAAGTAAAGAACTTCTTGTAGGTGACGCCGGGCTCAAACACCTTGCGGTAGTCAAGAAGCGTCTGCAGCCCGTCGACGGGGTCGATTCGGTTTCCCTGGACAAAGTGGGGGTTGTTGTTTTCCGTGGGAAGCCGGTCCAAGCACCCGTCGTTCCACGACGCGTTGAAATCAAACATGTTGAGGAACTTGACCATGCGGGTCGGCGGCAGAATGGTGAATTTCTGGGTGTTGCCAAAGGTCACGGCGCCCTCGAGCACCACGGAAAACATGTCGAAGGGAATCTGCTTGTCGGTGGTGTTGGTGACGGTTACGTACCCGTTGACGTAGTCGCCCTGCTGGAGCTCGAGGTGCAGCGGGTCAAGCACCGTCGGGGGCACGCCCACCTTACCGATTTCTTCGGTCAAGTGGATTTGCACCATGAGGAGCCGCAGAATCTCCTTGTTGATGGAGGGGAGCCGCTTCAACTTGTGCAGATTGGCCAAGATGGTGTCCTCCCACCGGGTGAAACCGTCAACGGTGTCGTCTATAGGGGCCAGCTCCATGGGACGACGACTCAGTAGCACGTCGGGCTCCTCCTCGATGTTGATGCCCTGGAAGTAGTCGGTGTCACTGGCCACCGAATTGGAGGTGGTGACCGGCAGAAGCATCGGCGTCAGCACCTGGGACAGCTGTGGAGTGGGCTCGTACCTGGGCGGTTCGGTCCGCGGGTCCTCCGTCGTGGGGGTGAGGTTTTTCGAGATGGTGCTCTGGTACATCTGGTACGACGGAAGAATGTTGACGATCTCAGCATCGTCCGGGAGCTTGGAGAGCCGGAGCTTGTGCTTGTTGGAGCCTCTGTTGTTCATGGGTTGCGAAAAAGGCCCGTACCCTGCTTGACCGTGCGGCATTCGCGCGCACGTGACTTGGTGTAGTGGAGTGATGATGCCGCAGTGCCGACTTCGGAACCTTTACATGTGGCTGTTGAAATGGCTTGAGGCTGCTTCTATGTATGGCTAATTTTCGATGGTGATGGGCACGTTCACCAGCAACACCGTTCCGTTGGTGAGCTTCAACGACACCTTCACGTAGTAGAGCCGCGCCATGAAACACGTCTGGAACAGCGGCACGAGCGTGAAGTGGTTGAAGCACGAGTCCTTGAACGGCTCGGTGCCCTTAGGGTGGCATTTCGAGAGATCGAGCTCGAGCGAAAACTTCTTGGTGTAGATGTTGTAGTTTTGGTTCAGCGAGGGCTCCCACGGGATGTTGCCGATGCTGGTGTAATGGCCGCGGGTGGAGGTGGAGGATGTGAGGAACTGCGGGTTGTTGATGGAGAGGTAGATGTACTTTGTCTGGAGATGGGCCACGGCCTTGAGGTCGTTGAAGAGCGAGGTCTCGACGCGGAACAGCGGGTCGTCGCCGAACCGCTTGATGAGCTGAGTCATGTGGTTGTAGTGCTTCTGGAACGGCTGCAACACCACGTGGTCAAAGTCGTTGGTGTCCTCGACCGGGTGCAGACTCGAAAACATCAGCCCCTCGGGCTCCGAGTGCACCACCTTGTCCTTGAAGCACATGTCGTGGTTGAACTCAAAGGGGATCTCGTACTTGCGGGAGCGCACCGTCAACACCACGAGCTCCAGCGACATGGCCTTGATCTCGGGAAGCGTGGCCTTGGCGCCGTTCTCGTGGAAGTACGCCACCTCCACGGGGACGGTGATGGTGGTGTCGTGCTTGGGGTCCGAGTTTCGGAAGCGCAGCGGCGGCACGTAGAGACTCTTGTACTCCACCTTGGGCGTCAGGAGCGACACCACCCCGAGCGTTTTGGCGCTTCCGGTGAGCAGCTTCTTCTTGAAGGGCGCGAGGTACTGGTACATGGTGTCGTCGGTGTCGGCGCCCGCGTTGAGCTGCTTGAACTGGCGCCGGAGGCTTTCGGTGGTGGTGGTGTGCGCAAGGGTATAGAGCTGCTTGAGGCGGGTGGTTGACCGAGTGGGCTGGAGGGGAGACGGCGAGTTCACCGGCAGAAGCGGGTTCTCGAGAATGCTCTCGCCCTCGTCGAGTTTTGCGGTGATGCTGTCGAGGAATGCCTTGTAGTAGAGACTCACCTGCTCGGACCGATCACTCTCCGGGTTGTAGTCATGGTACGAAAGCGGCACCACGCGAATGGGACACATGGCCTCCTTGGCCACCACGTACTGGTCGCGATGCCGCAGCGGCGTCTTGACGCGGTGGTTGTACTCCAGCGCCTTGCCAATGACCCTGGCGTCCACGCTGTAACTGACAAACGTGTCAATGAAACAAAAGTCCTTGAGCTTGTTGGTGTTCTTGGACGTGTTGGAGAGGTACATGAGGGGGATGGACTTGAGGTTGCGGGCCACCCCCACGCTGGGGGGTATTTCGGTGTGCCTCACCAAGGCGTGCTTTTCACAGGCATCATCGAGAAGTTTGTCGGGGATCCGAAAGGAAAAGAACCGCTTGTAGGTGATGTTGGGCTGGAAGAAGCGCTTCACGTCAATCAGCAAACACGTGTTGTCCGTCGGGTCGGTTTCTCCCTCGCACCAGTCGTGGGGGTCGCCGTTGTCCGTGGCTAGGCGGTCGATGTTGGCATACGACCACGATGCAAAGAGATCAAGCATGTTGAGGAACTTGTACACTTGTTGCGGCTGGTGGTTGTCGAGAAGCCCGTGGTTGTTGTCAAGCACAATGAGCTGCCCTTCAAACACAACATACACCATGTCGAAGGGAATGGGCTGCGCCAGCTTGTTGGTGATGGTGACGTACCCGTGGATGTAGTCGCCCTGCTTGTACTCGTACTGGGAGGGGTCGATGATGGTGGGGGCCTCGCCCTTTTGGCACACGTTTTCCGTCACCTTGATGACAATTTCAAGGTCCTGGGAAAAGTGGTTGTCGGTGTCGGACAAGTTTGCGAGCTTGTGGACGTTGGCAAGGATGGTGTTTTCCCAAATGTCCGCCAGCTCTTCGTTAAACGTGGAGATGTCCAGGTTGGTGGTGGCATTGGTGTACAAGTTGACGGAGGACGTGGATGCCGGCACCGTCGACACGCTGGGGAAGTGCTCCTGGCGCGAGTCCATGGGAGACTGGGCGGCCGACGTCGCCGACGACGTCACGGGCGTGACTTCGTACACCGGAGGGTCCACGCGAAAGTTCTCATCGGTGGGGGTGAGATTTTTGGAAATGGTGCTCTGGAACATGTGGTACGACGGGAGGATGTTGTTGACGAGATTGTCCGAGGGCTTGGCCCTCCGTCGGGAGTCGTCCATGGTGGTTTTCACAAGTAGGTTTGACGATGGCCGGCGTAAGGCATTTTGCAATTTGTCGCACCCACTTGCCGTGCACGGGCCGGAAAAAGAACCGCCAACGGCGCACGTGACGCGGTGGCTCGACCCGTTTGCGACCGCCACATCTTATCGCAGATAGCGTGCGACCTTTGCTATGAAACAACCGTATGCGCTGGTGATTGCGCTCGCGGTGGTGGCGACGATCTGGTGGCTGTCGCATGTGCCGGAGGCACCGGTCCCGATGGTGCTCGTGGATCCTGTCGGAGACCCCATTGGCAAGCCGTCGCTAGACCCTGACCGCACCCATCTTCACCGAGGCCAGAACGGCATGGTGGCGTGTGACGTGCCGTTGTGCTCCCAGATGGGCGTCGACATTCTCCAGCAAGGGGGCAACGCCGCCGATGCCGCCGTCACCGTGGCGCTCTGCATTGGCAGTGTCAACTCCCACTCGTCGGGCATTGGCGGCGGGGCATACATCATCTCGGCCCGCGGGCGGGACGACGTGGTGCTGATTGACGCCCGGGAAATGGCCCCCGGGGCCACGGAAATCGATCAGTTCAGCAACCCGCTCGTGTCGAAAATCGGCGGGTTGGCGGTGGCTGTTCCAGGCGAGCTCAAAGGGCTCGAGCGGCTCTTTGAGTTGCACGGCCTGGGCAACTTGACGTGGGCGCAGCTCATTGCGCCGGTGATTGAGCTCAATGAGAAAGGTTGGGAAGCGCTGGAGATCTGGACGCGGGCTCTCGCCAAGCTGGTGGCGCTTGCGTTTTCGTACGTGCCGCTGCTCGCGGAGTCGTGGGACTTTATCTATAAAGATGGTCGCATTGTCAAACAGGGAGAGACGGTGCGCCGCCCCGCGTTGGCCCGCACGCTCGGCTTGGTTGCACGAAATGGGTCGAGCGCGGTGTTTTACGACCCGCACGGGCCCATTGCGCCGAGCCTCGCGGCCGCGGCCCTCAGGCTCGGGGGGGTGGTGACGCCAAATGATTTTGCCCACTATAATGTGTCGGTGCAACAACCCGTGGGCTTTGCGTTTGGTGTCGGGGAAGACGAGTACCAGCTCTACACCACGCGGGGGGTGTCGAGCGGCCCGGCGCTTGCGGCGGGGTTGAATTTCTGGCAGGCAGTCAACCACCACCAACCAACTAAAGACGACGGGGTGCTCATGCACCGCCTCGCCGAGGCGATGAAGTGGGTGGCGTCCGCCCGCACGTACCTTGGCGACCGGGTCAACTCCACCACGCACGCGGCGTTGGTTGATCGCTTCACGTCAAAGGCATGGTCGCGGTGGTTGGCGCAAAACAAGTACCTCGACTCCACCACGTTCCCCTGGCACCACTACCGGCCGCAGTTCGAGGCGGTGGAAGACCACGGCACCGCGCACTTCTCCGTGGTGGACGCCCGTGGGTACGCTGTCGGCATCACCACCACCGTTAACCTTCTCTTTGGGTCCATGGTGTACGACAACGTCACGGGCATCGTGCTCAACGACGAGATGGACGACTTTTCGTTTCCTCACACCCGCAACGCCTTCAATCTCACGCCGCTGACCAACAACTACGCAGCCCCCTACCACCGGCCGTTGTCGCTGATGGCCCCCACCATTGTCTACAAACAGGACCGGGTGCACTTGGTGATTGGCGCCGCCGGCGGCTCGCGCATCCCCACCGCCATCATGCATGCCATCATCAGAAAAGTCTACCAGGGACTCTCACTCCTCGAAGTGTTGGCGTTTCCCCGGGTGCACCACCAGCTCATTCCCGAGTTCATGCAAATCGAAGACATTGACGCGTTTAATGCCGAACACCACCAGGACATGGCGGCTAACCTACATCATCGAGGCCATTCGCTCCAGCAGCTGGGGGCGCTTACTGCGATGAATGCCATTGGCTGGGCCGACGGATGGTGGGAGGGCGTTTCAGATTATTGGCGCAAGCGAGGCGAGGCGGCCGGATACTAACGGGTAATCGCCAGTCCGTGCCCTCTCCGGTGCCCCGCGACAGAGTCAGTGCTTATCGCTCGGACATAAGCTCCATCAACCCGGAACCTAAGGCCGGGGAATCATGTCTCCATCCTCATGTCTCGATGACCCATCGATGCATACCAATGACAGTCACCTCATCAACGAATGTTTTCAGGCCTGTCCAGATGTCGGACTTTGGGGTACCCCACACTTTTATTAGTTTGCGATACAAACGACGCACCATGACATAAGCACACCCGCACTTCCCCAGAACTCCGTGACTCCGGCGCGCCGAAATTTCTCGGAGTGTCCTGTACATATATGGCCCCTTCCCCAAAAGTTTGAAAGTAAATGACTTTTGAATACCAGGACAAGCTCGAGAAGTTGCCCATTCCCGATCTTCTCGAAACGTGCAACAACTACCTCGAGGTTCTCAAGCCTCTCCAGAACGAACGCGAGCACGCGGCCACCCGGAACGCCGTGGCCAAGTTCCTCAAGGACGGCGCCGGCGCCTACTTGGACCTGGAGCTCCGCAAGTACTCGCACAACCGCAACTCGTACATTGAGCAGTTCTGGTACGACCTGTACTTGAACTACGACTCGCCCGTGGTGCTCAACCTCAACCCATTCTTCTTGTTGGAGGATGATCCTTTCAACAACGAGAGCATGAGTGTCAACCCGCAGGTGAAGCGCGCCACGTCGCTTGTGCTTTCGTCGCTCAAGTTCATCAAGGCCCTCCGCAACGAGACCCTTCCTCCCGACCGCATGAAAAACGGCAAGCCGCTTTGCATGTACCAGTACCAAAAGTTGTTTGGCGCCGCCCGGATTCCCACCGAGGACGGGTGTGTCATGCAGCTGGACGCCAAGTCCAACCACATTGTGGTGATGAGCAAGTCGCAGTTCTACTGGTTTGACGTGCTCGACTCCAACCACGAGCTCGTGGTTTCCGAGCAGGACTTGATTGTCAACTTCACTTCCATTATTCATGACTCGTTGAGCACGCCCCCCAGCGAGATTGCCAAGTCGTCGTTTGGCGTGCTCACCACCGAGAACCGGCGCATCTGGGCCAAAATCAGACACAGCGAAACCATCACCAACAACGCCAACAACGCGGAGATCTTGTCGATTGTGGACCTGGCGCTCTTTGTGCTTTGCTTGGATGACTTGGTCATTGACGACTTGAGCCAGCTCTCCAAGAACATGTTGTGTGGGTTGTCGATCCTCGACAAGGGTATCCAGGTGGGTACGTGCACCAACAGGTGGTACGACAAGCTCCAGATCATTGTCACCAAGAACGGCAAGGCAGGCATCAACTTTGAGCACACCGGTGTCGACGGCCACACGGTTTTGCGCTTTGTCAGTGACATCTACACCGACTCGATCTTAACGTTTGCCCAAACCATCAACACCAACGCCCCCACTCTTTGGCAGAAAACCACCCCCAAGGAAAAGGTGGAGGAGGACCTCGTCACCATCCCCCGCAAGCTCGAGTGGGACCTCACGCCCGACCTCTCGTTGGCGTTGCGGTTTGGCGAGACGCGGCTCTCGGACTTGATCAACCAGAACGAATTCAAGCACTTGGAGTTCAAGAACTACGGCTCGCTGACCATCAAGAAGATGAAGTACTCGCCGGATGCGTTTGTGCAGATGGCGTTCCAGGCCACCTACTACGCATTGTACGGAAAAGTGGAGTGCACCTACGAGCCCGCCATGACCAAGCACTTCTTCCACGGGCGCACGGAGGCCATCCGAACCGTGTCCCAGGACAGCAACCTCTTTGTGCGGAAGTTCTTTGACTCCTCCGTCACCAACCGGGAGAAACTCGACTATTTATCCAAGGCGTGCTCCAAGCACTCGGACCAGACCCGCCGGTGCTCGGCAGGCAAGGGCGTGGACCGCCACATGTTTGCATTGTTTTGTATCTGGCAGCGGTACGTGGCGGGGGCCCAGGAGGCCGAGAACGCCGAGCTTGCGGCCAAGTTCGAGGCCACCACCATGAACCAGGACGACACCATCACCGACGGCCGCAGCCAGCGCCCCTCGGTGCTGACGCTTGTCGACGACGACGAGTCCGAAGGCTCCGACGTCACCATCGGCAACAACCTGGTTTCGCCCGAAATCAAGGACAAACTCCAGGAGGTGCCCGCCATCTTCGCCGACCCCGGCTGGGACCGCCTCAACAACACCATCATCTCCACGTCCAACTGCGGCAACCCGGCGCTCCGGCTCTTTGGCTTTGGCCCGGTGTCGGCCAACGGGTTTGGCTTGGGCTACATCATCAAGGACGACTCCATTTCCATTTGTGCTGCGTCCAAGCACCGCCAGACGGAGCGGTTTCTCGTGACGTTGGAGCTGTACCTCGACGAGATTTACGCCATCTTCAAGGAGGAACTGCAGATCAAGCACTTGGCGCCCGTCGACACCAAGATCAAGGCCAACCCGGTGCCCCGCAAGCCCACCAACTCGCTGTTGTCGACCCTCTTGGGAGGATACGGCTACTTCGACATGGGCGAGGACGACATCAAGTCGCGGGGGCCTTCGCCGGAGCCGCCCTTCCTCAACCGCCAAAACAGTGGGTTTTCCATCCGGGAAATCGGCAAGAAGTTGCGTCTTTCCGAATACTAAATACATGCTACACATATCATGGTCCAAAATTAGCCTGTCCATCTTAAACTCTGCTCTTTCTTAATGCCCATGGTCCAATATATATGTCCATTTTCCCTAATCCTTCCCCTAAATGCCAAAATCACTGCCGTTGAGAGCTGCCCGAAGATTGGCCTTGTTCGGCTTGGCGTTCTTGTTGCGGTTGCCCACTGACGGCATGTTCATCACGGCAAAGTCGCTGGTGGTGGGCTTGCCCTTGCGGGCCATCGGGTTCATCTGGCCGGGCATCATGGGCATTTGCATTTGGCCCGGCATCATGGGCATCTGCATCTGTTGCATGGGCATCTGCTGCATTGGCATTTGCTGCATTGGCATCTGTTGCATTTGTTGCATCTGCTGTGGGGGCATCTGCATTGGCTGCTGGTAGAATCCGTACTGAGGCCCTTGTTGATATTGCTGCTGATAGTCAAACCCATGGGTTGGCGGAGGCGACATGAACGGCTGGGGCTGCGCCTGCGGCGGGTACCCGTAGCCCTGGTTGGAGTACACCGGCGCCGACGACCGGTCGGGGTGTCCGGCCGGGGGACTGGGTGATGGGCCGGGGTGGCCGTTGGCCAGCGGTGCCAACGTGGGGACAGAAGGTGCCCCATACTGTGGTGCCAATGTTGGTGCAGAACCCTGCTGGTGGGGCTGGGCCATCGAGGGGTACCCTTGGGCCAATGGCGCTTGATATGGTCCTTTGCCTTGAGGGGAGACTCTTCCTTGTGGGGAAATTTGTCTCCCCTGGGGGGACACCCTACCCTGGGGTGGCACCCTACCTTGCGGAGACACCCTACCTTGGGGAGACACCTGTCTGCCCTGTGGTGAAACTCTGCCGTGGGGTGCAGCATGTCTGACTTGTTCCTGTCTGACCTCCTGTCTGACCTCCTGTCTGACTGGCTCCTGTCTGACTGGCTCCTGTCTGACTGGCTCCTGTCTGACTTGCTCCTGTCTCCCGGGTGAAACCTCTCTTGGGTCTCCTGGTGACACTTGTCTTGTGTCTGAATGTCTTAGATCTCTTCCCGGTGAAACCTGTCTTGGGTCTCCTGGGTATCCTGGGTCCTGTCTCTGTTCTTGTTCTGGAAAGACTTGTCTCGCTGGATCGGGAAACTGTCTCGGATCTTGTCTTGTCTGTTGCCTTGGTTCCGCCACAGGCTGTTGCGGAATCACCATCGCGGGCACTGGCTCCGGATACGGCCGGTCCCGCGTCACCGTCTCCACCGGACTGGGCGACTCAACCGACACCACCGGCACGCTGGGCTGTGCATAGCCATCGGCCACGGTATCGGGCTGATGGATGCGCCCGCTGTAGGGAGCCGGCTCCGGCAGTTTGTCCCGCTTCTTCTTCTTCTTCTTGTCCTTCTTCTTGGGCGAGGTGTCCATGCCTGGAGGAGGACCGGGAGGAAAGAACGGACTGTTGAGGGCCGCCGTGGGCATGTCATAGGGGTTGAATGCCGGAGGAGGGCCGTCGGGGAACCCATACGGTACCTCCTTCTTCTTCTTCTTGTCCTTTTTCTTCTTGCGGGGTGACGACAGTCTCAGACGAGGAGAGTCATCCTTGGTGGAGGAGCGCGTACGCTCCGACTCGGATGAGGTGCTCTGCTGAATTGGCTGGGCCTGGAGATGCTCGGGCTCAACGTGGACGGGTTTTTCAAGCACGGGCTCGTTCCCGTAGGCAGGTCCGGGCTGGTATGTCTCCACCTGTTTGGGCCCATCGACTCCCGGCACATAGTAGTTGTCGTAGGGCTCGTCGGAAATCTTCATCTGCTCAAGGCGGTCCACCTGGGTCACGTAGTCGTCGAAAGGCTCTCGGAAAGTATCCGCCTCTTCGTGAGTCTCGGGGTCCTGGTAAGGCTCCACTTCAGCTGGCTGGTACGTCCCCAGTTCAGCAGGCGGGTAACTCACCAGCCCCTTTTCGATCGGAGGGGGCGCCTCCTCTTGCTCTGGGGGAGGTCTCCGCTTCGACGACGTCGAGTTGGGCTGCGACTTGATGGAGGGACGATGGCCCGGGTCAAGGCCCGCCACGTAGTTGCGGTAGTCCGAGAGCTCGTCGAACTGCGCGTTCACCTGGCTGGGATACACGTACTGGTCGTCGTAGTCGTCCTCCACGGGGATGTCGAGCTTGCCGTCGTCCTCAAAGTCGAGACTGGGTAGGAACTCCTCCTTGGCGGGGAGCGGCGGCGGCGGGAGCGGCTGCTCTTTGTAGGCCGTGGATATCTGACGACTCTGGGGAGAAATCTGGTCCTTCTTTGGTGGAGGCGGCGGCAGGCTCGCCCTCCGCACGCCATGGTGACTCATGTACTCCTCGGGGGACATGGTCTCCTCGGTGATGATGAGCCACTTTTGGAAGCCCCGGAGCCCCGCCTCCACCACGAGGGACCGGCCGAAAAGGCCCTTCATGTGCGAAGTCTGGTCACTGCCGAGCGACAGAAGCCACGTCCAGATGTAGTAGTCCTGGAGCAGCACGTCGCTGATCACCACCTCCGAGAAGAGCGGGATGTCCGGGTCCTGGTCCGCATGCTCCTTGGTCCACCCCGGGTAAAGGCCGTACTCGCTATCGATGGGGTCTGCCGTGAGCCGGGTGAGGATCCGCCGACTCTCCTCCGTGAGGGTATCGACAATGTCGCTGGTGGAGTCCTTGCGGAAGATGTTTTTGAGGATGGTGTAGTTTTCAATCGACAAGAAAGAGTCCTTCTTGTCAAACGAAAGGGTATGGCGCACCTTCGACAAGAGCTCGTACGGGTTGGACGAGCGCTTGGTGCTGCGGACTCGCACGCACGGGATGGTGATGATGGACTTGATGCTGTCGGAGTTTTCCGAGGGGGGGTATGAGTTGGTGATGAGAAGCGACTGGAGCGTCTTGGGGAGCTTGAGGGTGTCGGCCTCGTTATCGGGGAGCATAGCCCGGAGAAACGATAGAAGGAGGTGGAAGAGTGCGTCACACGACAGCTTCCACAGGTCGAGGCCCTCGACAAAGTTGAACTCCTTGTGGATGGTGGCATCGTAGAACGCCAGCTTGAAGTGCTTGGAGTACCCGTTGAATGCCCACAAGCTCGACATCTTGGCCACCTTGCGTCCCGAGAGGTAGTTGTACTGCGAGTTGGACGCGATGCTGATGAGAAGGTCGAGAAAGTCGTACACAATCGACGCATGGGCGGGCGACGAAAGACACTTGGGCATGATGGAGAGGAACGCCGTGCGCGGGTACCCGGCCTCCTTCTCCTTGCGGCGGTACTCGAGGTACACGTCCCAGCCAATGATCTCGTTGTTGGGGAGGCGACTCCACAAGTACTTCAAGCTGCAAATGAGGGTGAATTCGTCAAACAGCGAGAGAATGTCCCGGGCCCGTTTTTCGTCGCTCCGACTCTCGAGGGGAATCAAGTGCCCGCTCGGGAACACTCGCCTGAGGAAGATCTCGAGCTTGGTATCGTCGATTCGTGACCGGAAGGGAAGAAAGATGTGGGACGTTTTCGTCCCCCTCGCCTTGAGCTCGGCGGTGAGAAGGTGAATAATCACCTTGAGGTTCTTGCGGGAAAGCTCGCTGCTGGGAATCAACGTGGTCTGCCCACGGCGTGCCTTGGGGAGCAGCGGGAGCTCGATCTCAGTCACCATGTTGAGTGGTGATCTGATGCGAACTTGTTTATTTTACGCGGTGACCTCAAGCCCCGGATTAAAAAGCATGACAATGCACAACAATGTCGAAAGAAGGGTGTGTTATTATGACGTATGAACATGGCTACCGGCTCACCGGAAAGTCTGGTTGGCCACCGGCTGGCGCTGCTGTAAGTTCATCATGCTGTTGACCGTGCGGAGATTGTAGTTTTCGTAGCGGTTCTCCGGTAGTTGCTGTCCTGCCAAGTTGGACATGCTGTGGATGGTGCGGAGCGAGCCTTCCTCTTGGTTGGCGGCAGCAGGGAGATCCGTGAGACTGTGATGCGAGGAGATGGGCGCCGGTGGTGGAAACGACTGGGTTTCTTGGATGGGAAGTTGGGGTGCAATGGTGGTGGTGGTGGGCGCCGGAGGGGGGGCGTTGTAGGTGGGCTGCTCGCTGGTGGTGGCCGGGGGCACCGGTGCTGGTGCCGGTGCCTCGGTGAGAGTCGTGGGAATGGTCGAGGGGATCGACAGCGCGTTGGCGCCGTTGCGCTGGGCCATCTCCGCCACATACTCCGTCTGGCGAATGAAGTTGTTGAGCTGGTCGTACCCGCCCATGCTCTGCGCGAGCCCAGAACACTCCTTGTGGCCAACAAGCACCCCACGCACGTTGAGTAGCTGTTCTCGGAGTTGCTGCACCTGGGCCGAGAGCTCGCGGTACCCCGACGAGTAGAACGCCAACTCGTCCTCCATCTTCTGGATGAGCTGCTTCTTGCGCTGGCGACACTTGGACGCTGCCACGCGGTTGCGCTCGAGAAAGCTCTTGCGCTTGTCGTCCTCGGGGTCCTTCTTGTCCTTCTTGCCCTTGGTCTTCTTCTCCTCCACCTTCTGCTTCTTGGCCGGTTGCGACGACGCCTGGCGCGTGCGCTTCTCCTTGTCCGGTCGATTCTCAATCTCCTTGATCTCGGTCTTCACCACCGGCTCCTTCTCTGTTTCCTTGATTGGCCCCGACTTAGGCACAAACCCTTCTTGGGTGGGGATCTGTTGTTGCTGGCCATTGATACCGAGAAGACTCGACAACCCCGGAGTCATGGGGCTGTTCAAGAGCGCACTGGGGGTCGTGAGGCCCGGCACCTGGTGGAAGGGGAACCCGGATCCCCCCGGCGTGAGGCCCGACCGCAAATTCAGCTCGTTGGGCGTGAGCCCCGTCTTGCGTCCGGTGTACTGGGGGTAGTGGCCGTTCTGGGCACCGCCTGTTGGCGGCACAAACGGCGCCGGCTCGGTGTGGTTGTTGGTGGCCGTCAAGAGACTGTTCCACAAATTCGAGCCAGGCGTGCCCGGATTCGAGAGATGGCCCGGTGGTGATAACCCAAGCGGCGGGAGCCGCCGGCCCCCGGGGGTAAATATTGGGGGGGTGATGCCGGGGAGTTTGTTGGGGGTACCATTCAAATTGGAGATGTTGGGGATGTGAAGGTTATGCTTGTTTGTTTTCTTGCCGTCGGAGTCACTGGGGGACTTCAGCTCGCCGGAGGCATCTTTGGATGCAAACGACCGCTCAAAGGGATTTGGCTCCAAATCAAACGATGTCTTCAGCTGGGGTTAGTCATGACGTAATCGGAAAAAGAAACATGTGTCCGAGACAATCACTCTTCTTTATTGTGGTACATACATCACTTGACATGGCACGGGTCGGCGACTTGACGATACGATTCTGCCTGGGCTTGACCAAAGTGTGGTTGATTACTTATTGACGGAAAATACACCCGGCCGAGTGCTTACGTCATGCCGCGCCGCGCGGCGTCACGTGCGCGCCTTATCATCGCGCAGCGTTGTTCTCGATCCACCGCTCCAACTTCTCCTTGGCCTCCTCCTTGGTGTCCTTGGCCAAGTCGGGGTTTTCCTTCACCACCTCCTTGGCCTCTTCCTCGAGAGACTTGCCCACGGGCGCGGCCTCGGGAGGATGGTGCTTGTCGATGGGTTTTTGCGGGGGTATCTCCGGCGCCGCTTCTTCCTTGGACTCGGCCGCCGCCACCGCCGGGTTGTAGGTGTTGGAGGACCGGGGGTCGTTAATGTCTCTCGCCCAGCCCGTCTTGAACAAGGGAGCAGGGTCAAACCGAGGGAAGGGATGCGCCTCGGTGTTGAACACATACTTGTCAAGAGGAATCTTGTTGTCGTCGTCAAACAACAAGTACAAGTACTTGAGGGTCTCGGCCAACCAGAAGGACTCCATGTTGTCTCTCTTCTTGGGCGGCACCACCGTCACGTCCTCGAGCGAGGTGTAGGAAATGGAGCCGTCGGCCCCCACCACCTTGGAGTGCTTGACGAAGTTCTGGAAGATCTCGTAGCCCCACTCGCGGTACTTGTCATCTCCGGTCAACCGGTACAAGTAGAACAACGACTCCACGGTCTCGGGCCGCTGGAGGTTGTGGCGGTCCAACTTCTTGATGATGAAATCAATGTTTTCCTCGGGGTTCTCGTTAAACACGGCAATCTCGGGCGCAAGCCCGGTGGGCACGTTGTGGTACATCTTGTAGCACAGGTAGGTCAACTCCTTGCCGAGCTGGAAGTCCGACTCCTTGTCTTCGTCCCAGAAGGGAAGTTTGGACGCCTCGGCGTACGTGAGCCCGTTGGTGGCGCCCACGGCAAGCAACCCCCCATAAAAGCACACGAGGTGGTCCATCTTGGCGGAGAAGTCCTTGCCGATGCCCAGCTCCAACTCGCCAATGAAGGTGAGGCCGTTGGGCTTGGTTTTGCGCACCAAGTGCTTCTTAACGCCGTCCACCGACTCGCGGTACATTTGCCAGTAGATGGGCTCCTTGGTGTTGGTCTGGAGGTACTGCTTGAGGAGATACTCGTAGTAGGAGTCGCCGCGCGAGCCGAGCCGGATGAGCCGGCCCTGGTACTTGCCCGTGTCGGGGTGCACGAAGATGGGTACAAGTCCATCCGCCGGCTGGTTGGCGTCGAGGATCCGCATAATCTGTTCGCTCTTCTCCCAGTAGAGACTCTCGCCCGTGAGCTTCGACAAGTACTTGAGCTCGAGCTGGAGCGTGGCCACCTCGGCGGTGGACAGCGCCCCGCGGTCGACGTGGTTCTTGACCCCTTCGCCCGACTGAAGGTTCACCGAGGCATACGGAATGCCCAGGGGACTGTCGAAGGCGCCAATCAACGCGTTGGCCAAGTCGGCGGCACGATCGAGAAACACGTCATCTTCCGAAAGATGGAACGCCGAAAGCAACCCGCCGAGCATGCGGATGGTGGTTTCGAACACATTGACGTTGTAGTCAAAGTGGTAGTCGAGGTCATTCTTGACCCACTCCTTGGCCCGCTCGAACTCGTCCTTGCAGTCCATCAACAACAAGGTGTCGAGCGAATCGACAATCATCCACCCGAGTGGTTTCGGGCCCATGTTCTCTCCCCGCTGAGTGATGGGGTGGTACACGTCCTTACCCCATGCATGCTGTTCGTACGAGTGATAACTCTGGAGGAACACGTCGCGTACCTGTTGCTGGGCGGCGTGCCAGTCGGTGACATTGGACACCGTATCTCGTGACACGAAGTAGTAGAGCCAGTAGAGCACGAGGGCCCCGAGGACTCCCTTGATGAACATGGCGATGCGTGATGACTTTCCGACCCGAGGTTTGTCCTTGTAGTAGAGAGGCAATTGGGACAGTTTGGCCTTCCAGGGGTTTTTCTTGCCAAATGTCAAGTTGTCAAACAGGCTCATGTGCGCAAGGCTTAACACAAAGTGGTTTGGGCAAGCGCGTCGATGTCAGCGCGAACATCGACCCAACAGCGCGAGCGTCGACCAATTCACGTCGACCGAGCCAATACGACCTTCGACCGAAAAACCGCTCGTTCCACCAGCAACTTCACCCAGCGAGATTGCTCGGGGCACCCACAACCAACCATTATTTACCGAATGCTTTGAACGATTTCTATCGGCACTCTACTTTCATGATAATTACTCCCGGGTGTATTACTTCAGTTCCTCTCTCTGTCGCTTCAGGTCCTCCTTTCGGCCCGAGTTCACGTGCGTCGGCTCGGTGCGAATGCCGACCCCGACGTAGCGATCAGCCGTGCCTTTGCCGAGTTTCTTCTCCGACGTTGCATTCAGCCCCATCGTGATCCACCCAACCACCAGTGTGTTGTCGAAAGCCCTGGTTGCACTTGTCCCAAACCCGAATCTTGTCCCCCGCACATCCGCCTCGAGGATTTAATTTTTCCACCATGTCCCGAACCCCCGATGAGGACGACTTCGCCCTGCTGAACACCCCGGGAGGCCCGGATTTTGACGACGACAAGAGAGAGAAACAGCGCCGCCGTCCCGTGGCGTGCAAGTCGTGCCACAGCCTCAAGGTGAAGTGTACACCTGCCGACGAAAACGATCCCGCCGGCCCGTGTATCCGGTGCTTGAACGCAAAGAGAAAGTGTGAGATAGACATCAACCAGCCCCGCAAGCGAAGAAGACGAACCGAGGCCGTCCGGCCAGAACGCGACGACCGGGATGAAATCATCGCCAACCTCCAAAAACAGGTCGAGGCCCTCTCCAGCCAGGTCAACGCCCGGTACCCGGGCCAATTGCCGCAGGCCACCACCAGTGCGCAGTACCGCAACGATCTGTCGAGCCTGGAGCTCGGGTCGCCGGTGTTTGTGTCCAAGTACGACTTGGAGCGCGAGATCATCACCCTCTGTGACCTGAGTCTGACATCCCTCAGCGAGTTGACCAACGACGTCAAGGCCACCAGTGCCCGCCGAATGCAGATGCTCCGAGACGACCACCCGCAAGACTTGGTGGCCATGGGGCTCTTGCTGATGGAAGAAGCACAACTCCGACTAGACGCCTACAAGAACCGGTTGTTCCAGTACCACCCGTACATCGAGGTGCCCGATCTGGCGCAGGAGTTGCTTGCCGAGCTGCCGTTTTTGTTTAACGCCGTCATGAGTGTTTCAAACAGCATTTTCGGCAGTGACGATGTGGACCGGGCTCTTCGCATCGACAACGAGGCCACGCGGCTCGTGGCCATCGAGGTGTTGGTATCGGGCACCAAGTCCGTGGACCTCATCAAGTCGTTGTTGCTCCTTTCGCTTTGGTACAACTCGCCCGAGCTTTTCCAGAACAGAAGATACCACCTCCTCAATTCGTTGGCGGTCACGCTCCTCCACGACGTGGGCATCATTTCCCGCCCCTGCTTCAGTTTCCGCAATGGCGCCGTCACTCTCGACAAGCGCAAGGAGGACAACCTCGAGTACAACAGTCTCGTGCTCATTCTCTACTTCACCTCGGTCAACTTCAGTCTCATTCTTCGGCGAGCCATCTACGTGCGGTGGACCCAGTACGTGGAGGAGTGCTGCGTCAAGCTCGAGTCCTCGGGCATCCGAAAGTACGAGAAATTGGCGTTGTTCTGTCGTCTCAACAACCTCCTCGAACGAATTCACCACATGGTTCACAACCAGGAGTCCGAGACGGGCCTGGCCTCCAAGTACGTGGTGACCGAGCTCCACCGCCAGCTCCTGCACCTCCACGGGAAAATGGATCTTTCAGATATGGCGTGCTGCTCGTACTTTTACTCCATCGAAGCATATCTCCACGAGCCCATTCTACGAGAGCTCGACTACTCCAATGGCGCCAAACTCAGCGCCCACACCATCAGCTTGGTGGGGAAGTGCACCACTTCGTGCCTTCGAGCCATCGAGCAGTTCACCTCCATGGCCACCGACGCCATCGCCACGGTGCCCCTCTTCTACTCGGCCCGCGTGGTGTTCACCGCCGGGATGCTTCTCCGTCTCCGCTACATCATCTTGTCACTCCCATCGCACATTGAGCGGGACCTCGTTCCGGTGACGGCGGTGTACTCGATACAAAAGCTCAATCGGATCATCGAAGCGGCGTCCCTCGAGCACAAGACCAACCACTCTCTCCGAAAGCTCCGGCTTGTCGTCCAACTATTCATCCAGACATACGCCACCCAGGTGCAAGAGCTCCTACGCAAAAACGGCGAGACCCCCACCAACTTTGCCCCAACCAACTTCTACCGCTTCCCAAAAAGAGAACTCAACGAAATGGAAAAGTTGTCGTCACTCTACCAAAAGTCCAGCCGCAGCATTCTCACCGGCGACCACCGCGGCATCGGCCACGACCCCCTCGACCTCTTGTCGTATGCCGCCTCCCATCGGCGTGAAAACAGCGGCAAGGAATGGCCCAAGGGCCCCAGCAGTCCGTTGGCCTCGGTGGCTCCCGACACGACAAAGTCTCCCCAGTTGCCCAAACCCCGTGGCGTGACGGACCTTCTTGGCCCCAACGAGGGCACTGGTCCCGAAGCCTTCCAAAAACCGCCTGCTCCCTCCGCACCACCAATTTCGCAGCCATTTTTGCAACCCGACGTTAAGAACCCCATGCCCTTTGTTGACGACACCCACTTGACAAGATACTTGGCCAACCCGGACCAGCTCGAAACGTCGTACATGGCTCTCAACGACGAGTTTTGGGTCAACCTCTTGAGCACGGACTCCGACCGCGTCAACTTCACCCAGGGCAACCTGGCCAACAACATGGGTGCGGAGGATGTCTTTTTTATGAACTCGTAGTAGCATCTTCGTTCAATGGCATATTCTAGTTTTCGAAAGTCTTCATTTTTGCGTCAATCTTTCTGACATTCTTGTATAATTATGACAAAATCTACGATTCGCACTTTGTTGAATCTGCTACTTATGAGTGAGCGGTTCGGGTTCCTTGACGTGCTACGAATCCTCGGAGGTCTTCTCTTCCTCAATGCATTTCTTTCATGGTGGTTCACCTCCTCTGGCACTTGGGGCTACGACGGAAAGTGGCTCGACCCCTCGTACGTGAAGCTTCGCATCACGGGGAACTACCTCAACCTCACGCTCGAACAGCTTGCACTATACAATGGCAGCGACAAACTGCTCCCCATATACGTGGCCATCAACGGTCTGGTGTATGACGTGTCGCGTTCCCGAGAAACCTACGGACCGGGTGGTTCCTATGCGTTCTTCTCTGGAAAGGACAGCGCCCGCGCCTTCTCCACCGGATGCTTCAACAAGCCGGACGAGTTCACCTACGATTTACGGGGTCTAGACCCACAGGAGGCGGCCGAAGACATTGCTGGGTGGAAGGAGTACTACGAACTGAGCAATCGATACTGGTATGTGGGTACAGTACAGCATAAAGAGTTGACGGGCGAGCCCCCGGCTCCATGCAAGCATATGAAGTATCCGGGGCATTAATCAAAGGTTGGACGCCTTGTCCAAGGCGTACTTGAGAGTCTCAAGAAGCTCGTGTTTGTCCTCCAACCCGACACTTATTCTGATCAAGTTCTCGTCCACGCCCCACTGCGCAATCTCTTCTAGTTCCTGATAGTGTGCAAGAATGGCATAAGGACACGCCAAGGTGAAGTTGGTCCCCAACGAAGGCCCCTTGTGGAGAAGAGCCGTGTTGAAGAAAATGCGAGCGGCGTTGGGGTCGTGGAACTCGAAGGAAATCAACCCGCCGTACCCGCCGTCGGCGGTCTTGATGCGGTCGTAGTGACGCTTGGATTCGACGATCCCGGGATAGTACACCTTGGAAATGAGCGGGTGGTTCACAAGAAGGTCCACCACGTGAGTGGACGTCTCGTTAATTTTGTGAGAACGGTCCTCGAAATCTCTCGAGTTCCTCTCGAGATGCAATGCATCTTCTGCCCAGAGCAAGTCTTCGTAGTATGTGTCAAAGTAGTGTTTCAACTTGGGGTAGAGCGGCGCATCGGGGTTCAACACGAGCGACCCCGCCATCACATTGGAGTCTCCGGAGAACACTTTGGTTAACGACGACACCACAATGTCGGCGTACGGCAACACGCAGATGTTGAGGAAATTGCCCACGGTCTCGTCCACCACCACGGCAAAGCCAAACTTGTTGGCCAACTTTCTGATTCTGGCGAGATCGGGGGTTTTCAACAATGGGTTGGAGGGACACTCACAAAACAACGCCATGATATCCACGGTCCCGGCATCCAAGTCCTTTTCGAGCTGATCCAACGACGCATCGTCGCCAAACCCAAGGAAGTGGACCCCGGGGCCGAACTTCCGCAAGATGTTGAGGGTGTCCACGTAGGGGAAACCAAAGCACACCGATTTTTTTGGCTCAAGCGACTTCAAGCACGCCTGGTGCGCGTGGAAGATGGACGTCATGCCGGTGGGATATAAGTAGACGTCCTTTTCCGAGGTGGGCTGGCACCGTCTGGCGCCCTGGTCGAGTTCCTTGGAGGTCTGGTCGATCTGGCCGCCAATGCGCCGGCGCAACGCCTTCTTGGCGTCGTCGGCAAACTTGAGGTCGAGCACGCGGCCGTACTTCTGCTCTATAAAGGTGGTGAACTCCTTGTCGACTTCCTCATTCCCCGACTGAGACGACGAGCGGATGGACGCCGAGATGGACGGCGACTTCTTCTGGATGCGCTGCGCCTGGAGCTCCTGTCGGGTTTTCGCCTTCAACTTGCGCTGGTCCTTCTTTTCGTTTTCAAACATCTCCTTCAACACGTACTCGGCCTTGCGAGAACTGATGCCCTCGCCCGAGTGCTGCCAGTATTGCTTGGCATAGGTGAAGTCCTCCTCCTTGAAGAACACAACCCCAAAATTGGCCTCCACCACCGAGCTCTTTTCAAAGTCGTTGGACGCGGCCCTGGTACTCAATCGGAGAACACGGGTCGGGTTGGTCAGCCGGGCCCTGATGAACTCTCGCGCCCGCTTGGCGGCGTTATACGAAGAAAGCACAAGTGACTGCTCGCCCTGACGGCCGTACTTCTTCTCGATGTTCTTGGCGAGCTCCTTGATGATGGAGTGGATGAAAAACCGGGGGTACCCCAGATTCATCTTCAGCGTGACCCATTCCTGGCCCTCTTCGTAGCCAACGGTGGCCTCCCACGTGGGCAACGTCACCGACACCGCGTGCGGCGTGTTGGCGGGAATGGGCATGCCTATTTCCTGAGATGGTGACATAGGTGTGGATGTGTTTTGCACTTTTCGCGCCGTGAGTCAGAAGCTACATTTGTCCGATGGTGTGTATTATGCATATTGTTCAGCTTTTGATGCAGTTGACCGACCCTTCCTTGAGTCGTTGGATATCAGTGGGAGCAGGGGCGGCGGGGGCAGCAGGAGCAGCACCCTTCCGGTTGTGTTGCATGTGAGAAGCCACCAAGTGACCCGCTGCCAACGCAGAACAGAGCGAAAGCTCCGCCGCCAACACCGCCGACGCCACGCACTTGGCCAACTGGCGGGCGTTGTCGCCGGGGTTGGTGGGGTGGGGGCCGCGGACGCCCAACAAGTCCAACATGGCGCCCTGGGGCTCCAAGATGGTGCCTCCGCCAATGGTGCCCACCTCGATGGAAGGCATCGACACGGAAATCACAAGGTCACCGTCCACGTTGTTCATGAGCGTCATACAGTTGGACGACACCACGTTTTGCGCGGGGTCCTGTCCACATGCAATGTAGATGGCCGTCACCAAGTTGGCCGCGTGCGCATTGTTACCACCAATGGACCCTGCCATGGAACTTCCAATCAAGTTCTTGTCGACATTCAACTCACAGAGGGCGTCCACATCGGACTTGAGCACCTTCTTGACGACATCGGCGGGGATCCGCGCCTCGGCCACCACCGACTTGCCTCTTCCCTCGATCCAGTTCATCGCCGAGGGCTTCTTGTCGATACAGTAGTTTCCAGAGAGCGAGATGATCTCCATGTCGTCCCAGCCACATTCCTCAATCATGTACTTGAGCGAGTACTCACATCCCTTGGAGATCATGTTCATCCCCATGGCATCGCCAGTTGTGGTTCTGAATCTCATGAACAAAAGGTTACCAGCAAGAGCAGTCTTGATGTTTTGAAGACGAGCGAAACGGGACGTGGAGTTGAACGCTTTTTGCAACGTTTTTTGGCCCTCCTCGGAGTCCAACCACAACTTACACGCACCGGCTCTCTTCAACGAGGGAAACGAAACACAGGGACCACGCGTCATACCATCTTGCGTCAACACCGTCTCGACACCGCCTCCGGCGTTGATGGCCTTACACCCACGCATGGCCGAGGCAACAAGACATCCTTCGGTGGTGGCAATAGGAATGTGGTACGGCTTTCCGTCAATGATCAAGGGTCCAGCAATACCCACCGGGATGGGAATGAAGCCAACCACGTTTTCACAGCACGCGCCAAACACCCGGTCGTAGTCGTAGTGGGCGTAGGGGAGCGAGTCGGAGTCCAAGATTGGGGCATTGGCAACCTTGGCAATGGCCTTGCGTCGCACAACAACGGCACGCGTGTTGTCGCCAAGAGTCTTTTCGAGCGCATACAAGGGCAACTTGCCCGCCACCACCAACGAAGCGATCTCGGCGTTTTGTAACAGCTTGGTCTTGCCGGCCTTCATGATTTCGGCGCACTCGTCCACCGATCTGAGCTTGGTTTTGATTTCGAGCACGGAGTCGTCGCTCTCGGTCTCGCTGACCACGTTGGTCTTGACCTTTTCGATGGACTTTTCCTTGGGCGACTCCATGGTCTTTTGAATCAACTTGTGGGTGGCGGAGACCTGGTATCTGGACGCATTCAAGAAGTACGCGTTGGTGAAGATGGACACAATGAACGCAAACAACAAACACTTGGAGATAAGGTTGTCTCTGATGGCGGAGCTGACGGTCTCAAACACCTTGAGAATGAGGTCTTCAACGAACACAACGTAGCCCAAAGGCATGTACACGCGGGGGGTGTTGAGAGTCACCAAAGTACCATTTGGCCCGACTTTGATGTGGCTGGCGGTGGTTTCAGACAACGACGCGGTGGTGAAGAGCGACGAGGGCGAAAGCGTCTCGGACGAGTACAACCACGAGCTGCCGAGCCAGAAAGCATGGAAGCCAAAGAAGCCCAAAATCAACGCGAGCTTGAGCGAAAGGATGGTGTTGGACTTGAAGAGCGAGTCGTCGTCGTCAGGGTATAGGTCGTGGGAGGCCTGGGAAGCCACGTTGGCAGCAATCAACGACGACACGCCGTCCTCCTCCAACGCCTCCTTCAAGTCCTCGGTGCGACGAGCACGGTTGATTTCCACCTTCAAGGCGAGAATGGCGGAAAAGAACGTGTACACCAATAACAAGTCGAACGCAAGAATGGCGGCACTGAGCACGCAGAAGTTGCGCAAGCCGTCCAAGTGAGGGGCGTACGCAGCACACGACAACACCACGCCAATCACCACAAAGTGGTCTCTCAACAACGAGATGGTGTGCACGGAAATGGCGTCGGCAACAATGGTTTTGACGTCCAAGTGGGTGTTGGAGGCCTTGGACACGGTGGCAGCAATCAGCACTTTGTGTTTGAAGCCAATAATGGCCACAAGGAAGGGAATGCCCTCGGTGATTGAGAGGAGCGGCACCTTGGTGTCGAGAACGCGGGTGGTGAACACCAACGCAAACAAGAAGGCGAACGTCGAGGACGTGAGCGTCGAGAAGGCCAACCAGAAGTTGGAGCCCACCTTCTTCATGTCGAAAAACACCTTGATGAGGGTGTACCACATGGCAATGTAGGCGATGGTGATGGAGCCAATGTCGAAGTTCTCGGCGCCACGAATAGCGTCTCTGGTCTTCAATGCCGCCGTGCGGAGGTACTCGTAGTACTTGGTGACGCGGTTGTTGTGTCTGGCCTTCCAGGTGACGCCATCAAAGGCGATTTTGTCGATGGCACTGAGTTTTTTTTCGAGGTCTTCGGCCCGGGAGATGAGCACGCGTTCGTTGTCATACACGCCATGAATGGCACCTTCGATTTCAGGGACGGCATGCGAGTACGTCTTGAATCTGAGAGGTGTCACGGTGTAGGCATCGGCCTCGGGGTAGGCGGAGACATCATCGACCGCCTGCCACTCACCAAACGACTGGGAACCAGGAGCGTGGTAGTACACGGCAGCATGGTTGGAGCGGAATTGCTCGGGCACATACTCGTCGACAACCGACAAGTACGCCACCGAGGCCAAGAGCGCCGTGATGATGATGAAGTGGATCGGCTTGTTGGCGGACCGTCTGGCGATGGAGCCATTAATTCGGGTGATTGTTTCTAGCATAATGGGACACCGCTTGAGTCAACAATCACTTCAATCTCGACAAACTCCAAACTTGGCTAACCGGCAATTTGCTGAGGCACACTAAAACCAGAATGATGTATAAAAATTTCAACGCGCTATACGAGCGCGCCAGACGCCAGACCAATTGACTTGACATTAGTATGGATATCATTTCTTCCACTGGCTTTTCTTTCTACTTGTTTCTTGCTTCTGCTGAGGGTTTGCTCCTTCTGTTTCACTTGTCTTATTTTGTCGTTCTTAACTATTATGCTTACTTCAAAGACACCAACTTGATGTCGAAGGTCAACTCGGAGTTGGCGGGGATGCCGGGCAACGCCTGCGAGCCGTAGCCCATCTTGGCAGGAATCACCACTCTTCTCTCTCCGCCGACGGCCATGCCGGCCACACCAAGGTCAAAGCCCTTGATACACTCGCCCTTGCCCAAACCAAACACAAATGGCTTGCCGCTGGTGTTCTTGTCAAACACCTTGCCGTTCTTCAACTTACCAATGTATCTGATGCCGACTCTGTTACCGGACTTGGCGGCGGGGCCCTTGCCGAGCTTTCTGTCCTCAGTAATCACACCCCCAAGAAGAGTCTTGGTGGGGTACTTCTTGTCCTTTTGCTCGTCCTTGGGGTCCTTCTTCTCCGCCTTCTCCGCCTTCTCGGCTTCCTCGGCGGCCTTGGCCTCGGCCTTGGCCGCAGCCTGTCTCTCCTTCTTCAATTGCTTCTTGGACTTGGGGGCCTCCTTCTCCTCCACCAAAGTCGAGCCCGTGGGTCCTTGTTCGAGCTCCTTGGTGAACTGCACCTGCTTCTTGTCCTTGGCCTCCTTCTTGGCCTTCTTGGCCGCCTTGGAGTCGTCCTCGGCGCTTCTCTTCTTGCTCTCCTCAACGAGCTCCTCGATCTTGTTCTCAACATCGGAAGCATCCTCGAGTTGCTCCAAGTCGTAGATCTCGTCCTCATCGGGGGTCAAGTTGTAGTCGTCCTCGTCGTCGTAGTCGAGCTCGTCGTCGCTGGACTCGTCGTCGGCGGGGTGCTCGATGTAGTTACCCACCAAGTGGATGGGGTAGGAACCAGTGACAACAAAGTACACTTCTTCGTCGGGGCTGATGGTAAGGTCGATGGTCTGTTGGAATTGGACCTTGGGCGAGAGGGTGCACACAATGAACTCTTCGACGTCCTCGTCGTCAGAGTCTTCATCTTCCTCATCCTCGTCATCCTCATCTTCCTCATCCTCATCCTCTTCCTCCTTCTCCTCTTCCTCGTCCTCCTTCTCATCTAATTCATCCTCCTCCTCGTCATCCTCCTCCTCGTCGCTCTCGTAAAACTCCTCGTCGAACTCCTCGTCAATTTGACTCTTCTTCAACAATCTCAAGGTCGATGGCTCTTCCTTGTCATCCACCGCTTCGGGGTCAACAGCAGCCAAAGTGAGTCTAATGGTGATAGGGTAGTCCTCACTGATGGCAGGCTGAGGGTTGAATGGCTGCAACGCCAAATTGTAGGTGCTGATTGGAATCAAGTTGGACATGATGAGATGAGAAAAATTCGTGATGAGATGGGCACGTTTTTACATAAGCGCAATAAAAGGAAAGGTGTATTAATTATACAGAAGCACAAGTTAATACTGATTCAATTACTATAGAAGTCGTATTATGCACACTTAGAACTTCAAGAGGTGTGGCTTGTCACCGCTCTTCAAGGAGAAGGAAGCAGCCAAGTATTGTTTGAGAAGAGGGGTCTTCTTGATGGAAGAAAGAAGGGCAGCGTCAACCTCCTTTTGGTCGCTGACTCTCTCGGCCTTGATCTCCTTCTTTGGTTGGGCCTCGTTGAAGAAGTCAGCCTCGGACTTCTTGGACTTGGGGGTCTTTTCTCTGGCAAAGTATTCGACGTTGAACTTGGAAGCGTTGACGCCGCTGATGTCAACCTTGGTGGAGGTGGCAATGACGTAACGAGCGTTAACTCTTCTCAATGGAACACCGTTGATCTTGAAAGGACCGGTGACCAACAAGGTGTTGTCCTCCAAGTTCTTCAAGTAAACGACTCTCTTACCTCTGAATCTACCAGCCAACAAGATGAGGACGGTACCGGGGACAAGAGAAGCACGCAACTTTTGTGGACGAGCAGTCTTTCTGGATTGCTTTGGGACTGGAGCGTCGTCGGTCTTGTACCACTTAGGAGCCTGGTGTTAGTAGGGAAGGGAAAGGTGGCAAGTGCCTCACTGGAGCATGGTTGTGTGTGTTTTCGAATCCTTAACTGCACAACTTCGGTTTGTCTTGACTCTTGATCATCTTGGTAAACATGACTCATTCACGATTTTCTCGGAACTTTTTGGAGAAGTTGAGAACATTGGACTCCAGTGGGTACTCTTGCACAATCAACAGATGGACGATGGGTTGGTGTACATACAGATTGGCTCATTTTGATGTTTCTTGAGTTTGTATAGCTAAAATGCTAGCAGGATTAAAAATTTCGCTGTAAATTTTTCCACGCCAGTCCGCACCGTGGAGTGCGCACCGGAGTGCACACAAGCAGGTGTACGAGCCCCAACTCTGACGCGCGCACGTTTTGTGGGAGCGCGAGCGCGCAACAGTCACAAAGTCAGGTGACACGGCCATGGCGGGCGGACGCTGGCAATGGCTGGAATTGGGCCGGCACGAGTGTTTGGCTGCGGCCGGAGACTGGGCCGATGGGGCGAGCATGGGCCCAAGGTGGACCCCGGAGTGGCCCGCGTCACCTAACATTGGCTGCTAAAACATTCATTGATACAGATTACAAGCCAAATCGAATTTGGACAGTGAGAGTACCATCGGCAAGAGGCAACTCCACCATGGTCTCGGAGTTGTTGTACTGCTCGAGAGACAACGACGCAAAGCCAAGCTCCACGTCCTTGCCCAATCTGTGGTGCTCCCGGAGAACAAATTGCAATTCTCCCGTCAATGGCGCCTTGAAAGGAACGGCCTCGCTCCACTTGTAGGTTCCACTCTTGTCACCGCGGGTGGATCTGGTTCGGTGAAGAACCTTTTCTTTGGACTCGGATGATTTCAACACCACCTTCACTCCCAAGGACGAGCTGGTGAAGCCCGCCGCAGAAACCACGTTGATGCGTCCAGCAAACTTCTCCACGCCGTTGAGGCTGGAGGCATAGCTGGCGGCATCATTGTTGGTGGCCAGACTATATTCTCTTCTGTGGTTGACGGTGTTTGGTCTTTGTGGTGCAGGAAGTTGGTCGGGGTGGAGGTTGGGCACGGCATTGACGCTTGGGGCCTGGCCAGATCTCAACGACTGCAAGTCGTTGGTGTAGGGAATGCCCGAGCTCGTGTCGTCGGGGTTGCTGCGCTCCGGACTGGCACTAGCACTGGCACTGGCGCTGGCATTGGTGGTGCCGCTAACCTGCGACTCGGTGTCATCATCGTCCTTTGCCTGCTTCACAGCAGAAGGCGACGCGAACTGCTCTTGTTTCTCCTTCTTGGAGGGGCCATCGGACTTCTTCTTTTTGCCGAGACCCTTGATGAAGGATCCTCCCTTGGTGACACCATCGGCAGCAAGACCAACTCCTCCGCCCACAACGTTGCCCGCCAAACCAGCGGCGCCTCCCACAATCTTGAGCGGAGCACCGGCCACGGAACCAAGGTCAATTGGCAAGCCCGACTTCGAGTTCAATTTGGGCCGGATGTACTCGGGCTTGAAGGTGGCACGCAAGTTGATGATGCCCTCGGTGTCCAAGTTGACCGAGAACTGGGTCGAGTTCAATGGCTCGATGGTGGACAAGTCGAGGTTCACGGTACCGAGCAATCTGTCGTCGTGGGTAAGATCCCAATCGTACACTTCCAACAAGAGAAGCTGTCTGGATCTGGAGTTCATGGGGAACTCCACCGCCTCGTTCCACAAGGGGCTCAACGTCTTTCTCTTCTTGTCGGTCTTGTAAATTTCGACTCCATCGAGCTTGACAACCAACAACGGGTCGGACTTGCCGTTCTTGTCGGCAGCAGGGAGGTTCTCCGCACCCAAAAGGTCCAACTTCATCTTACCCACGTCCAAGATGGTATCCAACGGAGCCAACTTGACGGGCGAGGGAATGAACTCCAATTGCACAACAATGGTGTTCTTGTCGTTGAGGCGAAGAGTGAGGGGCTTCTCGTAGGACTTTTTGAGAATGTCAATGGTCTCGAAGATTCTCTCCACGGCAATTTCCTTCTCGTCCACCACCTCAGACTTCTTCGACAATCGGAAGATCAACTTGGAGTTGGGCAAGTCTCTCACGAATCCCTCGGACGTGGAGCTCACCTGCAACTCTCTGCCCGAGGCCACGGGCGAAATGCCCGAGGGGTACGCGTGGTCGTCAAATAACGTGTGCACGCGGTAGTCGGGCTTGTCGAACTTGCCCTTGAGGATGTGCACCGCCACGTTACCGGTTCTGTACTTGATGGCCTGGTCCAAAGAAAGCTCCACCTTGGGGGGCTCGGGGATGGTGTCTTGTTCGAGTTCCACCCACTCGTATTCGGTGGGATGGTCCTTGTACAACTTTTCGTCACGGACCCGCTTCTCGTCCTCCTCCTTCTTTTGACGCTCCTTCTCCTGGAGATAAGCCTCCTTGTTTTGAATTTGGGAGATGGTAAGCACGGGGATGGTGGGGATGAACGAAACAGAGTAAGTGAGATATCCTTGAAGTTGGCCGTTGAACAAAACTGGCTGCTCAATGACCTCCTCCGAGCCGTCGTAGCCCAAGAAGTAGCCCTCGGGGTTCTTCTTGAGGAAGTCGTTGACGTTGATGGCACACGAGCCCAACGAACGGTCCTTTCCATCGGGTTCCTCGTCCATGATCTGGAGCAACAAGTGCTGGTGCTCGTTGGCCACGGGGAAGAAGAATACGTTGTTGAAGTTGGGGTCGGTGGTTTCGGCAATGGTCAATGTCTTGGCTCTCAACTTGTTGTTGAGCAAGATTCTCACGTAGGGGTCCACCTTGCCCACGGACTCGAGGTTGACAAGATCACGGGCTCCACGCAAGTGCAATCTGAGACCACCAATCGAGCTGTTGAAGTGGGTGTTGACGACGTCGCCGTCGGTCATACCAAGAGCTTTCCAATTGGCGCTGATTCTGAACTTCGTGTGGGGGCCGCCTTCCTTCACCGGAGGGGTCTTGATCCACTGCTGGCCTCTGGACGTCTCGAAAATCAAGTCTTGAAGGTTGGCATCCAACTTACCGATGATGTTGTCCTCCACAGAATCCTTGACAAGCACCTGGATCTGGGTTTCGGATTGCTGAGTGATGAGCGTCTCGAAGGCCTTCTCCCACGAGGGCTCGTTCTTCTGTCTCAATCTTCTGGTGGTCTCCACCAAGTCATTGTTGATGTAGATTTCAGCGTATGGGTTCAACAAGCCCACCACGGAGTCTCTGATCTCGAGGTCCTTGGCCTCGTGCAAGTTCAACTTGAGAATACCCACCTCACTTTCAGTGTCCTCCTCCTTGGTACCGTCGTCCAACACCTGGGGCTCGATGGTGGGGTACCACCGGATGTCAAACTCCACTTTTCCAACCACCTTACCACCCTCGACGATGTTCTTGGTGACGCCGAGCTGCGTCTCCTTCTGCAACAACGATGCAAGGGGGAAGTCGATGTTTCCAATGAGGAAGTCGTCCGCAGCGTCCTTCTTCAAGTCGTAGAAATTCAACGTCAAGTGGTTGCCGTCAAGCGCATTGAGAAGCAAGTACTTGGTTTCCAAGAACACGGGGTCGTTGGTTTCCTTCTTGACCTTGGTTCTCTCGTCAATGTCGCCGTTGTTTTGCACCTTGAGCTGCACGTATGGGTTGATGGAATTGGGCTTAGTGTCCACGCCAGTCTTTAATCCAGTCACTCTCTTGATGGTCACCGCGGCTACACCAATCGAATCATTCGACTGTTGAGACATGATTTCTTCAACATCAATGTCCAACGAATTGGGGGCATACAACATGGGTCTGAGGGTGGTGTGGATCAAACCATTGACGAAGGACGACAAGCCAGGAATGAACGACATGATGTCGAGACCCAAGGTGTCACCACCCACGGGCTTAAGACCGTAGTCGATGGTGGGGGCCTCCAAAAATTGCACGGAAACCAGCTTCACGTGGGGGAAATTTTGCGACAACTTCAACTTGATGTTCATACGACCAGTAAACGACATGTCCTCCACCAAAATGGGCAAGGACTTGGAGATGAACGCCTTACCGACGGTGACACCCAAGGCGACCTTGGGGTTGATTTTCTTTTTGATTTCGGCCTTGGTCATGCCGTCGGTATCGTTGGGAGTGAACGAGAAAGCCCAGTCCATTTCGATGTGGTCCTCCCCCTTCTTGGTGTAGGATTTGATACCATCGACTCTAGGAGCCTTAGATCCAAGAGTAAACTCGTCCAAAGACAAGGCCTCGATACCAAACCCGGGTGCGGAGTCCTTCAACACCTCGTTGGCTTGGAACAACACCATCTCACTCAACGCGGGCATGTAGATGACCCAGAACTTGTCCAAGAACGAGTTCAACCACTCCATGGTCTCGGTGACGTCCTCCAAACGGTTGGACGCAGCCACACGGCGCATGTCGTCGCGAATATCCCGGTTGAATCTTCTGAACTCCAACCGGTACACCGAGTTGGTTCCCAATAATACCACTCCGAGCCAGAGGATGCCTCCGCCGAGTCGGGCAACTAGCCACGCGAAGAAACAGTTCCCAATGATCAAGGCAGTGTTCCAGTACCAATCGCCATAGAAGTGGTCGGTGATGTAGGTTTCAATCTGGCTAATCACCTTCAATTGCTTTTCCTTATCGGTGATGGTGTCGGCGTCCCATCCTCCAACGTCCCGCCACGAGAACTTGTTCTGATCTCGAATGCTGACCTTCTTTTTCTCGGGTACCTGGTGTTAGTAGAGTTGTGGGGAAGAGTCAATTGGGGCGACACCCAACATCGAGGTGTGAGGGCATTCCGTGAACTGTAGGTAGACGAATTCCCTGGTGGCCTGTGTCCATTTCCGGGGACAATTGGATTAGCTCATGCAATTGTCCTCGACAAAGGCCGAGCGATTGAATTGGCCCCGCCAACGGCGTGTACATACCTCACTCATATTCCCGGGTCAGTGTTGAAGGTGTAGGTGGTAACAATATTGATGGAATAGCGTGCGGCCTGCATATAGGCCGGCCGTGGAGCAAGAATGAAATTTCATCTTCAGCCCCCTGCGCGTGTAGATGGAATAGTTGCTGGGCGAGTCACGGGACAAAGCTTAAGTGGTGAAACGGGTCGAGCACACGGGGAGTCAAGGACTCTGCCGAGGCGTGAGCCTCGAGCGGTCGAGTCTTCGTCTTCGCCGCCACACTCATTGCTGCAAATGGTCTGGTCCAGGTGCGTATGCGAGGGTACGCGAGACCGAGAGGTGGAAGACAATGGCTGCAATAGCTGATTTAGAGGCTAATTTTCGGAGGAAAAAGCGATGGCGGTGTTTTGGGAGGTGTGTTGCTTGGTTTGCAAGACACACTGGTTGAGTAGGCGACACGTTGGTGCAAAATCGAAGGGGTCCAAACACCACCCCTAAGCTGGTGTACGGGTGTTTGTGGGTGCAAATTATGATCACCAGGGCGAGGTGGACCATAGGGCTCACGTTGTCGAAGTACAAGAGTTTGCTGGTACTTTGCGAAGGGTGCCCGCGATGTGTGAGTTCCGTGTCAAGTCATGAGGCAATGTCTTGAGAACTCTGTTTAGACAACCGACACTACCTCGTATCTCGGCGATGTCCTCGTGCTCCCGCAATGCCATAAACAATCTTTGTTGACTACTCACATTGCCTCGTGCCTCGGCAATGTGTTTGCTACCTCTGTACAAGACGACATCTATTATGTTTAGACGGTTTCCAAGACAACGTCCTTGAAAGCACCTGGGGTGACCTTCTTACCCTTTTCCTCGGTAGAGCCCTCACCGTGCAAGGCAAGCAAAGAACCCAAGTCGAACTTAGGTTGCTTCAACAACTTGACCTTTCTGATGTGGATGTTTTGCAATGGGAGAATGGATTGAGTGGACTTTTCGATTTCACGTCCAATAACCTCAGGAATCAACTTGGAGGTCAATTGAGCCAAGGTGACGTTGGAAACCTCTCTTTGCATGATCTCAATCATCTTCTTTCTGATCTCTCTCAACTTGGAAGACTTGGCGTAGGTGGTCTTCTTGACTTGGTTGGCTTGTCTCTTGGTGAAAGCAATGGCAAACACTCTCAAGACGTAGTCGTCAGAGGTCTTGACGGTAACGTTAGCCTCAACAAGAGATTGCCACTTTCTGACAAGAGATCTCAACTTGTCGGAGGTGAAGTCCAATCCGTGGAAGTTGGTCAACAAGTTCTTACCTTGAACCTCATCAACTCTCAACTTAATCTTTCTGTGGGCGTGGTCCTCAGATCCTTGCAAGTCAGCCAAGTTAACCTCGACAATACGTCCCTTCAATCCGTCGGCGGCGTTCTTCAAACCGGTAGACTTGTTAATCAAAGTCTTACCAACGGCTCTGTTCTCAAAAGTGGAGGGGGCCTTGATGTCAAACCAGTCCTTTCTGGTGAATGGGTCGACGACCTTCTTCTTCAATCCCTTCTTACCCTTGGAAAGTCTCTTATTTTTACCAACAGCCATGATGTGTTTTCAGGAGGAGGAGTGTAAAAATTTTAGTGAGGTTTTTCACTTTTTTCTCCCTCGCACTCTGGATCGTCCGACTGCGTATAGTGAGGGAAAGGCCTTACTATGAGAGCGTGTATATGCAGGTCCTCTACACCAGTGCGAAAGACGCTTTCGAGCACGAGTGCGCCCCCGTGATCTCCTAGGGCACCAACCCTAGATCCATTAGTGCGCGTGCTGCGAAACGTAAACAACATGGAGAACGAAGACCTGAATCAGTATGTGGAGATATAGTCAAGAAGTAACTAACGGCAGGGTGGCACTAAAGATCGGCCTCATTGGCGATTCACAAATCGGGAAAACGTCCCTCATGGTCAAGTACGTCGAGGGGCTGTTTGACGAAGACTACATTCAGACCCTAGGGGTCAACTTTATGGATAAGAAGATCCAGATCAAGAACACAACCATCACATTCTCCATATGGGACCTTGGTGGACAGAAGGAGTTCATCAACATGCTTCCGTTAGTGTCCAATGATGCGGTGGCCATCCTCTTTATGTTTGACCTCACGAGGAAACTGACGCTCAACTCAATCAAGGAGTGGTATCGTCAGGTGAGAGGCTTCAACAAAACAGCCATTGCATTTTTGGTGGGGACCAAGTACGACGAGTTCATTGACTTGTCGACTCAGGACCAGACAGAAATCACCGAGCAGGCCAAGAAGTTTGGCCTGGTGATGAAGGCCCCGGTGATCTTCTGTTCCACCAGTCACTCCATCAATGTGCAGAAAATCTTCAAGATCATCTTGTCCAAGGCATTCGACTTGAAATTGAACTTGGATGAGATCAAGAACACGGGAGAGCCGATTCTTCTTTTCAAGAAGTAAACGCCAAACTGCGAGACAATTCCTACAAAACCTCAAGGCAATTTTCAAGACAATCCATTCTCCACCCACCAGCTTCGTCACTGGAAGCTCTCAGCATACATTTAATTCTCCATACACGAATCACGACCTCCTGCATGTAGCGCACGCGTGCGATGAAGCGCCATGGCCCGGACCCAGCGTGATCTAAAAGGCTGGACCTATATCCTCACCGGGGACGATGCCGAGACAACACCAGGGACGCCTCGAAGGAGCCGACGCAATAGTCCGCGGAAAGCGGCGCTGGAGAGTTTGTACCTTCGAAGGGAAGAAGACGACCTCGAGCTTCGGGTTGGTGATATCGTCATTATCCAGGATGGCGACTCCGAGGCGGAGGTGGTGTTGATCAAAGACATTGCGCTTGGAGTGATCAATATCATTGACGTGACGGTGGTGTTGTTGTTGCTGCTGAAATATGTGGATGAGAAGGTGAAGTCCGATGCCCAGGAGGTGTTTCTTACGCCGTACGCGTCGGCCATTCGCCTCAGCGAGGTGGTGGCCAAGGCCAATGTGGTGTCGGAAGCCGAATACTCGCAAATTGTTATTGACGAGTCGAACCGAGACTCGACGTTTGTGTGCCGACGTGGATGTGACACCAATGCCGAGAAGTTCACCGAGGTGCTTGACTTTCGAGAGTGGCACAATGAGTTTAAGAAGAACACGGCTGACGCCATGAACAGGATATGGTCCGAGGTGATGCCAACCGAGTACAAATCCCCCTTCAAAAAGGTGGAGACGCCCCGAAAACCCTCCAAGGTGACGCAGAAACTCAAGGAGTTGGAGAGCGATGGTGAAGACGAATACGAGGAGGAAGAGGAGGAGGCGGAAACCAGTGACTCGGAGGTGGAAGAGGAGGAGGAGGTTACCCCAAAAAAGCGCAAGCGGTCTTCTGTATCCGTCAGTCCGACCAAGCGACGGCTCTACGTGCGGTCCAAGACCACGGCCGAGTCCCTACGGAAGCAATTCCTTGTTGACCCGGGCCGCAGTACCCCCTCGGCAGTGGACCCCTCGTCTCAGGCATTCAAAGAGGTGCGGGCCCGTCTCCACACGTCGCCCCGGCTCGTTGACCTCCCCTGTCGAATCAACGAGTTCACCACGCTCTACATGAACCTCGAAAATGCCATCAATGAGAAGACGGGCTGTTGTGTGTACGTGAGTGGAACCCCCGGCGTGGGGAAGACAGCTACTGTGAGGGAGGTAGTGGCTCACTTGAAAGAGGGCGTGGAGCAGAACCTCGTGGGGCCCTTCGAGTACCTCGAGATCAACGGGCTCAAGCTTCTTTCGCCCAACACATCGTACGAAATTCTCTGGGAGAAAATCAGCGGGTTGAAAGTCAGTGCTCTGAATGCAGCGTTGCTCCTCGAAGAGTACTTCCGCAACGAAAAGGGTGAAGACAGAAAGCCTTTGGTGGTGCTCATGGACGAGTTGGACCAGATTGTCACGGCAAAACAAAATGTCATGTACAACTTCTTCAACTGGCCCACGTACGCCAAGTCCAACTTGGTGGTCATTGCCGTGGCCAACACCATGGACCTTCCCGAGCGGGTGCTTTCTAACAAGATATCGTCTCGTCTCGGACTTCGAAGAATCCAGTTCATTGGCTACACCTTCCAGCAATTGGGCGAGATCATTGCCAATCGACTCGTGACATTTGCCAAAGAAAGCGGCAAGAACGTCGAGATCCACCCCGATGCCATTGGGTTTGCCTCTCGTAAGGTGGCTAACGTCTCAGGAGATGCCCGTCGAGCCCTCAATATCTGTCGGCGGGCGGTGGAGATTGCGGAAAAGGAGTACCTTGAGTCGGGCAACCAAAGTGACCACTACACCGTCACCATCTCCCACATTTCCAAGGCCATCAACGAGACCACCCACTCGCCCACGGCACAGCTCATCGCGTCGCTTTCCTTTGCATCCAAGGTGGTATTGGTGGCGGTGCTTCTTCGCATGAAACGCAGCGGCCTTGCTCGCAACTCTATGGGTGATATTATAGAGGAGATTAAAAACACCCTTGCTCTTCAGACGGTACCAAACACACTTCTCGAAAAGCTCAAGGCCACCTTCCACGACGTGCTATTTTCTGGGGCGTTTGTCGCTGGCTTTGGCACCAATGTTCGGGTCCATCGCTTCAAGCACATCATCACCGAGTTGGTGGAAAACGGCATTCTTCTTCACCAGAATGTCCGGAGTGAGCGCCATGCCATGATCAGTCTCTCGGTTTCGGAAGACGAGGTGGTGGGGGTTTTGCGGCAAGACGGCGATGTCGCACGAATGATGTAATGGGATTACGGACAAATAGCTGCAAAATGAAAATCTGAATTACGAGAAAAAATATCCACAACGACTTCCAGAACTTCAACGATGTTCCACCGAGTGTAGACTAGCTTCACGAAGGCAATGATAGGCTGATATGTTGGGATGCTCGGGTGGTTTCCCCACCATTTCTGCTGTGCGAAAAGTATCTCATCGCATGAACATCGACCCAACCGACTACGTGGAAGCCGAAACCAGTCTTCGTTTCTCCAACGAAAAGCAACAGGCCAAGTTCGAGCTTGGCGTGTGCATGGCTGTGTACAAATGGGAGGAGCTCAACACTGCAGTGGAGAATTCTTGGGGAGGTGCCAACTCGGCTGAGAAGAGAGACTGGCTCTCGGGCATTGTCATTGAACTTTTCGACGAGAAGGTGGTTGACATCCAGTTGATCGAGGAGACGTTGCTCTATGCGATGGTGGACGAGTTCGACACCGAAATCGACAACGACTCCGCGTTGGAGATTGCTGCATTGATCTTCAAGATTTATAAAGAGATTTCCCAGAACAACCCATCCACTGTGGATATTCTTTACAAAAAGTGGCAGCAAAAGCAAGGCAACAAGAGCTCGCACAAGGTGGTGGTGGACGCAGACCCCAACAACCCCGATGTTTCGGACAGTGAGGAGGAAGAGGAGGACGAAGACGAGGAGATGGGCGATGCCCCAGCACAACCTGCTCGCCATGAGCCCATCGTGGACGACGATGGTTTTGAGCTCGTGCAGAGAAGAAGATAGACTAATGACATGCTAGTGAATGACTGGAAATTTCGGGTAGACTAATGACAGTGATTACTGGATGCTACTCATTGGTGGAGAAGGACGACCGTGGGGTGATGGAACGCGACCGGTTGATGGCGTTGAGTGAGTGCAACGAGTTGACGGAGTTCTTGCGCCAAAGAGGTTCTTGTTCCTCGATCGGGGTGTTGACGACGGAGTTCACCGACGAAATGCTGGCTCGGCTGGTGTTGTTGAGACGAAAGTCGCTGAAGCGCCGCACGAGTGAGTTGGCCATGTCGTTGACGCCGCCCGGGGTCCCGGGAGCAGGGGTGTTCTTCGTATCGATGGGAAAGAATGACGTAATTTGGTACTCAACCTTGAACAGCTTGATGGCGGTGTTGGCCCAAACGTTGGTGCTGGTGAGCGAGCTGGTGACGTAGGCAAGCGTGTCTGGGTCCACGACTTCGGGCGACGACAGCCAGCCGGACGCAAACGACGCAAATGAACTGGAGAGATTTCTCATGATGTTGGCGGCTCCGCCGGTGGTAGCGGCGGTGACGTTGTCTGAGGAGTTATACACCTTGCCATGTAGTATAGAAATGTACCAACCGAGCGAGAGATGGCTCCACGTGAACTTGAGGGGTTCCCATGGCGTTGTCGGGAGAAAGTCGTGGTTGATTTGATTGCGGTAGGCCTCAATCATTGCCTCAAAGTCGGTGGCTTCTATGTGCTTGATTAGAAGAAAGGAGTCGACCGAAGAGCCCGCTCTGGCCGTCCACATGTCTTTCAAGCTAAGTTTGAGATGGGGAATGATCACCGTGAGGATGATGCGAAGGGCGTCAGTGCCGCCCCACGACCGCCTGAGCGGGGAGTTCTTGGGAAGCTTTTCCTTCACCTTGGTGGACATGCCGGTGGGCGGCTTCGGTCTCAAGGCCGCATCGATGTTGTCGTTGGCGTCGTCGTGACCCGTAAAGTCCACCGACGGCGGAGTGTGCTCGGACGCCTCCAAGACCGGGCTGGGGGGATTCAAGCTCTGGATGAACTCGGCTTCCGAAAGCTCTTCGACTTCAAGACTGCCTGAGATGGAGATTTGCTGTGAAGTGTGGGAATTGACCCGTGAGAGCGAGTCCTCGGAGAGGGTGTCTTCCAGCTCAATGATGTCCTGAATGACGGGGAGTTTTGTGGGATTGGGAGGTGGGTCGAGGGAGAAGATGGTGTTCCACACAAGGTCGTAGATCTTTTCGTTCTTGAGGATTGAGAAGAGAAGCATTCGTGATGCCTGGGGGTTCTTCGTTAACGCCATGCACACGGATCTGAACACGAGCGCAATCATTTCCGAGTGAAACGGGGCCTCGAGGAGAAATGCCCGAGTCGAAAGTTTCGTGATGAGGTTGGTGATGGCCGAGCATGCTGAGTACGAGAGGCCCCCGCCGGGATTGGCGTTGCTGAGTTTACGCTGGGGAATGTCGGGGTCGTTGATCTCGGGATCCACGAGAGGGACGCAGTTGTAGAAGATCTCGACAAGCGTGGCGGAAAGCACGTTCGACGGGCGCCGGGGGGCTGTGAGAAGGGTGCAAAGTTGAATGACCAAAAAGTCTCGCGTGGTGATTGGTCTTGGATTGGGCTTGAAGGAGACAGGGAGCGACTCGTAGTACACCGGGGGTATTGGCCGAAGAAGGGGCTTCATCAACGTCTCATCGGCAGAAACATAGAGAATGAAGTACGAGGCTAGCCGCACCGAGTTGGCGTGGGGCGGCGATTCGTGGAATGCCTGGATGTGGTAAAGAAGCACGGTGACGATCTCGTGGATGTAGCGGTCCCTCACGGCGGCCCGAAATGCCTTGTTGCACTGAAAGAGCTCCCAGAGTATGACGAGAGCCTCGGTGGCCCAGAGCGACGGCTGGGCCGAACGGAGCGATAGATTGAACTTGGATGACTCTCCCTCCTTGGCTTTAACCATTGGGGTTTGAAGGATGTTGAGGAAGTGCGATGCAAGGAACATGAGTTCATTTTCCCGGTGGAGCTTTCCCACGTAGAGCCGTGCAATGTTGTATGGTTTCTCGAGGAAGGCCACGTTTTGATGGGCCGGCATCGGGTACACCACCATGATCGCAAGAAGTTCTATGGCGTAAGTGACGGTCAAGTGACGAGATTTGGTGAGCGCAGCATTGGCATACACCAAGCCATTATCGTCTGGCAGTCGAGACGAACGACACACAAGGTTGATGAGGGAACACACGAGGGTGAGGAGCTCTGTTTTTGGGACGCTGGATACCAACGCCGAGAGAAAGCGAGACCCCTGGGCAATGATTCGCAGTGGCTGGATATAAAACAGTGACAGTATCAACACCAACAAGAGGCGAAGGATCTCGGTCCGGTTGGAGTCGAACACATGGTTAGGCGCCTGGTAGCGGGACGTAGACCCAATGCCGGGTTCCCACACCACCAAGGTGTTTCTGGGGGAAGGGTCCACGGTGAAACCTGGGGTAAAGAGGAGGTCAACCAATTTGATGAGAAGGTCTTTCCCGAGGTGATGAGGTTTATCCTCTTCCTGTTTTAGGGCAAAACGGAGTGGGTCGTAGTGTTTCCAGAACACCAGGTCCTCGATGTCGGAGTAAGTCGGAAGCTCGTAAAGGAACGGCACGAGGCGGGTGAGAAACCGCACAGCATTCAATGCCTCCGCCGGTGAAGTAGCCTTGACAATTCGGCTGCAAAGCTTCCTTAGGAGCAGCACGAAGTTGGTGAGATTTCGGTCCCGGATGGCCTGAATTTCCGAAGGAAGGAGCAGCTCGAACACATCGCATGCTCCCTGGGGCCACGTCCAGTACACCGTCCAGTAGTCGGCATCCCACGAGATGACCTTTCCCTGGCCGAGTTTTTGGAAATGGGCCTGGAGTTTGTGTCTTTCGTCGGGGGACCTCATACCCGTGATGCGAATTTTGCGAGGCACCCTAGCTAAGATCGGCACACACCGATGATATATTACAAAGTGACCCGAGTCACCGTCTAGACTTTTTGCGGGCGGCGCTGTCGCCCTCGTGACGTCGAACAGATCCCGCCAACGAGGCGGTGCCTACGTCCACATTTAGGCCCGCCGAGTCGGTGAGTTCCAAGTCCATCGGGGCATCCAAGTCGTCGGCGTCGCCCAGATTGAGCCACTCCTGCGGGATCTGTAGCGCCGGACCCTCCGACGGGGTTTGTTCATCGCTGTCGTTATCGTAATGCAAAGAAGCACACTCGGAAAGGGCTTCGTACACCAGTTGGAGACTCAGTTGTGGGACAAGGTCGGTGGCCTGGCCGGGTCCCAGAATGATGAGTTCCACCGACAGCGTATACTTTGTGGGTTCCCTAGGGATGTTGGTGAGAATGCTATTGGAAACCACCTGGAGGTAGAGTGACGGGGGATCTGTTTGGAGGGCATGAAGAATGATGCTTTGGTAAGGTAACTCGAGGCCTCGGTGGTTGTTGGTGAACCAAATAATGAGGCTGGTGTTGAGAACGTAGAGACTGACGGGGCCACTGGCAAGGTCCTCATGGACCCTGAGGTCGTGGGCCGGGTCCTCGTTGATGCGAAGGTGGAATCCACTGCCTCCGCCGTAAATGACAAGTTTGTCGTCGTCGTCGGAGAAGCGGTTGGGCGACGAGACCCGGAAGAGCGACACGGGGATGGTGTTTTCTCGGGTGGGTGGCTCGTGGATTATTCGTGGGTGCATGTGCGCGTTTCCAACAACCGCTGACGAAAAGTACCCACTCTGCCAAATTCCAACGAAGTAGGCGAGTTTACTCTATGACTCTTCGGGCATATCTTGTCTGTTTTGACGACTAATGCATCCAAGTTGCCACCTTGTCGGCAATTGTGACTCAGTGACAGTGACATGCTCAGGTACAGACAGAATGGCTGCGATTGTGAACAAGGATAATTGGACACCCACCTTTAGACATCATCTGTACCAGATTTGAGAGAATTATCCGCCTTACATGTTGTCAGTTCTCAATTTTCTAGGCCCACATTGTCGTGGCGGGATTTCATTGATGTGGTAGTCGAAGAACACAACAATGAGCCACATTACCAATTGACTACGAATCAGGTAACATCCCGTTCGACAACATGAGCTGCTCTCACAAGTATCTTATTCGAGAGTCTGTTTTGAGTTGGGTACATGCCAAGTTGTAGGTCAAGTACCTCAATCATACAACTAGTGAATTGCCCTTAACCATGGTAGGCATTATCTAGGTGTATCTATGCGTGAATGGGTATAATTGTACGACTACTTAGCCAGCAGTCCCAGACGACCACCTCCTTCGTCGGCGGTCGTCCTAGTTATGAGAGAGCCTCCTGATTAACCGCTGAAAAACAGGCAGCTGGTTGCCCGGGTCCTCCAAGTCCTTTCTGATGCGCGTCTGGCGCTGCTCCTCTCTCTTTCTCATCTCATCAGGCGTAGGAGGCAACGCCTCGTTCTTGAGGTCGGCGCGCCGGGCCTCCTCGAATGACATGATGGTTTGTCTCAAACCTTCTGTTCCATGAGAGAGCGATCCTTTTGGAAGGGTTCCACTGTTCAACTCTTTGAGATGGGCCACATCTTCCGATTGTTGCCTCAACACAGAGTACATTCGCGACACCCGCCCAATGGCAATGACCTTGTTTCGTAATGCAAGTCTCTTCTCCTCCAAGGGATCCACCGTCACCGGTGGCTTGGACGTGGGCAGCGACACCGTGGCGTCAATTTCCGAAATAGGGGTATCGTCCTCAAGCTCCTCCTCGGTGCAGATGTTGAGAATCAGCACCAACATGTCGGTTATTTTCTCGCCCACAAAGGGAAGCGACCATGTGAACACGTCCATGAAGTGGGGGAGCCAGTAGGGGTGAGGAGAAGAATTGAATTGGCGGATGTTCATCACGTTGTTTTCGTACTTGAGCACGGCCGCCTTGTTGTTGTAATTGTCAAGGTAATTGGGGGCGGAAAACATTGTCAAGAGCGAGGGAAAGCCCATGGTCTTGGTACGCTTGTACATGCGGTATCCGGCGTCCTGTGCTTCATGGGCCCGGATGATGGAGAGAAGGCCCGTGCGCTCAAGGAACTGACACGAGGCCTTGTAGGTGAATGCATATGAACAGCCTCGTACCGTGTTTCGCACAAATGTTTGGTCAATGTTATCGTCGTCGTAATCCTCCACGGGATCAGCCCAGAGCAAGTCGCACATGAGGCCCTTGGTGGGGGGTTCCCTGAATCTGTCCAACTTGACCAAATCATCGAGGGTCCTCAATTCCGGGGATAACCCTCCGTGCACACAGAAGAACTGCTTGTTCATGATGGCGGCAAGCGGCAACGCGTTGAAGGAACGAAGGCACTCTTCGTAGATTGTTTCTGAGTACTTGTGCAAACACTCGCTCTTGAACGTGAAGTAGTCGGTCAAATGCTTGCATTCGTGATTCCCTCGTAACATCCAAAGAGTATCAGGATAACTCAACTTCAACGCATACAAGTAGATGAGACACTCGAAAGAGAAGGATCCCCGGTCAACGTAGTCACCGAGAAATAAATATGACGTGGAGGACGGATGGCCGCCAACCTCAAACAACTTCATGAGATCGTAATACTGTCCGTGGATATCTCCACACACCGTCACTGGCGCTGGAACCGTCAAGAGATTGGGCTCGGACGCGAGTAGATCGGTGGCATCGCGGAGAATTCTTATGGCTTGATGTTCCTGGAGCCGACCCTCTTGGAAGAAATGTTGCTTGAGGAATTCGTGATTGGGCAACCCATTCGGAAGAAACACCTGGCTGTCCTTGGGTTTGAAGGTTGCCGGCGCGGTGACCAGCAGGACGGGTCTGTCGGTGGTTGATAGCACCTCGCCGTCCTCCATTTTGTACTCCAGGTAGTTTCGTGACGACTCCAGCTTGTCATTCAACGCCCGGAGCGCATTGCTGATCTTCTGGGAGTTGTTGACGGAGTCGGTCATAAAGATGGTGGATGATTGGAATTTTCGTGCGCGTGATAAAAGGGCTTTGCTCTTCTAGACCGAGACGACTGTTGCATAGCAACACAATACCAATAGTTTCTTGTTGTTATTACAACACATACGACGCATCGTATTTCTGAAAGCATTAATTCTACCTTTATTAGACATAGAAGACACGGGCCTCCGCTTGAAACCCGTTGAAGCTGGTGGTGGCCGCCGAGGTGTAAGCGCCAAGATTCTCGAAGTAGATCCAGTCGCCCACCTCCACATCACATCCCAACGTGGCCGCCTCAGCCACACAGTCCAAACCGTCGCACGTAGGTCCCCAGATGGAGAACTTGTAGCCGGTTTGAGAACCAGAGGTAACCCCCTTGTGCACCAACACCTTGGCCGTGGGGTGCTGGTGGTCAAAAAGAATACAGTTCAAGTTGCCATACACCCCATCGTTGATATACACCATCGCTTGCACGCCTGTTTGCGACTTTACTTCTGGCGACAAGTCCCGACGGGCAATCACATGGGTGGCCAACGTGAACGCATTGGCCACCATGAATCTACCCGGCTCGGCAATGAACCGAACAGGGCGGTACTCCTCGGGAAAAAACCGCTTCAACGAGTGTCTGACCGTGGCAGAGCTTTCCATGAAAGTGTCTCTTTCGAATCCACCGCCAATGTCAAGCACATCCATGTCAAAACCCATTGCAAGCCCACAGTCAAACACCACCCGCGAGTCCTGGACTGCCTTGTAGATGGACGAGAAGTCCTTGGCTCCCAGACCAACGTGAAAAGCAACCCCGACCACGTTGAGACCCAACTCCTTGGCAAGGGGAAGAATCATTCCGGTTGCATCGCTCACCAGGCACCCAAACTTGGTCGACAACCGACACTGGGCGGTCTCGTCGTCGGTGGCGATCCGCACAAGAATCCCGGTGTCGGGGTGAAATCTTTGAAGCTTGTGGAGCTCCTGACAATTGTCCACCGTGGTCAAATTGACATGATGCGTTTTGGCATGCCTAATGAACGAGTTGGTTTTGCAAGGGTTGGCGTACACGATTCTGCTGGCGTCGTACCCCATTCCCAACACAATGTCAATTTCGTTCTTGGATGCACAATCAAAGTTGGCGCCAAGATTGCCCAAAGTCTCGATGACCTTGCGATCGGTGTTACACTTGACAGCGTAATGAGCGTGCACCATGGGCAATTGTTGTTGCCACAACTGATACGAACACTTGACCTCGCCTAAGTCAGCAACAAAGAAGGAATTCTCGTCGCCGGCGTCACAGACGTCATGATCAATGGTTTGAATATGCTCCAACAAGGCGTCCAAGACGTGGGACTTTGGAGCTGGCTGGATGGATGTTGGCTGGATCGCCTTGAAGGCGTGCTCCACAGGCTCCACATGGGCGTAACGCCCGCTTTCGGAGAAGATGTCGATGGAAGGGGTCATTTCTAAGTAGGTGATTCTCTGGATGGTCGGCCGCTGGTACTCACTGAATTTGTGAGTATATTCTGTATGGGACTTCAAGCGGCAGCTCTCGTGGGGTAACGTCGTATAACGGGAAGGAATCCAGGTACTTATATGATTATAAGCAAAGAGTATACGATTGCTGAAAAATTCAAATTTTTTTGCGACTGCAAAACGGTGCACTTGGCACATGATTCATACACACAAAACCACCTCACGGGTGTTTACAACTCAATGAGAGGCTCGGGCTCAGCACGGTACTTCGACAGCTCCGACGATGGAAGCGACGGAAGATTTGATGCCGAGGGCAAGTCTTCAATGTGGAGTTCCCCACGTGCATCATTATGATACGTTGGATCAATAGACTCCATTGGTGGGTACCTTGTGTTCACCGATTGAACCCTCAGGGGTTGAATCTGACGAGCGGGAGTATCAGTGACTTCCGCAGGGTCGTAGTCCGCCACTTCAGGGTACCTGCTAGCAACACTCTCATTGTCACTCGAGTCTTCAGGAGGGTACGATGGCTCGGCGGCATAAGACTCGGGGCGAGATGACTGTTGCGATTTGGCGTCTTCCACGGGGTATGGCGTGGTTGGTTCGTAGTTCGAGGCTCGCGCTTGGGTTGGAGTTTGCACTTGAGGTTGGAGTTGAGGTTGGCTTTCCGGGTATGACGGCTCGGTTGGATACTGTACGGTTGACTGCTGCTCCTCATACTGATGCTGGACTGGTGACTCCTGGCGAGGCTCATACTGACGCCGTGGCGACGAGTATTCCTGTTGATAAGGTTCGACTGGATGGCTCTGTGGTTGTAAGGCCTGTCCAGTGGCCTGGACCTGGTTGTAGCCGGACGGACCGGTGTGCTGGTAAATTGTACCTGTCGCTTGCTGATGAGCGGAGGCTCTTCTCGGGCCGATAGGGTTGGCAAACTCGCCAGTGGGTTGGGGCTGGTGGACGTACTCTTCAGTGGGCTGTCTTGCGCTCGCCCCATACTGACCAGTTTGCTGAGACTGACTTGGGTTGGCAAATTCTTGCCCCTGGTACGGAGGCGTGACGTAATGGTTGCCGTAGACCTGACTCAATTTGGACTCCAACAACTGGTCGTAGAGCCGGGTGATTGTGGAGATCTTGTTGTTGAGCTCGAGAAAGTGCTCGTACCGCTCAATCAATACCCACAACGACTTGTTGAGCTTGGGCTTCAACTGCACCACCTTGTTGTGGAGCTCACTCAAGTTAGAATCGTACACCACGTTCTGCTGCTTCTGCCGGTCATTCTTGATCTGGTTCATCAACGTGATGAAGAGGTTGATTTGTTCTTCTTCTTGTGGCGTCAAGTCTTCGAGCTGTGGAGGCTTAGGCTGGGATGCAGGGGTTGGTTTGGGCTGTTGTGCATGGAAAGGTTGATTTGAGAAGTTCGCTCCAGCTGGCAAGATGTTGGAGTAGAAATCATTGGCTGGCTCAGGCGCTGGGGTAAGCTGCGATGCCTGCGGCTGCTGCTTGTAGAGACGCTCCTGGGCCTCGAATTCACGCAAACTGGCCGCGATGGCCGCCTTCATTTCCTCATCCTCGTCCTCCGCTGGAGGTTGTGCTGCTGGAGGTGGGTTAGCGGGAGGAAGGATGTCCGCCTGGGGCCCCGACTCCTTCAAGCTGAGCTCAATGGCTCGCCGCAACTCCTCGTCCTCATCATCGGCAGGTTTCCCACCGCCCTTCACCTTAGACAATGTTGACGAGTTCTTTTTCTTCACCTTGTCAAAACAGTTATCACATACCCGGACCGCGTCCATGATCCCCAATTGAACAAGGGGCACCGAGTGGGCCGAGTGCGTCTGGCAAAAAACTCCGCCACACGAGCGGCAGTGATGCTTGCGGTTCAACACGGAGAAGGCAGTGTAGCAGATCATGCACTCGTCGGAATCAACCCAATCGGGCGGAGCAGCGGAGTCGATGAACGTAGACGAAAGCTGAGTGACGCCGGCATCGAGGTACGGGAATTCGTACCCCTGAGCCAACAATGCTTGGTAGGTTTGGTCGACGTAGCCCAATTGCAATTGGTTCTGGAAATAAATGGACCACTGCTTCAAGAGTTTGAGGATAAGGATGCCCACGTTGTTCTTGGCCTCATTCGTGTACACCTTGTAGTCTTTGGTATTATAGTGAACCTTGAAAACCTGGTCAATCAAGTAGTCCATGAACTCCTTGGAGGCAAGTTCCACGAGAAAGTGATAGCCTCCATTCTTCACACAAAGATCAATGAGCTTTAATGAGCTTGTAATTAGATTTGGGTTAGAATACGTGGTGTGGAGGCGCTTCTTCAAGCTCCTCATACACTGTTTTGGAGGGATCTTTCTCGAGCGAATCAAATCGGTGATTTCGAGTGCAACGGCAATGTCAATCTCACCATTGGGGATAGCTTCGGACGTGGCCTCGGCAATCTTGGCGTCGAGGTCGGCCACCAGGACGGTGTTGCCGCTTAACCAACTCATGATAAATAGTCACGTGTGCGCGCCCTTATCAAGGAGAGAGAAGAGGATCTGGAGGACGGAAGAAATTCTGCCGACCAAAGAAATCCACGCAACGAGAAGAGAAGAGCGGGCCTACATTCATCCATCGGGAAGGCAGAAAAACGTTTTGGTCACTGTGGTTTCCTATTGCTAAAATTACATTAACGTAACATCAACACCGAGGAGGCCACGCCGATGCCTGCCACGGCGGTCCACCAGAGGAAGTCGTATTTGTCGTTAGAGAAGTCCTTCACGGCGGACGTTCTGTATTGGTTTTCCAAGGATCTTCTCACTCTTCTTCTCAAGCTTGACTTCGTTTCAGATGCCTTGTCGGTGGGATTCAATGCATCGGTGGGGAGCATCAATGGGGGCTTGTAAGCCAAGTAGAGAGGTTGCATCTTGGAGCCATCGAATTGGTAGAGCTGTAAGGTATACTTGCCATGATAGTTGTGGACATAAACTTGGAATGTTTGGAACCAGGTGGCTTGGACATAACGCGAGTATATGGAGTTGGTGGTGGAGGTGCCGCAGGGATCACTCAACAACTGTCTTCCGTCCACGGCGATGGGGGTGAGGACCAAAGAACCGTTTTTGAGGAGTTCGTATTTTCCATGCTGGTAACTGATGGTGGCTATAGCACAAGAATGATTCAGAGGGTCTGAGGTAACACGGTACAACGCCTCTTCAAAGTGACCGTCCTCGGTAAAGGAATAGGAGATTCCTGGGAGATCGGGCTCGATAAGGAGTTCATCCACCGGATCATAGAATCCAGGGCCCGTGAACACGGTGTTGCTTTTGGATGACCATGTGCCCACCAACTCCTTTGTGCTTGGTTCCGCTAGCGCCAGGAGCGCTAACGATGATAATATGACGTATAGCGAGAGGAACATGCCCTGAGGAATGGATTTAATGGTGTAAGAGGATCTGGTTTCAGGCATCAAGAAAAAACAAGGAGTGGCAGTGCACCGACGCGACACGACCCGTGGTGCACGGGTTTCACCTGCACAAGGGGTGCCAAGTTACACGTAGTTTGTGCCACTTGTAAGACTACAGAGTTGCTGGGCAATAGTAGTTATTAGAGATGGTGCTAGATAGGAATGCTGGTGGATGTGGTTTGGGTGTCACGTGTTCAGCAGGTTGTCGCGTCGCCGAGCAGGAGTCGAAGTCTCCTGTATGGACTGATGTGTCACAAAGGCAATGCTTCGAGGGGGCTTGCCAGGATGTTTTGGTGCCTGGTTGCAACTGGAGAAGTTGAAATTATATAAGCGGTTGCACTTTGAGTTGAGGGCAATGTATTCGCAGCAAACGATGTATCAATTGCAACAAGGCAAATGGCATTCATCGGTGGTGAACTTCAAGGAAAGAGACACATGTGGTTTTGGCGATGCCCCGAAGTTCAAAAATCGGGCTCATACAGGGACTGGATAATTTTCCATTCTGAAAGCACCAAAGACGACTTATCAGCTGATAGGCTACTGATTTTGCCAACAATCTGATGCTTCCGCTGTTTTGCCCTACGAGAAATTCCCAACTTTTCTGATAGCTCGGACTTGCGATTGTCCGCATCATTTTTCGCAACCAGGCACACATCAGGTAACAGATCAATAAACCCTGGTTTTGATTCGAGTCCACGCCTCACCAGTCATGGGTACAAAAATAACCTGTATGATTGTCTTCTAGAAAATCGATGTGACACGGATTAAATTCCAAGGCAGACACTCGCATTGTACATGTCGATCTTGGTCCGAGGTCCAAGATAAGGCGGCTGGCGGGCCTAGGCATAAATAACAACAACCAGCCAGGCGAGCGGGGGTCTGAGGGATCTGACTCGAGTGAGGGGGCGGGCCGTTGATCCTCGCGGACATACCTCCTCCCTCTCATGTGGCTGTGTTCATTTGCTGACTACATAGTTTGCTTGTTACACTCGTCTTTCGTGTCGTGTACTATGATTCGTAGAGTTCGTCTGGGCACCCTGCTTCAAGGCGAGCCTAACACGTCTCAATCAGCTGAGAATTTCAACAAGGCGAGAGAATGTGCTCGTGCACCATGCACACAGAAGGTGTTTGAGAAGAGTATGGACGCAGGGATTGTTCACAGGTGGTTGTAAAGACTACGAGAGGTCTTTTCAGTGTAGTGAATTACAAAAAGGGTGCTTGGCTTGGTGCAAGAAGTCATTGTATGAGTTGGAATGGAATTTGCACAGCTTAGTGCATGTAGTTGCTACCCATGGCTGAATTTCGCTCGAAAAGCAATCGGAATGAATGCTGGATTTGAGTTTCTTCAAGCAAGTTGCAGTGAGAACTTGCTTTGCGAGGCGGACTCCTTAGCGCTCATTATTCCGCCCTCAGTTCATGTGATGTTATGAAGCCGCCTGGCCTCACGGAACTGCCTGGCCTCATAGAACTGCCTAGCCACATGCAGCTGCCTTATGATCAAAGGCCGTGTGAACGGGGAAGCTCGGCCAGCTTCCATTGTTAATTTTAGGTTCAAAAGCTGACGTTTTTCTTTTCGCTTAAGATAACAGACGCCGTTCCATAGTTCGAATTAGCTACTTGCAACAATGGCCGTGGTGCTTCGGTGGCGGTCGTTTGGTCAGCATTTCCCAATTGGGCGTCGATGGTGCCCAGCACCGCCCAGTAATCAAGCTTCTCGAAAATTTTTACTTGACATTGAAAACAACAATTGAACTGCATGGGCGCATGTACCTGCATCTCAATAGACACGCTTCCTTTTTGGTAGACACCATAACTAAATCGAGAATTTGGCTCGTGTGCGTGAGCATGACAATAAGGATTGATTTCTGTTTATTCGAGCGCTTGTAATTGGTCTGTAGTTTAGACTAATGCTAGCTCAGGTAGATTTGGCGGTGACGGCGCAAAATCTAAGCGAAGAGAGCCGGGAGGAACGCGGATATTTTGCCGTGCCTGACGCGATATTTTGCAAGTTTTTATTTTTGGAATGTCTCTTTTCGAGCAATTTTCTCGGGGCATTATTTTTGACGGACATCCTGTCGCGGGACACCGTGCCTACCTCGAATAGAGAAAAATAATGAATAACGTAGTAATGGTGACTCTAGCAAGAACATATGAAGAACATAAAATTAACTAACAAATCAAAAGGAAGTGAATGCGGAGGCATTTTTGTCATTATCTTATGAACAAGATCTATGAATGCAACATGACAATTTTTTTGGTTTTTCTTTTTGGGGGCGGCAGACAGCCAACTTTTTGAAGGAAACAAAAGCATCAGTGAGACTCAATATTGGGCTTCACCAAAGGGAGCATAGGCGATTCCTCGTCGCTCAATGGAGTAGAGACCCCGTAGCGACGAGGATCATACTCGAAAATTGAATTGTAATCATGGTCTCTCGACATGGTGGAGGAAAGACTGCTTTGGCTTGCATTATTTTGGTGGGGGAAATGGTGATGCAGATTAGATGATTTGTAGTTGTAATGAGGGTGGGGAATTGAATAATAATCCAGGGGAGACGCTGATGTGTACTTCAGTAAGTTTGAAGAAACTACTGGTTTGAACACATGCTGGGGCGACGAGCCCGAGGCGGTGGGTGGAGTCGATGCAGGGGACTGAAACCCGTATGAGGATACGGACACAGAAGATGAGGTGAAGGATGAACTGGTGCATGGCGGAGTGGGATTGGGAGTGGAAAACTGAGTGGCATGGTGAGGATGCACCGGGGTATATTGGTTGTTGTAGGGCAAGGTGGATCGAGACACCGGAGAATAAGGGTCTTTGTAAATGTTGGAAAGAGCAAAGAAGAATTGCTGAGGACCCTTTGAGTTGAAAAGTTTCAAGATGAACTCGGATGCATTGAGAATCGCCTTCACGAGGCTCTTTTTGATGGAGGAGTATTTTGAAGCTTCAATGACCACATCCTCGTTGTAGTTGATTCTTTGGTAAAAGTAGTCCGATGGAGTGAGGTTGAGAACTTCATTGACAAGGTCAACAATCACCTTACTCAATTCGATAGTGTTGGTGTCAATCAACTCGTTCGAGTAGAGAGACACGTACGACAAAAACTCCTTGATTTTGAAGAATTCGTTCTCCTTGAGAATGTTGAATTCATGCGAGTATGTGATGAATTCCTCGATGGATGGGTCATTGAAATTCCATTCAAGGGTAGACAAAACATGTAATTCCATTTGCTTGAACATGCCTTGGTCATACTTGCACTTTGCTCCACAAAGTTTTACAAGTTCGTGTAATTTGGGCAATCTGAAACGCTCGGTGGGGCCCTTGTATTTGCCGCCCGAGCCGTAACCCAAGTCATTGATGGTCCGAATGGTGTTCAACTTGTCGAGGTTGTTGAGATTGATAAAGTGGTTGTTGCCTCCTTGTAATTTAGATGCTATCCAGAGACAAGTTGTTATAATCAATTGAGACTGATCAAGCAACACGATTCTCTTTGAGCAGTACCGATCAAAAATCTTGACCGCCTTGAAAAAGACAAAGGGAAGGATTTTGAGTCGGATCGACATCTTCAAGAGGAAGTCAATCAACTTCAACCTTATGGAGAAGGTCAAGTATGGTTGTTGTTTGTACAAGTCGATGTTGGGCTTGTTGAGCTCGAGGGATTCAATCAAAGACTCGTAGATGTCGTCATCATATTCCGTCAATGACTTGTTGTGCTGAATGAGCTCACTTTTGTAGAGAGCAGAAGGATACTCAAACTGGTGAATTGACACCTGGTCGTTGCAGAAGGATGCAGCCGTGATCAGTTTCGGTATGTCGTACATGGTGGCATAGTTTTCCATTGGTGATGGAGATTGTCTGTACTTGATGCTAAGGGGGATGGCAAAGGGTTGTGGTTGGAGGAGGACAAACTGGATGGTAGTGGGTTGGGAATGAATGAATGGACGAGTCAGCTGTGAAAAATCAAAACCTAGTAGCAGAAAGGAGTGGGTTATATATTTTAGATGTAGCTGGTAGCGAGATCTGTATGCGGAAAGATAAACATGCACTACTGACAAAAAAGAAAAAGGTTTTAGAGTTCTCAAGAAGCGCTCGTCTAATGGGCACGAGAATGTGATGATACGGGGAAATCGGCGTTCTCCTGTTTTGTTGACGCGCGTTTAAACGAGCATACAAAATAACGCATGTGCGCAGCACCGGCTGCGTATATGGCCATTGCCAGTGGCCACGGCGGTGGGCCGCCATGTGATCGTCAGGAGGCAATGGGTCAATCGGTGGCAAGACCACAGACACATCACCTCACCCCACGCAGTTCGCATTTCCAATTTTGCGATTATTTCACGCATTCAGTCCTTAGGTCGCTCGAGTCCACACCCCAGCCTCGAAGGAGGCGGATCACAAGCGACATCGCCGCCCTCCTTTGTTACCGCGGACTGCGCCCGCGCATGTCGCACAAAGTCACAACCAGCGTCCAGGACCATATCGCTATTAGACCAAGTGCCTCGGCAAATTGAGCCTAAACATGCAAGGCGGTGCCTTTAAAATTATTTCGAGAGGGGACAACCCACAGCTGATAATCTCCCCAGGCACCCACCCACGTCACACTCCAAATGACCTGAACTCAACTTTGGGGCATCCTTGGGGCGGACATGATTTTTCAGTCTTTACTCTCCGAAAACTTTTGGCTAATTTTGGCTCATCGTGTGTAAAAGTTATTAGGTTCTCGCCGAATGGCCGATGGCTGTCACCAGTCAGCTCCGTGAATTTTTTTTTTCGTCATGTGCGCAACCTCATCAAATTAGACAATACAGCTCACCTTGCACATTTTTGCTCCCTCCTACCTGACAACATGTGGGCGCTTGCCGACAATGGTGTCAGAAATTCCGGACGTTCGTGGAAATGTAACACGGAGAATTTTACCTTTTGAACACACTGCCCAATTTAGGCCATTCTCGGTGTTTTTGTAACCACTACCCTTACTGATGCCGCCTTATACGAAGATTTGGTGGTACTGGCCATTGGCGAAAGCTACATTCAAGGCGCTAGATTTGGTGTTTTTTTTTTCCGATTTACCGCCGTAACATTAGATTTGCTGCCTGTACCTCCCTGTGCCTCGACATGCCGACTGCAATGTCTCTTCCCACCACCTCGTAACAGGGTGTAGGGTTCTGCTTGGTGATGTTGGTCCATGTACATGACTTTGCAAGAGCTGGAATTGCTGGTTCTTCAGCCCAGTGCTCGCTTCTAGGGCAATGGGCATCTTCCCCGTAACCGATGGGGCATTTCGTCCTGACACGAATAAAACGGCGTCGATCTCGTCAGACAATACACCGTTTTTTTTTCTTTTTTTTGTTGTGGTGGCAGAATCAGCTAACCCGCGACTCGCGGGGTCGGCCCATGTATTTTTTTTGTCGCGCGAAGTGCAACCATATGGGTCTTCTATCTAGAGTGTCTTCCTACTTCGTTCCTGGTGAAATAAGTAATGAGCCAACTATAAGCTACGAGAGGACAATTGACGTGTCCGATAAAAGCAGAACGCGTCATCCGAATGGAGAGGCTAATGGCAGTTCTCGTGGAGCACACGTCATCTCCCGGTTTGGTTCCACAAACCTACACCCGATCGGCGACAGCACCGACTTACCGGATGCATCGCTCAACGGCTTTGGGCAGACGAGCTCGTCACAACCTCCACCCAAACATCGCAAACCCACCCACCCCAGTCGTCTCCAGGGACCACGAAGTGACGACCTCGTAACGAACGTTGATCGATCGTCTGCCAATTACATTCGTCCCATGGATATTCAAACGACACTGCCTCCGGCCATCGACACAAAACGGTTGACACATCAGGCTAATCGAACGGTCGAATTTCTCGACCAATTGGTTGCGTTGGCCAATGTAAGAGACGAGGGTACGACTGACGATATTGAAGATGACTCCGAGTACCGAGAGAAATACATCCGATTGAGAAAAGAGTACATCGAAGAGGTCTCCAACCACAAGGCCTTCTACGAGTCATATCAGAGGTTGTTGTTGCGACATGATGCCCTCCGCGACAAAATGGCTGCGGACTCGGCCGCGACAGACTGCCCCGCCACGGCCAATTTGAGGCGCAAGATTCAACAAGTCAGACAAGCCACTTCCCAACCCACCGTGCACCAGCTTTGCGACTCAATGGTTTCGGACTTGGATGCAATTGACCTGGCAAGCACTAACAAATAGGACCGCCTGCTTCCCATTTCTTTGTCTAATGCATTACCCTGGCTACATCACATAAACACTACTGCCCCGGGCAGTGGGTGCGGGCTGGGCCCCCTGCGCTATTGTCGTCGGCCCGTGGTATTGTCCCTTTGGGTCTAGCCTTGCGTTTGCCGCCCCATTCGCACCATTGTGCGACCACAATGGCGGACACACATGGGTCCATGCGCGCCCCACCCTTACACCTCCATGTCTGATGATAGATAGCTGTATATTTGTTGCAATGGAAACATAATGCGCGGAGATGTCCTGGACTTATCCAATACCAGGTTGCAACATACGCAATGGGTGCAATTAAACAAGGTGCGACGAGCTCATACTTGGCACCATGGAATGGGCATCAATGTGAATATTGCCGTCCTCCAAGATCCCCTCATTGACACATTCAGTAATGATGGCATCCCAGTCGCTGGTGAAGACGAAATAGCATTGCAAAATGGAGACAAAGAGAAGTGCAATGATCATCCCCAACCAGAGCCCCTCCAATCCTAGATTGAAATGGAAACAAAACAAAAAGGCACACGGCAACGCAATCACATAGTAACTGAACAAGTTGAGAATGCCTCCAATCTTTTGACGGCCCTGTCCACGTAAAATTCCTCCCGTCATACATGCGATGAAATCGTTGAATTGGTACAACGCTCCAATGATCAACACTCGCGATGCAATTCGAAGCACATTGGCGTCGTTGGTATAAAGTGAAGCAAAGAAGTGGCGGAAGGAGTAGATGATCAAACCGCTAATGCAGCCCATGGCTCCCGCCACGTAAATTGACAGTTTGGTAGCCACGATGGCAGCCCGTTTGGATGCAGCGCCAATGAACCAGGCAATTCTCGTCGACGCGGCAATCGACAATGCAAAGGGAACTTGGTACATCAACACACAAGTGGTGGACACAATGCTTTGGGCTGCTAGAACATCAGTACCAAGCGTGGATGCAGAAAACGTGATGATCTCGAAAGCAAGCCACTCGGCCTCTACCATCAACACACCAGGGACCGAAAGGTTGATCATTCTGGTCCAGTTGCGGAAGTAACTTGGGTGCCACCACGATTGCTTTGGTAGACATTCATGGCCCTGAACAAAGTAAATGTATGCAAACAACAACCCGCACATGACCCAGTTGGTGATCACCACCGACAATGGAGCTCCAATGAACCCCAAGCCCACCCGGGCGTCCCACACCAACAAATAATTGAGAAATGCGTTGAGGGGAGCGCACACGAGGAGCACATAAGTGGATGCGTGGAACACGCCCTGCGATTGCAAAAAGTGCTTGGAGTTCTCAAATAAAATGAATCCCGGGACTCCAAGACTCAAAACGCGGAGGTAATCGGCAGCCAACTTAACAAGCTCTTGTTTATCGCTCCCAACCAAGAAAAGCAAAATTGGATGGGCACCGAACACCCAGAGCAAAAATACGGGGATGTACAACAAGAACAAGAAGTAGTTGCACCGAATAAAGTGAAGGCCCACCGAGTGGTAGTCTTCCCGTCCGTACGCCTGAGCACACAAGGTGTCCAAGCATGTGGACACACCTTGAATAATGGCGTACCCCGAAATGTTGGCGGTCATGGACGAGAGCGATACCGCCGCCAAGGCCACCGATCCCAAGCGCCCAACAGAGAACACCGACGCCACCGTAAGCGAGTACTGCAACAAGAACGTGACGATGAGCGGCCCCGAGTATCGAAACAACACGCGAGTTTCTGTCTTGAAGTCGGTTTCGGGTTCTTTCAAGATTGTGTTTGAATGAATCGAAAGGATTTCAGACACATCGTGGTGAAACAGTGTGTTGGAGGTGAACGGATGAAGCTCATTGAGAGACAGGCGGGACTTCTTGGGCGTGAGAGCGAACGTGGGCGGAATTTTGCTCGCTCCCACCGATACCATGGAGGCCCGACGCAGTTGCACGTAGGAGATGACGTCGTGTTCGTCAATCTCTTCGGCGAGAAGGCGAGACGTCTCGCTGGGGCGGGGGGTCATAGGATTGGAGAATGGATGAAAGATAACGCGGTAATTGATTTGATGCGCGAGGCGGTTATTCCAGAGTGTTCTAGGAGGTCGAATCGGGCACTACAAAAGCCACTCTTTTGGGGTTTCTCGGCTTGTGTTTTAGTCAGAGAGTGGGTTGGTGAGTTGAACAGGGCCATCTGCAAACACGCCTTTCTCCTGTGTGCACTACGATAAGCGTGCGACCATTTGGTGGGGAAGATTTAATCTTGCCGATTTTTAGTGCGCTATGGCGGACTTTCATATCTATAGATGAACTTTCTCTTATGAATGTACGTCTGGACCCTTGGTTTGTTTTTGCTAAGTGTGGATGTCTAGAACTTACCCTTGGCCAAGTTCAAAAGCATGTCCTTACCCGTGAGGTAAACCGTGAACCCAAAAGAGTAAAGGTCGAGGGTGCTGCAAAGCACCGACACGAAGCCAAAGGGCAACATGGCGGGAATCCAGCCCTGGGCCAATTCCAACGCATACGCTTCAGAAGGCATGGCATATTGCTTGACCCATCCTCTCTTCAAGTGGTTTTGTTCACCTGGCAAGTAAATCTCGGGCACATGAGCATTGGGCAACGCGGTCACCTCCTTTCCGGTCAAGATGGTGAAGTAATCGTCCGCATAGTGAATACCCGAGTGGCCCTCGGTGCCCACTGGAGTGCCAAAGAAGATCAAGTATTCGGAAATGGACGCGTGAAGAATGAACATGTTGCCCATGGCCCCTCCGGCGTTGTTGTAGACCCAATCGTCGTAGTTCAAGTTGTTGATGTAACCAGGATATTCGGCCTGAAGAAGTGGTACCAAGTCCTCCATGATGGCAGTGGCATTTCCCTCAGGGTGTTTTGCAATAGCTTGTTTGGAGAGTTGTTGTAAGACAATAGGATCGAATATAAAACGAGAGGGAAGCCACGTGCGGAAAGACAATTCGAGGAATACGGCCGCAAGAGCAACGGCAAGCGAGAGGAACTTCATGATGACAGAGACAAACTCCAGTGTTTATAACTCGAGGAACAACAAGTATACGAGCGATGCGAGCGATGCGAGCGGCCGATGCGAACGACGGAACGTGCGACGGAACGAGCGATGCGAATCGGCGGCCGAGGTGCCGAGAAGGTAGCCGCGCATGCCGACCAGAGAGCCATGTCTCCAACTTTCGACCGGAGTGATTTCACTGTAGTTGCCGAAGAATAGACACTATCAATGACAAGTTGACAAAGTTGATCTGACACATCGGGTTTAGTGGTTGTCTCTCAGTCGAGGGGTCTTTAGCCCTGTTCCGTTGGGGCGCGAATTGCAAGCATGCCCCAACTCGAACCCATCAACCGAATCGTGGAACTCATCTCCTCCAACATTCTCGATAATGTCGGCAAGATGATTGAGTTGCAACACTCGCTTCTCATCACTCCGTACCTCACCGACGTGGACAGTGCCATTGACAAAATCCCCTTCTACAAGTATCAGGACAACGAGGCGATGTCAAATATGTTGAAGTTATATTGCATTCAGCTCCGTCTTTTCTTTAGCGAGGAGCGGATTGACTATGACCGTGTCGAGGCCGACTTTAAACTGGTGTCGTCGCCGCATCTTCTGCTCAAATCCACGAATGAAGATGAGCTATACCTTCGCATCGTGTATCACGACATCCTCTCCGACTACCAGTACTTGATGAGTTCCGACACCACCGAGTTTAAGTTCATTGATGTCATCAACAAGAAACTCGTGTTGGTGAATACGTTTCCGAGCATAAGGACCGAGAAGATTGACTGGTTCTGGCGGGAGATCCACCTCAAGATGTTGATCTGTGCGTTACTCAACGGCACCGACTTCCGCAAAAAGAACATTCTCAATCATCTAAGTGAAATTTCCCTCGAAATCAAGAAGCCGATCCAGACATACCTTGATTTGACCCTCGCAAACAAGTTCATTCCCTACGATGTGTACGAACAATTCCTCTACGAGATCAAGGCATATCCCCTCTTCAGCAAATTGATACGTCTTGACAACAACCAGCTCCGCAACAACTTCTTGGAGAACAACATTGCCCAGCTCCCCATGTACTACTCGTCGATTTTGTTGTCGCGAATCAACTCTTTCATCTACGACATTGGCAATGAAATTGAGCCTCTCATCCACCATATGATCATCAATAACAAGCTCCCGTCCCAAACCACCATCGATCAAATTCGAGGGGTGGTGGTATTTGGCCAAGAGTCGCCATCTCACGACAAGGTGAATTCCCACATTAAAGACGTGGCCGAGCTCATCAACGACATCTCCAATCAACACACGGATCACCGTGGGTAACACGTTGTGCATATCTCCGTCGTACCAAGCAATGCTCAGAGGCTTGTTTTGGCTAATTGTTTGTAGTGTGTACTTGACTGTCTCGGCAGTGGACGTAAAATTTGACGAATGCGACGCCGGCGCGACGCGACCTGTCGCGAAATGCAATCTGTCCACCACATTTGCAGCACAGCGCGAAACATATTTTGTGGATGATGACATGCATCGCAGACGCATATCGCCAGTTCTTCCCACTTCCCACTCCATCTGATATAATCCAAAGGGGAAACATTTGGCTCAATCTTATTTCCTCCGCATGTTCTTCGTCAAAACTTAGAGTCTAATGAGCGTCCGCACCTTCTTTTCGACGTCATGAAGAACACGTTAAGACACAGCCGTGTGCTTCAGCCAGCCACCGGGGTCGGGCTTAGCAAGGCAAATCCGCTCGTTGGGTGAACTTGGCGCCCAACACACTATCAGGTCGTATATCAACTATTATAACGGAGTCTCGTCTATCACTCATAATCGGGGAACCACTAAATACTCTCAAGTCTCCTAATCGTACTTTGAGTACTCGTCAGTCCAGTAAAGACGAAGGGTCTTTTGCTTACCAACCTCCGAAATCTTAGCAATGTCTTCCTCCTTCAACTCAAACCCGAACACCTCCAAATACTCCTTGACTCTTTCCGCCTTGGAGGTCGTCGTCACGGGCAAGATGCCCCGCTGAAGCGTGTATCTCAACAAAATTTGCAGCTCCGTCTTGGAATACTTGGATGACAACTCCTCCAACACCAGGTCCAATGGACCGGGCTTGCCCTTGGTAAGAGGAGCCAAAGGACTGTAAGCCTCGACAAGAATACCATTGTCCTGGGAGAACTTGACAATACCTGGGGTTTGGTTCTGGAGGTAGGGGTTGAATTCAATTTGATTGACGGAGGGCTTGATCTTGGGGTTGGAGTCAAGAATCTGCTTCAAGTCATCGATGCCAAAGTTCGACACACCAATGGACTTGGCCTTGCCATCTTCAACAAGCTTCTCGGCCGATTTCCACAACTCCACCAAGTTGAGCCCATCACCAACAAATGGCAGGTGCAACAAGTAAAGGTCCACGTACGACGTCTTCAAATCGTGCTCCAATTGATGCTCCAACGCCTCGTATGGCGTAGCAAATTTGGAACGGCCGGTGATGTACTTATCGGTGAGGAAGATCTTTGACCGATCAACGCCTTCAAGCGCGTTCCCGATCTCAGCATCAGTACGGTACACTTCGGCACCATCCACATGGGTGAAGCCACCGTCAATTGCCGTCTTAATAGCGTCGATGGTGGCCTGGTCAAGCTGATTGTCGCCAAGCTTGAACCATTTGGTGCCAACACCAAAAGCAATGGCGGGGATCGAGTTGTTGTCGTTGAGTTTGAAAGAGGAACCAGTGAATGACATGTTTATAAGAGATGAGGAAAAATCAGGTTTGCAATTGATGCTGCTTTATACCTTGATGCTCATTAGTAAGAGGGTTTCGGGCAAGCGGCGCGAGCCACACCCGTGCCACCTACACCTGTGGCGCTTACTTAAGCAAAAACCCCACCACATTTTGCAACCGCCATACTCCTTCACGCCAGATTTCCATTTGGCGTAGGCCGAGTTTCATTAAGCTCAATTAAGGTCTTTCGAAAATGGCTTGCGAAAGGTGTTCCCATTTGGCCGTAATTTTCTCGCTTCGCTAATCGGGAGTGTTTATACTTGTCTTCACTGAGTCACAACCTCTTTGCTTCCCTTCTAGGTTGCTTTACAAAGATACATCGTTAACGTTAATTAATAGTAGCCCAGCCCTAATTGCAAAAGCGACTTGGCCACCAGAAAGCTATTGGGGGTGCCGAAGCTCTCCTTGAGAGGAGACGACGACAACAACTCCCTCTTTCTGACATTGATGGCAAGCGACGAGTCGTCCTCGTCAATGGTCGTTTCATCATGATAAGAACGCGACGCCTTGATCGGAGTTTTGAGAATCTTGTTGATTGAGGGTAATGCACTGGTCTGCAACGGAGGTTTGGCCGCAGAGTTATAGAAGGATGACGATTGTTTGATTTGGAAAAGAAGGAGTTTCTGGTTGGTGGCGACGGCATCCAAAGATGTCTTTCTTGGTTGCAACGACACCGATTTTTTCGTGACGGAAGGGTTCTTCAATTTCGTTTGAAGATTGATGTTGACGGATGCTTGGTAGTTTTTGGTGGGGGAAGGTGGCGTCAGCATGAGGTTGGTGGACATGTTGAATGAGGCGGACGAGGCCGAGTCTGGGGTCCGAGTCTTGGCGACTTTCGACGCGGTGGACCCGATGCTGGTGCAAGATTTGATGTTGATGCGGTTGTTGTGTTGTTGGGCCCTCTTCACCTTGTATAATGCTAGTTGTAATTTCAACTTCAACTTGGTGGCGGCCAAGTCGGCGGTAGCGTTCTTGGAGTTGCAAATCTTGTAATCAGCAAAGCTGGAAGATTTCAAGTTGACATGACGAAGGGGGCTGCCCCGGATGCGATGAAGTTTGGGACTTTTGAACTTGTGAAGTTTGGGACTACTCCTCAATGAGTCAAATGACTTGGTGGCAAGTGTCAAGGGAAGAAGTCGTGTCAGAGACATTGTCAGGTGGGCCACGGTCAGATAATCTTTGTGGCTGGCGGCAGCGGCCGCATTGATGTTGATGGGGGCCAAAGCAATTCGCTTGGAGGGAGTGGATGCAGTGATGGACATGGCTCAGCGACAATGTCAACGACAAAAGAAGTCCGGGGATTGTTGGTGTCGGTGGATTAAACAGTATATAAAGGTCCAGCGTGGAGCCCAATTTACGAATCGCGTAAACAAAAACAAACAAACACTGACAAAAAAAGTGCAAAGCCAAACACGGGCGTGTTTTTCTTTGAGCCTTTATGGCTGCAACGGCAATGCCGCGGGGCATATCCTGTTAAAGAGGTATTCATCCATGGCTATGGCCACTGACCAGACCATAAGGTGAGTACACCATCGCTCCTTGGCCCCCTTGCAAATTAGTGCCCGCGCCAGGCACTATTGTCTGCCGCGGTGAAACCTCGCAGCAGCACGTCGCACCGGCGCGCGACACGCGGTGGGTCGATGGTCGGCCTAATCGGTCGTACGAGTCATAAATAGGACAGCGCGTCTCAACGTCACCAATTTTAGTTTGTGACAGATCCGTACACCCCGCACATCCCTTATGAGTATCAGGTCCAAGCTCCTGCTGCTTCGGGAGTACCTTACTCCCATCAACCATGCGTCCAACTTCTCAACCACTGGCGAGATTTCGCCCGAGGAGTTCGTACTTGCAGGAGACTATCTTGCATACAAGTTCCCCACCTGGCTGTGGGGCACCTGTCCCGCGAAGCTTCAAAAGTCATTTCTCCCTCCAGATAAGCAATTCCTCGTTACAAGATTAGTTCCATCGTATCAGCGAGTGGCAACTTACTTTGGTGAAGACAAGGAGGAGTCTGCCGAAAATGAAGAGGATGGTTATGACTGGATTCAGCGGAGGGCCGCACCACCCCAGGTCGAGACTCCAGATATTGACGACCTCATTGAGGAACTGGTTGAGGACGACGTGGACGATGACGACGAGTTCCATCATATCAACTCCGATAATTTATTGAGAAAGTACGACATGTACATCACGTACCTGACGTCATACCGGGTGCCCAAGATGTACCTTGTGGGCTTCAACTCCAGTGGAATTCCTCTTCTTCCCGAACAGATGTTTGAGGACATCAGTGTTGACTACAGAGACAAGACGGCCACCATTGAGAACTTGCCGGTTTCATACAACACGACATCAGTGCTGATTCATCCGTGTAAGCACTCGTCGGTGATGAAGGTGCTCATGAAACACTCGCAGGCGGCCAACGACGAGGCAGGAATCCGGGTGGACCAGTACCTCGTGATTTTCCTCAAGTTCATTGCCAGTGTGACCCCGGGAATTAATTACGACTACACCATGGATGCCTTATAGACCGCTGGCGGATAATAAATGATTTAATGAGTTGCAGTCGATGACTTGCTTTAGTCGAAAGTCTCTTCAGGTTCCTTTTCGTGCTGTGAACCATTGTCTTTCACCTGTCCGCATCGCAGGGTCTGAAATACGCGTACTAAATTCCACTTGCTCATGCCTCCAAAACGTGTCACCAGAAGCTCGGCACGGGCCTCGGGTGTTGATAGAGCGTCCATCGACGAGTCGGATGTCCAGGAAATCGACCCCCAGGAGTTTGAAAAAACCAAACCGGCTTCGGAAGAAGTAGCCGAGCCGAAACATGACCACAAGCACCACCACCATCACCACGACAAAAAACTGAAACGCAAGATCTACCAATCCAGAAGAGCGGTATTCGTGCTTGGTGCGTTGCTTGGATTGCTCTTGACAGTGGTGCTCACCAAGTCTGCTGACAAGAACTTCAACTTGGAGTTGGATAGTCTAATCCAATTCGACTCCAAGAGTTTGTTTACTGACGACTGGCGTGACATGCTCCCTCTGGGACTCAATGCCATTATCCAGGAATACGAGCTGAATAAGAATGCCAAGGACCAGGATCAGCTTAGAGGTAGCACGGAGTCTTTTTCCGTGGGGAAGAGATTGGCTCGTCAAAACTTGACCAGCGAGTTGAACGTTGTGATGGTTCCTGGTGTTATCTCGACTGGTCTCGAGTCGTGGGGCTTGAGAGAAGACGGCGAGTGTCCGTCGAACCATCATTTCCGCAAGCGGTTGTGGGGTTCTTTCTACATGCTCCGCACCATGATCTTGGACAAGGGTTGTTGGTTGAAACACGTGATGCTTGACCCAACCACTGGACTTGATCCACCTGGATTTAAGCTTAGAGCGGCCCAGGGGTTCGAGCTGTCGGACTTCTTTGTCGCTGGCTACTGGATCTGGAACAAAATTTTGCAGAACCTCGCCGTCATTGGCTATGGTCCTAACAACATGATCACCGCGTCTTACGACTGGCGATTGGCATACCTCGATCTTGAAAAACGTGATGGCTACTTTTCCAAGCTCAAGGCGCAGATCGAGGTCAACAAGCATCTCACTGGGGCCAAAACCACCCTCGTTGGCCACTCCATGGGCTCTCAAGTCATCTACTACTTCATGAAGTGGGTGGAAGCAAAGGGTAAGCACTATGGTAACGGTGGTCCCTCATGGGTCAACGACCACATCGACTCTTTTGTCGACATTTCTGGCTCGGTGCTTGGTACTCCAAAAGCCATTCCTATTCTCTTGTCGGGCGAGATGAAGGACACTGTGCAAATGAACCAGTTGGCCATGTATGGTTTAGAGAAGTTCTTCAGCAGAAAGGAGCGTGTCGACCTTGTGCGTACCTTTGGCGGTGTGCCAAGCATGTTCCCCAAAGGAGGAGACCTCATCTGGGGAAACTACACCCATGCCCCCGACGATCCTTCGAACTCGCTCATTACCAACAACACCGACGTGCAGATCCACGGCACGCGTCGCGAGTCTGTTGGAAACTTCATCCGCTTTCAGTCCAAGCACAAGGAGAGTAAGAACTTCACCGTGGCCGAGAGTATCGACTTCGTGCTCGGATACTCTCCCGAATGGTATTCCCAGCGTGTCAGAGAACAGTACTCTTTTGGTATTGCCTCTGCTAAGGAGTTGGCGGCCAATAACCACGACCACTCCAAGTGGAGTAACCCACTCGAGGCCGCGTTGCCCAATGCTCCTGATATGAAGGTGTACTGCTTCTACGGTGTGGGAAACCCAACCGAGAGGGCTTACACCTACACGGATGCCGAGAAGGGCTCGGGACTTCCTATGACTATCAACCTGGAAAGCGAGAACCCCATTTTCATGGGTGACGGTGATGGTACGGTGTCTCTCTTGACCCACACAATGTGTCACGAGTGGCAAAAGAAGGGATCCCGCTTCAACCCCGCCGGTATCAATGTCACTGTGGTGGAAATCAAGCACGAGCCCGACCGCTTTGACATCAGAGGAGGTGCTAAGACGGCGGAACACGTCGACATTCTCGGGTCCTCCGAGCTCAATGAGTTGGTGTTGAAGGTGGCCGGTGGAAAGGGCCATACAATCGAGAACCGCTTCGTCAGCGAGTTGCACAACATTGTCGAGGAAATGCAATTGTAGTCAAAATAAACATCCCCAAGATTCGCAGCCATAACTGGAAACCCGTGCCTCTGAAATTTGACACCACAACAACATGAGGTATGTGGCCGCACCCCAATTCCTCGTACTAACGCCAGCGGCAAATTTGTTCGTGCCTCCAAGTACCGCCATGTGTTTGGCCAGGCTGCCAAGAAGGAGCTTTGCTACGAAAATCTCAAAATCACCAAAAACGCTTGGGACTCCAACATCATCAACACCAACGGAAAGTACCTTGCCGTGAACTGGGACGCGTCCGGAGGCGGTGCCTTTGCTGTAATTCCCTTGAATGAGGTGGGCAAAGCACCCGATACTGTTCCTTTGTTTAGAGGACACAAGGGTCCTGTGTTGGACACTGCCTTCAACCCTTTCAACCACCAACAAGTGGTGAGTTGTTCCGAGGACGGCAAAATCTTGTTGTGGGACATTCCCCAGGACTTCTCGTTCCACAAGTACGTTGATGAGAACGACAACATCAAGGACATTGTCACCCCTACTAAAGTGCTTTCAGGTCACACGAGAAAAGTGGGCCACGTCGAGTTCCACCCTTGTGCGGAGAACATCCTCGCGTCGTGCTCTTTGGACTATACGGTGAAGATCTGGAACTTGGAAACCGGCAAGCCCGAAATTACCCTCCAACACAAGGATTTGGTTACCTCTTTCGCGTTCAACTACAATGGCAGTTTGCTTGCAACCACGTCCAGAGACAAGAAGTTGCGCATTTGGAACGTAAGATCTGGCGAGATTGTTTCTGAGGGTCCAGGACACACGGGAGCCAAGCCTTCCAGAGTGGTGTGGATTGGTAACACTGATCGGATCGTCACCACGGGATTTTCCAAGTTGTCTGACCGTCAAGTCGGTATTTGGGATATCAACAACATCGAGAATGGCCCCATTGACGGATTCTTGGTGATTGACTCGTCGTCTGGTGTGCTCATTCCAATTTTCGATGAGTCCAACTCCATTCTTTACTTGGCTGGTAAGGGTGACGGAAACATCAGATACTTCGAGTACGATAATGATATCCTCCACGACTTGTCGCAATATGCATCCACTGACCCCCAGAGAGGTTTTGCCGTTGCACCCAAATACTCTGTCAATATTAAGGAGAACGAGATCTTGCGTTCCTTCAAGACCGTCCATGACTCGTCGATTGAGCCTGTTTCGTTCATTGTGCCCAGAAGAAGTGAGCTATTCCAGGAGGACATCTACCCTGATGCTCCTTCTGACAAGCCTGCTCTCAGCGCATCTGAATGGCTTGCAGGCAAAGATGTCAACGGTCCATTGTTGTTGAGCTTGGAGGCCTTGTACGATGGCACCACTCCCGAGGTGAAGGATTCTGCCCCGGCCACTAGTGTGTCTGAAGCTAAGCAGGCTGCTAAGGAGGAGAAACCCAAGCAAAAGCTACCTGAAGCGAAGGCGCCAAAAGCGGCAGAATCATCAAAGGCGCTGGAGACACCAAAGGAAACTACCCCTTCGCCTACCTCAATCGATGACACTTTAAAGACGTCAGACAAGGTCGACTCATTGCTTGCCAAGGTGGACGATGAATCAGATGATGAAGACTCTCGTAGAGTCTCCGAGTCTAAGGACGATGACTGGGAAGAAGTCAAGAAAGAAGATGTCGAGGAGCCAAAGCTGACCAAGGTTGAGCCAAAGGTAGAGTCACCAAAAGCAGAGCCTCAGGTGGAAGAAGCTCACTCAAAAGAAACTCCTGAAGCTAAGGAAGAGGAAAAACCCAAGCCCAAAGTGGTTGCTCTCAACTTCTCCAAGGCGGACAGTTCAGCTCCAAAGAAGCTTGAGACTGCTGCACCCGCTACTGAGTCTAAGGGAGAGGCTCCTTCCGCTGACAAGGCCCCTGAATCCGACACCAAGGGCTCAAATTTGAGAATCGGAGGTACCATCACCTTGAAAGGTTCTCTTGAAAGACTTGCCGCGCTCGCAGAGAAGTTGGAGGCGCAAGTCACCCTTTTGACAGAAGCTGGTCTCGAGAAGGACGCCAGATTGGCGGCTCTCGAGGAGAAGATTGACCAGTTGTTGAAGTAGATGACCATCACAGAAATAAATTCAATATCCGCAATTTGCAACAATAGTCGAAATCAGCAAACATTCCTTTAAATTTACAAATGTTCTATTATACAATCAATGCGGTGAAATCTACGACTTATGAGATACTGTGTTCAAACAAACTTCATCGCTTATCACATGCATTAGGGTATTCAATCTTTCTTGAGGTCGTAAAATCTGCGGAAGATAAAGGCCGTCAAGTTTTGGGTGTCAAACTTGACCATTCCAGAGAACATTTCCAACTCTGCCTTGTTCTCGTACTGGTAGTTGAGTAGTTGGTCTAAGGATATGGTGTTGAATGCACCGGGTATGTTCACAGAACCGCTGGCTGCTTCAATAACAAACTTTCCAACCTCATGACAACTGAACATGAAGTCAAGTTTGCTGGATGAAGCAGCTTTGTGCCCGACCAAACCACCAAAATCTAGCACAATCTTCTGATCCAACAACTTTTTAACTGAGTAGATGTAGGATCCAAACTTTGGCAACCTCTTGTGCTTTCTCAACTCTCTATGGTAGAAGTATTGTTTGGAGAACACAGGAATGATGTTGAAGATCTTCTTGTCTTTGGGCTTCGACTGCAATTGCGACAAGATGCCCTCGATGTGCTTGTTGTAATCAGACAACTGTTTGCTGAGGAAACGCTCCTTCTCCAACAACTTGTTGATTGTGGAGGAAGCAATTTCCAACTGACTCTTTCTGCTGATTCTCTGGGCGTCCTTAGTCTTGATGTCGACGGCAATTTGGTTGAGAATTTCCTGGTAAGAGTTTTCTCGGGTCAACTGACCCATGTTCTCAAGCTGAATGATGATCTCCAAAGCCATTTTCTTCAAATCTCGGAACGAAATTTGGGTCAAGTCCCCTAGCGACGTACGGTGGTATGGCCGTCTCCTCTCCTTGACATCGGGCTCCCGGCGCTCGGCCGCCACCATCTCTCTGAATTTGAGCTCGTGCTCCTCTCTTATTCTCGAAATCAACAACTCAAGGAGACCATCGCCATCTTGAATTCTCGTGATGTACAACACGCATCTCTTCGCTTGAGTAAAGAGAGACCGTGCTTTAGAGTCCGCTAAAGAGTCTTCTTTGGTGGTTGGATTGAGATTGAGAGTGACGGTGCCAAGCTCAGTTAGTGACATGAGATCCTCAGCTGAGTTAACCAACTCTTCCAATTGCGATGATAAATCGTACAACTGGTCGTCTGCACTGGGCGCCATGATATCAACATTGCGAGCCACAAGTTTCTCCAAGGAGATCATGTCGCTAACCTTCATGAGTAGCTTGGGGCGTTCGTGAGTGATGATGTCATCATAGTCGTTCAACTCGTACTCCAGCTCAATGTCCTTGATGTCGATGATTGACTTAATGAGAGTCCGTGTAGTATCCACGGAGCCCACGACATAGTCGTTCAATGGCTTGAGGAAATTGTCTGAGAATGCCTTCATTGAGAAGACTTGGAGTACGACCCGACTCAAGTGCTTGAGATTGCTTCTAGCATGAGGATTGTCAAAGGCGGGGTCCTTGAGAAGACCAAAGTTCTCAGGGTAATGGAAGATGGCACTGACATAATGCTTGATGAAGATGACACCGGCCACGGCCAAGTGGTGTTGTTCGGACTTCTCTGGAAATTGGATTTGCGACAAACTGAAAGCTTCCTTAGCAATGAGTCTAACGTGGACGGGGATCTTGTTGACCGAGGTTTGAAGAATCTCCAACACACTAGTAGCGCATTCTCTCAAGCTGAGGAGATTCTCAACGAAAGCCGTGGATACCTCTGCATCTTTGATGGCCAATTGAGGAGGAAGATTTCTGTGCCTGTCGGTCGACCCATGAACCTTGACTTCCCTGTCAGCAATAAGATCGTTTATGATTGAGGGGTCCGACTCAAAGTTGAGTTCCTCGTTCTCAATGACCTGTAGCACCGCCTTGTTCATGAATGACTTGAGGTGCTGTCTCTGGTACGTGTGGCCGTTGAATTGGAGGAAGAAGTCCACCCAGAAGGAGCTTTGTGCCTTGGTGAGATCACTGATGTTGCGGGAATTGTGGGTGACATCGTGCTTCATCAAGGCAAAGATGAACTTCACGTAAAAGTATTCTTCTCTGGAGTGGTGATCCATGGACAGATTCTTGATAGGGTAGAGCAGACAGATGAGCTCCTGAAGGTCAGCGGTCTCTCCGATCTGAAGGGTAGCGAACAACCGCACGAAGTAAGAGGGCTTTGTCTGAAGGAAATAGAACATCAGCTGATAGAGCTCGACTCTCTCTCTTGAGCTCTTGTTCAATCTCTCGAGGTTCTTCAAGCCGGCGGTGACGTTGGGCTTATACACCTTGTACTTGTTTTTGTGCTTGATGAAGTCTTCCACCGTAATCTTATTCTTGTCGAGAAGACTCAACTTGATGTCAAGATTCTCAATCTGCATCTCGAGGTCCTCATTGGTCTTACTCTTCTCGATGATTTTATCCTTGAGCTCAGACAATTCCATCTCTTCTTGATAGTCAATGTCGTTGTCGGTCAAGAGGTATGCGAATCGCTTGATGACACTCAAAGGAGGGTTCTTCATACTGAGCAAGGACTTGTATGCCCTGTGGGTGAACTTAGACTTGATGATGGCCTGTGCCCTGATCACACGATCCACGTTGGTGATGTAGTAGTTGAGCATTCGAACCATTCTGTTTCTGACCAACGTTCCACGCAAGATACTTTGGAAACCAATGACCGAGTTGATCTCTGTGTAGATGTCATCAAGTTTGATTTCACGCTCGAACCTGCTGAGGATGCCTCGGAAGACAGACTGGATAGGCACAATCTCATCTTGCGCAACGTGCTCCAAGACCAACTTTTTGAATGCAACCTGCCGACGGACCGAGTTACCTCTGGCCTTGGCAAAGAGATCGTTCAACATTTCGTCCTCGCCCATCAACGTAATAAGCACGTTGTTACAGAGCTTGGTACGGGATATTCCACCCCTGGCAATGCTTTGAAGCTCGGAGATGGCAGCGACCTCTCTGTGAACAACACGAAGCTGTTTGAGTGCAGCGTTTCGAACACGATTGGCACGAATGAGAGCCTGGAGCTGTACTACACCACCACCATCTTCGAGGTTCGAGATGATGGTGTTGTTCGTCAAGCGGTGATAGAGGACCCTCCTTGCAGCCGATTGAAGACCGAGCACCGACTCGTGAATGTCGTCAATATTTTGCAACACCACTGACGACCTTTTGTAGATGTTGTGACGACGACACACGCACTGAAGACCAACCACAGATAACTCACGAGTAGTCAAATCATCCTTGAGCGAGACGACGTGTCTTCGCTTGTTTTGGGCACGAATCACGCTCTGGAGGCGGATGATTGCGTCTTGCGAAGTAGATAAGTCGACGGCGGACTTTTTTTGCAGCAATCTGCGACGCGCTGCAGCTTGCAACATGATTATATCATCGAGGAAAATGAGCAAGTCGTCGTGATGGCGATGAATGGTTTTGCGACGCGACGCCTGGCCACGAATTATCGAGTTGAAAGCGGTGAACTCGTCTGCGTACGAACGCAAGAGAATGCGGTCCACGAACATGCGGTAGCGGAACGTGGCACCCTTTGCCAATGCTTGCGTTTTGATGATGTTAGATATGTAATCTTCCACCTCAGGAGTATAAAACGGGCTTTCACGATAGTCAGTACAGGCTTCGAATTCAACATGTGTTGAGTTGGTCTCCTTAAGGAAGCGCTCATACCGATTGACGGGGGCGGTTGAATCTGATTCCTCCACAGTGATTGCAGGGAGCTCTGCTTGCTGGAGACGATCGGTAATGATGGGTCTTACTGGGGACGTAGACTTTTCAAAGGTGATGCTTGAGCGGAGTTCGGTCTCGACGCATGCATCGACCATGGCCCGTTTGGGGGACGATACCTTGGAGATAGCCACATCGCGACCTGGAAGTTGGTTGGTGGCCTGAGTCTGTGGCGTAGCAAGTCCTTTGAAGTACGATGGCGTTTCTTGGGGAGCTGGTTCACCATTGTCGGCGCTGGTGAAGTTAGGCAATCCAGTACCCATTAAAGCCCTGTTGGCGGCTCTGATGTCCTCCTCGGGAAAGTCGACCTGATCCACGAGATTCTGGATCAGACCAAACCTCGAGTCAAGTCGAGCCAACATATAGCTCATAGCATGCAAGCAGAACCACACCTTGGGAACACTTTTTGCATCGTAGAGGTCAGTGAGCTCAAATCGAAAAAGGTCGGGCACATTCATGTAGTCAAGCAACTGGAAGAAGCGGTTAATGTTTTCGGTGTGCCTGAACTGCAACTTTCCGTCGTTGGTGAAGACATTTCTCTTGCTGGGGAGTATCACATTGGCGAGCTTCGCAAGGTGAATACCATTGCGGATATATGAGATGAGTTCAACCGCCAGCTGAGGAATTTCCTCTTGCAACACGGGCTCGAGCCAATTCTTGATGGCGAGAATTCGACAAAGATACTCATAACCGGGCGAGTCTGTTGATCCGCTGTTAGTGGGAGACAGAAACACACTGCGGGGTCTCGTTCTTTGGGTCTTTGGGGTGGTGGGTGCTAGCTTGGTCTTTTCAGAGATTGTGGATGAAAGGTTGCTGCTGAGGAAGTTGCTCGTGCCGGGGGTATTCAATTTCAAGGGCGACTCGGTTGGCTTATTGGCAGGGGTCTTCAACGCATCGTTGAGGTTTTTAGAGGTGGTGGTAGGGGTTTTGGTAGCCAAACCTTTCTTGGGGCTATGTTTCAACACATCCTTATAGTTTGCCTTGGCCCAAGATGGGGTCTCGTCTTTCGGCTCGTCATTTTTCTTGGGCAGCCCATTGACACTGCTACTATTCGAGTTCCCCTTCCCGGGAGACTTGAAGGACGATACTGTTGCCGAGTGAGATTCAAACCGAGTCCGTAGCAAAGCGGTTTTAGAGGGACTGGAGTCCACGTTCATTTCCTTTGCGAGTTTCTCGAACTCCTCTTCGTGAGTCTTCTTCGATGGGGATTTGAGGGGGGACGAATTGAATTTGGAGGTGGGCTGGAGAGGTAGCCGGGTAGATGGAGAGTCATCGTTGATGGATTCCAAATACCTGGAGGCTATATTCCTGACAGGAGATGCCATTCGTGGTGTGGAGGAAGAGAAGTACGAGTGGAGTTTTGTTTCAGGCAGTCATATTGATGTTTACGTTAAATGTGTTTATGCATTGCCTAATCGGGCGGACGCGGGTCATAAATCGTGAGGGGGGCGCGGTGTGGGCCATGACGGGTCCGCGCGCAGGATTGTTCGGTCCAACTCTTGGTGGTGGGCGTGCAGTGTGCGACATCGCTGGAACCATATGGCGAGCTATCGCCGGTCGAAAAATTCAATCGTCTCTTTCACAACATCCACTGCCACACGACGCTGAATAACCTCTTCTTTCACCTTACTGAGATCGAGCAAACTTTGCTGATAGTCGTCCAAAATGGCATCGATCCGGGGGATCGACTCTCGTAGGTCCACCACCACATCTCCTTCCAGCGAGTGCACCTGGAGACTTTTTGTCACTTCGGCGTCCACCATCTCCACCAATTGCTCGTAGGCATTTCTCGCCTTTTGTGGGAGTTCTCGCCGCAATTGTGTCACTTGAGTTGTCTCTTCCTCCACCTCGCCGATGATCCGTCGAAGTGTGTTGTTAAGCTGGGAGTCAAACGGTGCCACTTCCTCGGTATTCTCCACCAGAATGACATCACTCACCGATAGGTTCTCTTGTTTGAGGTCTTGTCCATCGACTACCATTCCATCCTTTGCCATCTCGAACGTGTCAATGAGAATAGCATTGAGCTGTTGCTCCACCTGTAACTTCAAAGGATCTTGAGGCCCGCTTCCGGGTACATGGTAGTCGAGTTTGGAGCGCATTTCACGCCGCATATGGTTGAACAAGTAGTGAAGATCCAGCTTCAGAAGCTGTAGTTTCTCGAAGTTGGTGCTGGCACTCATGTTGTGGTGATGTACGCGTTCGATGGTGTTTTGCTGATGCCGCGGCCATGTCGCATGTCGCACGCACCTTCATTATCCTCCATGTCGCACTGGAAATTATCTTCAACATGAGTGACGTTCTTGGAGACGAATACACCCCAGGGTTCGCTCCTTTCTTTGGCTTTGCTGGTTGTGCAGCAGCCATGATCTTATCGTGCGCCGGCGCCGCTATTGGAACCGCCAAGTCTGGCATTGGTATCTCGGGAATAGGTACCTTCAAACCAGAATTGATCATGAAATCCCTTATTCCAGTGGTTATGTCGGGTATCTTGTCGGTTTACGGATTGGTGGTGTCGGTATTGATTGCCGGAGGCTTGTCGCCAACCGAGAACTACTCGCTTTTCAACGGGTTCATGCATTTGGCATGTGGACTCTCCGTTGGGTTCGCGTGCTTGGCCAGTGGCTACTCTATCGGCATTGTGGGCGACGAAGGTGTGAGACAGTTTATGCACCAGCCCAGATTGTTTGTTGGAATTGTGTTGATTTTGATTTTCGCCGAGGTCTTGGGGTTGTACGGCATGATTATTGCTTTGATCTTGAACACTAAGGGTAGTGACTGAACACGAGTGAAACGAGTGTTCATCAAGTGCCAGAGGCAACACCACTACAATTCACCTACTTCAATAAATCATTTCTGTATTCCACTTTTAGTCCACCTCCATTTTGTTAACGGTGACACCCTCGTCGCCGATGAACTGCGAAGCATTTTCTTCGAGAAATTGTACCGATCTGTCCGAGTCCAAGAACAACATGTAAGCTCTCTTGATGTCGGGCAAGTCGACCGTTTGACTTCTTCTCTTGGCGGCAATCTGTTGTGACACGGAAATCAAGTTGGAGGCGTATCTCAAACTTGTTTCCTGACCAATCTTTGTCAACAACGCCAACGCATCGGCACCCAACTCGACCTCTTCCTCGGTGGCTCTGATGGAAAGAATGGTGCGAATCTCGTCGGCGTTGTATGAGGAAGTGTGAATGATGATGGAACGGTCAAGCAAGTCAATAGGCAATCCGTGGGGCGACTTGTAGTTTGTACCTCTGGTCTTGGAGATGCCTCGGTTGGTGGCCATGATCACAATGGGGGCAAAGTCATCCTCCAATGCACGATTTATAAACGAAAAACACTCAATGTCCAACATGTGTACCTCATCAATGAACAACACACCAGGTACGATTTCCGCCTTACCTTCTTCCTTCCATTCAGCCACCTTGGTGTTGATCTGATCCCGTACTTCCGAACGAATCTCACCGGTGTCCCCCGAAAACAACGCAAGGAATCCTTGTTGTCTGGAATTTATAACGTCAATTTCATGGAGCGAAACGGTATGCACCACCTCCTTTCTTTTCTGTAACTCGCCCTCGGGACACTGCACAAACTTGGTGTCGGGACCCATGGCATCGTAATCTCTGGCTCTGGTAAAGGACTTTCCGAGCTTGGTGATCTTACCGGAAGCCTTGTCGATGGAAATGACATCTCCAGCCAACACCTTTTCTTTAGTGAGTCCCTCGATCATCTTGTTACCCAACTCATAGATGGTTTCCATGTCGGTGGTCTTGATGGTAAGTTTACCCTGTTTGTGGCCACCTGAGATGGATCGATCAATTTGTATTTCGACCACCTCTCCCTCAATGAGCTCGGTTTCTTCCTTTATTCTGATTCCGATCGATTTACGGAATGCTTGTGTCAAGGACTCGGTCTTGGAAAGATCAAGCGAAAACACCTCCGAGCCGGCAATGGCAGTGAAAGGAACTTCTTCGCCTAAGTTTTGCGACAAACCCATGGCAATGGCGGTCTTTCCGGTGGATGGAGGGCCCGCCACCAAAACCGCCCGCCCGGCAATTTTGCCCGCTTGAATCATCTTCAAGATCACTCCAGCAGCACGTCTGGCCTTCAACTGTCCAACCATACCTTGCGCCGATTCCTTGGGTTGCAAGTTCTCATCTAAACCTAACCCTGAAATGTGGGAATGTGCCGCAATCAACGACAATCCATTGACATCTTTGCTCAGTACGCTTGTGGTGATGGTAGGAGTTGCCTGTAGTTAGTATACTCGTCCAATGAGGAGGTTTCAACATACCATGTTGTTTGGAAAGAGATGAGAAATTTTAGATCCGTGCCGCGGCTTACGTCAGCGGTGCATTGTACTATAGACTCTAAAGCTTGGAGGAACGAATCAACGACCCCTCCTCGTACATCAGCTCAATCTCCTTTTGGTAGAGTTTGAACGCAAATGGCCGCTTCACCTTGACGGTAGGGGTAAGCGTGTTGTTAGCCATGCTCAATGGCTCGTACAAAACGTGCACATTGTGAAGCTTTTCAAACCCTTGCAAGGTAACATTGGAGTTGATGAACGACACCAACTTCTGACGGATGTCTCGGCGGTTGAGATACTCAAGTACCTTATTTGGCGAAATCTGCGATGCCGCCGCCCGATCAATAACCCCGTTCTTCACAAGGAATTGGATTCCCTGCTGAGGTTCAACTCCCAAGACACCAACCAAGTACGACTGAAGTGAGTGTCCATATACAAAGCATTGTTGGAGCAACGAGTTGTCAGAGAGGTACTTTGTCTCGACTTTTTCTGGCGTAACGTACTCTCCTTGAGAAAGCTTGAAGAAACTCTTTACACGATCAATAATGTAAAGACGACCGGTTTCGTGGTGGATACGGGCAATGTCTCCGGTGTGGAACCAACCCTCTGAGTCAACGGCCTTGGTGGTTTCCTCTTCGTTCCTGTAATACGAATGAAACACCTGAGGTCCGCGAAGTAAAAGCTCACCCCGTGGCCCCCCCTCGTCGGTGGACGTATACCCCATTTCCGGGATGTCTCTGAGCTTCATCTCCACGGTGACAGAGGTGGGACCACACGAGCCGGGCTCTTTCTCGTATGGGTCACTGACTGCAAAACCTGCAAACGATTCTGTCAACCCGTAACCTTGCAGCAATCCACAATTCAAAGCAGCCTTCAAAAACTTGATGGTGCTGGGGTTGATGGGGGCCGACCCCACCACCACAGACTCCATGTTGTCGAAACCTATTGCCTTACGTAACTTCGAAAGAAGCACGGCATCGGCAATTGGCGTTTTACCCTGAGCCCCGTCGGCCTGCGACTGCAATTGAATCTTCTTATCAAACACATAACCAAAAAGCTTACTCTTGATTGCAGAGTCAGAATCCACTGTGGCAGCTTTGATGACGGCCTCAAATTTGGTGAGGACCCGAGGCACATTGGCCATGCGTGTGGGCTTGAACTTGCTGAGACAGTCGACTAAGTCAGTGGGTTGAGCGTTGAGGAATGGATACCCAATCAATGCTCCTCTAGTTAAACCCCACAAAACCATTTCCCGCTCAAAAATATGGGCCAATGGAAGGAAAGCAAACGAACGGGTATCGGGGTCCACAGGAAGATGGGCACACGAGAAGCACATGGCCAGTGCGGCCACCTCATGAATCAACACCACTCCCTTGGCCTTAGAGCCACTGGTGCCCGAAGTGAATGAAATGGTGAAGGGGGTCTTGGGGTTGGGCGCCAAATCCACCGAGGGAAAGAGACGCCCGGTCTCCACCACCCGGTCAAGATCATACAACGCAATATTGTGTCTTTGCGCGAGCAGATACAATGCTGCATCTCCTGGGTTGGTGAAGTCAAGCGAATCAAATGAAATTAAGCTGATGAGGGCCTCCAATTGCTCGGGGTGGTTTATTTTGAGGTTGATGATCGTGGAGATGTGGTTGCGAGACGTGGCTACCACCGGTGACTGCGTCAACTGAAGGATTTCCAACGAACTATCTTCTCCCAAGGTGTCATACAATGCGGTGCTGGTGATGGAGTACGACGCACACATGATGTCCGACAAAGTCCACTCCTCGCGGTTCGAGGCGTAAATGGTAAAGATGAATGAAGGATCTTGCTCGTTGTACGAAGCGAAGTCAAGGTGGTGGCGGTCGATTTTGGCGTGACTTTCAATCTTGGGGTTTTTGAATGGAGAGTTCTGCAACAAGTGCAACACGCCAGCGCCGTAGTGACGCTTCTTTTCATCCACCTCACGATACGTCGTCGTGGAGTACTCGTCAGCTGGCGTACGGGTCAACCAGTTGTACTTTCTTGTGGCAAAGCACTCTTGGTCGGCGTAGGTTTCGGCCAGCATACGAAAAAGACCATATACAGTGTCGAGCTCTTTACTTAAGGCCAGCTTCAACGCCACAGGAAGGGCTTTGTTGCGGTACACATGAGAGAAACCAGACACTTGGGATCCGGGCATGGGGACCGAGTCCAAGGCCAAGTGTCGAGGAAGCGGGGTGTACTTGCGAATAACTTCCCCAGCAGAAAGTGACGTCTTGGACAAGTCAAATAAGTAGGGGGACTCGGCGTCAGCAAAGGGTACGCTATCGTCGTAGGCCTTGAGCAATTCAGAGGTCATGATGGAAGGAATGGAGTTCGGTCCTTAGCGCCGCGCCGGGGTCATATATAACCCGCGGCAGGTGGGGAAGCCGACTTTTTTTTTTGTGGGTATTTTCGGCTAATGGTTTACCAAGTATGGACGTCGGCTCCACCTCGAGCGTTAAGGCCGATCACCTAGCAGAGACTGATCCGGAAATCTAGCAACTCTCGAATAAGATTACACCGCCATTGTCTTGTAGGCAGGGTCCGTGCGGGGAAGCAGCGTAGCACAAAACATGTCGTGGGAGATTTAGGAGCTACAAATTGAATGGTGCCGCCTCGGTCAAGTCACAAAGCCATCAAGGAGTTTGGGCTATCAGGCGCCCATGCACGGCCGGCGTCGAGGTTGGTCGACAACGGTGAGGGGCCTTGCGGTCAGGGCGCGCAACCTACGTACCGGCTCGTAAATTTGACGTCGCGGTCAGCAGGGAACACCTAATGTGCGAAAGGGGATTTATTGTCATGACTACAAAAAATAAACTCGCCAATTACACGTCAGTTTCGGCTGCAAAATTATGCCACGCCTACTTCAATTTAGGCATGGGCTTGGAGCCACTCAAGTATGCGAACCGTTCAGGGGCATCCAACTTGCCCAAGATTAACTCGATGAACTCGATCTTGTCGGAGGGGTGTTCCTCTGCAAAGTAGGCATCAAACTCGACAGCGGTCCTCAACTTGGTGCTTGTGTGCATCTTCCCATCGGCATCACCAAAGATTTTGAAGAAATCGGTCCACTTCCATGTGTCTTGAATATCATTATAGGAGCGAGTAGGTCCCTTGATTATACGCTCCACGGTGTAGCCCGAATTATTAAGAAGGAAAATTTGAGGATGAGCGACGTCAAAGCGAAGGAACGTCGACAACTCCTGGATGGTCATTTGAGCTGAGCCATCGCCTTGAACCAAAATCACTCGGTTGGTGGCACCAAGGTCCTTCACAGCAGCACTCACACCCAAGGTAGCTGGGAGAGCATAGCCGATGGAACCGTAAAACAGCTGGGAAAACACCTTGACTCCAGGAGGAAACTTGATATCAGGCACCCCGAAAAGGAACGTGCAAGTCTCAACCACAAGGATATCATTAGGCCGGAGGTGGTGGTTGAAGAAGTCGATGAGCTTGTTTTGTGAAATGTGTTCGGTTCCGGGGTTGGCCCATGTTTTGGGTGCAAATTTGTATGTGATGTTGTCGGTTAGTTTGAACTGACTGGGGTTAGCTTGGCGAACAATTTCACTGATGAGGTCACCAAGCGAGAAAAGACGCTCGCCGGTGGTATAGTCCTTGTGGTAATGGTACACACCATCCATGAGGACGTAGTCGGGGTGAATCTCGACATAGTCGTCGATCTGGGAAAAGTCCCATGAATTACCTGCCGTGTTGGTTTCAACGTTCAAGAAACCGAAATTGAGGAGCAAATCAGTATCATCTTCAAGAATACGGTTGATGCGAGCATCTGGTGAAAGCACCCCATAGTACGTACCGACCACATTGGGCCTGGTATCGTCAATGAGTCGTCCCATGTTAGTGTTGAAGAGCCGCACCCATTGCTCAGGCAACAAGTCGATGAAATCCTTAAACTCTTTTGAAGCACCGAAACGACTCACAAGCGCATCTCCAAGCACGGCAGGCTTCTCTGCTTTATAAAGCTTAGCAAGGATTTTAGCGGCCACGTCCACCACTGATTTGCCTTTGAGCTCACTGATGTCAAAGGTAGGGCGTCTTCTTTCTGGAAGAGGGTCGTCAGGAACGTCACTGGGAATGAACAAGTACCCCGGTCTTCTTTCACGAATGATGGTCTTCAACACATGGTCAATTTTGGCCATGATCACGGATGCAGCGTCATGCTTGTACAACGTCTCCGTGGCAACTGAAAAGTCCTCTACAAGACGTTTGTACACATCATGGTCGGGAGCGTTGGTGGGGATCTTCAGTTGGACCAAATGATGAATATTCTTGACCGTGGCAGGGGTTGCCGTCGATGCAGCAGCCACTTGCTGAGTCGAGGTCGTACCAACAATGTGAAGCACGGGAACGTATTCAGCGAACGAGCCGGAAATTCCATTCAAAGCAGAGAGCTCACCGACTCCGTAAGTGGTAATGAGAACTGACAAGCCCTCAATGGCCCGGGCGTAGCCGTCAGCGGCATAAGCACCATTCAACTCGTTACACGTATTGATGAAGCGAATTTCTCGTGAGAGTACGGAGTCTGAGTAAAGGTGTTCTAGAAGATTCAAGTTGAAGTCACCGGGAATGCCGAAGATGGAGCGAAGTTTAGGGTTGGCATCGGCAATACGATTAAAGAGATACTCCCCAAGTGGGATGGTCTTGGAGGCCTCGGTGTCGATTTGAATGGGAGCCATCGTTGTAGAAGAGATTTTCATCTAGCTGCAAAACGTTCATTTATAGCACCATGAACATTGTAGCACGATTTGCAAGAGGCTTCGGTTTCTGGCGGGTATCGGCGGATCCGCGCGGTTTTGCACGGATGGGCACGGCACACCATCAGACACGCCTCACCAATCCGAGAACGGTGTCCGAGTCCACGGCTCCTTCAGCCACATCTGATAGCCAGTCAAAAACGTGTGCGACCCCCTTGTCGTCGTATTGCTCTTTCGAGATATACTCGTAGTGCGGGTTGTGGGTCTTATTGGGCCAACTGAAGTCGTCCACTTTCACCCTAGAGTCAAAAAGAGGAAACGATCCAATGCGTAACCCATCACAGTTTTCAATGACCAAGCGGTCATTGGAAACCTCCGCGAGTATGGTGCACTGGGAAATGTTGTGGAGGCGCAACTGGTGGCTTCGTATTATGAGCACCGCGTCATGTACATCGTGGATAAACACGGGGCCAGTGGTATGAAGTGATAGGATCAGTTCACTACATCCCTTAACGTGAACCGAGTATGGCTTTATTCCAATCTCCTGGACCACAATACTCTGCGAGATGTTTTTGAGAAGAACGTGTTCCTTGGCGGCGTGTGGGCCGATGGTATACTTTTGATTGGAAAGTGACTCGAAAAGAAGATTAATTCCATTGTTCAGTTGTATTTTGTTGACGATCTTCTGCACGGTCAGAAGCGAGGGGGACTCCAGGTCTGGGGAGCTGGGCTCCCTCTGAGACTTCGTGCTCAGCTCTGCTCCTGTCTCACTGAGGAAATTGCCCTTGGGGTTCGCTTCATGCATGTCACATGATTCTGCTCTCGAGTCTCTTGCCTCATTTTGTGGACTCCTCTCATTGGCATAGTTATGTTTTGCACACGGCGCAATGGGATCCCCGCGGAAGCAAAATGTCCGTGACTTCAACGACAGACTCCTTGCTTCAACATGACGAATTGCAGTGGAGACGGCCTCCACGAGTCGCTTGCGTTCGTATGAGGGGATACCATCGAGACCGTCACGCACGCGGTGCTCCAAGTCCACGGCCTCGGAGCGGAGCGCCGTCAATCGCTCCGTGTCACATTTTGTGGATTCCTCCTTGATCTCTGTTGTTAGTCGGCTATTCGATTACGATGTACATACCTCTGGCACGAAGAAGAAGTTGATCCATGTTAGACGAGCGCGCACATTTGGCTGCGAACTAATGGTTTGATATTCTAGTACAAGTGCGAACAACCCATTCCTTTGGCCTTGCTGTTCCTTTCTCGTACACAGGTTTCGCAGTCCACCACTGGCTGGTCATGTAGCTCAACCCACCTTATTAACTCGAAAGCGGCAACCACATGCGGCGTGATTGTCCCAGTCTCCCATCGGAAGCACCCAATACTGACCATGTAAATCCAGAAGAACGGCAGCTGATAATTGCTCCGGGATACAATATCTCCGAATGCCCAGATGAGATCTTCGGGGATCCATGTGGATAGCTCGGGAAAAATGCGCTTTCCATCGCCGTACTCAAAGGAGGTTGGAAAGAGCCCCAATTTTTGAAGATTCAAGACTTTCTCAACAAGTCGACTATGCTGACCCCGTGGCACAAGATTGAACGCACTACAATCACGCAAGTAGAACCAAAGAAATGGATTGTCAAAGAATGAGTGGGAGAGGAGGCCGTTGTCACGAAGAATCTCATCCACCTTTCCGAAATGAAAAGTGGGATCCTCCTCAACCAACTCAAAATACAGACTTTGCTGCATGCGGATCACAACCCCTTGATCCGCATAGTCACTTGTTTTTGTAGGATTACGTGAGTCGGGAGTGGGTGGGCGAGGGGGAAGGAAAGGAGGCGGGCTCGCTTGGCTTGGCTTCGGCTTTGCCCAGAAGCGAAGCGAAGGAGACTTTCTGTGGCTTTTCCAAGACCCTAATATGCCAAGACGAGAGACTGTAAGATCCACTTTTGACAGCAAAGGAAGTGTCGAGACGAGCTTCAGTATAGGCTCTTTGTCACGACGAGACCATAGACGTGTAAGTCTTCGGGGTCGCTTGATTTTGTCACCAACCAGTTCAATCAAAGTCTCGGAACTTTCGCCCGATGAAAATTTGCAGGCCCCTTCCGTGCATTTGCACCGAGGCATGGGTTCCGGGGACTTGGCGAAAAAATTCCCTTCCAGTCTTGATGGGCTTGGAGACAGTTCCTTGTCGAAGAGATCGTTGTACTGGCTGTCGTGAGGGGCATCGGGGAAAGACCACTGCTGAGTACCAGTTTGTTGGAAGAGTTGAGACGGCTTGATAGTGGGTGGATCGAGAGTATCATCAAATTCGGGAAAGTTACTGGTTGAAGGTAGCTGGCCGAAGGTTTGGGTCGGGTCAAAAAGTTGCTGAAGCGAAACCTCGTACATCCCGCTACCATCGGCGAGTAGATGTATCGACACATAGCTGTCGAGTGACACGCGTCTAAACATCTCGGCCATATGGGGTTCCACTGCTTCGACGAAGGCACTGACCCATTGATAGTTTTCAGCATTCAACAAAATCAAATCAATGACCATGGCTGCAAATGTGTACAAATACAGATTTCGTGTGCGGGTGCAAAATGTCGAAAATGCGTAAAATCATGAATATTCTCTTCGTTCGTTTTGGCGTTCAATCACGTATATACATCAATGCAAAGCACATGGGTGCTGGACCTAGAAATCGCGGGCAAGTCTGGTTCTGCCCACCAAATGATCAGCCACTTCTCTTGTCTTGGCCCAAGATATTTTCTTTGGCATTCTGCGCCCAAGCTCGGTTTCAAAGTCATACAATTGTCTGATGGAGGTGAAGCGCAAGTGGGAGGACTTGATTCCAAGCACCGATGCAGTTGCCAGAATCTTTTTATCCTCGGCAGGAAAGTTAATGGAATAGCGGTACTCGCTGATGACATCGTGGCTATCCTCGATGAACTGCACGGCCTTGATGGCGAAACGAGCAGCTCTGGTTCTGTCCATAGGCGAGGGCAAACCACCCTGTTGCACATGACCAGGGATGGCGGTCTTGGTGTCAAATGCACCATGGGCCTCCGACTTGATGATGTCTGCGAGCACCTGCGTGGTTAAGACCTTGGACGCGTTGGTGCTTTTGAGAATGAGCTTACCAGCCTTCGACAATCCCTTTTCGCTAGCAAAGGACTCACGCAAGGATGCAATATCCGCCTCCAATTGGTCAAGAGGAATTCCCTCCTCAGGCACATAAGAAGCCTGGGCTCCACACGCCAAAGCCGCGTAAGTGGCAATGTAACCCGAGTTACCGCCCTGCACTTCGATGACAAACGCACGGTCACGGGTGGCCGATGCTGACTGCTTGACGACGTCACAATATTGCATGATGGCGTTAAGACATGTATCAGAACCAAGAGAATATTCAGTACCAGGCACGTTGTTGGAGATGGTGGCTGGAATCAAAGTCATGGGAATGCGGAAGGCTGGGTACATGGCCCGTGCAGCCTCCAATTGCTCAAGAGATACGAAAGCTTCGAATCCTCCCACAAGAATCAAACCATCGAATTGGTATTTCTCAAAGTAGTACGCAATCATGCCGAGATCGGTGTCACGAGGCGTGGCTCTGTTAGTACCAATCTCCGAACCACCCACCGAATTCCAGCCTTCAATCTCCAACCAATCGATTGAGCGAACTGACTCGTGGCGAGCCAACCCGGCAAAACCATTATGGATGGCGTAGGGCTTGTGGCCACGAGACATACAGTATGTGGCCATGGCATAGACGGCCGAGTTCATGCCTCCAGCTGGTGCACCCACATTGATGATGGCAATCTTGCGGCGCTTGTCAACCGGAAGCGAGGGCTTGTTGTGGCACGCCGAGTTCATGGCAATGAAGTTCGACAAGTGCTCGGTGAACTCACTATCACGCAAGCTCATGGCGCGGTCAAAGTCCTTGTTCTCGATAGCCTCGGCCACCGACTTGGTGATGCGGACAGCGTCCACGAGAGAAAGTCTCACCACTTTATTTTCGGTGATACCAATCAAAGGCGAAGGGGTGTCAGGAGTAGACTCCAACACGGCCTTAACAGCCTCCACACCTTGCACGGTGGCGAGAATACGGTCGTAGGCAACGGCGGTTCCACCTCTTTGAACGTGACCCAAAGTGGTGACTCTAGTGTCCAAGCCCAACTTCACTAACACGTCCTTGACTTCGTTAGCGGTGATTGGCTCCAAGTCCGAAGTGATGGCACCCTCGGCCACAATGACGATAGTCTTTCTCTTACCCTTGTTACGATGTTGCATGACGATCTGACACATTTGGTCTTGCCAGTCTTTGGAGGATGAAGGCTTTTCAGGAATAAGAATGTAGTCGGCACTGGTGGCTATACCGGCCATGAGGGCCAACCATCCACAGTGACGGCCCATAACCTCGACCACGAAAGCACGAGAGTGCGAGTTGGCCGTGGCATCGATATAGTCGACGGCCTGACAGATACGGTCGAGGGACGAGTAGGCGCCAATGGTGGCGTCGGTGGTGGCCATGTCATTGTCGATACTACCGACGGTACCACAGATGTTGAGGTGCTTGTGCTTGGAGTATTTTTCCGAGGTGATTTCCCCGTTATCGTACAACTCCTTAATGAGAGAAGGCCACTCGGCACGGAACAAGTCGGCTCCGGTAAGCGAGCCGTCTCCTCCGCAAACAATCAAGGCATCAATGCCCGCCTCAATAAGGTGCTTACATCCCTTGAGACGGCCCTCACGCTTCTTGAAGTCCATGCATCTGGCAGTACCAATGTTAGTACCACCCTCCGAGAGGTAACCACGCACATCTTGCCACAGCATTTCCTTGATGTACTCGGGACCACCACGAACCAAACCTTCGTATCCTTCCATCACGGCAAATGCTTTGCACCCACGGAAGATGGCCGCCCGCACCACGGCCCTCACACATGCATTCATACCCGGAGCATCTCCTCCGGAGGTCATCACGGCGATATTACGACGAACACGCAAGGGCGTGGTGGTGGTGCTGTCAGCTACCGAGGTTGAAACGGGAGCGGCAGCTCGTTCCGGGTCGGAAGGTGCCAACTTAGTGATTGGAGGTACCAACGTCGAGGGATTGGCGGCAGCACCAAAACCAATGGCATTTCCAAGAGGGTCGACGGTGTACACTTCGTTTGGGTAGAGCTCGTTGGGACTTATTTGCACGGGGTAGTTGAAAGCTTGAAGAGTCAGCACCACATCGGCCAAGTCATCGACCTTAAATACAGTGCTGGACTCAATGGATCGCCAGTCGTGGACGTTAAGTGCCAGCGACAACTGGTCCTGAACTTTTTTGATGTCGGCTTCGGAACGGCCGCTTTGGGATTGTTTAATTGTAACGACAACTTTTTGGTCGGGGGTTCCAAGAAACACTCCCGACTCGGACTCTTTCTGTACTGACAATTCTAGGATGCTGCAGTAGAACTGGACACCACGTTGCTGCAACGCAGGGGTTGAAGCATGGAACGTGAGGCCCGAGGCTCCATTCACCACGGATACGGCCATGGGGTGGGTAGTGATTGCGAACTAATTTATATGGCCAACGTGATGCATAAGGTGATGTCCAAAATGTAATCGGGAGACCACCAAACTGCAAAAAATCCTCGTAAAGTACAAAAGTGTTGGCTACAAAGTGCACTTCGGCCGGCGGAGATACGTCACTCCGACATCACCTGAGCCCGTGTGCAGGTCCGGACAAGAGTTGGCCACACCCGTGCACACGAAGATGTACGGGCGCGTGCTGACTTGTGCGCGCACTTTTCAGCACGCCAATTAAACGTTGCCATTGTAATTTTTTTCACCGCTCTCCAGCATGTCTTCTCCGTCCAGCACCCCAGTTCCATTGGGGGACCTCACCAAGTTGAACATCCCCACATTACCCGGAACTCCCCAGCAAAAAGTCAACACGGGATTGTGGTCCAGCAACCCCGTGTTCTCCTACATCAACGATGTCTACACCAACATTGCCGAGCACCGTAAAAACCTTGGCTTGATCAACCCAGGTACCATCGAAAACATCAACAAGGAAGTCAGCAGAGATGTGTTCCTCAACCAATACTTCTTCACCGGCTTGAGAGCCGATTTGAACAAAATGTTCTCGATGAACTTCCAAACTTCTCACACCATCTCCATTGGGTCCAACTCCTTGCCTCCATATGCATTCAGTGCCGTGTACGTCAACGAACAAAGTTTGCTTCAAGGTAACATTGACAATGACCTTTCCTTTAGTGGCCGGATCAACTACGGATGGTCTCCTTCCAACATCTCCAAGGCCACGATTCAAATCGCCAACGGTCAACCCTTCATGTGTCAACTTGAGCACGACTTCATTGCCTCCGATTTCTCCGTCAACTTCAAGTCATTGAACCCATACTTGTTGGACGGTGGTTTCACCGGTGTAGCCACTGCGTCCTTGTTGCAATCGGTCACCTCCAAGTTGTCGCTTGGTGTCGAGGCCATGTACTCCAAGCAAGCGTCCTTCACCCCACCTGACTCGTCGTTGTCGTACTTTGCTCGTTATAACGCCGGAAAATGGATTGCTTCTGCCCAGGTTCTTGCTGCTCAAGGATCCATTGTTGCCTCGTTCTGGAGAAAGGTCAGTGACCACGTCGAGGCCGGTTTGGAGACCCAAATTGCCGCTGGTATGAAGCCAGTCAACGACCCATTGATGGGAGGTGCTGTCGGCTATAACCCTGTCGTTGAGGGTGCCACTACCATCGGTACCAAGTACGAGTACCGCGCCGGTGTGTTTAGAGGCCAAGTCGACTCGAACGGTAAGGTGAGTGCTTTCTTGGAGAAGAGAATCGGAGCCGTGGCCTCGGTTTTGTTCTCGGGAGAAATTGACCACTTCAAGAACCTGTCCCGTTTGGGAGTGGGTCTTCAATTGGAGAGCGCCGGATCCAAGCAAGTCCAACTCATGCAAAGTGGCTTGATTGACCAGAATGGTAACCCAGTGCCAGGTGCTCCTCAGTTGTAGGTACGACTAATGACTGCTGTATATATGAAGATGCATTTGCGTTGCCTCAGTATAATACAAATAAATACTGGACCATTTGATTTGGCCATTGCCAAAAATCAAAGACCCAAATGAGACTTGTCGAGGTACGAAGAAAGGACCAGAGTCCTGCCGAAGCAATGAAAGTATCAATGAACCAAAGGATAAGAATTTCCGGCTGAAGCAATGACATACACATGACCTCAGACATTGCCCAGGCACATTTTTCACCACCCAAAAAGGCGGGCAATGCCACCCTTGGGCTTTTGTTCGACTCCACTCACCAAGTTGTACACGTCGGCCAGGCGAATATTCAAAGTCTTAGACGTCTTACTCCTCGGTAGATTCGTCGGCGCCTTGCGGTGAAGACTGCTCGTGGAAGGCTGATTTAGTAGCCTTGAAGTTGAAAGTCTCTGCTTGAGATGCTCTTCCTTGATGCGTTGGTGCTTTCCGTTCTTTTTTGAAAGCTTTTCTTCGTCGAACTCGGGGTCGGCGTAATGCGCCAAGTTACGCCGCGAGATGGACTGGTAAATTTGCTTGTAGGCGTAGTTGAGGTCCTGCCCCAGCTCGGATGGAGTGTGTTCGGACTTTATTGGTTTTCGATTGGGTTCCATCCAGTTGCTCACAGAAGTGTAGAGCTCGCTGCGAGACGACCGGCGTGACCGCACGCTCTGGGAGGTGTGCTTGTGGCGGTAACCGGAAAGCGAGGTGGAAGGGAACTCATCGAACAGGTCTAGCCCGTTGAGAATGTAATCCTGACGAGAAATGATGGAGGGGGCATGAGAAGGGGCATGAGAGGGGGCATTGCTCTGAGAAAACGCCACCAGGCGACTCACCAGGATGTTTTCCTCGTACTCGTCCAACAACGAGTCCATCGACAGTTCACTCTTGGTGTCGAGTTGCTTCGATAGAGTCGAGTGCTTGGTGGGACGAGGAGCATGAAGCGGGGCCCGTTTGAAGGTGGCGGGGGTGCCCAACTGCCTGTTCTTGACGTCAAGACTGGCCATGGCACTGGTGATGGAGTTCAGCGACACTTGGCGGTTGAGCCAGTGCCGAACCTCGTGCCCTTTGGGGGGTGAGAGGGGAAAGGCATACGCGGCGGGCTGTGGCGATGCAGGTACCAGAGGGGGCAGCTCTGGAATGTCAGCGGCGAGGACAAATCCGGGGTTTTGTGGGGTGGTTGGAGTAAGTTTTGGGGTGGTGGGTTCTGGGGCCATATTCGCCGTTTCAATCGATAATTTTTGCTCCTCCGCCCCAGGCTTCCCGAAGTAAAGATTCCGGTACTGACACACGCTCTCGAGAGTTCTTTCCAACTCTTCTAATCGAGTTGGCTCCTCACAATTGATGAAAATCTTCCAGTACCGCTCCGGGTTCACCAACGGAAGGATGAATTGGTTGAATGCTATGCGGAGAATTTTTAGCTTGGGAAGAAGGGGATACACGAACGACGACCCACACGAGAGGTACGTCACATCACCGTTGTGCAACTGGAAAATTTCAAACGGCCCGTGTCCTAGGAGCCGGCCTGAGGACTTTGAAGGTTCGTTCAATTGTTCGTAAAAGACGAGGATACGAGACAGATCACACTCAAAGAGCGACGCTTTACCGTCCATGCTTTGCTGGGCCAAAAGCGACGAGTACTTGTCGTCGTCGTCTTCAGCTGGATGTTTGTCCTCTATCATCGAGGCTCTGTTTTTGCGGTTTTCCTTTGCTTCTGTGACAAACAGCGGTTCGGTCTCGGCACTGGACTTGTGTCTCATAAGGGTTTGTTTGCGAGGACTGAGAGGTACCTGGGTTTTGGCAATTGGCGGGGGAGCCTGGGGAAACTCAACCTCGTTCTTTTGTTTCTTCTTCTGCCGCCGCTTCTTCCGTTTACTTCGACTTTCAACATCAGAACGGCCTTCTAGAGTAGCCTCTGTTGTCGGCACATCTTTTTTTGGGCCCATGATAAACAAGCGTGTGATTCTGGGGAAGCGAGCAACCCGTACACACCCGTGCCGCGAATCTATACTATGTATTGGTTAATTAGGCCGTGCCCAAAACATTAGTTTCGGAGAAAGTGGCGGCACTCTCAACGTCCTTGTTAAGGATGGGGTTGTAGCTGATACCACGTTGGGGGATGGCATCCTCTTCCTTGTAGTAAACCACCAACCCATCCAAAAGCGCGATGGCCGCGGCCACCTTTCCCTCAATCCACAAGATGATCTTGGAAGGGGGATACATAAATTTCAACTTGTCCAAGGCCAACAAGTAACCGGAGCCGATTCCTGCCAAGTGACCAAAGAACGATGATCCGGGAAGGAGAAACACCGTGGCCACCAAGAATACAAACGGCGCGTAGAGCGTGGGGATCAGCACCTCCCGTCCTTGCAATTTGAATGTGTAGAGCACGGGACTGGTATGGTGTTCCTTGTACGCATAGTAGGCGGCAAACGAAAACACAATGCCCAGCAACCCCACGACGTGGGTGTTGGGAAAGAGCAAGATGCCGACAATGGAGTACTGCAACGCGGCCGTCACCGCCAACACATTCAATGTGACACCCGTGTACACGGTGCCGTGGGCCACCTCGAAGCGACTAAGGGGCTGGAAGATGGCGGCGTAGTTCAATGCCCAGTGAATCAAGCCCTGGTGGAAAAGTGGGTACAACGAAAGGCGGTTGAGGTCCAAGTGGAACGGGGCGCCGGGATAGAGCGACACCTTGGTGGCAATAGCATGCGATGCAATGACATCCACAGCAAGAAGCACGAACGTGAAGATGCCGAGCCCGACGGTGAGGGCGGGCCGTTGTTTGACAATGGGAGGAACGGTCCACGGCATGTTTTGATGAAAAAGCGCGTACTAGGCGGATAGTTGAAAAATGGGCTGAGCAAACATGTGCTGAATGATGAGCAGGTGGGACAAGTACTGAGGGAGAGTGTGTGACTATGCCCATGGAGCATTGCTAGACATCCTCCATTGGGATGTCGGAGTCGGACTTAGCATCTGCTTCGTCGTTGGCAGTGGGAGGTTCGGAAATTTCGGTGTCGTCTCCCAATGTAGGTTTTGAGGGGAGCCCTGTCAGATCGTTAGCAGAAGAGGATTGTTTTGTTTGTTGGGCCACCTGGTTGAGAAACAGCCGTCTTTTTGCATTGCCCTGTCTCAACTTCTCTATTTTCTCCTCCCTCTCCTCCACGCTCTCCTCGATGCCCTCGATCCCCAGTAGCAATTGCCGTATACTTGTCAATTTGAGCCGCACATTGCCCAAGTGGTTGTCAAAGTCCTTGGGTTGGATTTCCCCCGATTGAAGTCTGTGGATTACACTGTAAAGCTCTGGAAGCAACTCAATTCTGGCGAGCTTCTGCAACTCCCCGTCGTTATTCGCCCACTCTGCTTCACTTTCTCTCAACACATTGCTTGGCAGAAGTAGCCTGGCTTTTGGGGACAGTGACATCTTTTCGCACTTTCCCTTGTGTTACCAGATATGGACACTTTACTCGCCCTCTTGACCAAGTGCCTTCCGTGCTTCCCCGACTTGAGCACACCTTCGGTCACTCTTAACAACAAACGGTATCGCATCATCAGACTTCTCGGGGAGGGGGGCTTTTCGTACGTGTACCTCGTTTGCGACAAGGCCAACGCCAACTCGCTCTATGCCCTCAAGAAGATCCGGTGTCCCTACGGCGCCAATGACGAGTCATTCAAGAATGCCTGGCGTGAAGTGAAAAGCTACTACCGCTTTGCCACGACAAAGAGCCCCTATATCATCAAGTCCATCGACGAGGCGGTCGTCACCGAGCCCGACGGCTCCAAGACCATCAACATTCTTCTTCCGTACTTTGAAAGATCGCTCCAGGACATCATAAACCATAACGTCATCAATGGCGAGCTGCTCGACCAAGAGGAGATTCTAAGGACATTCATTGGCGTGTGTCGTGGGCTCCAGGCCATGCACAAGTATAAGCGCACGGGGGCAGCAAACAACGAAGACGAGGATGACATGCTTCTTTCTCCTGGTAGCGACGACGAAGAAGACTTTGGCACCGAGATGCTGGAGCTGTTGCCGTACGCGCATCGTGACATCAAGCCCGCCAATGTCATGCTCTCCGCCGAGGGCTTGCTGGTGTTGGTTGACCTTGGGTCGTGTTCGCGGGCCCGTATCTCGGTCAAGTCTCGTCAGCAGGCGCTTCAACTCACAGACTTTGCCCTGGAGCACTGTACGCTTCCGTACCGGGCCCCCGAGCTTTTGGATATCTCCACCAATGCAGAAATCACGGAAAAAACCGACGTGTGGTCCCTCGGCTGTCTTCTCTACTGTGCATGCTTTGGCTTCTCCCCCTTTGAGAAGCTTGAAATCGAACAAGGCGCCAATCTCAACTTGGCCATTAGCCAGGGCCGCTATTCCTTTCCTGAGGACAAGAAGGGCTACCTGGATGAATTGCTAGATCTCATTCGCTCGTGCTTGGTGCTTGATCCTACCCAGCGCCCAAGCGTGGATGAACTCCTCGAGAGGGCATTGGCCATCCAGTAAACGTGCGTGGCATGAGGCGGTGAAATTCGCCGATCATTTAACAGGCCATCCCCACGCGAATTTCGCGCCATGACCCTAACCAAATACCAGCGAGGTGACCCCATGGAGGGCTGGAACGACTTGCCCCCGATGCTCCACCCGAACGGGTCGTCGTCTAGTGTGGGGAAAAAACGACGCCAGCGCCGGGTGGGCTACGACTTTTCTAATGGCTGTGATACGCTGACGGAATCCATCTCCACGGTGTCAACTCCCCCACCAGCTACTTTGCCCACTGCCTCCCCCACGCCACCGCCCAATCCTTTCACCTCCCTATATTCCCTTCCCACACAGCTAAAAACCACCGAGCTCGTGCAGCACATCAAGACTCTCGATGAATCTTCTCTTCTGGAGGGAGATGCGATTTTCGTCAACAACACCGTGGCTCAAGTGCTAGCGGGGAACCGAGACACCTCATGCATCATGGAGTACATGGTGAGCCGACAGACCGCGTGGTGTATACCTCTAAAGCGGATAATTGACCTGCTACAGTAACAAAACCTCATAACATTTCCCTCATCAATGCTAACTTTCAGAGCACCAGTGTTCTAGCCATGCCATTGACAGAGCTAATTTCTACAATTTCTGCTAGAATATTATACCCTACATTCACGCTCAACTTCTAGTTGACAAGTCCATACTCTCCATGTATTTTACACCCTCTTTCTTCTTCCCACTTGGGCCTGGAAACCAGTCTTGATAGAGGACACCGATCTGGTGGACCCACATGCTTTACAGCTCAAGAAATGCAATCTGTTGGTGGACTCTCTCTTCAACTCCGTGTTCATAGACTTACACGTTTTACACGTGACGTACTCGATGATATACCGTCTCAACACCGACTCCATCTGCTTGGGTTGGAACTTACCCTTGAGCACCAATCTCTTCTCTCCATCAATAGATCCCGAAGTACCCAATTCAGCAAACAAGAATTGTATAAGATGCTCGGGGTTTCTTTGCAAAACAGTGGCGATTTCTTGCACATTGGCAAACAATGTCTTCTTGGACCCTTCTCTTTGACACACGGGTGGGGGAATACGGAACTTGGGGCCAGACCGGTCGCCGGCCAACTCGGGGTTATTCTGCTTCAAAATGTTGAAAAATCTCGACAACAAGTCGGTGTATGGAAGACCTCCCACAGCAGTGGCACTGGCATCGGGGTCTTGATCGGGAGAGGCCACGGGCGCCACGGCGTCTTCGATACCTGCTTTCTCCAATTGCTCTTCAAAATCAGCAGCAGTGCTGGAGCTCTTGGTGCTCTTCTTCTTTTTTTTCTTCAATCCCAAGTCGTCCAACGAGGCAGAAAGCTCATCGACGGAGGGCGAGGTGCTCTTCTCAACCGAGTCCTCAGTCTTCTTGGCCTTTTTCTTCTTCTTTAATCCGGCAAACATATCGTTGAGATCGTCGGCAGCAGGGGATGCCGTGGCAGGCGCCTCGTCGACCTTCTTGGCCTTCTTTTTCTTCTTGAGCGAGGGATCAAATCCTAGGTCGGCCATTATGTGTTGAATAAAAAATTTCACGGTGCGGATTATGTAAGTGCGGACCAGGTGTTGCTTCGAGCCAGATCGATCATGCTACGTATACTAACGTGTGTTGGTTGATATCTATGCAGTATATGTGAGTTACAGTTGTGGTATTTGCCTCTTGGTGTTGTCTTTGGGGGGCCGCCGCTTGGGCGCAAGCTTGAGCGGCTAGATGCTCAACTTCTTGGTCTGGGCCGTTGCCTCCTTCACGCCCTCGGTGCCCTCTTCTCTCTCTTGTGTCACCTTATTCGCGTGCTCTTCTGCCTCTCTACTCTCCTTTCCTGGGGTATAGGTGATCTTTGTGTCCTCACCATCGTCCTCCAATTTCACGTCATCTTCAACCGCATATTTCTTCAAGAGGTAAGTCTCCACCTCGGACTGGTTGTTGTTCTCGGCCTCGAAAATCACATCGTGGTGACTCTCGTTCTTGGAGTACACGTCTCCTTCATACTCTTCACAGAGAAGTTTCACCACTTCCAAGTGGCCGTTGAAGGCAGCCCAATGCAACGGGGTGTTACCGATCTCGTTCTTCTGATTGGCTAACTTGATGGCCTGGTCGCGTGGCACAATGCTGAGCAAGTACTTCACCACTTCAAGGTGTCCGTTTGCAGCAGCCATGTGAACTGGGGTACTCAATGTATTTTCGTCTTTGATTGTGGGGAGAATTTCAGGAGAAATCTCGGTGAAGATCTCTTGGAGCGTAGCGAGATCGCCCTCTCTGGCGTCGTAAATCACGGCGTCCATCTCTTCCTGAGTTAGCACCGTCATGATGATAAATTTTTGCGATGCTCGTTTTTCGGGCTGCAACATGAAGATCGAGGAGGTACCCCAAAAAAAACCAACCCCTACCAAAAGCAATCCCTTTGCTTCCAAGAAAAAGGCGACGGTTAAGAGAGACCCAAAGGATGTGTATCCTGATTTACGCAAGGGTCTCAACAAGCCCGCGTTTCATGGCAATTCACCGCTCGATCGCACCTTTGAACAGTTGGAGGCCAAATTGGAGGGCCCCATCGAAGACTTGACTTTTGAGGTGCTCATATCCCGCTTTGGAATCGACGAGACCGACTCGAATACGCTGCGATGTGTTCTTGTGGAGCGAATCTTTGCCCTTCTAGGAGATATTCAGTCGTATTCAAATGCCATTTCTCCCGCCGACTCTAACCTCATCCGCATCTCGCTCCACGATATGAAGACTTTCGGCAAACTCGTGAACATACTTCTCATTCATGGAATATACCCTGCCCTCAATACTTTTAAGGCAGGGGTCCCCTTCGAAAAAAGACGCCTCAACGACTTGGCCAAAGCGAGGAAACCCATCAAGATCGAAAGGCTTGCCGAAGTCCGCGGGGCAAAGAAATACACCGAGAAGTTCGGCATCGTGCACCGGCTCCTTGTTCTCGTGTACGAAGGTTTCAAGCGGCTTTTCTCCGTCCCGTCCGACGTGCACGATCTTCTCATCAAAGGCACCGGCTTCACCGACTTTTTGACGGTGGCCATTACCCTCAGCACGGTGCCGTACTTCCCCGACCGTACCAAGTACCTGGGCGAGTTTGCACTGGTGGTGACACCCCTATCCGACACGTTCCAGCTTTTCCAGATGTACTCGCTCTACCTCACCACGCCGAGTCCATCTTACTTCAAGCAATTTGTGATGCAACGACTCGCGGCGCTCCCCTATGATGCTACCGATGGTGTTCGTGCGTTGTGTGAGTTCGTCCTTGGTATGAGGGATAACGACGACATCAACGTGGAAAAATTCCAGCATGTGGCCAATGTTGTGTTATCGAAGCCACCTTCCATACCGACAGTCGACTACTTCAAGAGCATCGGGTCGCAACTTTTTACGCTTCTTGGGGCAATCGACAACCCCATTCTCACGTCGTGTGCCACCTTCGTGGTGGAACGTCTCTGGGAGAAGAACCCCCGCGTGGCGACCGACTTTGTGTTGGCCGATTTACACAAGGCGTTTGATCCTTCATCAAAGTTGACCTCGGAGCTGGCTCTCAACCACGCGGTGAATGTGCTTATCACGCTAACTAAATCCAACACATCCAGCGAGTTTCTCGACGCAGCGGTGGTGCCAATTCTCCCATTGATCTGGGGATACTACGTTTTCCTTCGCAAGCACGATAAGAACACCGCCATCATACACAGTGTGCTTGTTAGCTACTTCACCGTCAGCGAGTCGGCGGAAATCGACTCCATCGCACGAAACCTCACTCTTGAAGGCGGTGACGGCTGGCACTTCGAGTTCGGACCCAGCGGCTTGGCTCAGATTGCACCCGACTCGCTGGTGAAGCTCGAGTCTTCCGACAAGAAAGTGAACGCATTCATTGAGTCGTTGGACTCGGTGTGCGTGTACTTCATCGAGCTTCTAAAGGACCTTTCTGATGAAGTTGTCCAGCGGGTGTTTGTGATGATCATGAGGCGCTGGCTTGGCATTAACAGCTTAGCGGAGGACAATGCGTTCATGATGTTGGTGAATCTTCGACTTCTTGAGAGTATTGGGTCTGAATTCAAAGATAGTCTTGCTAGAACCCCCAAGGAGATGCTTGAGCTCACAAAGACCTTCTTACTTGGTCATAACAAGATAACGGATGATGCTGAGGGAGAAGACTCCGACGATGAGGATGAGCTGCAGAATGTGTTGCCGATAGTGCTTGAATTACTATCGGCCATTCTCACCGAGACCCCCGAGATCGACGAAGAGTGCCGTCGTCTCCTCCAGGAGATTCGCTCCATCCTATCTTCATTAACGCAGACCGCTGCGGTGACGTCACTCCATTCTCGAATTGAGGACGTCATCAATGGAGAAAGCAAAATCACCACCGAGGCCGATGCCCATGCCAAAACACTCAAACGCGCCATCACCAGCTTGAACGATCCATTGGTGCCAATTAGGGCACACGGATTATACCTTATAAGGAAGCTCGTTGAGCAGAAAAGCGACGCAATTCTGGTGGATTTTGCAGTCAACCTCCATCTCGTCCAGTTAAAAGATCCCGAGCCATACATCTACCTCAACGTCATCAAAGGACTTGAGAGTTTGCTCGAACTAAATGACGACGGAGTGCTCCACGTGCTTGTACCCATCTATCTTGACAATGAAGCAGATATCGACGAGCGGTTGAGGATTGGTGAGGTCCTTCTTCGCTTCATTCAAGGCAAAAATGAGTTGTTCTCGGGCCAGCAAGCCACGTTCGTGTCGACGTCTATGCTCTCGCTAATTCGCCGTTCGGAAACATCCGTCGACGACCGGGTGAGAATGTCGGCCATGTCCCTATTGGGAACCTGCTGCAACACCAACCCCATTGGCATTGTTGATTCTCTTCCGGATGCTCTCGACTGTGCTATAGGCATATTGCAGCTCGAAAGAGATATCGACAAGGCTATCATGAGACGTGCTGCTATTGTACTAATCCACGATCTTATCATGGGAACCAGCGACTCAGTGGTGGCATTTCCAAAAGACTACCAAACAAAGGTGTTGACCATTCTCAAATACATCACGGAAACCGACAACGATCTTCTCACCCGAGAGCAGGCCAGCAGCGTTCTTTCCACCATCGAAACCATCACCCAAGCGCCATGAACAACTCTGACTCTACACATAGATATACCCGATATTCTTTATTAAATACAGTCGCGGACGTAACTTCGTTTAATCAACTTCCTCCATGGCAGACTCGACTGGCTCATCGGCAGTGGACTCGGTGCTGGTGCCGATCTCGGCCTCAACCTCCTCCTCGTCCTCCTCGATGTTCAAACCCAAGGAGATCAATCTGTTGATTCTGCCAGCGAAAGAGGATGGCTCATCCAAAGAGAATCCAGAAGTGAGCAATGCAGTCTCGTACAACAAGGTTGTCAAGTCCTTGACGGTCTTGTCTTCGGCACCATCAGCCTCAACCTTCTTTCTCAACTCCTTGATGATGGGAGACTTAGGAGAAATCTCGAAGGTCTTCTTGGAAGACATGTACGAAGACATGGTGGTGTCTCTCAAGGCTTGAGCCTTCATAATTCTCTCCATGTTGGCGGACCAGCCGAATTGACCAGTTCTGATGGCAGCAGGAGCGTCCACCAATTTGTGGGAGACAACAACCTTCTCCACTTGGTCACCCAAAACCTCCTTCAAGGCCTTGGTCAATGGCTCGAACTCAGCAACCTCCTTTTCTCTTTGAGCCTTCTCCTCCTCAGATTCCTCCAACTCGAAGTCCTTGGTGATGTCCACCAACTTCTTGTCCTCGAACTCCTTCAATTGAGTCATGGCGTACTCGTCAATTGGGTCAACGAGGAACAACACCTCGAAGTTCTTGGCCTTCAAGGCATCCAAGAATGGAGACTTCTCGACGGCCTTGATGGACTCACCGGTGATGTAGTAGATGTTCTTTTGGTGTTCTGGCATACGGGTGACGTAGTCAGACAACGAGGTGGTCTCCTCGGCGGACTTGGTGGAGTTGTATCTCAACAACTTGGCAAGAGCCGATCTGTTTTGTTGGTCCTCGTGAATACCCAACTTGATGTTCTTAGAGAAGGCAGAGTAGAACTTCTCGAATTGCTCGTCGTCCTCAGCAATCTCGTTGAAGGTCTCAATCAACTTCTTAACGATGTTCTTCTTGATGACCTTCATGATCTTGTTTTGTTGCAACATCTCTCTGGACAAGTTCAATGGCAAGTCCTCGGAGTCAACAACACCCTTGACGAAAGACAACCACTCAGGGATCAATTCGTCGGCATCGTCGGTGATGAAAACACGACGCACGTACAACTTGATGTTGTTCTTCTTCTTCTTGTTCTCGAAAGCGTCGAATGGAGCTCTCTTAGGAACGAAAAGGATGGCTCTGAACTCTAATTGACCCTCAACAGAGAAGTGCTTGACGGCCAATGGGTCTTCCCAGTCGTTAGAGATGGACTTGTAGAAAGCATTGTACTCGTCTTGAGTGACGTCGGAGGGGTTTCTAGTCCACAATGGCTTGGTCTTGTTCAACTCCTCGGTCTCGGTGACAGTCTCGGTGATCTTCTTGGTCTTTTCCTTCTTGTCATCCTCGTCCTCAACCTCCTCCAACTTAGGCTTCTTGTCGTCGTCACCATCCTCCTTCTTCTCCTCTTCGTCCTCAACTGGGACCTCCTTTTCAACATCCTTGGTAACAACCAATTGGACAGGGTAGGACACAAACTCGGAGTGTCTCTTGACAACCTCCTTGATTCTCTTCTCCTCCAAGTACTCCAATTGGTCCTCCTTCAAGAACAATCTCAAAATGGAACCACGACCAATCTTCTCGTTTTTGTCGTCGAGAGTAACGGTAAACTTACCACCGGCGTTGGACTCCCACACGTATTGCTCGTCATCGTTGTGCTTGGAGATAACTTGGACGTGGTCAGCAACCAAGAAAAGAGAGTAGAAACCGACACCGAATTGACCAATCATGGACACATCGGCACCAGCAGAAAGAGCCTCCATGAAAGCTTTAGTACCAGACTTGGCAATGGTACCCAAATTGTTGATCAAGTCGGCCTTGGTCATACCGATACCGGAATCTCTAATCTCCAAAACCTTCTCTTCTGGCTTGGGAGTGATTCTGATGAACAAGTCCTTCTCGGAATCCAACTTGGATGGATCGGACAAGGCCTCGTATCTGATCTTGTCCAAGGCATCGGAGGCGTTGGAGATCAATTCTCTGAGGAAAATCTCCTTGTTGGAGTAAACGGTGTTGATGATCAAGGACATCAACTGAGAAATCTCAGCAGTGAACTCGTGAGTTTCAACCTTGGTGTCAGACATCTTTGTGGGTGTTACGAGAATGTAGTACTAAGGTGAAAAAATTCGGGCGCTACAGGGTTTTATACGCAGCTGCAAATTGTCGTCGACTGAAAATTGTGTGCGAGAAGCTTCCATGAGCTTCCACAGAAAAGTGTGCGGGGGACGACACATTTGGGCTGCGAAAAATCTAGAATGGGTGCAACCGATGGTGAGACACACACAAATGAACTCATCTCATGTACAAATTGTTGCAATTTTGCAATTATATAATCACCTCTTCAGTTTCCATGCCGCAATCGATGCATCTCTTACGCATCATATTGCGTTCGCCCGGAATAGCCAATGGCGCCAGCCAATCGTGGACGTGTCGTGCGCCAAGTGACTGGCCGTTTCGAAGCTTGCGTGTATACTCTTCTGCTCTTGTGCGCTTTCTCAACTCCTTGAGTTTCTTGGTGTACTTCTTGTCCCTGCGCAGAAGCCGAGCTTCTTCTCTTCGTTGCCACTCGGCATCGAGTCCCTCCGCCGAACCCCATTTCTTCCATGCATACTCCTCCACTTGGAATCGAAGGAATAATTGCATGCGAGAAAATCCATGTGGGTTGGGCTTCTCAATTCGAGGTAGCAATGCGGTATCTCGTAGCTCTGGGTCGGTCAAAAGATAATCTTCCCTGCACTCAGTTTTGGTGAGCAACAGGTATTTTTCTGGCTTGTCCTTCATGCATCGACGACACACCCGCACCTCGTTGAAATTTTGATAAAAATTGGGGTCAAGCTCTAGCGATCCACACTCAAAGCACTTGGGGGCTTGTGATATGTCTATGGGGGGTGCTAGATCGTGCACAATATGCTCCTGTCGCTGCTTCTCTTTCCACTCTTCAAGAGTCGTGGAGTCAGCTCCGGGTGGAGGTTCGTCAATATTGATGAACCCACCACGGGAGTCTTTCATGGTAGAAAAATCATACTCAATGTAATCTTTTCTGTTGATGGGAGGCGGCTGGAACTCCTTCCTTTGTTTCTTGGGTGGTTCGACTGGTTTAGCCTCGGAATTTGGCCCCGACTCTTCGCCTGGGTTCTGAAACCGCTTTTGTCTCTCAAGAGCCTTTTGACGATTTTGTTCTATACGCCGTCGTTGTTCCTCGGTCAACTGGATCCTCGGGAGGTCGGGAATTTGTTTAGTAGACGATTGCTCTAGTCTGGGATTGGTGGCAACACTTTTCTTGGACGAGTCGTCCGAGGTCGGAGGGAGGCCTGATTTTTTGCGGAGCCGCTCAAGCGCCCGCCTGCGGTTCTCCTCCTGCAGTTAGTAAAGTGACCTGTCACATTCAAAACGTACAATTCGGCGTTTCTGATCCTCTGATAGTTGAGAAGACATGCGCGCTCACTGAGTCTTTGCGTCCTGTATACTGTTCCGGGGATATGGTCCATACAAAGGCGAACACATGGGTATTGTCTTCAGCCCTACATGCAATCTCCGAGTGACCACGCTGCTCCGAATGACTGAGTGACTTTGACTATGGCGCAAAAAAAGAGGAATTCGCAAAATCCACCCGGGCTTTGGATTTGAGCATGCCGATGATTTCTCCACCTGGTGAGGGGATGTCCCAAACTTAGCCACAACGACTCTGTCAGCACTACTTTTTCTGACACTGATATTTCAAAGACTTCAGGCACCATGTGTCGCGACCATTCCGCTCCGCCGGTATTGATGAGGCGACGGAGTTAGGCTCGGACCCTAGTATCCACGGAACAACCATGGACTAATCTCCATAACGGTGTTAGTGTGAGACAGTGGGCCCACCAAATCGGTGAGTCATGTCGGCCAGGGATCCACAAGTGGGGCATCAAGTGGGGTCGCTGGGTGCAAGATAGTCCATGAGGGGTTTACAAAGGGGATTGAGAGGGGTCTTCCTTAGTCTTGTTGGTGTCATTATGATGGACTGAGGGTATACAGCAACTTGTATGTACGTTGCAACCCAATTGCTAATGCAAGCGTATTGAGTGGACCAGGCGGGAGGCACATCTTAAATCCGAGGTGGACCGTTGCAATGCTTACATGCGTTGATCCGGACATTAGTTTCGTTGCGGCCATTCTGGCCAGGTCCTGAAAGTAGGCCCATTTCCTATAGTTGCTTGCAATCATCCGTGACTGGCTGGGTTGGTAAAGACCGGGTGCGAATCTAAAGCCCGGAAGCGCATAATAATCTCATAAGGTGATATGCCGCATGCCGCTTAAGACCACGGTAATCGTGTGATAGGCTTGTGTCGCACATCTACACCGAGTGGGCTTGCTTCGAATTATATATATCCATGTACCCCAGGGAATCTCATTTGTTGTTCTTGGTGAAAGGCTGAAATTTTCTTTCTTTTTTCCGACTTTTGTCTTCTCCGCATGGGCGACTCCACACCGACTGCATCTTGGGTCCGAGGTGTATGGATGGCCAACCAGGTACGCATCCACCTTACAATTTGGGATTAAATTTCCACTAACTCCTCAGCACTCCTCCTTCACTTCCCCCTCCTATGGCAGTCCCGAGCTGGCCTTCTTCACATCCCTTACTTCATCATCTTCAGACTCGCCCAGATTTCATACGCCGCTTGAGTTTCCTACCATGCGAGCCATCTGCTATTCTCCCATCCCCATATTCACCCACGATGACGTGCCACAAGAGATCATCCGAGCATTCTTGCTAGCGTTGGAGAAGTTTGTCAATAAGGACGACTCTTTGACGGAAATCCCCGCCAGTGTGGTCGATGACCTTGAGCCCATCGCAAACCGTCAGTCATCGGACTTTGAGCAAAATCTCCAAACCTACGCAAAAGTCACGGGCATCCTCGCAGAATACTTATCATCCAACCGTCCTCAAGACGTCGAGCTTTCAGGAGACGACATCTTGGTGTTTACCGCCATGAGATCAAGGCCGAAACAACTCGAAGTTTACCCACCGCACCCCAAACCCGAACCTCAAGCCAAAAACCAAGTCGTCAAAGCATCTCCCCCCATCATCACCAAGCTACGAAACCAACTTCAACACTCGTCGCATCCCCATGACGACCGAACAATACTAAGTGACTCCATCGACCTCCTCGAAACGTCCATCCACAATTGCATCGAAGCCCAGCTGCCCGACCCCCTATTCAGACGGGTCTGGCTTTCCGGACCCATTCTCCAGCTAGTCAAGAAGAGAGATTACTTCGCCCTTCGTATCCTTTTCGTGTTCGCCAGTCTCTGTCTTCTTTTGAGAATTCAGTTCATGAACGAAATCAACGTGTGGATCGAATACTTGGAGTGGTTCAAGAACTACAGCTTGACCAAGTGCCACAATGAGTTCGACACCAAGCTCTACGACTTGGTCTTGGTAGACAAGTTTCACTTGAGGAAGGTGGATGCGTTGGCGGAATTTGACCCGGACCTTGTCCAGCGCCGCCTGTAATGATAATGATAGATGCCTAATAGACACAAAGCAAAGGGTGACTACTGGATTTGAGAATATTTGTTGAGCACTATGAACGGCTATCAGATAACGCTAGTTTGTCATCGGACACCAGTATAGACTAGTTGTGTCATATCTTGCCCAATCTCTCCTCGGCGAAGTTTGGTAAGACAAACGCCGCCTTGTGGATTCTCTCAGAGTAGTAGTGCAAATTCTCCTTGACAAACTTCTTGTCCCATTCGAATCTCACTGGCTCCTTGACGTTGGCGTTAGGGTCCTTGGAGCACACCATGAAACCAATGGATCCAGATGGGTAGGTTGGGATCATGGTGTAAGCATATTCGGCAACGGGGAAGATATCTTTACAGTCCTTCTTCAATTGAGCAATGATATCCATGTGCAACCAGATGTTCTCGGCCTGAGTGGTGATGACACCCTTCTCGGTCAAAGCACCGTTCAACAACTCGAAGTATGGCTTCTGGAACAACGACTCGGCAGGGCCCTCAGGGTCGGACGAGTCGGTGATGATCACATCGAATTGGTTCTTGTACTCAGCAAGGAACTTGAACCCGTCACCAATGTGCACCTTGGTACGTGGGTCCTTGTACGACTCAGACATTTTGGGCAAGTACTTCTTAGAAACTTCAATCACGGTCTCGTCAATGTCACACAACCACGCCTCTTCAATGGATTCGTGCTTCAAGATCTCTCTCAAAACACCACCGTCTCCACCTCCGATAACCAACGCCTTTTTGGGGTTGGGGTGAGAGTTGAGAGCCAAGTGAGCAATCATCTCCTGGTAGGAGAACTCATCTCTCTCCGTCGCCTGAATACAGTTGTCAAGAACGAGCACGTTTCCGTAATTAGTGGACTCGAACACCAAAACGTCCTGGTATTTGGACTTCTCGACGTGAAGAACCTTCTGGACCTTCAACAGCATGGCCTGACCAGGCCACATGGTGTCGGAAACTTCGGCAAACCAGCCGTCTTTGATGGATGGGTGAGTCAATTCCATGATAGCGATAGTGAAAATTTTTGCCGTTTTTCTTAGCTTTGCTACCAGGCACCCACGGGCCGACCCCACAAAATTCGATTTTCTAAAGAGTGGTCAAGAAGAGAACCATGAGTCAAATTGAATCATCCGATTTCGTAGGTTGTCTCATTGAGGGCTAGATGCCACAATTGTAGCAGATCAGGGCTTTCGGCCGCCGACCCGCCAAGTGCGCGTTACGTAATCTTTTTTGCGATGAGCCATGCCTTCTGTTCAGAAAGACCCCCGGCTGGGAAAGCAAAAACAAGTGCCTGAGAAGGAGCGGTTCATACAGTGTTGTGGAGATGTGTCGCTTGAGTTGGTTGCATCCCTCAAAAACTCAAAGGACATTAATTTGAACGGTCTCATCACCCGTTATGCCAAAAAGTACAAGTTGAAGCAACAACCTCGACTCACCGACATTATCTCGTCGATCCCGGATCAGTATAAGAAGTACCTCATTCCCAAGCTCAAGGCCAAACCTGTGAGAACAGCATCGGGAATTGCAGTGGTTGCCGTTATGTGTAAACCGCACAGATGCCCTCACATCGCCTATACCGGAAACATCTGTGTCTACTGTCCTGGTGGTCCAGACAGCGACTTCGAGTACTCGACTCAGTCATACACTGGGTATGAGCCAACTTCTATGCGAGCAATCAGAGCCAGATACGACCCATATGAGCAGGCTCGTGGCCGTGTGGAGCAATTGCGGCAACTTGGTCACTCCATCGATAAGGTGGAGTACATCGTCATGGGTGGTACTTTCATGTCGTTGCCCATCGACTACAGAGAGAGCTTCATTGCCTCTTTGCATAATGCATTGACCGGATACAACGGTACCGACCTCGATGAGGCCATCAAGTTCTCCCAGCAGTCCAACACGAAGTGTGTAGGAATCACCATTGAGACTCGTCCCGACTACTGTACGCAAACTCATCTCAGTGACATGTTGAGATACGGATGTACGCGTTTGGAAGTGGGTGTGCAGTCAGTCTATGAGGATGTGGCTAGAGACACCAACCGTGGTCACACAGTCAAGGCTGTATGTGAGACATTTGCAGTGGCCAAGGACGCCGGTTACAAGGTGGTGAGTCACATGATGCCTGATCTTCCCAACGTGGGCATGGAGCGGGACTTGGAGCAGTTTAAGGAATACTTTGAGAACCCCGAGTTCCGGACCGACGGGTTAAAGTTGTATCCCACGTTGGTCATTCGAGGTACCGGACTCTATGAGTTGTGGAAGAAGGGATTGTACAAGTCCTACAATGCCAATGCGTTGATTGATTTGGTGGCCCGAATTCTTGCGTTGGTTCCCCCATGGACGAGAATTTACCGAGTGCAGCGTGATATCCCAATGCCTTTGGTGACGTCCGGTGTTGAAAACGGAAATCTTCGTGAGTTGGCCTTGGCTAGAATGAAGGACTTTGGCACCACATGCAGAGACGTTAGAACCAGAGAAGTTGGTATTCAAGAGGTTCACCACAAGGTCTCGCCCGACCAAGTGGAGCTCATTCGCCGAGATTATTACGCCAACGGAGGCTGGGAAACATTCTTGTCCTACGAAGACCCCAAGAAAGATATCCTCATTGGGTTGCTTCGTCTTCGAAAGGCAACAAAGAGGTACACCTTCCGCAAGGAATTCACTAGCCAGCCCACGTCCATCGTGAGAGAATTGCATGTGTACGGGTCGGTTGTCCCGCTTCATTCTCGAGACCCCAGAAAGTTCCAGCACCAGGGTTTTGGTACCTTATTGATGGAAGAAGCTGCCCGTATTGCCAAGGAGGAGCACGGATCTGAAAAGATCAGTGTCATCTCTGGTGTTGGTGTACGTAACTACTACGCCAAGTTGGGGTACACGCTCGACGGGCCCTACATGTCCAAAACTCTTTAACGATTATTTATTACGAATGCATCCACTCATTATACTACCTAATGCTCTATATTACATAATGTTACATACATGGCTAATGGGGGTAGTACTTGTTCTGAGGAATCTCCTTAGTCCATCCAGCAATGTCTTCTCCAGAACCACCCACTGGTCGTTCAATGACCACGTTCTCCAAGCCAAGCGCATCGCTGAGCCAGGGGTGATTTACCATTCCTCCGGCGTCGGCACGGTTCTCAGGCTGGAGAGTAAGCATGGGCGAGAGAAAGTCCAGAATCTCGATGGCATCGGTGACACTAAATTTGTACTTTTCCATCAAAACATCTTTCAACCCCCAAGGCTTGAGCTTGGCAATACGATGGAGCTCTCCCCGCAGATTGAAGAAGTCACGGGTATAGTACCCCTCCTTCAACATGTTGCGGGGGAATGGACCAATGAGCTCGATAATTTGTGCAATGTGATCATCGTCTTTGCTGTAGGCTTTGCCATTTCGGGGGTCAAATAAGTAGTCGCCCGTCAAGAGCTCAAAGATAAGACAACCGAACGACCAGAGGTCAGCCGAAGCTCCCCAGTGATATCCAATGAGCACCTCGGGCGAGCGGTACTGACGGGTTTGGATCTCGTCGGTGAAATGATGGTGGGTCCAACACGCATTGCCCAAGTCGGCAATCTTCACCGAAATCAATTCGTTTTCATTGAAGGAGATGTTGTTGTCGCTGGTGTTTGCAAAGTCACCGTCGTTTTTTGATGGAATACGCATGGGGTCGATAGTGGTGCTGATGGACATAGATGACAACAGATTATGCAACGAGTCGTGCTTGTCAGGCGAGTCAGCATGCTCCTCGGCAAAACTGATGTCTTTAACGAACGACATACCGCTTTTGACGGGAGTATTGGCGGTAGAGTTAGCTAAACCGTACACACTGGTGAAGGACTTATTGAACGAGCGAAGGGGGGAGGGAAGAGGCTGCGAGCCAGTGATGAGGGTCTGGCGCCGTGAGCGGCGGCCGTTGCGCCCGAATGAGGGGGAGCTGGTGGCGGAGGGGGTCATAGTAGTGTTGGGGGTAATGATGCGTTGATTGTGTGGGGTGGCGGAGGAGGGACCCGAGACAGAGGCGGTGCCGGAACTGATCCCCAGCCCTTGAGCTGGGGTGATATTTGTCTGACTCAGCAGATTGGTATTTTTGCGGCGGAGTTTTCTCTCCAACTTCAGTTGGTATTCCTCTTGCTCCACCATGCGAACAATCTGCTCCACGTCACCAATCTCAATGAGCACATTCTCCGGCTTGAGGTCGGTATGAATCACTCCACACTTGCGATGAAGAAAGTCTAGTGATGACAAGAGCTGTTTGGCAATTTGCTTGACAAACACAATGGGGATGCCTCGGTGCTTGTAGCGGCGAATGAGCCCAAGAAGATTTTCACCAAGTACCTCAAACACCATCACCACGTGGACACCATTGGGTCCCTCGTGCGTGAAGGTGTCGAGAAGTTGGATGACATGCTGGTGACCGGGATGATGGAGGTCGGACGTGGTGACTTTGTCAAGGAGCTTGATTTCGTCAATGGCGGTGTCGGTGTAATGCTTGGCACTCCGAACAATTTTCATGGCCACATGACATTGCTTGTCGTTGTCTCTGGCAAGCCAAACAGTCGAAAAATGGCCCCACCCTAGCTTGCGTACCAAAGTGTACTTGTTGTTCTTGTAGTTTTCTCCAATAAAGCAAGGATGATATCCTCCCGGTACGTAGTCCTTGAGGTCTTCTTCGTTGTCTGGGTTAACGTTCGCATCATCGTCGTCTTCGTCTCCAGACACATCGACATCACTGTCACCGGCATGGGCCTTCTTGTCAAATGCAGTTTGTAAGGGCGACAACTCGGGCCGGGGCAGCACGTCCGAAGTGCTGACCGTGGGGGTGGACAGAGTTATGACATGCAAAAGATCTCCTGGGTCATGGCGCTTTCGCGACTCATCCTCTTCCTTCTGGATGGCAATGGATAATTTAGAGATATTCGAGTTAGGCATGATGGTGACTGACGAGCTCACCAACTTCAGGTGATGTGTATGCCAAAAGAGAATCTGCTAAATCCAAGTGCTGGGTTATTGATCTTTTACGCGCACCCATACACCAGACAGATTTAACAATAGGGTTTGGAAATCTGCTCGCTACTTCCAAAAACACCTAAATATATTCTAGAAAGACACCAGCAACTAGGCATGGGTTTACACTGTGGAATAAGCAACACACTGAGTGTGACTGTTCGCTCGCATTCACCTCATACACCTGGATACGTATAATTTATTCTATGATTAGTTCATCTCGACATCCTCCTTCTCTTCGGTGGTCTTGCTGGCCTCTCTGGCAGCAGCCAACTTCTCGGCCATGGCTTGAGCCTGCTTGGCCTCCTGTTTTTGTCTGAAGGCTTGCTTCTTCTCCTCCTCCTTGGCGAGGTAACGACCTCTGATGATGTTACCGGTCATAGCCAACTCCTCGTACTTGGCAATGTACTTGGCCTTGGTGGAGTCTTCACCAGCATCGTACAACCAGTCCTCGGCCTTGGCCAACAAGTCGGTCAACTTGGCCTTCTCCTCGTCCGAGGCAAAGTCCTTGTATTGGTCGTCCAACTTGCCTCTCAACTCGTAGATGTACTCCTCCAAGGCATTCTTTCTGTCCTCGGTGTCGGCCACCAACTTGTCCTCCATGGTGAGTTGGTTCTCCTTCTCGGTGAAAGCGTTTCTGACCTCATCGGATAAAGCAGCAGAGGTGGCAATGATGGTGAGGTCATCCTTCTTGACAATCTTCTTCACCTCTTGGTATTGAGGCTCAGCATCCTCGTCCACTTCCTCACCTTCCTTTGGCTCGATCAACTCCTTCACCAACTTCTCCTCAACGGTGTGAGCAGACTCGATGGTGTAGAATCCAGAGGGGTCGTTTCTCAACTTCAACTTCACAGCGATGGAAGACTCACCCTCGTTTGGCACAACACCCTTGATGGTCCACTTGACAATGGACTCGGGAGTACCAACAGGCAACTCCTCGAGGTTGGTGTACTTGGCCTCCACTTCAAAGTCACCCTTTCTGAACAAAGTGATGATCTTGGTGGATGGGAAAAGACCACCTCTGGGGAACACTTCCAAGTGATCCTCATCCTCTTCTTGCTTGTCCCAGAAGTAGGAAACAGAGTATGGGTTGAAGTCCTCGAACTTGAAAGGTCTGACTCTCAAAGTTGGCGAGTGCATGGCACAGATGAAAGCGTTACCTCTGGCAATAGCCTCATCTTGGTTGAGAGTGAAAGACAAGGGCTTTCCGAACACCTCGGAAATCTTGGTCTTGATGGAGGGCACTCTGGTGGAGCCACCAATGAGCTCGATGGAGTCGATGTCCTCAGCAGAGACGCCAGCGTCCTTGAGAGCAGTCTCAATAGGAACATTGATGCGGTTCAACAATGGCTGGATGTACTCCTCCAACTCCTCTCTAGTCAAAGAAGACGACACATCGACGTCGTTCATGATGGACTCGACGTTCAATGGGGCTTGAGAGTTGGCGGACAAAACCTTCTTCAACTTCTCGGCAGCGGTCAAGAGTCTGTAGAAAGCCTTGGGGTTCTCTCTGACGTCGATCTTGTACTTACCAACAAATTCCTCGGCAAAGTGGTTGGCAATGGCGTAATCGAGGTCACGGCCACCAAAGTGCTTGTCGTAAGCAGAACCAAGAATCTTCAATTCTCCCTTCTTGACAGCAGCAATGGAAACTTGGTAAGAAGAGTGACCAATGTCAACGAAAGCAACAATCTTGGGCTTGTCCTCAGGCAAGTCGTTGGCCTTGAACACACCGTAACCAACAGCGGCGGCAGTCACCTCGTTAACAATTCTGACAGGGTTCAAGCCGGCAATTCTGCACGCATCGGCAGCAGCACGACGTTGCTTCTCGGTGTACCATCCGGGGACGGAAAGACAGATGTCATTGAGGTTGGCCTTGGTCTCGTTGTAAGTGGTGGCCTTGATCTTGTTGAGGAACATAGCAGCCAACTGGGTGGAGGTAAACTCTTGTTGTTCACCCAAGAATCTGACCTTGGCGTTGATACCACCGTCCTTGTTCTCAACCAATGGAGCGGTGAAGTACTTCTTCTCGATCTCAAAGTCGGGGTGCGAGTAGTCCAATCCCAAGATTCTCTTCAAGTTGTCGACGGTGTTCTTCAAATTGCTTGTCTGCTGGTTTTTGGCGGGTTCACCGATGTTTCTGTTCTTGATACCAAATCCAACCAAAGATGGAGTGGAACGGTTCGACACCTCATTGACGATGATGTCGATACCTCTGTTTCTGGCACAGGCAATAACCGTGTTGTTGTTACCGAAATCAACACCGAATGGGGTAGACATTTTGTGATGGGTGTGTATGAAAAATCTGAAAAGAAGACACAGACGCTATATAAAATGTATGATTTTTGCTCACAATTTTTTCTCCATCGCCACTGTGTACACTCTCGGTACGGTGGCCACACGACCTTCTAGAAGGTTCGGGTGCAAACTCAATGAGATTGTTCGAGAATGGTCAAGAGGGTCATCCACCCGGGGCTCTCGACGAGTTGGTGATAGTGGGGCTCGGAGTTGTCCTTGACGTAATTGAGCACTAGCCCAAACTCGTCGTCGCTAAGCACGCCCATTTTCTGAAGGTACACCAAAAAGTGAAAGTCGTTGAGTTGCGACCCATCACCACCGTTCAAATGTTTGTAGACAGCACTCAAGTCCTGGAGCTCGCCAAAGAAATCTCTATTTTCGATGGGAAACTTCTGAGTAAACATGGGCTGAGGCTCAAGGGGAAACGAGTCTGAGAGTGTCACAAGCAAAAAGTCCACGGGGAACGTGGGCTTGGCGTTGGTCTTCACCTCCAAGCCATACTCGTTGATTTTGGAGTAGAACACATCCGGCACGTATCGCTTGGAGTCGGATGCGTTGATGTAGAGTTGAGATGGCTGCGTGGAACCGCTGATGATGTCGGCGCGGACTAAGGCCTCGGCACTGGTGCTGACCTGGTAGGAACGGGGCTCGATCTCGCCTTTGGGGCCTCCAGAAATGACACATGTGACGAACTTGGACGAGAACTTTCCCGAATTGGAGTGCTTGGTGGGGTTGGGATGACGCACCTGGTTTTTGGCGGCGTGGATCACCTCCAAGCACGAGAGGAAATACAGATTCTTGTGTCTCTTGCACAAAACAGAGCCATTGCCTGCACCACTGTCGACCAAGTCGGTAAAGGTTACGCCCACCTTGTAGAGCCCTAGCGATGCCGCAATAGCATCCACCTGCGTTTCATTCTCCCACTCAAGAAGGGTAATACCGTCAAGCTCACCCGCCTGTGGGGGTTCGTAGATGGCCTCCACCACCGCCTTGATACCAAGCGGTACGTCCTCATATGGCTCATACCGTCCATAGAGCACCCCGTACCGCTGGACCCCGGTTTGACGCCAACTATCTATAAACTTGTTCAAGATAGAGTGGTCCGAGAATTCCACATGATCCACCATCCGGAACTGTTGCTGCTGTAAGGTAATAACAGGGGGCTGGCACTTGGAACAAATGCCTCGTGGGTATGGTAAATGGCCGTTGCGGCACTGAAGGTCGATGTTGTAGTTGGACTCCTCCAACGGAGCCATGTACGAGGTGGCATTGTTCTTGTTGTTCTTCTGCTCGTTCACCTCCTTGATGTAAGCATGGTATGACATATGCTTGATGCCCTTTTCTTTGCGGTAGTCTTTGTCCCATGGTGGGAGAGGAGAACAGTACTCGCACATTCCCTTGTCTCCATGGCGACACATTGTCAGCTTGCCACGCTTGATGAGACCCTCTTGTTTGTCAAGGAGGTCGTCCACCGTCAATTGAATCACCGTTTGCGACTTGGGGATGTTGACTTTGCTAATAGAGATCAGTCCACTCAGCGCAACTTGACTTGCGGACGCCGATGGCATGGAAGTGATGTCACTAGCCCCATAAGTAAGAAACAACATGTCACCGTTCTTAAGGCCAAGCGCCTCGACGGAGTGGCCGGTGAACTCGGCCGCGGGCTGGCCCTTATCATTGGGTTTGCGGCTGATGTGGATCGCTTGCGGGTCTTTTATCGAAATCTTGTGCACGAGCTCCTCCAACGCCACGAGGAAATCTTGATGGGGTTCAATGGCAATGCGGAACATACCATCCTTCGATCTGAAACGAAGAATCTGCGTTAGTATGATTGGTGTGGTTTGAGAACATACCATAGTTGCAAGTGAAGTGGCGTTCGCGATGGTGTATGGGTTTTGTGCGACGGCAAGGTATGGCACACTTTTTTTCAGTTCTGACGTACTATCGTTCGCGATAGTACATTTGTCAAATTTAACAATACAGAGAAGATTAGCATTGTCCTTGCATAAAGATGACACGCTTTACAAAGAGATTTACCATTTTTTTGCAACTTAGAGGGTAGTAACTGGGCTCGATAAATATGCCTAGACCATCAGATGGATCACCAGAAGTCCGTGGGCTTTTCTAAAGTGTAATCTTCAAATTGTAGTCGCAAAGTAATCACCGGTTCGATTCGCGCAAACCACATGAGAGGAAACATCTTGTTTCCAGATGCTGGGAGAATATTCAGCGACGACACATCCGGACGACGATCGCCTGCCTTAGGAGGAAACCTTCATGAGCTTTCTGACAAGCAAATTGGAAAGCTTATCCACTTGAAGTTCAATGATAACCCCATCAGGTTGATACGGCAGTTATCGCAAGACTTGACCGATAAGGAATCTGAGTTGATTCTCCAACGTAAGGAGCAGTTTGTACGTGAGCAGGAACTCATCAAGATGTGCAATGAGTATGGGAATCTTTCCAGCATCGAAATAGACCGCCGGTTGGCCAGCTTGAAGGTGGATCGCGATGTGGATAAGGCATTGAGTGATATGATTGGGACTGCCCTCAAAGAGGAGATTAACGAAAGTGAGCCGCAGCCACACACCCAACGGACGACGAGAAACGTGAAGGACAATGCCGAGGAAAGTCCCCAAGCTCCTTCTACAGAAAGTACTCGCAGCACGCCCATGGACCGGCTGCGAGAGAATAGCATTCTGTGGCTCTCGAACTGGTTTGCCGATGACATGGGCCGGAACAACCGTTCGTGGCTAAACCGCATCAAGTCGCCCAGCGTTTCTGAACCCACACGGGTTCCTGTTGAACTCAATAGCATACTGCATGGTGAGGAGCTTCTTCCACGGCCGGAGGTTGACACCGACAAGTACGGCTTTGTCAACGATACAAACTATCTTCCCAAAGATCCTGTACGGAAAGAGACCTCTCCTAGTAAGGTGGACTCGATTCATGAGGTGAATTCGCCCAACACCGCCGTCCATGAGTTGGACGTGCAGGGCACAAGTGTCAAGCCGGCAAGACCCAGTATTGACAAACTCAAGGAACTTGGAGAGGCCCACGATGCAAAGCATCAGCGCTTTGAGTACCGATGGGAGCGATTTCTTCAGGAATTGACAAAAGACTACTACAAAAAGCACCAGTTGGACGACGGGTTCGCCAATGAGGAGATGTTTGGAATCCGTGGACTCAACTTGTTGAAGCTAGAAGGAAAGGACGAGCAGGAAGACGAAACTGCAAAACACCACCACCGCCTTCTCAAGTTAGTGCGACAGCTGGGCATCCTACCCAAGTACCGGCGCAGTCTATGGCTCGAGCTTAGCGGTGCAAGTAACCTTCGAGTCGCTGGCGAGTATCAGCACTTGGTGAAAACTGCTCTTGACCACGCTGACAAAGGGGTCCGGGCGAACGTCAACCAGATCGACTTGGACTTGCATCGGACGCTTCCGTCAAACATTTACTTCAACGACTTGGTGAACGCACAGCCCGGACCCAACTTCTACCGGCTCCAGCGCGTTCTCTATGCATTCGTGGTGTATAAACCACAAACAGGGTACTGCCAAGGCATGAACAAAATAGCCGGAAACCTTCTCCTTGCCCTCGTCAACGACACCATAAGCGAAGAGGAGGTGTTTTGGATATTTACAGGCCTTTTGGAAGAGGTGCTACCCCACTACAAGGACTCCTCTGGTAAGGAGCTCAGTTACTTTGATCACGCGTCCCTCGAACACATTCGCCGAGACGTCCGCATCATCACCGAGGTGTTTCTTCCCCGCTTGATGCCCAAGTTGCACGAGCACTTACAGCAACTCAACGTGCAAGTTGACATCATCACACTCAATTGGTGGTTGTCGGTGCTCACAGAAAATATTCTTAATCTTGAAATATGGTTTAAGATCATTGACAACCTCATGGTCAGTTTACATGTGGATGTAACGCTCATGAGCTATACGCTCTCCATATTCCAGATCTTTGAAAACCTTCTTCTCAAAATCAAAACCAGCGACGAGGTGTACGTGGTGATGAAAAACTTGAACCATCATCACACGCATATAAATCTCAATTTCCGCGAGATCGCCCGGATCAGCGCAGGGTTCGAAAAAAAAATCACCAGCAGTGAGGTTCAGTCCCTTCGGGAATCCATACTGCTTTGATGTGAAGTAGTCGGCTTCACCTGGCGCTGTATCGTGTGACGTGGTTGGGCCGATCTTTTTTTCGGCTGCAGACGGTGGCTCCACAAGGCTGAGGTACCCCTTTGCGCGCCACGGGATGGGCTCAAGTGCATATATCAGTAGAGAAAAAAAGTAAGTCGGCTGCTCACCCGAAAATAACACCAAGCAGTTTCATTTGTATGGGTCATGGCCAGATTACCTCCCAATAAGCAGATCCTTGCGATCGTGACGGCGGTGCTTGTGCTTTACGGACTAAGCCATGTCATTCGCAGTGTTCCGTCGTCCAACCCGGCTGTGGTTTACGTGGACACCGTCACCAACGAGATTGTGCCGAATTTCCAGCCCAAGCACCCCGTGAGCGACGATAAGGAACCAATCAAGGACTTTGCTCATGAGGCTGCGGCCGCTAAGGCCCAGGTGGGTGGAGAGCCTAAGGACGTCAAGACTCCGGAGGAGTTGAAGCAAGAGGCCGAATCCTTGGTGAAGCAAATTGGTGACAAGTTGGAGGGGGTCCCCGGCACCGATGGACTTGCTGAGAAGATTGAGGAAGCAGGGACCGACGTTGCCAAGGATCCTCAGGAAAAAGCTAAAAGCAAACCCAATGGCAAGAACGTGGTCTTGACGGAGGAACAGGAGGCCGAGAAAGTTAAGGCCACGTTTGTCACGTTGGCTCGGAACCAGGAGCTCTACGATCTTATCGAGTCTATTCGTGGTGTGGAGGACCGTTTCAATCACCGGTACCATTACGACTGGGTGTTTTTGAACGATGAGGAGTTTACCCAAGAATTCAAGGACTTGACTTCAGCCATCTGCAGTGGTAAAACCAAGTACGGAAAGATCCCCAAGGAACATTGGTCATACCCCGAGTGGATTGATCTTGATAAGGCCGCCGAGAGTCGAAAAATTATGAAGGAAAAGAAAATCATCTACGGAGACTCCGAGAGTTATAGACACATGTGTCGTTTCGAAAGTGGATTCTTCTGGCAAAATGAGCTTTTGGACGAGTACGAATGGTACTGGAGAGTCGAGCCCAACATCCATATCCATTGTGACTTGAACTACGATCTCTTCAAGTTCATGCAAGATAACAATAAGGTGTATGGATTCACTATCTCTATTCACGAATTCAGAGCAACCATTGAATCGCTCTGGGACCGCACCAAAGAATTTATTTCCGAGCACCCAGACTACGTGGCGGAAAATAACCTCCTCGACTTTATCAGTGACGACCACGGTGAAACATATAACCTTTGTCACTTCTGGTCCAACTTTGAAGTGGGAAGTTTGAACTTCTGGCGGTCGCAGCCATACCGCGAATACTTTGATTATCTCGATAAGTCGGGCGGCTTCTTTTACGAGCGATGGGGTGACGCGCCCATTCATTCCATTGCAGCCGCATTGTTCTTGAACAGGGACCAAATTCATTATTTTGAGGACGTGGGCTACAACCATGGCGTGTACACCCAATGTCCTTTGAATGCCGAGTTCCGTTACGAACACAAATGTCGGTGTAGTCCCGACAAAGACTTCACCTTCCGGGGTTACTCTTGTGGAATCAAGTACTACGACGTGATGGGACTCGAAAAACCCAAGGAATGGTCTGACTACACGTAAAAGGCGTGAAAAAAATTTCCCCACCAAGGCCACGTCATCGCCCGCACTTCCATGGTGCCTTCGTAGTTTACGGAACTACTGATCGCTCACGCATATTCGTTGGCTGTCCACAAACCCACTTATAGAATACATGCAGTCTGCAATGAGGTGGCAGGATACACGAAAAGTCGTGAGTCCAGGCCCCCTTTCGACGATCGCCTCACCACAAAAAACCATTAGGCCCTAAAGCGTGCACAAGGATGGGTCCGCGCACCACTCTCTTTCCTTTAAAGGTAACGATTATCGGAGCCACATAAGACGCTCATTTCACTCTCCCAACCGCCCAGAATGGGACGCATCCCCGTTTTTCGTGGATAAGACAGAATATTTTCACGTCCGCGAAGCGCGTCCTAGTATCGGGTCTCTTTTTTTATTTTGCCCTCCCTGCTCGCATTTCCAAGCAAACGTGATTTTTTTCGACCACTTGTTCTTAAGCACCCTCATCCAACACTTCTTTTTTTATCAGCCATTGCAATGTCCAAACCTAACGCCCGGGTCATCCGGTTTGCAGTGTTTGCTCTCATTTTGTTGGCAGTCGGGTGGATCCTCACCGCTGGGTCGACGTATCTGACCACGTCTCCCACGCCAGCTAAGGCTGCCCCCGCGACTGGAGGTGAAAAGTCCGCGGACGACAAACTGGCCTTGGCCGAAACTATTCCTAAGGCGGGTGACAAGGCTCCCGAGAAGACGGCTGAGAAGGCTGTGGCCAACCCTGGTGACAAGATCAAGGCCACCTTTGTCTCGTTGGCCAGAAATTCCGATCTCAAAGCCTTGAGTGACTCCATCAGACAAGTCGAGGACCGTTTCAACAGCAAATTCCACTACGACTGGGTGTTTTTGAACGACGACGAATTCAGTGATGAGTTTAAGCGCGTCACCAGTGCGCTTGTGAGTGGTACCACCAAGTACGGTCTCATCCCCAAAGAGCACTGGTCATACCCAGACTGGATTGACAAGGAAAAGGCTGCTTTGGCCAGAGAGGAAATGGTTGCTAAAAAGGTTATTTATGGTGGTTCCGAATCTTACAGACACATGTGTCGTTACGAGAGTGGGTTCTTCTGGAGACACGAGCTCATGAACGACTACGAATACTACTGGAGAGTGGAACCCGACATCAAGATCTACTGTGACATCGACTACGATATTTTCAAGTGGATGAAGGACAACAACAAGAAGTATTCCTTCACCATCTCGTTGCCTGAGTACAAGGAGACTATCTTGACCTTGTGGGAGACCACCAAGAACTTTATTTCCAACAACCCTCAATACCTTGCTGAAGACAACTTGCTTGACTGGATCAGTGACGATAAGGGAGAAACTTATAACGGATGCCATTTCTGGTCTAACTTCGAAATTGCAGCTTTGGAAGTGTGGAGATCGGATGCTTACAGAAACTACTTTGAGCACTTGGACAAGGCCGGTGGCTTCTTCTACGAAAGATGGGGTGATGCACCTGTCCACTCCATTGGTGCTGCTCTCTTTTTGCCAAAGGACCAAGTGCATTTCTTCGAGGATGTTGGATACTACCATGTTCCTTTTCACAACTGTCCACTCAAGGAGGAGACCAGATTGAAGAACAAATGTATTTGTGACCCCAAGGAGGATTTCACCTTCAAGGGTTACTCATGCACAAGTAAGTTCTACACTATCAAGGACATGAAGAGACCCCAAGGCTGGGAGAATTTCACGTAAATAAACGAATTATTTCGATTATATTCAACAGGAGATAATGTATCACAAAACTCAGATAAACTCTGACACTAAGCCTCGCTTACTTCGGAGAATAATCTTTTGCCGCACAAGTCTCTTGCATTTGCCAATCTGAAGTATGGCCCCAATAGCTCCATTCCCTCACCCGTTGGGTGCAAATCATGAATGTGACGTGTACCACTTGCTGCAAATTGGCCGGTCGCGGCACGCGTCTCCACGCGCCATCTGCCACCTGCATATAGCTGTTACATGTCAGTATGTTTCGAAATGCGATGCATTTGAAACGTAGTCATGGCCCGTGCGTTCGAATCCCAGATGCCATATCCCACCCCGTAAAGAAAATTCGCTCCTCCGTTCTTTCCAATCTTCCATCTATAGATATAGCTCCGAGTCTCATATATCAGTTGCTCGACACTCCACACGAATTTCACGTCGCGCCCGCAGTTTTCCCACATTCCCCAGCCGTCGCCTAGGCTCCGTTTCTCGCACCTCACCACCTTTTGAAAGCCACCCGTACCCGTGCTAATGTCCAAGGTCTCACCCGCGTCTACAGTCGCAGCTGTGTCATCGTCGTCCACGTCACCCAGACCATCACGCATGGGCCATAACAGATCCCACAGTCTTGATCGGATCATGAACCTGGACGACAACCCACCCGCCGAAGCGTCACCCGTGGCCAAGTCTCCCGGCCAACGTCACCGCCCTAAGTCATTGAACTTAGCCATCAACGAAAAGTCGAATTCCGACGTGGCCTTGCGTATAGTCAGCCCTGGTCTCCCGCAGTTGAACGCTGAATTGAAGACCACCATGAAGATTTCTCAACAAATTGAACAACAGCAGCGGCTGCTCATAGCAGCTCGTAACACGGGTTCGGCTCCACCATTCGCCGCCCCTTCGGCATTGTCATCATCGTCATCAGCCAATTCGGCGCCTGCAACCACTGTGCTTGCCCATTCATCCACGAGCTCTACGGCAGGTGCAGCGACTCCCGAAGGATTTCAAGCTCCTGGGAATGTGCCACAGGTTGTGATTGTGACAAAACCGGCAGAGGCGCCCCCCGACGAGCTCGACCGCATCTCGACGCCATCTTCGGCAAAGCGCTTGAAGCGTGAAAATATCCCCGCCCCACTCAACCTTCCCCTTGCCTCCTCAGGAAAACCTTCCATCCAATCTGCACCGATACGTTTGCGGCCCATGCCTACTACGGCAAGATATCCTCAATTTCCGCAACGAAGATATGCTACTGTTCCACCCCACCAACATACACTCGCCCTGCATTCCAATCAGTACCAAATCCAAGTCCAGTCCTACCTTCAGTACCAGCAGCAACTTCTGCAGCAGATGTATGTACGCAGACCGGTTTACCGTGCCGCACATCTGCCCTACGTCTATGCGGTGCCTCCCCCCGGTGCCCCTTATACCCCGGCAGCCCCCTATACTCCCACCGGAGTACACTATTCAAGCATTCCCAACCCATACAAGCGTGTTCGCTTGGTACCGCAACCAACAGCATACCCAGTTAGATCCAAGCTCACACCCGCCGCTGCCCCAGCCAACACGCCATCTCTGGACTCATCTCCAGCAAAGGCCAAGCTGACACTGCCTCCAAGGGAGGAAACGTCGTCGAACGCCTCGTCGTCTGCCGTGACTGACGTATACCATGGTGACTACACCAAGGCTGCACCCATGAATTCGCAGCCACTTTCAGCGCAACGTGAATTTTTCGATACATCCAAAAAGAGAGTTCCCGAGGATGAGTCGATAAGTGAGGAAGAAATTCGGGAAATGCAAGAGAAGTATGCTCAGCCTGCAGTGGCGCCGCCTCATCATCTTAATGCCCCGGCGACGAATTTTGAGAATTTGAAGGCAGGTGCGGAAATGTTTGGCTCCATCAACCTCATGAACGAGAGTGTGTTCAACTTTCGCATCTTCACTCCGGAAGAGGGCAATCAGGAGTCCATCAAAGACCGGCTTGCCCGTGAGAAGGAGAAATTTCTCAAAATCTGTGAAACCTCCTGGAATGAATTCGTGGCGAAGATGTGATCAATGATTGCATTACCGCTATTGCTCGACACCTCGCTTAGACATTAATACACAGTTGTCATAGACATTAGTCCAATCGATATTTTGGCTCTCGGCCCGGTGGGTACACGTGACTTCGCACTCGAGGGCGATTTCTCACTCTATCATGACACCATTAGCTTTGGCCTTCCGAACGCCTGCTGTCCGACGGACGCTAGTCCCGATGGCCAGGCCGATGAGGGCGTTCTCCACAGTTCCAAGGTTGAGAATGCGTCAGTCGTTTGTCCCCCGTCGAAAAAATGACGATGACGAAAAGCACATCAGAGATGAGATTCGAAAGCGACTCAAGGATCAGAACGCCGACGTCAAGGTCAAGGTATTTAAGCTCCCTCCTCCAAACAAACTTATTGCATATGGGAGTATCTTCACCACAGTGTTGATGCTCTATTTTGTGTTGAATACTGGAGAACAAGAACAATTGTCTTTCCAGGATTTCAAGACCAGATACCTCGAAAAAGGGCTTGTGACAAAGCTCACCGTCATCAACAGATTTGCTGTTGAGGCAGAACTCATACAAGGTGCCTACTCTGACCAGACATTTCAGTCTCCGCGAGGCACTCCAGCCGTGGTGTTCACCATCGGATCGGTTGAGGTTTTTGAAGAACAAATGAACGCCATTCAGGACAAATTGGGCATTCCAGTCGGTGAGAGATTGCCTATTGCCTACGAAGACCGCGGCTCATGGCTCAACTACATTATCCCCATTCTTCCCACCGTACTTTTGTTGGGTGGATTGTGGTACATCACCATTCGGAGAGCAGCACAAGGTGGAGCTGGAGGCGCTGGAGGTGGACCAGGCGGCATTTTCAAGATCGGTAAGTCGAAGGCAAAGTTGTTCAATCAGGAAACCGATGTCAAGATTAAGTTCAAGGATGTCGCCGGTTGCGAAGAATCTAAAGAAGAGATCATGGAGTTCGTCAAATTTTTGCAAGACCCCACCAAGTACGAAAAGTTGGGTGCCAAGATACCTCGTGGTGCTATTTTGTCGGGACCTCCCGGTACCGGTAAGACGTTGCTTGCCAAGGCCACCGCTGGTGAGGCTGGTGTTCCATTCTTATCGGTTTCCGGTTCCGAATTTGTGGAAATGTTCGTCGGAGTCGGAGCCTCGCGTGTGAGGGACTTGTTCAAGACCGCTCGTGAGATGGCTCCTGCCATCATTTTCGTTGATGAGATCGATGCCATCGGTAAGGAAAGAGGCAACGGAAAAATGGGCGGCAATGACGAGAGAGAAAACACTCTCAACCAATTGTTAGTTGAGATGGACGGCTTTGATACTGGTGACCACGTGGTGGTTTTGGCTGGTACCAACCGTCCTGACATTCTTGACAAGGCGTTGTTGAGACCTGGAAGATTCGACAGACACATTTCCATCGACACCCCCGATGTGGAAGGTAGAAAGGAGATCTTCAAGGTGCATCTCAGCAAGTTGAGTTTGAAGGCAGTCGAAGACATCAAGGTTAGCCTGAAAGATGTTGACTTCAACAAGTATCAGGACCTCAAGGCCGAGGCTATCGGCAATTTGGCGGGCAGATTGAGTGCATTGACACCCGGTTTTGCCGGTGCCGATATCGCCAACTGTTGTAATGAGGGAGCCTTGATCGCCGCTCGTGAGGATGCCACCTCGGTGGATGTGTATCACTTCGAGCAAGCCATCGAGCGTGTCATTGCCGGTTTGGAGAAAAAGTCGAGAATCTTGTCACCGGAAGAAAAGAAGACCGTGGCGTACCACGAGGCAGGCCATGCGATCTGTGGTTGGTTCTTGGAGTTTGCCGATCCCCTTGTCAAAGTCTCCATCATCCCCCGTGGCCAGGGTGCCTTGGGATATGCTCAATATCTTCCCAAAGACCAGTATCTCGTGTCCAAAGAGCAGTACAAGCATCGGATGATCATGACTCTTGGAGGACGTGTCAGTGAAGAACTTCACTTCGACACCGTCACTAGTGGAGCATCGGACGATTTCAAAAAAATCACCCAAATGGCTCAACTGATGGTCTTGAAGCTTGGAATGTCCGAAAAACTCGGCAGCTTATACTACAGCGATGGCGAGGGTAACGGGGGTTTCCAGGTGCATCACAACTACTCAGAGGCCACCGCACGTCTCATCGATGAGGAAGTCAAACTGTTCATTGATGAGGCCTACGTTGAGTGTAAGAAGTTGTTGACGGAAAAGCTCGATTTGGTCAAGAAGGTTGCTGAAGAAGTTTACTCGAAGGAGGTGTTGACAAGAGAGGACATGATTCGGTTGGTGGGACCACGACCTTTCCCCGAGAGAAATGATGCCTTTGACAAGTACATCAAGGGATCCGATGCTTTCAAGGGTAAACCCAAGGACAAGCCAGAGGAAAAGCCAAAGGAGGAATGATCTTTGTACATAGTAAGCATGAATGAATGTGTAGTATACATATGGTACATTAGTCGGAAAATAGAGCGTTGATCTCGGACTCGATATCCTCTTTAGTGAGAGAGGTAGCAGACGATAGTGTGTCAGGTGTGCCATCCGTATCAAGTTTGTATCTAAGGCCGAGAACCTGAGTTGGTGAGTTGGTGAGGTCGATTTCGTTTGGTTGGTTTTCGTGGCCACAGATATGGTCTCGCCATGGGTGGTAGTCCTCGGACGCAAATTCACACCCGAGAAGAGGACACATGTATAGCTGGCGCTTAGCCGAACACGAGTGGCGTTCGAGATGTCTGTGAGTGGGAAATGACCTAGTACACCCCAGTTTAGGGCACTGAATGAGAACCTTTGTATAGGGAGGAGGCGTCGGAATCAATGGGAAGAAGTGAACGAGTCTCTGCTTGGCTGTGGGAGAAATCCTCATACCCGGACCACTGACCGGATAGCCGACATCATACAATTGAGGCATGTGCTTGGCAAGAAGATGAAGGCGGAACTCATACTCGATGGTATCGGTATGTGGACATAGGACACATCGGAAGAGCGGGGGGCGCCGGTCGGTGGAGTAGATGAGCTCCACCTTCAGGTGGTCGACTTCTGGAAACGATTTGCGTAGCGAAGGAGATAAATTTGGTACCGGCCAGCGGTACCGTGGAGTCGGGCTGCTCAGGCGAAAACTACCTGGATGTTCAGTTTCGCTGAAGTCACTGGCATCACTTTCGTCTGAGTTCACCACGACCCGTCGTTTAAGAGGACTCGATTCCCTTGACCCGAGAAGAAGTTTATCGAAGCCGATTTTGCTTGGGGAATTATCTGTTGAGTTGGGTTCAGTGGGCGTGGCCGATCGCTTCTTTTTCTTTGGGGAATACTCTACCAAATTGCCCGGGGGCACCGCTGTTGACGACGCAAACGGCGAGTTGGCTCGGGAGCGTACAGGTGACGAGAACGCCAGAAGCAGTTTCAATTTGTCTCGAAGTTGATGCTTGTTACGACGCGCCAGGCTCTCACGTCGTAGTCTTCGGGTACGCTCGGCCTCATCGTCGTAGTGGTCGTCCCAGATGTTCGACTCTGCAAAACTTAGGGATCGCAAGTGGCCGTTATCAGTCACAATCTCCCCCGTGGCCAAGTCGATCTCGTCGCTTTCCCTCTCATCGTCAATGCGAGCATATTTGGAGAGAATCTCGTCCCATTTGTCTTTGAATTTCTGGGTGCTTTGCTGATGAAGACGACGAACCTCGTGGAGAATTTCTGGGTCCGACTTGCCGCTTACATCATTGTGGGCAGCTCCCAATTCGGAGTCTGATATCACAATCAGGTCGTGAGATGCCATGGGGAACGCGTAGTGCGCGTGCAAGCATGTACTAAGTATATACAAGAAGCGACGGAATATCGCTCTGGGGGTCTGGCTAGTACTAAATCCTGTGTACTTTTCGAAAAGAACCGTGTGTACTGCTGACTGGAGATGAGTTCAGGTGCAATTTGTCATTGATGGGCATAGCATGGAGGTGGATATGAGGGCATGGGGACGAGAGACATAGATAACACGGGCGAGAAGTAAATCAGCTCGTCGAGGGGGTTTCACAGACCTCAGGGTGGATATTCAATCGTGAATTATCAATGGTGGGGGCAGTTTGTCATGTCCATGATGTGACCGTCAAAGTCGCTGCTGTACCACTCAAGAGTCACGATGATTTCTCATCAATAGTTATTGTCCGACCCCGGCTCACTGGTTCTCATCGGTATTGTGGACCGTTCTTGTCCTCTCGTTATTCTTGTTAGCTTCCCAACATTTCCGGAATGCGGTCATTTCCGCAAGACACTTGCGCCAGTCGCCGGTATCGGCGTGACAGAGCTGCAACTTCAAATTCTCCTGGTGACAACCCGTGTCAATGATCCGCTGGTCCCATTCATCGGGCTCGTCGTCAGAAGACATAGTACAATTTAACTGCGCACTGGATGCGAATTTTGTCTGTATGCTATATTAGAACCCAAATCCACTCTTGGAGTAGGCCATAGGCTTCAAGTCAGGATGCGGCACTGCCGAGAATGTCTCGGTCTCCAAGAGCCAGGGGTTATTGTCGTCGTCGATTCTGCGGTACCCCTCGCCATCGTCCTTGGCTGCGTCGTAATCCTTGTTTTCGGTGAAATGCACCACACCACCGAGGTTTCCACCGGCGTCACAGTAGTTGGGGGCACTGAACACAGTAATGAGACGTCCCTTATGTTCGAACTCCACCCCACCCATTCTCACCTCGTGTGAGCGCAACACCTTGCGAATTTTGTTGGTGAGACAGAATCGCTCGGTGATGTCGGGACCAAACTGGAGCCCGCGGCCTCTCTTGGATGGACCACGTCCATTCTCTACTTGTGGATCGGTCCAGAGGAGCTCCATGGCAAGTCCATCGGCTGGAGGTTGGGACAGACCCGACGTAGGAAACCGGTTGAGCTTTTTGATGTCTGCAATGGTGTTCTTGTCATTTGAGAACAACCCACCGTGCATCACCAAATACGAGCGATTGATGAGAGTAGCATAGGGTAACGCACCGAACGACTCGGAAAACGCATCAAACACCTTCTTGGAGTATTTGGCCTCGCACTCATCGGTGAACCCATAAGTACGGTTCATATCATTGGTCTCGTGATTACCCCGGTTGATGTAGACGCTCTTGGGGAACAAAATCTTGAGCACGTAGAAGTAGAGAGCCACCTCGCACGACCATGACCCACGGTCGACAAAGTCTCCGTTGAATAGGTAGACATGCTTATCGGACACAAATCCGAATTTCTGGAAAAGGTTCAACACGTCATAGAACTGGCCGTGCGTATCGCCCACCACCGTCACCTTGCGGCCGTCTTTGAGGTACACCTCGTCTTCGGGAAGCGACGCAGGGTCGATCTGGCTGTGGTGAATGCTCAATTCCACCAATGCGTTCTCTTTGCTGAAAAGCTCGTGCACCTTGTTGATGATGGCAAAGACGTGTTTCTTGGGGAGCTTGCCTCCATCCTTGAATAGTGTTATCATATACTTGAGGTATGCGTGGTCGAGTCCTTCGATGTGGACGCCTTCTTCTGTGCGGGTGATGGTCAAGTCGGGGCCCTCCCACGTCTTCTCCAAGAGTAAGGAGTCGTAGTCAATGGAATTAAGCACACTCACAGGACCGTCTCCAGCAATGGCTTTTTCGAACGCCTGTTTCTTGAGGTAGTTCTGACATTGCTTGAGATTCTGGAGCGTCACTTTGTCTGAAGGAGCCTTTTGAAGAACAAGCTTGAAGTTGTTTTGAGCCTCCTTATAGTTCAAAAGGGCCATGTACGACACACCCTTACGGTAGTATGCCTTAGTGAAGCCCGCATCTATCTTCAATGCAGCATCACAATCCGCAACCGCCGCGCCGTAACTCTCCATCTTGATGTGGGCTTGTGCACGGTTGGAGTAGAATACCGCGTTGTTGCCGTCCAATTTGATGGCCTCGGTATACTTGTCGATGGCATCCTGGAACTTCTGGGCCTTGAGGAGCTCGTTTCCCTCGTCCTTGAGTTTCAACGCTTCCAACATGATACGCCTGAAAAATTTCGCATTTTTTATATATTCAATAAACACTAACCCCGGATTCTTAATCCTGATGAGGGTGCTCCGACTTGTGTGATGTTGGTCACCGTACAGACGGTACCCTTGTACTCTGGCTTGTACTTGACACCCAATAACGCCTCCGTCACGGCAGGTGAACCCTTGTAGATGGGTGTGAAAGACCCCGCACAAATGTCAAACTCTGCGTATGGGTCAAAGTCAATTTCAAGCGCATCGCTTGAGATGGAGTCGGCCTTCGCCTTGTACTTCTTGACTTGCTCAGCCTTGGGGCCCGCAGGAAGAATTGCTAGAAGCTCCTCGGCAAAAATTGATGCACTCGAGTAATTTTGGTGCTTGAACGATTGGTTCATGGCAACCTGCAAGGCAGTCACACGGTGAGGGTTCTGAAGCTTGATGCGAGCAAAGTATGATGCCAACTCTAAGTTTCTCTTGATGTCGCTAGCAGAAACCTTTCTGCGGGCCAATTCGAGTTGCGAGCCGAGAATGTACTCACGACACAAGATCAACACATCCTCACACTTGGCCTCCTGTTCCTCATCATCGACTGTGAGCACAGTGATGGTATATATGATTTCGCGGAACACTTCAATGGCCTGTTCAAGGCTGTTGGCCTTGAATTGTTTGAAGGCCACGGAAAGACGGTCCTCCAACGACGAGAAGCCAGGAATGTAGGGCTTGAATTTGTTGGGGTTGTCTTCATCGTTGTCTGCTCTGATGTAGTCCTTCATGGCTGGCACGTCGTCGATACCAGGCAAATACAACTTGTTGGCTTGATAAACCTCCAAGAAACGAGCACGCAAAGGCTCGAAATTGACGATACCCAACTGCTTGTTCAAGAGCGAAGCGGCCTGTTCGAAAGAGCCTGCAGCCACCAAGCCGGCGGGAGTCTTGTTGTTGCGGAGCCAGAATGCAATTTCACCATCGGCGGTGATTTCCTCACCCTCCTCAACGGCAGCCTCCTCGGTCTCTGGAATGTCCAAGTCGTCGTCGCCCAAATCCCAAGCACCTTCGTCTTCTTCAATTTCCTCGTCAGATTCATCAAACTCAATGGTGTTGAGGTCCTTGACCTCGGCCGGCTTCTCCTCTTCGATCGACAAGTTCTCCACTTGACCGGCTAAAGCCTCGAAGAATGATGACTCGGACTCCTTTAATGGCCACTCGCTCAAGAGTTCGCCCACGGGCTGGGGCACTTGTTGCAAGGACCCGAGCTCAGGCAACTCGACATCGGCTTCGTCAATGCCAGCCTCTTGCAAGATCTCTGTGGCCAACTCGTCCAAACCGTTGGATTTGGCTAAGGTGTAGGCCAAAGGCAACAAGCCACCTTGAATGTAGACTTGGCACCTCTTTTTGATGTCGTTGTTGTAAAGGGTGTTTTGAATCAAAGACGAGTAGTTTCCTTGCTTCTCAACAATTCCACTGACTCTCTCCAAATTCTCGTGGTTACCCTTGTAAAGATAGAGGAACGACAATTTGTCAAGCAAGAACAACTTCTGGTAAGCGAGTTCAACCACCTCCAAGTTACCTTGTGAGAGGGCCTCGGCAGCCAACTTCTCCCAGATGCCGTTATTGTTCAAGATCTTGGCTTGTTCCAATGCAACTTGGAGATTACCGCATTCCAATGCCAAGTCGAAACGAGTCTCGGGGTCCTCAACAAATTGCAATGCAACCTCTGGGTATCCCTTCTTTTGCAAGTAGGCGATAATGTTCTGACCAACCAAGTTGGAGTTCTTGATGATTCTCAACACCTCGTTGAAGTTTTTGTTGACAAGCGATTTTTTGAATCTGTACTCGGTAGGGTCGATGGTGATAATCTCAACCTGTCCCGCACGGTTCAAGCAGTAAACTTGGTTTTGAGACACCTTGGTGATGTAGAGCGTGTTCTCAAGGGTCTTTATTATACCATTGTCGCCGTTCAACAAGGTGTACTTGATGTGGTTGAGCGTCGAGTACAACAATACGCCGGAGTCGTCCCACGCAGCACTCTTGATTCTGATGGTCTCATGCATGGCCGTGATCAACTCGAGGTCCTTGTTGGCGATGGTAATGGTGTGCTTGGCCAAGAGAGCCAAGTATTGTCCATCGGGAGACCAAGACACGTACTTGACGTTGTTGACTGAAATTTCGCCCAACTCCTTTCTTTGCTGAACGTCGTAGTTCACCACAGAGTGGGTCTTGACCAAAAGAACCCGGCCAGGGCCTCCGAACAACACGTCGTTGACGGACGAATCTAATTGGATTGTCTTGGTGATGTTGTTGCTCAAATCTTTCACGTGCAACGACTTGGAAGACTTGACGAAACTAATGAAGCGGTTCCGCGAGATGAAACACGCAAAGCTGCCCTCTCCAAGTCTGATATCGGTCGGTTCAATGGCGCCAGTGACGTGCTTGGGCAATGTAATCAAAGCGTATTGTTCATCGGTGCCCTCGCCGAAAGTGACAAGAATCGAGTTGTCCGATTGGTTATAGAACAATGTTCTCATGTAAGACCACGGTCTTCCGAGCTTCTTCAACGACAACATGGGCAACAGCGATTCCTTTTTGGAGAAGTCGAGCGATTGCACCTGCTTTTCAGCATTCACATAGTACAATTTGTTCTGGAAAATGGCATGGGCCGGTCTTTCTCTTTCCAACTTGAACACCATGACTCCCGAGTCGTGGCACGCAGCAAACAAGTTGATGGAAGGGTGAGGGGTGACTAACCAGAACCGGTCGTGTTCTCTTCTGAATTGTTTGACAGGAGTCCGCTTGTTCAAGTCCCAAACACGAATGGTTTTGTCATCCGAAACAGAAAGGATCAAGTCCTGGTGTGGGTGGAACGTAGCCGACAACACATTGCCGGTGTGTCCACGACAAGTGTCAACTTCCCAGGCCTTGGTGTCGCTCATTCTCCACAACTTGACCAATCTATCGTCACCAGCCGACACAATTAAGGGGAGAGTAGGATGAAACGCGGCCCAGTTGACTCCCTTATCGTGACCTTCCAAAACGTACTTGACAATCGCGTTGACGTTTCCGAAGATATCCTGCTGGGGCAATTGTTGTCTCTGTAACTGGTCCTCGAACGAGCGAACAGAAGAGGTTGGTGCCGAGTGCTTCTTTCTGAGTCCAGAAATGTCCCACACGCGAACGGTTTGGTCCAATGAAGCAGAAACAATCAAGTCCTCCGAGGGGTGGAACTGCGCCGACATCACGTAGTGATTATGGCCGGTCAAGCAGGCAATTTCCTGACGGTTTTGCCAGTTCCAGATCCGGATGGTTTGGTCATCGGAACACGATAAGATCCAGGGGAGATCGTGGTGGAAGGAAACAGTACGAAGATAGTCGAGGTGGCCGTTCAACGTAAAGATGCACTTGCGCGTGTTCAACGACCAAACCTTGATGGAATAATCGTCACTTCCCGATACAAACAATGGCTGGGTGGGATGGAAGTCGACACAACGCACGGGACCGTCGTGGTCCTCGAACCGGTCAATTAAAGTCCCCATGCGATAATCCCACAATTGGATGGTGGAAGAGTGTAACGCAACAAGCACCCAGGGTCTTTTGGGGTGGAATGCCACGCCCTTGGCCCGAGAAGACTTGGACTCGAACTTGGTGAGCATCTTCATCCTGGCGACTGGGAGGTGTTTGAAATTTTTGATTCGTGGCCTTGTTTTGAAGTGCGCGTCACGTGTGGCGGCACGGGCGTAAATGCAAATGTTTATGGTTTACGTAATCAGAGAGCGAATGATGCGACCCCAACCAAGAGTCCAAACATGACTCCAACTATACCAGAGCCGAGTTTCTTGGCGTCACTTCCGGCAGTAGTAGTGGAAGAGGCCCTAGAGTCCTGCACAAATCCACCAATGGCATTGGAGGTGTCGTAACTGCCGTCGGTAGTGGTGGTGGTGAGCATGTCATCCTGAGGACTTCTACCGGTGCCGGTCGACGTGGTGCTAGTTTTTGACTTGGTTTTGACAGATGTTTTGGTGGTGGATCCCGACAGCTCGACCACGGTGGTGGTGTCATCTTCGTCGTCGGTATCGTTGTCGGGGTCCAAACCGGTAGCATCGTCATTTCCCAACCATGTCTTCTTTCCGGTAAGGTAGACATTATCGGCATTTCCGTCAGTAGAGTTGTACAAGAACGCGTGACACTCGTCTTCGTCGTCGCAGTCATCCATGGCAAGATTTTCGGGAAGGTCAGCAACCTCCACCGTCAACAGCTTGAGGTACGCGTAGTAGTAACCGTATTTCTCCATGTCCTCGGAGTTCCAGTCAACCTCACCACCAGCCCACTCGATGGTACCCAACGAGTTGAGAGACGAACCACCAGGCCACAACGAAAATTGAATTCTACTGGGCGTCTGAGGAAAGTCGTACCGCTCGGTGGTATCATTCCAAGTGTCCTCCTTATTCAAAGTTCTCTGAACATCACCATCAATCAACCAGTCAATGTGGTCCTCTTGCCAGTCAATCTCGTATGTGTGGTAATTCTTGAAGGTGTTGGAAGTCTCGTAGGCAATCTGATTGGTATAGTTTCTGATACCTTGGGCGTAGAAATTGGTTTCGGGGAACGTCAAGTTGTAACCAACAAACTCATGATCGATTTCATCCTGAACGTCCGAGAAAAGAATGAAAGCAGTAATGACACCTCCTCCACGAGAAGTTTTGAGCTTAGCACTGACTTTGCCATACCAAAAATACTTGGTCGACGAAATGACGGTACCTGTACTCTGGTTAGGCATCTGTAACAAGAGAGCGTCATTGTGGGTGTCAATGTATCCCGTGTAGACCCAGTCAGACTCGGAATAATTACCGAGAAACACGTCCTGTTTCTCCAAAAGGTCGGTGTCATCAAAGGTCACACTCATGTCGTCCTTCATCCGGGGCATGGGCATACACGCATCGGGCTTGTATGAGTAGCGAATGTCGCATCCACCCAAGCAGTAAGATCCAGTTCCACAGTATCCGTATTGAGAGCAACATGGGGTAGACTTGGGACATTTGTCGGTGGAATTACATGGAATCATTTCATACGAGTCGGCCAAGCACACCTGGAAAAGGCTGGCAACCACGAGCAAAACAACAGCCGAGTATCTCATAGCGAGTGTCTTGGGAATGAAGGGGTATGAGATTGGAAATGAGGATGAGTTGGGTAGGGCTTAGATCAGAAAGAAAAATTCGGCTTCGCGATATTTGCGTTTTGCCCAATGTGGACAAACACGAACTATTTTTAATTGTGCGCACCGTATATTTATTGACCCTGTGAAAAGAAGTTGTACATGTTGGGTTGATAGGTTGATGGTTGGTCGTAGATGAGCGATGAGTTGGGCTTCTGTTGAGCGAGCGGGTTGGTGAACGATGGCGGGACTTGTTGCGAAGATCCAGAACTGGAGGGTTGTTTTGGTGGTAATGGCGGCCGGCTGTGGTCATAGTTTGAATGCGACACATTCTGCTGGTACTGACTTGGGTGCTGTTGCTGGCTTGATTGTTGGTATTGGCCTGGCCCTGGTGCTTGAGCTCTGCTGTACTGCGTTGGGTGCCCGTAATGTGACTGGTCAAAAGAGCTCACCGAGGTACGCCCATATGGCGTGGCTTGGGGCCGCTCATAGTCCTGGGATTTTAGTGGCCCCAGATTCAACCCTCCATAACTCGAGGTTCGTGTCCCCAACAGCACCCCACTCAATTGCGCCTCCAATCCTCCCTCGTCGATGTTTCTCTTCACGTTGTTGGCATAATCCAACAATTGTGTGTAGATAGACACACCCTTCGCGAGACCCTCTGAATATCCCCTCCACGCAGAGTATAAACTGTTGATCCTCTCAGTCTGGTCTTGTACCAAGTCCACTTGGAATTGCTTTGATGATTGTATCTCCTTGATTTTGGGGTTGGCATCAAGCTTGCCCCACTCGGTTTGAAGATCACCAATAAGCATCTTCTGGCGTTCAATCAACTCGTCGAGCTTGGTGCTATAACTCGAGAACTTTTTGAGTTCTTCGGGGAAGATCACCGACTTGATCTCATTGGTGGATTTGATGCGACTGTTGAGAATGAGAATATCGGAAATGTCATCCTTGTGAATATCCTGCTTGAGTCCATCAATGACCCGCGTCTTATTGGTTCTGATGACGTTGAGCTCGTTGAGAATATCTTCGACAACCCGAATTTGCTTGTGGAGTGACTCGTTGCTTGATGTCTCGGCAAAGTCGTCAATGTCCAACAAACTCACCTCTGGTGCTGCCTTCGCATTGGGTTGGAACAATTGCTGCACTTCCGATGCACGGGAACCTTTTGCAGCCAACTGATAAAGATACGCGTGGTTGCTGATAAGCGAAAAAATTCGGCTGTCAGCTCCAGACGCATCGTACAACGATTTTTTGAGACGAATCAATTCGTCTTTTGCTGTCGTAACGTCGTATCTTCCTGCAAGTGCCGAATCTGCTTGTACAATCACACTTTGGATTTGTTTCCGCAATCGCGTGATCGCCTCCTTGTTCGACACATCAGATGGGTACCCGTCCGCAATCTCATCGATCTTCGCATAGACATCAGAACTAGGACGAGAGGGTCCTGTTGTGTCCAGAGTGGAGTCGGTAAGGATACTTTTCACATTGACAAGCGCTTTGGGCAATTTGAGATATTCAAGCACCGACTGAAGTTCTTCGTTGGACACGTCCACCTCGTCGATCTCGTTGCGTAGCAATTGAGACTTCTCTTCAGAGTAAAAACTGGTCAATTCGTGGATGTTGATGGGGACCACGTTGCTCAAGAAATTTTTATAGTTGGAGTCGTTGGCCTCGGCAAACGAGGGGATCTGGTGAATGGCCACGGACTTGGCGCTGTCCATGGGCTTTATGCTTGGTAGCGTCACTAACGATGGGATCACGTCATGGTAAATCAAGTCGTTATCTTTGTTCAAGTCAGCAAGCTTGATTCCAACGGCGTCTTTGTGGTACTTGTAGTTGTCCAAGAGATCATAGGTATCGCCAACCTTGCTGATTATCTTGAGAAGAGCACTGTGAATTTCTCCAAGGACGTCCTGCGACTTGGAGAGGTACGCAATGGCATCGCCATACTTTTTAGACGCCTCGAGCCCTAGACCTTGGAAGTACAAGGCCAATGCACGATAGTATGTTGCCTTGAACAGAATAATGGCGAGCCACAGCTCGTCCACGCGAGCTGGCACCTTATCATCGGCCACCGCGTTGACTTCTGGGTCGTACTCGGAAGGCTCAATGTCTTCCTCGGATTCAACAACGCTGTATGTTGATGAAGGCAAGGACTCTTCGTTAGGCAAATGACTCACTGTTGCATGAAGATCCTCATAGCGCGTAGCCGTGGCTTGACACAACTTGGCGATGATGGCGTTCTTCCTCTGCTCCAAATCACCGTCAATGACCTTGAGCGTGAAGAGCTCCTGGCTTTGGGACAAATTCAAGTTGGCCAAAAATTGCACTGTAGCCTGGTGAAGGTCATACGAGGGTGCATGTAGAAAGTTCTCTTTGAGGAATTGATACACCCCTGCCGCTTGCAGGAAAAGGGTAATTGCTTCTTTGAAAGCACCGTCGTTGCCCGTTAATGAGTCTTCGTACTTCTTGATGGCAAATTTGGAGATGATTGCTCCCAAGTTGAAGAGAACGCACGCCTTTTCAAAGGGCAATGCATGTTGCTTGTGGACCACCGACGTTGAAAATGCGTCGTACCAGGTGAAGTTGATCTTCTTGTGCTTGTTGGCGGTTGCAAAATTGATTCGTAAGTCAAGAAGCTCCAATTGACTGTAGTACTTGAAGTAAAGTCGAATCCCTGTGGGGTCCGCGTGAACCCCCGTGATGTCTTGCCTTAGCTTGTTCAAACCATCGAGGTCCTGCTGGTAGTCTGAGGTGGAACCGTAGATGGAAAGTAGATACTGGTTGAGTGGTTTGACCCAATTGATCTCGGCAGTCTTCTTGCTGGGAATTTGAAGGAGGTGGGTCTTCATGGGGACAATCTAAAGTGCGCGCCGCATAGCCAAGTGCCTAAGGTGGCGAATTTTTCGGTCGCCGGGCCCAGCCGCTCGGCCCGCATGTCCAGTTGATGCATCAGTTTGTCGGCCCGCCTGGCTTAAATTCCCGAGCCAAGATCTTGCCCAGACATCGACCTATTGTGCGGTGCACCTTGCCCTTGATATCTGGGCTGGGCTCCTGGGCCCATCGCACGTTCACGTGATCCTCCATGGTGCCAAGACTTGGCACCTTCCCTTGCCCCGACACGTTGGATCTGCTATAAGTAGTTGTTGCATTCCTCCTCGACCATATTCATCTCCATTCCCTTGTTCCCGGGCAATTTGCAAAGAGGTTATTGGTTTTCAACACCCTGCTGGTTGCAAATATATATAAAAGATTCCAACGTCTGAACCAGATCATGTCCACGTGTGATTCTGGTAATACTTATAACGGCGAGCACCTTGGTGCCCGGATCTCGTCAGTGTTTGTCGTGTTCGCCGTGTCCGCCATTGGCTCCTTTCTGCCGTTGGTGTGTAAAATGTGCCCGCAACTTCGTCTTCCAAATTGGGTATTCTTCGTCCTCAAGAATATCGGGTCCGGTGTCATTGTAGCCACGGGCTTCATACATCTTCTTGCAGAGTCACTGGCTGTGCTTCGAACTCCTTGTTTGGGCTCAACCGTGGCAGACTTCCAGTGGGCAGAGGCTCTCGCTCTTATGGGAGTGTTTGTCATGTTCTCCCTCGATGTCTTTGCCCATCGCAAAATCCACAAATCTGTTGAAACCACTCCATTGATCTCCAAGGACGAGCACGACGAGGGGGCGGAATGTACCACTGAATGCTGCGCCCAGAAACTTTCCAAAGAAGAAATCGAGTCGCTCTACTTGCGAATTCTTAACTCGGTGGTACTTGAGTTTGGTATCGTGTTCCACTCGGTATTCGTTGGTCTCACATTGGCCATCTCCGGTTCAGAGTTCAAGACATTATACATTGCCATCGCCTTCCATCAGCTTTTTGAAGGGTTTGGTCTCGGATCCCGTTTCGCATTGACCCCATGGCCAAAGAACAAAAAGTACCTCCCGTGGTTGCTCGCTCTCATTTACAGTCTCACCACACCAGTTGCCATTGCTATTGGACTTGGAGTGCGTCATTCGTATCCTCCCGGCTCAAGAGAAGCTTTGTTGGTGACGGGAATTTTCTACGGCTTCTGTGCGGGTCTTTTGATTTACAGCAGTTTGGTGGAACTCATGGCATACGATCTCATGTGGAGCAAAGAGTTCGAGGGCCCCGGCGCCGATGGGAGAACCATTCTCGCCTTCATATTCTTGGCGTTGGGTGCTTTTGCAGCCTCTTACATCGGTAGATACGCGTAATAGATTATATGTGGGGTTCCACGATAGGCCCGCGACCGGTCGCTTGGGCCGATTACTTCGCACCCAATCCAAGTCCTCATCGCGCATGCATCCATCTCATGGATGCTCTTTATAACGATGTCATAGCTCGGTCCAATGATCTCACCAACCTTCTACCCATTGGCACCCTCACCTTCTACAATGTCCCCACTGATCGCTGGTCGCTCTACGGCACGGACGCTCCCGATTCATGGCGGTGGCTCGACCTCTCGCAACTCCATGAGACACAATCCACTCACGAAGTCGTGGGCCAGCTCCGGTTCCTCATTGACTACCGCTTTGCTATGGCGACCTACCGCACACTTGCCCCAGGTGTGCCCATTGTTTTTGTGAGGCTCTACGCACTTCCCAGTGATACCAACACGGCGTCCATAATGAATGAATGGCGCCGCCGATTCCCAAAGTCCCGCTTGCTGGACAAGCGTCGGAAAGAAGCGTGGGCCGCTCTTCTTCCATGGGTCGACTTCAGTGCCTCTGGCTGGGATGGTGCTTTGTGCCTTCTTCTTCCATATAGAGGCAGTCTGGGACCAATACCTCAATCCCCCAATTTCATTGAACGCTGGCGTCATAATCTCCCATATGCTCCACCCTCCACTGTGCTGAGCCCAAACCTTGCACAGCGGCTTCGCGCCGTCTACAATGGCGTACCACTGCCGGATGTTTCACTGTATCTCTCTATCAAAAACACCGCACCGCTACCACGGCACGTTCCGTCCGCTACGCAGACTTTAGTCAAGGTGGTAGAGCTGGCCCAGCAAGATGAAGTCTCGATCCCTGGTGTCAAGTCCAAACTATACCCCTTTCAGGTCAACTCGTTGTGCAAAATGTTCGAGAAAGAGTCTTCGGTCCAACGAGGCCTCATTCCCTCCCTTACCGAGTTAAAGTCGCCGACAGGCGAAACATTTTACTTCGACATTCAGCATTGCAAGTTCAACATGCAACCAGAACTATATGTGCTTCCTCGAGGGGGTATCTTAGCGGAGAATATGGGTCTTGGGAAGACTCTTATATGTCTCAGCCTCATATGTTTGACCAAGCACGAGTTGTCACGCGTCCCTGAAGACATGCTTTTGTACAATGATGTCTCAGACGACATCATTACCGTTTTTGCAGACACCCCTCGGCGCCGATTACACTCGCTCAGTAACATTTGTCGAGATACCATCAATCAAAACGGCCTCCCTTGGAAGTACTATACAGCCGACCTCCCTTCAACGGTTGTGGCCAAGCTTCAAGCCAAACCGGGCTACTTTCGTATCCCGCTCACCCATGATGAGTATGCTTCCCCCTACCGTCCCATCACGAGGGCACCTTCTGCCAGATGGCGGTCTCTCAGCCCATCGTCACCAGGAGAGGGACATGTGTACCGCACCCTCTATCTCTGCAACACCACACTCATCATTGTACCAGACAACATTTTTCACCAGTGGAAAGTTGAGCTTCATAAGCATATAGAGCACCTGGAGCTCAACAAGCTCTACATCACATCCCACCACAAAAATGTCATCGAGGGCGAGGCTATCCGTGACACTGTTCCTGAGCCCCTTGAGCTCATTACCTATGACTTGGTTATCATGTCCACCTCACATCTCATACGTCATGTTGGCGAGGTCAAGCCCGCCGACAACCCGCTACTTCGTGTTTTTTGGAAACGACTCATCATTGACGAGGGCCACTCGATGTCCAGCAAGGCATCGCGGGCATCGGACTTGTGTCGAGCCATACGGTCAGAGCGACGTTGGGCAGTGACGGGAACACCTACGTCCGGTCTCACTCGGCTCCAGATGGATGAAGATTCAGCTTCCGGTTCCAACAAGTACACTGTTCGAAGCAAGTTCAATGAGAAGGACGATCTAGCCAAGTTGGGCGTCATATTGGGCAACTTTCTCCAGATCGAACCCTTCCACCTGCAGTCCAAGCTTTGGAGTTCAGTGGTGGTCAAACCATTCTTGGCCAATGCATCCGGACTGCAACTAGGATTGACAAATATTGTTAATGCAGTCATGGTACGGCATTCCCCAGCTGACATTGACAAACAGCTTCACTTGCCTCCGCTCCACCACCGAGCGGTATTCTTGGATCCCTCGTATCACAACACAATTTCTATCAACCTATTCACGGCGGTGTTGGCGGTCAATGCCATATCTTCTGAGCGAACTGATATTGACTATATGTTTCACCCAGCCAACCGTCAGCAGTTACGACGGCTCATCACCAACCTCCAGCGCGCCACCTTCCACTGGACAGGCTTCCAGCAAGAAGACATTGACTCGCTTGTAGGAGTGTGTCGTCATGCCCTCGAAAAAGCAAATAATGACCCCACAAAGTACTCTGCTCTGGATGTGAGCCTTCTTCATCGGTCTCTTGAGGTGTCATTAATGGCATTAGAGAACCCTCGTTGGCGGTCGGCGGCACTACTTCATGAAATGAACTACTATATCAAGGGATTGCCAGATCAGTACACCAGATCGTTCGGCACGGGGCTGTTAGGGGAAATTAGTGTGTATGGAGCTCCTCACATTCACGCCATCCAAGAGTTTTTTTACAAGAATCGTTTCGTCACAGATTCCGAAACCATACAGGCTAAACTCGATGAGATATCTCGGCCCTTTTGGAGCAATTACTGGAAAAGCACAGTCAAAAAGAACACCGAGAAATTCAACAAGCATGATCAGACACCACTCCGCCCTGAGCAGGTCTCTGAAGCATTAAAGACACCAGCGTCAGCAAGGCGAATGCCTGATGACAGCGTCAAGAACCAACTCACCCGCGATGATGGGAGAGGGTTGCGAGAGACGGAGTTTGTGGCTGCGAATCAGGATATGACTTATCAGACGGTACGACAAGCCCAGATTTTGGGAACAGCATCCTCCAAATTGTCATACCTTGGAGCGCGGATACTTGAGCATCAAGAGGCTGGCGTAAAATCGATTGTGTTTTTCGAGTTCGAGGACAGTGCATTCTACTTGACGGAGATGCTTGATCTCCTTGGACTAAACTATATTTTGTACGCCACGTTCATCAAGCCAGTGGAACGGGCAGGGAATTTAGCACGGTTTGCCAACTTCGACTCCGGCGGTATCACCCTAGTGATGGATTTGCGTTTGGCTGCACATGGTCTCACCATCATTGCGGCGACCTGGGTATACTTCATCAGTCCCGTGTGGAAGCGAAGCGTGGAGGCTCAGGCCATAAAGCGGGCCCACAGAATCGGCCAAACCAAAGAAGTCCACGTGGAAACTCTCGTCTTGAAAGGCACCTTGGAGGAGGAAATCTACCGTAAGCGACTGAACGAAGCAGTCAGCGATGACAGCGACGACGGCGAAAGTAACCAGAAGCGCTACGTCATCGACGATACGGGGATGCAGGAGTTCATTCTCAAGCACCGTTTTTTGCGCCACAACACTATTGAAGAGTTTGCGTCGTTCTGTGCACCTTCAGTGCTGTCGCAACACTTTGTTGGTGAGGACGACGATTACTCTTTGCTCCGTCACAAAGACACTTTGGAAGGCTCTGATCGATCCTGGAATGTGAAGGTATTCACAAGTGACAATTTGGCAAAAATCAACGATGTCAAGGCGAAGCGCAGTCTCATGGAGGAGGAACGCACAACCCCATTGCCCCAGGTCGAACCCCGTGTGTCCAAGCATAAGCGAGTCAGATTGGCATTATAGATAGCCGATGTCCCGACAGCTTTATATTTCTCTCACAATCATCAGGCCGTCTGTGGACGCTGTGAGCACTGCCTTACCTGTAGGGTGAAAATCGACGTCCACCACCGTACCCGTATGCCCCTCATGCTTCTTGTTGACACGTCGTGTGGCAGTGTCCCACACTGTGAGTGTGTAATCCTCTGCACCAGAGGCTATCCACACGTTGTTGGGTGAATATCGTAGGCGAATGAGTTGGTACTCTTTCCCTGATGGAGCACCATCATACATGAGCAGTGTATGGCGCGGACCAACCACAGTGTCTCGAGCATTGTACGTGGTGACCTTTCCGTTCATAGCACGCGACACAAGCATAGCACCGTCCGAGCTCAAAGCCACCGATGTGGCCGCTTCGTTGTGACCTTTGCACGTCCATAGCGGCACCACGGGTTTTCGAAGATCGAATGCTTTGACTGTGGGATCAATCCCAGCAACGTACACTATGATTGAGCCGCTGGCTGTACCAGTGAGAAGAGGGTACTCTGTCTCAATGGAAAGCAGATGCGACTTGCTTCTCCCATCCCACACACGAGCAGTGCCATCGTCGCTGACACTCAACACTTCTGTACCACACTGCACTACCTCATTGACGGTGAGTTCGTGACCCACAGCCTTGCGGGTGCGCTGACCTGTGACGGTGTCCCAAAACCCCACCAGCGCATCGGCACTGCCACTGACAACAGACTCATCATTAAGCCAGGCCACCGATGTGACCGCATTTTTGTGACCAGTCAACACGCCGTAATTCGGCGAGTCATCCGAACTATCGGAGGGAAGCAGCCAAAGTCGGATAGTCTTGTCCATTCCACCAGACGCTATGTGGGCTCCGTCAGGACTGAATTTGGACGAGAGCACGAACCCACCATGGCCTTCTAGCACCACGGCTTCGCTGTATAGTAGACCGTTTCGCGATTCGACGTCGTGCCGACTAACATCGGTACGCTGTCGCTTGACAAGAGACATGATGCGCGTTTGAATATCCGGCCGATGAGATGTAACAGGAGAAGCCCCTTGACTCGGCAATTCAAATCTCTTGTTTCAGGTGGGAGACTGTCTTTCAATCTGATCCCAAAGGAGGTTTTGATCCACGGGTGTGTGGCTATCGAGTTGGTGGCCCGATCTTCTTATATTCGAAAGGTTGTTGGGTCCTTTCGAACCAAGTCCTCATACAGTATATGCCCATTTATGAGGCAGTGTCCATCTTTCCATGCGTGACTGTCTGGAAGAATTCTGATGTAGAGGTTTTAGCATTCATACTCTGACAGATGCTTAGCTGCGATACCAGAATCGAACGCCCTCGCTCGGCCGGTCGGAATGAATCTCAAAGATGTAGAGACTTGTTCAAAGTGCAGTTTTCTCTGGTGAAAGCACTTCGAGAACCCTAGGTCAACTTTCTCGCGTCTTGTGGAGGTGAAGTATACGGCTCTTGACTTGTCTGATCTCGTCACACTCCCTTTCTTCGATTAAGTTCGGAATAGAATGATCTTGCCTCCCCAGATACTCTGCAGTCTTCGCCAGTCCAGGGTTCTTTCGTCGTAGCTTTGTCTCGCATTCTTGCTTTTGCTTCACTTCAAAAATGAAATACCAATCAACTTTCACTCACTGGATATTCTGTATTAGCTCATTAAAGTAACTGACATGCATGGTTTATTCTTCCATCTCAAGTGTTTGATTATTGCAACGTTATGGCTCCTCTGTTAACAGGGAATTTCGCAACCAAATCTAATGTGAAGCTTTCTAGAGCCACGAGTCGTGGCGGTGGTTGGGGGAATCCTGACCCAATACTTCAGTTACATGTATACATGACTAGCCTTTCTGACAACGCAGATGACCGCGGCTACTTGGTATTTTGGAAATCCCTGCTTCCTTATGTGATTTGACCAGAAGCGGCGAATAGGAACGAGAAATGCTTCCGACGTAAGTCTCTAACCAAATCAAATTGAAAATGTTACACTCGTATGACTGGTGCATCACATCACCATTGCATTGCGCTGGTGAAATCGAACGCCAAGGCGCCCTTGCAAGTTGGTAATTACGACTTGTTCACGAGACGACGTGAACGTAGCATCAGCCTCTGAAAACTCACCTAATTCCTTCATCACCGTTACGGGCGACGGTGAGAGGTGATACTTGTACCGGTGCTAGGGCGCAATTCTTGTTTTGCAACCCGATCTAATCTCAGAAAAATCTAAGTCCGACTGTCCTCTTACCAAATTTGGAATGGCTTAACGCTTTTCTGCAAATTCGTCTGTGCGCCCGTTTCGCAGCCATCCGCTACAACGACTCAACATATGCTGAGGTTTGTTTGTTGCTATGTCTTCTCCCTTCTAATCCTTCTCTTTCTATTATGCCACGTACTCGTAACTATCGTTGTCACAACGGGTGATGTACTCCTTCTCAATCAAGAAGTCAATGACACGTTTGATGTCAATGATCTTGGCTCGGAATCGGGACTGGGCCTGATAGAGAACGTCGTTGATCAACTCGTTGTGCTTCATCTGCTTGCGAGCCTTCATGATTCTCACAATACTGGCAGAAAGATAGTTCTTTCTCGACTCGTCGATTTCCTTGTTGGCGTCATCCTCCTCTTGCTTCTGTTCGGTCTTGATGCTGCTGACAAAGTTGACCTTCAACTTCTTGGACTTGTACTCTTCCACGATGGTGAATCGTGTATCATTCTTGTTGAATGCCTCGGGATCTGCTGGACTTTGGTCGAGAAGCTTGTACTTGGTGAACGGGAGCAAGTGTGCCTCGAAGGTGTGCCGCGAGTTGCCCACCACCTCGTGTAACTCCTCAAAGGTGTAGGAGGACTTCTTGTTGAAGGCAAGGAGGATGACGAGTTGGGTGTTGGTGACCGTGAACAAGAATGGAGGCTTGCCCTTTCTAGACAAATTCGCTTTCACCTCACTCTTACCGTGATTCCACAACCACTGAAGTTGACGACCATTGTGCTGGCGTGTATACACCTCCACCAATTTGTTGAATGCGGGCTGTAGCTCCGATGGTAATTGCAATTGATAGTCCTCCAGGTAATTGAAGGGCCACATGCTTTGTGCCAATACCAAGGGCGTGAAATCCTTGACTGGGTTGGAAGCATCAAGCTCCTCCCTAACCGTTTGCTTGAGATCACTCGATGCCTTCATGTCTTGGAACATCTTGGTCATTCTGGAGGTGTACTCCATGGAGATTTCATCTTGCAATCTTTGCATGATTCCTTCTTCTAGTTCGTCACTCTTGGTGTTGCTGTTGATCAATCTCTTCGCAAGCAACCGACGATAGTGTTCCTCGAATGCATCTTTGTCATTGATAAACTTGAGCACCACCATCAAGTGGTCTGCGTTCATGTCGGCAGTATCCTGCTCTTTGCTCGTTCCTTTCAAAAAGCCATCTGCATACTTTGCAAGCAAGTCTGGGGTCTTACACGCAGACTTGGGGGTTGGCGTGGCAATTGAATTGATGTTGACAAAGTGCGTGCAAGCATTGTCCAAAGACTTGATGAAGATGGGGTCCTTGTCAAACGCAGAGAGAATGATCTCCCGGAACTTGTAGTAGATGTTGACGAGAGTATGCACATACACCTTAGGATTGATGGCGCCCGGTCCAGCACGGCGGGGTCTGGACCCATCTGGCTTGTCGGAAGATGACTCGAAACCCTTCTTGATTTCCTCAATGGCCTTGCCGGCCTCGTCCTTGATGTACTTCTCGAAGGTGGCAGCCAAGGGTTCCAATGTAGATGGCACCCGCGACAACAACTTGTACATTCTCTGGATGTGGTCAATCTCGTTTTGCTCCAACAAGTGAAGGAACTGATTGTACATCTCCTGGGCGTGATCCTTGATTAATGCGGTGTTGAGGGTGTCCAAGAGGAGTTTCTTGGTGTGATCCTCCAAGTAGTTGTTGGAGCGAGAGATTTCTTCAGCAAGCCTCATCTCACACTTTTTCATGTAGTCCACGACATTGTGCTGTGAAAGGAAGTTGACTGACTCCTTGGTGTAGTAAGATGCAGTGGAGGCCAAGAAATCCTGTTCGAAATGCTTAATGTACACCACAAGGTTGGGTTTCTTGAGGTCCTGGACATCGATACCAAGGTACACGAGAGACTTGATGGCCACGGAAATGAGGTTGGTCTCAACAATCTCGTTGTTTCTTTGCTTCTCAATGAGGGCAAGTACCTCCAGGATCAATTGATCAGCATTGTTATTGAACATGTTGAATTTCCACTTCAACAACGCCAAGGTGTTGACGTCAAAGACATCACGTCGACCATCCAGGCGTTCTTTCTGTACCCAGTACCGATTCATGTAGTCAAACACATTGTTCAAGTAGCCAGCACCAATAGTGAAGCGAGTCCACTTTTTGACATAAAACTCAAGAAACGTTTCCGATGGTGATTTTTTCAAGTTGAGGATGTACAGCACCAAGTAGTCTTCGAGTTTGGAATAGATCTCGGCACCGGCAAGCGAGTACGAACTATTATTGACGTTGCCTGAGGAAATGCCTGAGGTGTTTCGGGACTTTGTTGTGCAGTAGTTGTAAATAGCAGTGTAGCAATTCATGTACATTTTGGAAGTCACGCCTTGATCCCCCAGGGCACCCAAGATGAACTCGAGTCCAGGTTGGATGAAACTCCATGTGGCATCCAAGTCATTGGCAACAGGGAAGGACTGAGGCGACATGGTGACTAACGTGGTTTTGTCGAATGCACGTATGCGCGCTCATTCTGTGGAGGGGGCGTGAATGGAGCAATTTGGTGCGAGTGGTTGGGTCCTCGTGCAAGCTTCGTGCGACATCGGTGACAAATACGTCCACGGTGGTGCGAGTGGGCACGGTAATGTATTTCTTCTAATGATTGTGGTCACTCCGGGCACTGCCCACGCTGACTCGTTCCACCACACGGACTATACTGATGGTGAAGGTCAAAAGCCAAAGACACAAGACAAGAAACAAAAAAGACGCCAAGGCCCGCTGCCTTCGACATATAGAATGCACCGTAGGGTAGAAAATGCCAATGTTTTGAAGGTCTGGGGTGTTATCATCCTGACACACCCATTCGTCGTCAAAGAGTGTGTTCATGGCAAGCGATAGGTTGGCGGCCGAGAAAATGATAAAGAGCAAGTCCAACATGATGAGCTTCATTTTCCCCAAGGGGTCTCTGAGACCCAATGGCTTCCCGCTGTATTCATCGTAGGCAATGTAAATCACATACACGATGGCAAACGACTGCACCACGATGGCCATGATGGAAGAGGGCTGCTGTTCGATTTTGGTATCGTCATACTTGCGACGAGAGAAAATGAAGATGCTAACCGCCAAGCTGAGTGCCACCACGGAAAAGATGATGATGAGGATTCTTAGAAGTAAGGGCACCAAGGGGTTCTGCACAAAGATGCGCTTGAGCGTGGGCACGAGGTCGGCCCGTTTTTCGTCCGACATCCAATAGCCAGCTTTGGAGCGAACCTTGACGTTATTGTTTTCGTCCTTGATTTTCTTGTTGACGGACCGCCGCCCAATCACCCGGGAGAAGAGGCTCCTTTTTTCGTTCACGTAGGTGTCGTCGTCACTGGAAGGGCTACCCAAGAGAGCGAGCTTCAATCGGTCGTCTCCGCCCCACGACCCGTTGAGTTTCTCGGTGTCCATGTATGAAGAGTCGTAATTGACCTTATCGGAGGTGTATGCAGTGGGTTGTTGGATGGTGGAGAGGAAGTTGTGCCACTTGTTGTCGCCAAGAGACTTGATGAAGGGGTCGTTCAGGAACGATAGGTATTCGTTCTCGTCATCGACAGCATGCCGCTTGACGTCATGCGTGGGGTCGCTCTGGTTGTTGTTGACGTTGGAATTGTCCAACTGTTCTTTGTAATGGGCTTGTGATAACTTGTCGAGAACATAGGGAGGAACAATGTTGGCACGATGGCTATAAACTTTGACCTGGGAATGCTCAAAGGGATTCGATGCCACCGACAGATGGGTATGTTCGTTCACCAGATATTGCGAGGGTAGAGCGCTGCTGCTCGACTGGTGGTGTAGGCCGCTTCCGTTGGCCTCAAACGTTCCTGGAGAAGCCGTCTCTTCTACCATTGCTGTTTGGATTTCGAGTCGCATTTCCAAATGCGGCTTTGGGGGTCAAAGAGACAATCGCATATGAGACGGATGTCACTGAGTCTACAATATGTCATACGAAACTTCACATAGAAGAATTCTACAAGTCGGGTGGTCCAACTCATTCACCCCGGTGTTTGTCTTTGTGTTTGTGTGGTCACTCGTTTCACATGCTGCGGCCCGCACCATGGGTCGAGCGCGGCCCAGCACGTTGGTCCGCACTCGACGGCCCGACGTCACCCCTCGCAATCGCATGGCCTCGGACTATCAGTTGCTGCGCATAAAAGGGCCTCCATCTAACGAACTCCACAATGTTGCGGACAACGCTTCAAGTCAGGTACTTGTCTAGCAAGCCCATTCGCCATGACTCCATCTTTGTTGTGTCGCTTCCCATCACCACTCATCGCTCATACATCTACTGCAACCACCGTCCGTCACTATTGACCAAAGAGGACGCCAAAGCGCTTCCGTTGTTCAACAAAATCGAAACCAAGTTGGTGGGGCTCGTGGAAAAGGGCTGGATAAAGCTCAAACTGTCCGAGAACATTGCCAACAAGAAGGTGGTTGAGTTGGCAACATACCTTTTGGACAAATTACCCTACGAGGAAAAGTGCCTTCTGTCGTTCCCATCCAAGAACTCCATGATTCGGGAAATCAATGAGGAGGCCAAGGGCCTCACTACGGAGGTGTCGCCTTCTCTGGTTGTGCTTGCACAGTCTCAGATTACCGACCTCGATATTGCCAATCAGGTCAAACCCATTCCGTTGTTGCACCCATCGTTCCAACCGCCACTGGCGATTCTCGGTCAATTGACCAAGTTCCGCGACGAGGCCCACGCCAAGCACTTGAAGTACGCCATACTTTGCGGAGTTGGCATCCCCCTCTCGCTTCCATTTGCCCTTGTCCCCATCATCCCCAACGTGCCGGGAATTTACCTTGCATACCGACTCTATTGTCACATCAAAGTGTTGTTGGGTGCTCAGCATTTGGGTTACCTCCTTGAGACGGACTCTACTGCCCCAGACACCAACCACATCACGTTCCAGGAAAACGCTGTGCTTGACGCACTCTACAACATTGACAATGTCGACTCAGAAAAGGAGAGGTTGCTCCTCACGCCGCAAATCATCGACCAGCTCTCTTCGGATCTAGGATTCGACTATCTCGCCAGCGACCTCCACAAAGCATTGAAACAGGAGTCCAAGCGCTTGGCGAATAATCTGTAAATATGTATCACTAAATTAGACATCTCAAGCAAGCCCTCAGACAATCCACGTGTAAGTCACGTTTCTTGAGGTTATTGTGTGTGGTTGTTTTGACAGTCACGCGTGCGCGCACAAAAGACCCGTGCCGCCGACGGTCACGGGCCGCGAGCAAGCGTTATATATTCGAAAGCTCTCTCGCATTTTTTCTTTTCTCTTTTTTTCCTTACATTCATTATCGTTCATTATGAGAGATAAGTGGAGAAAAAAGAGAGTTAGAAGACTTAAGAGAAAGAGACGGAAGGTTAGAGCCAGATCCAAGTAATCGGACACATGACCTGTGACGATTGAATCCCCTGACTGACCCATCGGGCGTTTGTCAGATGCCCAGTTGGGTGATTGGGTTGTCCGGTCGGCTCGCCTCCAGCCGTTTCATTAAGTTAGTTATCCAATGACATACGCTATGATTCGTCCGCTAATAAAATGCTTTTGCTAATTGCCGGTCTATGACCTCCTGTAGATCCCAGCGGGGATGATTTGTCGGACCATCGGTGGGTTGTGCGCGTACCAATTGCAACTGGCTGCGACACAAACCCATGAATCGTCCCTTCCGTATCATCTCGCCCTTAGGCAGTCCGATTCTCGAGGGGGTCAGACTCGACTTGGATGTGGTGTCCCGAACAGAACCTCTTCAATTCGAAAGGAAATCCAGCAACCAAAAACAATTCTGTTCAGTGCCCTTGGGCCAACTTCATCCAAATACCCATCGACCTTCCCCACCTGCCTCATTAGAAGAGACGGTGTCGCCACATGATGTATCGCAAGCAACTTCGATGCCTCGAGAGCTCGAGAGAGCGGTGATTGCACCACACATTGCACCCCATTCTCCCTTAACCGTGAAAGAGCCTATCAGAGCACATCTCTTGCGGGCAAGAAGTGCCCTTCAGCAGTCGACTGATCTATTTAACGACTACATGGAAGACCGGCTCATTCACTGGCGTCCTCTGACCTCCCAATACAACGTGGATAAATGTCTTGAGAACAAACATCCTTATCAGCAGCAGGAAACCCACCATTCGACACGAAATCCCGTGTCGTCCCTTCTTCGATGGGCGAGGCGAGCCAGTGTCTCATCGGCCTCTGCATTGTCTGAATACCATCTGGTGAATCAGACATTCACTCGCAGATCATACTACCAACCTGATGAAGACCAGCCGCCCCAAGTCCACATTCTACCCACACCAGACCTCGTGAGGATGTTGGCCCACCAAGATCTTCGAGAAAATTCGTCAAAATCTTTCATTGGAAGAGAACCCACCATAATTGAGAATCCAACTTATACGCCGCAGGCTCGGCCCTTCTCCATTTACGACTTTAACAAAATCGCAACCGAGTCTCCGCATGATTCGCTCATCGACGACTTGGAGTCGTTTGATGGGTTCTTTGATGGGTGTCTACAGGGCATAAGCAACGGTCTTGACTGGATCAAGAGTATGCTCAACCAATCTACTCAGCACTAGTAACAACGTGAAATGATAATGAAATATTTGAGGTCAGAATTAAATCATTCGAGCATCTTCACTCGGACGCCTCGGCAAACTTTTCGGAGATGGTGGACAACAACGTCGAGAATTCCTTCTTACCCTCTTCTTCACCTCTAGTTGGCTCGAAGAACTTGGATGACGACACAGAGTGCTTCACTTCGGCGGTGGCCTCAGACAACTTCGACCATTGGGCACCGTTGGCAACGGCCTTTTGCGCCTCGTCATGGTAGGCAATGAAGGCTCTCATCATGTCAAAAGTCTTCCAGATCGGACAGAAGGCATCATAGGTGGAGTAACCGTTCTGTTGCAAAAAGTCTTCCTTGATCAATTGCGCAACGTCCAAGGTAATCTTGTCAGAGTCAGACAAAGCGGACTTACCCACCAATTGAACAACCTGCTCCAACTCCTCCGCATTGGACAAGATTTCCTTGATCTTGTTTCTCAATGCAGGGAACTCGGGGTAGTTGGCGTCGTAGTACTTGTCCAAAACATTAGTGTACTTGGAGTAGGACACGGCGGTGTTGATGGAAGGGAAATGCTTTCTTTGAGCCAACTTCTTGTCCAAACCCCAGAAAACTTGGGTAATACCCAAGGTGGAAGTGGTGACAGGGTCAGAGAAATCACCACCGGCGGGAGACACGGCAGCAACAATCGACACCGAACCGATTCTGTCGGGAGAACCAAGCGCCACCGTTTTACCGGCACGCTCGTAGAAAGAAGCCAACTTGGCACCCAAGTAAGCGGGGAAACCTTGATCAGCAGGCATTTCACCCAATCTACCAGAGATTTCTCTCAAGGCCTCAGCCCAACGTGACGACGAGTCGGCAATCATCGACACGTTCTTACCTTGATCTCTGAAGTATTCAGCAATGGTAATACCAGTGTAAATGGAAGCTTCTCTGGCAGCGACAGGCATGTTGGAGGTGTTGGCAACCAAGGTGGTACGCTTCATGATTGGCTCCTTCCGGCCAGAAATCTCGGTATACAACTCAGGGAACTCCATCAACACCTCAGCCATCTCGTTACCTCTCTCACCGCATCCAACATAAACAATGGTGTCGGAGTTGGAGAACTTAGACAACGACTGAGAAATGACAGTCTTACCACATCCAAAAGCACCGGGAATACAGGTGGTACCACCTTGCACACAGGGGAACAAGGAATCCAACACTCTTTGACCAGTCAACAATGGGTAGTCGGCAGCAAGCTTCTCGGCCACAGGTCTTGGTACTCTGACGGGCCAGGTGTGCATCATGGAGTACTTTTGCTTCTTGCCATCAAACTCGAGCTCCAACACGGTCTCATCGACATTGTAGGAGCCAGCCTCAGCGATCGAAGTCACGGTACCTCTTGCTCTAGGGGGCAACAAGATTTTGTGGTCGTCCAATAAAGAGTTTTCGAAAACGGAACCGAAAATATCACCTCCAGTAATATGGTCACCAACCTTAAGGGAGCCGGGAGTGAAGTCGTACTTGACTTCTCTCGACAAAGATGGAGCGTCAATACCTCTAGGGATGTAAATGGATTGCGACAAGTCCTTGATGGCTCTCAAAGGTCTTTGAATACCATCATAAATGGTCTCCATCAAACCAGGACCCAATTCCACCGACAATGGCTTACCGGTTCTAAGCACTGGGTCACCAACAGTGACACCAGCGGTTTCCTCGTACACCTGGATGGTGGCCTTGTCTCCGGAAATACGAATAACCTCTCCCACCAAGTTGTCGTGACCAACCTTAACCAACTCGTACATGGCACATCCAATCATATTCTCGGCAACCACCACAGGACCAGAAACAGAGAAGATCTGTCCATATTGCGATTCCTCGGCATCTAAGGAGAGACGCTTGATTTCCTTACGAGCATTTTCCAAAGCACCAGCCTACGTGTTAGTAAGGAGCAGGGACAAAATGCAATCGACACTTCCGACACCATCAAATGGTGAAGCTGGCGAAGCAGCGGTCGATTGTCGTAGGCCGTGTGGCAATTGTGTGACATACCATTTTTTGTTGTAGATTGAAGGGTCAGTAGCTCAGGAGCTTTATCAATTGAAGTCGAATTTGGACGAGCGAATTAATTCGAGGGTCGTGCGCGCGCTCGTTACCCGGCGGATTTAGGTGTAGCCATTGTGTGGAGACAACGAAAGGAGACACTGCCAGGATGTGATGTGTCGCCTCTATGAATCCAGCGTGTTGAGACGATTGCGTTGTCCAGAATCGACTTGTACAATAAAACGAAACTGTGGCTGCAACCCTTTGCAGCAACTCATGTAGTCTTGTTTTAGGTTCTCTGTTGGATACATCGTTTATGTAATGGCTCTTTTGGGTTTCGATATCAGGATTATGGCTCAAGAATTTTGAGTATTTCGGGACTTTCATCTAGAAGTTGCAAATATTTCGAAAAGTTGAAAACGAGCATATTGGCTGCGGCCAATAATACCTTATAAACACGTTTATAATCATTATCTTCTGTTGTATCTACCATCTAAAACTTCGCTTCAAGTTTCTTCGAACGGTCATGGGCAATGTCACACATGGCGTCGAAGGCATAGCGACGCTCCGCCGAAATGTCACCCGCATCAATTCTCTCCCTCATGTTCCTCATAATTTCCTGTCTTGATCGCCCATTGACGAAAACCACGTACCTCAAGCCAGGAAACACCCGCTCGTACTCCTCATTCAAGTTTAGCAATTGTTGAGACTCTTCTTTCGTACCCGCAAGTGACTTTTGCTCACTCGTGGAATGCAGTGACAAGGTTTGGTTCTTGGCCGGCCCAAGTCTGGGATGGGCAGCAATGATCTTTGCAACTGCTGGGTTCTCTTCATCGGTGGAAAGAAACTTGATGAGCTCAGATCGGGTAGACTCAATCAACTCATGATAAGATGCCACCCGACGCGAGAGCACGGTCTCAATGATGAAGGTAGAAAGTGTCTCGCATGGCTCGAACAAGTGACCAAGCGTCTCCTTTTGTTGGTCCACCGGTAGCTCGTGGAGCTGACTTGCAGGAGGAAGAGAGTAGCTCATGGGTTCGGGAATTGCCGCGGCTGACATAAGCGCCGATAAGGACGATCAGAATCAACTCGAAGGTGAATATGCATTGTGTAACTAGGTGAAGTGCTCGATTTGGCGCAATTTCTTGCTCTCCTTGGCGGTGGAGGAACTTTGCTGGGCAATCAAAGGATGTCTCCAGTGCTTGACGTACGAGAAGAGCTTGTCAGCCAATTGGTCAAGGTCGGTGATGCCCAAGTCCTTGAAGGTCTTTGCGTTGGGGTCGATCAGTTGGTGAATCAAGTGTCTTTGCACTTGGTCGGGGTTCGTCAAGTTCCAGTAGGCGAGTTGTTTCAATTCAGCCACAAACTTGGCCAACTTCAATGGAATCTGATAGTCGGCAAAGTTGTAAGGGAGAGGACCAGCCTGGGAAAAGTCCTGAGTGATACCGTGAATCATTTGTCTGATTTCGAGGTATGTGAGTTGTTCGGGGCCGTACAACTCAAAGGTTTGGCCGATGGTGGAGTCATCATATCCAATCTTTTCCAATCCACGTGCAACATCGAGAACGTGCACGGGGTAAATCTCCTTGGCGTTCTTGTTGGGGGTCCACATCTTCAACTTGGGTCCCAAATAGTTCAACAAATTGTCTTCACGTCCAAACATGGGGGCGGGTCTGACAATGGTTGATGTGGGGAGAATGTCTCTGACTTTTTGTTCAGCAACACCCTTGGTAGCGTAGAAAATGGACTCCGACTCGGGGTTGGCGTTGTATGAAGACACATAGACGTATCTTGGGGTGCCCGCTTCTGCGACAGCTTCGGTGATTCTTTCGGTGATGCCGATGTTGGTGTCTGCCATGGAGAAGTTCTTGGTGGCGTAGTCTGCTCCTATACAGTTGAAAACGATATCGGAGTGAGCCACCGAGTCTTGGATGCTCTTGAGGTTTCTGGGGTCAAATTCCACAAAATTCACCACTCCGAGGTCTCCCGTCACTTTCAAGAATCTTCTTTTGAGGTCGTCTCTGAATGGAACAACGGTGATGGTACCGTGTCTGGCCAATTTGGAAACCAAGTAACGACCCAAGAATCCGGTTGCTCCAAATACAGTGGCCGTGTAACCGGTTCTCGATGACCGGCCACCATGACCCACGGCGGTGTTGACCTTCCCGTTCTTCAAGATGTTGACATCCGATTCCAACACCGAAGTATACACGGATCTCACCCCGGCTCTGTGCAAGGGTTTAATTGAGGTTCTAAGCATGGGTGAGTATCAAGGTTTTTTGATTACGGTGAAGAAAAACTCGCACTATGGTTGGTTGGAAGTCTTGCACGCGCACGACCATACTGGGGTTGGAACACTGGGTTTAAATTCAAGCTAGACTAAGAAGCCAGGGGCTCCCACCGCATCATAAGTCATTAGGTGGTTGCCACGTGAAGGAGTGGAAGGCACGAGTGGCCAGTTTTGCAATGTGAACCAGAAAGAGTATCACAAGAAGTAATCAGGGGTCTTTCTGGTTACCGTTGGTTCACCTGGTCTCACGGATGGATCGTATTGCAAGAATTGTCTGTGATGAGCCTCGTCCACTTCCATGATGGCAGCTTGGTTTCCACATCTATAACAGTAGTTGGGAGCCGAGAAAATGGTCACCACGGATTCTTGATGAGACCATGAGTAGCCTTCCATCACCAATTGATGTGCTCTTGCAATCAATGACAAGTCGTTGGTGTGATTGAATTGCTCGGAGATATCTTGACCAAAAGTGAAACCTGCACCTCTTGGAGAAATTCCCCATCCTCCTCTATCATCAGGATCTGACCACAACAAGTCACACATGGGACCTTCATGTGGAACCTCCTGGATACGATTCAATTCTCGCACTTGATCAATGGTTTCAATCATTGGAGATAACCCTCCGTGAAGACAGAAGATTTTGTTGTCAACCAATGCGGTGATGGGGAAGTAGTCAAAGAGATCGGTGAAGAGCTTCCAAACGGTGGCGGAACCGTATTTCCTTAAACATTCGTCGTAGAATCCATACACTTGGGTGATTTGTCTGGACTCGTGATTACCTCTCAAGATGGTGATTCTGTTGGGGTATCTCACCTTCATACAAACCAAGTATGACACGGTTTCCACGGAATAGTACCCTCGATCAACATAATCACCCATGAAGAGGTAATTGGTGTCGGGACAAGGCCCACCGATTTTGAACAACTCCATCAAATCGTGAAATTGTCCATGAACATCTCCACAGATTGTGACGGGCACTTGCACCGGCTGGACGTTTTCCTCAAACTGCAACACATCGATGGCCATGTTACACAACCGCTTGACGTCGGTTTCGGTGAGGGGCTCACAATTTGACAATTTCTCGATCCATTGGTCCAATTGGTTGATGGAAGAAGACGTCAAGTCGGGCTTTTTTAGATGTTGTTCGGTGGTGTCGTTTTTGATGGTTTCACTAACGTCTTCCATGGGAACATCCGTATCTAAGTCCATGATATGCAATTTCTAGATGAGTAGGTGACACGACGGGAAGTGGGGCTGATTTGGCTTAGCGGAGTATCGAGATGCGAAAGAGTCCTCGAAACTTGGATGGTGGATGCTGTAGTACAAGATTAATGGATGATGTGATTCAACAACGAAAAATTGGAAGAAGACAGCAACACGAATTAAATGGAGGGAGGTGGTGGGGATGGGCGGATGGCCAGTGTAGGTCGGTGTTCAATTGTAGGAAATGACGAGTACCTCGGAGTGGGGCCAATTTCACAATGGACTAGATTGATGAAATCGGGTAGGGAGGTAAGGATTTGGGATTTGGCCTCAGTGAATTTTCGTGAGAACCGCCTGCGGGCGAATATAGAATTTGCCGGTGAAAAATCGAGACATGTCCATTGTTACGGCCAAATCAGCAAATCTACGTGATGTGTCACTACATAATCGTTCAACGACAATTTCCCTTGGTGATGGGACGTGAATTCAGACGACGGGGGCGGGTCGTGTGGGAGCCAGCACTCGACGAAAACAAAGCAAGTGGACGGGGGAAGTGGTGTCGTGCGACACGCGACATGATGTCATGGCCGAGGTCTGCAAACCATTTTTGGCTGCCAGATGAGAGGACGTTATTCATATATAAATTAAAAATGGCATTGGTAGCTTGGCCTTATAGCAGAAAGAATTGCTCCTTGCTGGAAGGAGGCTGCACGCCGGATGCGGGAAATTGAAGCAAGTTGGTCAAGCTGTTGCTGTTGGAGTTGGGCACATCGTCCGTGATTTGATTGAATAGGTTGTAGAGGTTTTTAGTACTCTCGCTGAGAGATATTTGGTTTGCATCTTCCTCCTTCAATTCCGCATTATGCATGGGAAGAAACGATGAGAGTGACGACGAATTCCGGGGAAGAAAGTTGCCGTTGGAAATGACGGGGGTGAGCGGAAGTGGAGGGAGAATGAACGACTCTTTCTTGGTGAGAGGCTTTGGTGGTGGTTTGGCCAGCGACGGCTTGTGAGGAAGCTGAAGAAATCCCTCGTCGTCGTCACTCTTTTCGTCTTCGGAGGCAGCGGCGTTCTCAAATGAACCACCTCTCGCGTACGGAGTACTGCGGGCTCTCTGGGCCATCGCCATGTCTTGCGGTGTCCGTGAAGCGATGTTCTTGACGGACTTTTCAAGGTCATCGAGAAGATTGTTGAGAAACGTTTGGTTTTCAAAGTTTATCTTGTTGAGGGTATTGAACCACTTGTCCAACATGGGGTCAGAACGAATGAGCTTGTTGGAAATTGGATAGGTGAGGAAGTACTGCGTGAGATGGTTTGAAAACGTCACGATGGTGTCGTCCTTACTCACATCGTCGCCGCAGTCCAAGTATACCTTAACCATCTGTAAAAGATGCGGAATGAGCTGGTAGTTGGAGAGTTGCACTTTGAGTATGGTGCTGTCCTCCTTTGAGTCGGTCTCGATGTTGCAAAGCTGGAGAAGATTCTTGAACATTTCGTTGAGGTTCACCAAAATGTCAGCAAGAGCCGCTTTGAACGAGGTCAAGTCAAAGTCGCCCGAATACGTGAGGAGCGACTTGAACAAGAGCACGTGCTGAATGACATCCACCATCGAGGTCTCGATACTGTGGGTGCTCTCGGTCTGGAGAAGAAGCCGGGCAGCGAGAACCTTGTAATGGGACGGTTTGTTGGTGCCAAGTTGAGCCTTGACATTGAAGTCGAGGAACTTCAGGAGAATCACCGTGGACTCGGTTGAAAAGAGACGACCCTCACTCGCATCCACAAGAAGTTTGTAGAGCGAGTTGTCGTCTCCGGGAATGATAGACACGGCAGCCAGGTTCCATTTGTTGAGAATGAGATTGTTGTCACGAACAAAGAGGACGTTGTCAAGGAGATGGTTGAGACGCTCGTGTACAAAAAGCTGCTCGTAAAGCTCGTACAATTGTATGAGCATCACGTCCGACTTGTACGGGAGGCTGATGAGTTGGTAGTGCGTGATGGCCTGTCTCAAGTAAACGAGCTTTTGTTGGTCCTTGTACTGCTGGTTGTTGTTGAGTGACGAGGTGATTTGGTAGTAGTTGTAAAGATGGAGAGACGAGACCGAGCGGTTGTAGTTGACATGGAAATGGTGGATTTGCAGGGTGTTTTCGATGTTGTGGGGAAAGATCAATACCCGGTTCAAGAGGGCATAGGTGTCGATGATTTTGTTTTGGAGAAAGAACACAAAGTTTTTGAGTTTGAAGATGTCATTGTTGAAAATTTGAAAGTTTTGATAGTTGAAGTAGTTGAATTTGACGATGTTTTCGATGATCAAGAGGCATAGCGTGAGCACCCCCATGAATTTCAGAAGAAACACGGGGTCTGATTCGTGTGATACAGGCACGTCTGCATGAGGGCCAGGGAAGTTGATTCGAACGAATGTTGCAAGTTCGGGGACGCTTTTGAGATACAGCGGAATCGTCAAGGAACGAAGAACTCGGACCATGCTGGGATGATTGGCCAAGTGAAGAATCTCAACAAGCACCGTGGGCGTGATAAGGTCGTTGGGGGATGCTGCGGCTCCGGAGCCGTTTGCCAGAGGAATTGCCGACGCCAGGTGGGCTTTGCGGGATGTGGGTCTCGCCAGACTGGACACGATGTCGGGGTGGGCCTTGATGCTGTTGATGGTGTCCAAGGTTTTCTTTCTTAGTTTCTTGGGACCCAGCTTCTTGCGTTCTCGAAGCAGCGTGCACTCGAGGTTGTTGTTCACACAGTGTTGGCACGGGCGCTTCTCCTCACATCGTGTTTTACGAATGGCACACGCATCACAGGCTCGAATCTTGGCCCTTCGCTTGGGCTTCTTCATGCCACCATCACCTTCAGGGCTGGACGAGCGATGGTCCAGAGTCAGCTCGCTTCGGAGTGGATACACCTTGTAGGGCTGGGGGTGTTCCGCCGTCGGGTGGTGAGTTGTACGAACACCGGTGTCCATTTACACGAGGCAATGTGGAAACAATAATGGAAAGGCGGGCAGGTGGAGGGATTTGTTTCACCGAATGAGAGGTCGTGCAGTTCGGCGAAAAGCGGTGGATGAGTACAAATGAGTTAGGTGGCAGGGAGCCAGGGAATGGAGAAAAAAAATATCAATTTGTTGTGGGCAGGTGGGGAAAAAAACGGGGCACTTATGGGGCGCGCCGGAAGGCTGGGGTGGGTTGCACAAACAAGGTTGCAAAAGACAAGTAGCCGTGAGTGATCTTGTTGGGCAGTGAAGGTTTCTCTAAAGCTTAAGTGAAGGGTTTGGCAATGCGGGACACGTTCATGTGTGCGATGGCAAAGTCGGAACCGCTTCCCTATGCGGCGTGTCGACCAACGGTCGCACCGCGGGTGACTGCCCGATGTTCGATCGCCACGGGCTCCTGGCCCTTGGCAATAAACAAAGATTGAATGAATTGTACATACCGAGCGCAGCCATGAGAGCAGGTAATTCGTGCGAGCTACTTCGTGGTTGCGAAACACGGCCGAGTCGATGGACCTGTCACCAATTATAATTGTCAGAAACTTGTATTACTAGCATGGGCATTAGTCTCTGCCGGGGATCACGTTGGGAATGTCCTTGAGGTTCTCCACGCGAAGAGAGATGGCCACGGCATCGCTCCCGTCACCGACAGACAACTCGCTCGAGGAGGTCACCACCTTGAAGGCTTGCTTGCCCTGGTAGGTCAAGTAACCGGAGTCAATGTCAAACTCAATGGATGGGGTGTCGTTCTCAACAATGACACCGTTGGTCCCGACGTTGATGTACTTCTTGGTGGCAGCATCAACCAAAGAGCCGTCGTCGTTCAACACAAACGAAATGGAGTCACCCGAACCAACAGTGACTTTGGGACCACTAATAACTTGAGCGTACTGGTACTTGGAACCAGAGCGGATGGAGAGCGCCTCAAAGCTCTTGGCAGCAGAGGCAATGGCGAGAACGGCGAGGAAGGAAACAGAGAACTTCATATTGATGAGTGATTGATAATGATTCTGAAAGGTGAGAAATCGTGCCCTACTTATACCCATTCAAACCACCTCGATGTTATAAATAGTAGTGTGGTTCTGTGGTTCTGGCAAACCACCCCTTGCCATTGTGTTGTTGTTGCAGCCATTGGCTTTGAGTGGCTTTCCAACACGTTGCGGCCATGACGTATTTTTTGCCGCGAGGCTATATTTAGGCTTGCCACAGGTGCTTCTGTGACCGCAACGACCTTCCATGCAGCTTGACACCATTGGCTGATGATCACTCGCCCCTGACAAACATTAACAAACCCCACACTGCTGCAGGTGCCCACGTGAATTTGAATTAAGGTGAAAGGCCACGGATCCGCTGGCGATACTCGGCCTGAAGACGACTCACACGGTCGAGGAACCAATACTTGGTATCAAGCACCGATTTGTCCTCGGTCAGCTCGACTGCTTCAATCACATCCTGGTGTGAATTGAGAGCAAGGACTGACGTCATGGTGGATGCGTAGGACGCACCGTGGCTCGCGTGCCAAGCGACTTCGGCTGCCAAACTTGCCCCGCGTGCGACATGGAGCTTCTGATTTCCGCTGGCAATGCTGATGGAAACTGCGGGAAGTGCTAGTTGGAGTAGGGCCACCAAACGCGGGTTGCGGGCTTGCGAGCCACTGATGACAATTTTCCGGATTGGTGCCTGGTGCTGCTCGATGATGTCAATGATTTGCTTTGTTTGTAGCACGAGGAACTCAAGAATGAGGTGGTATCGCAAAACCACGGCGTCGTGAGGGTGAGCCCCGCCCATGGTCACTTCGCTCATGTCGAAATCGTTGAAGGGACTGCGATTGCCGTGTTTGTCCCCGTAGTAAAAATGGTCTTTGAACAACACTACAAGTGAACCCTTTTCTGCTTCAAGACGAGCACAGCGAGCCTCAACGACATCGATGAAATGCCCCACGTCGGGTACATCGATCCCGCTTTCCTCGTACAACTCCTCGAGAAGCGCACCAGTTGCCGGTTGTCCGAACTCAAACAATGCCGGAAAATCCCGTCCTAGTAGTTGGGGATAAGGGCCCCAAATACCAGGCACGGAGTGCGGCGACGTCAGCAGCAAAAGAAAACACGTCGATGTGCCTGCCACCATGGAAAGTGTTGAATCATGACCAGAGGCCAGGTTCATCGAGAGCCATCCGCCGTAGCAGTCGATGCACCCGTGGCCCACGACAACGGTGCCTTCGGTGAATTGGCGGTGCACAGTTCCAACTGGCGTGCCCACCGGTGGAAGATCAACCGCGGATGTCGAACCAATTTCGACGGTTATGCCCAAATGCCGCAACAACTCGCTCGACCAGCCCTTGATGGAGCCATCCATTGCGTGAGTGCCCTCCACCTTGGCTGGGTGAGACGGCACCCTCGAGTCTTCAATGCCATTTATGAAGACATACGAAAACCAGTCGTACATCTCAAAGGCCACTAAGTGTTTTGTGGGGTAGTTTTCGCTGAGCCACTTGAGTTTTGCAAGACCCATTTCCGGAATAACAGCACCCCCAATGGCGGCCAATACATCGCCGGGTAGCTTCTCATTGAGACTGGAGCACTGGGCTGCGGCTCTTGAGTCCATCCATAGGATCACATCGTCTGAGGTGCTTGACCCACAATTGAATGGCACAAGGTACGCCTCACCGTCCTGTTCCACTACCTCTCGAACAACCATGGAGCACGTTGCAGCAATGGCCAATGCCTTGATGTCGTGCAAAGGGCAAACTTCGGTGATGGCCTGCCATATTTCGACTGACGACTGGGTGATTTTCCCGCCGCCGTGGTATTTGCGCCCAATTGCTTTCTCCAACTCCGTTCCCCCGTACAGCCGCACCGATGCGGTGCCGATGTCGATGCCTCGGAACATGTCACGTGGAAAGGGTCCTGGCGGAGGAGTGAGTAATGTACCTAATACATCGATACGCGGCCCTGAATCGTCAATGCGCGTCCACCCAATTCGGGGGCCGGTCGAGGGCCCGCCGACCGGCACTCGCGGTCGGAAAACGCGGTGAATTACTCCACATTGGGGTAAAATTGCGAGCCATGTTCGCGACCAGGGTAAACATCGTTGACAACGGTTTGCGACGACAAAGCGCGAGGCGGAGCACAAACACGGTGCGGTCGCCAAGCGGCGGCCAAGTGACGGGGCCGACCTGCTCGCTTGGCAGGAAGGGGACGGGCGGCACAAGGCGACTGTGGAGGGAATGTGAGAAATGGGTATGGGCCGAGGATTGCACCAACTTGACGGCGAAGTTGTTTGAGTACACCAACCTGATATTGAGCGAAAGGGTTTTCAACCTGATGGGTGCCGTGGGATTCGCTCATGTTCTCTTATTGGCTCTAATGGGGCTACATTGTTCATCCAAAAACATAATTAACTAGAAAGAGTAGCCTTGGAGCCCGAGGCGGCAATCCACTTGCTGACGAGCGAAGCGGAAATGGACGACTCGATGTCGGAATCAATCTCAATGAGAGTGATGTCCTCACCGTCAAACACAACGGCAGCTTTCATGGAAGAGTCGGTTGGTCTCTCGAAGTAGTCCTGAGATCCACCACCTCCGGTGGAGGTACCGTCGTTACCTTGGCCGTCGTGAATGTGAGAAATCAACTTGTCGGATCCAGACAGGAGCACCTCGAACAAGTCCAACTCACCACATCCGGTCTTCCAACAAGAGCAGGTGGCTTCTCCGTATTGCAAAGTTCTGGGGATCTTGGCGTTCAACAACCAGATGGCGGGCATGTCGTGGTTGTTGGTGACCGAGTCGGTGGCAGTAGGCATCTCGAACTCGAACACGAAGATCTTTTTGTTACCACCAAATCCGTGGTAGGCGGGGATACCTTCTCTGTAGTAGCCACAGTCGTCGCCATCACACTCGGAGCCCGAGAAAATGATGTACTCATTGTCCGACTCGGTGGTGGTCTCCTCCAAAGCAACCGCCTCGGAAGAACCTCCGGTAGCATCGGAGTTGGCGTAGGAAAGCGAGTTTCCGAAAGTGGACGACCACACACCCGAGCCAGAACCACCGTAGTAGTTCAAGAACGTGACGTTGGTGGTGGAGCCAGGGGTGTAGTAAGCGACTCTCTCCCAGTCGCCGGCCTCGACGTCCTCGTCCTCATCTTCGCTCTCGTCCTCAGAAGAGGCAGAAGAAGAGGAAGAACCAGCAGTGGTGGAAGTGGAGGTCTTCTCCTTGGTGCTGGTGGTGGAAGTCTCAGTGTCAGCAGCCTTGGTGGAAGAAGTGGTGGCCTGAGTAGAGGTGGTGGTGGCTTGGTTGATGGTGTTACCCTTTCCGTCAACAACCACGGTGTGAGTCACCTCCACCACATCGGTGGCTCTCTTGTGCTTGTGGTGAGCGTGGTATTGAACCTCGTCACAGTCTTCTCTCTTCTTCTTGGAAGAAGAGTCGTCAGTTGGGTAGTAGACGGCAAATTGCAACAATTTCAAAGGACCTCTGAAGTGAACCGACAACTCCTCATCCAAAGGAGACAAGTTACCAGAGAAGGAGACGGACTCCTGTGTACATTCACCCGAGGACTCGTCCATGTTGGTGACGTCCTTGTAAGAGCCGGAGTAACCCACATTGGCGTAGGAGATTTTGGAGGTTTTGGAACAGTAGTAGTTACCGTTGTCGAGGGTACAGCCAGCCTCAACCGAGACAAGACCTCCCAAGATGGTCAACAACGTAGCGGTGGAAAACTTCATGGTTTATCAAAGGAGTGACAAAAGGTGGGTATGAAGTGGTGAATAGAAACGGACGAAGCGGGTTATTAAAACAAAAAAGGAGTGTAAGGCTTAGAGAAAAAGAAGAGGAAAAAAAAAAGATGGTTCCAGACGACTTTTGTTCAAGGCTGCTGCCGAGGGGGGGAGGGTGTGCTACAGGAGACGGTTTTGTTTTGATAATGCAGCACGCTGGCTTAGAACATTTCTTGGGTGCTGCACGCGAGATCCGGGCTCCGGATGTGGGGGACGAAACAAAAGCGCGACCGTGACGAGGGGCGAAAAGTGTAATTGCGCGCGAAACCGAGGGTGCCGCCGGGGGCCGCCTGCACACACACGTGCCCAGACGGCTTGCTCACGATCCCAAATGGGCGAGGTGTTCCGTTTTGGTGCAAGTAAACACCCGAAACGACACAAAGCAGCCGATGCGGTGTGACAAGCCTTCCTGATTTGCTTGATCTGACACACACACTATTTGTGGAGCTTCATGGATGATCCTTCATTCACCTCACTTCAGTTGGTTCATGGACACTGACATACCATCGATGGTACAGTACGGAAACTGTTACGGCGTTTTCATCTCTTCCCACGCAGTCCGCCATACTGTTCGGCATTTGACCGTTATGCATGTGGAACTACCAATCACCGCGCGAGCTGGTGCTGCGACCTTTACATGGTCTGCAGCCAGTAGCCTTCGGTGATCGGAGAACTGGCGATCTTGCCATGTATAACCGACAGATGTCTAGACCACATACATGAGAACGATGGGGTAAGGGCCAAACGACCACAAAGTGATCAGGGTCAGGCCCACCATGGACACTCACATCAACAACGCAAAGCACTTCACAAAGGTGAATTTCTTTTGTAGAAAATACCAACTACGACAACAGCATGGCTTAAGATGGAGGCTCAAATGTGCAACGAATCATGGCCCCCGGACGTATGCCCGAAGATGCTGCCCAAGGCTCATCGAAAAAGAAAAAATGGTTTGCAGTCAGATCGAGCAGACTCGGATTTAGTTTGTCAGGTGATACGTCGTTGAAATTATGCGACCACGAAAGGCCGCAAACGAGCTGCCCGAGATGCCGCAAAAATTCAAGGAGCGAAGCAAGCAAAAAGCGAAGCAGGCAAACAAACCATCCCTTGAGTTACGGACGGAGAATTTTATTCTTCACCGTATAGTGGCATCGCACCTGCCCACGTAAGCCCAATGCCTCGTTTTTTTGTGTACCCCTGACCACGCTTACCTAATCAGTGCTCACGCAAGCAGCAGTGCTCACTTATAATTATAGCCACCATGAGCGGAGGCTACAATCCCTACGAGAACGTCAAGCGCCAGTCTATCCTTGACAAGCAACGCAAGGAGTACATCTCCCGTCATCACCAGCCCAAAATCATCATTGACGATGATCCAGTCATTCCCAATTATCCGCTCCAGGATCACTTCTCGAAACACGCTCACTACAACATGAAGATTGTGGTTGTTGGTGATGGCGGATGTGGCAAAACCTGTCTCTTGGTGAGTTATGCCCAGCAAAAGTTTCCGGAGATATACGTCCCCACGGTGTTTGAAAACTACGTCACCAACGTCAATTGCCCTAATGGAAAGATCATCGAGTTGGCCCTCTGGGACACTGCCGGCCAGGAGGAATACGAGCGGCTCCGCCCATTGTCGTACCCCGACGTTGATGTGTTGCTTGTGTGTTTTTCTCTCGATAACATCACATCGTTGCAAAATGTCAAGGACACTTGGTATCCCGAGGTGAGCCACTTCTGCCCCGGAATACCGATTATCTTGGTCGGCACTAAATCCGACTTACCCAGTGAAATAGACCCGGACTTACCCATCCAGCTCGCAACCGAAATCAACGCCATAGGGTATATCCAGTGCTCAGCCAAAACCATGTTCAACATCCGCACGGTGTTCAACTTTGCATTGAATCATTTTCAAAAGCAACAGGAGCTCCAAGATCAAATGGAACGCTCCTCCCGCAACCGTCTATCGAAGGTGATTCACTCCCGCCATGGATCGTCCGCCAGTGGCACGAAAAAGGGCCACTACAAAAATGCATCTTACGACTCGGGCATCCTTTTGGATACTCCTTTGGCCGAAGACTCTTACGAAGCTAATCCTTACGGTCAATTCACCAACAAGTACAATGACGACGAGTTTGCTTTCACCCGGAAGGAGAAGAAACGCCGCCGGTGCACAATCCTATAGGGCAAGATATTCTTGTCACCACGCCGTGACGATATGGTGTTGAGTGGCTTTGGGCTTGAGTGGCTTATGCACCAATTACGTCCACTTCTCTGTATTAATGTAGAGCACTTTCTTTCTGGACGTGTAACAAGTCGCAGATTCGCGCCCTGAAATACCATGCCCTCCTCAGCGCATGCCTCTGGATTTCAAGCCAGCGAACGCGTCGTGGAGGCCGTTCCCAATCCACTTGACGAGTCCGACCCTAATGGCGTTGACACCTCTTCGAGTAAAGAAGACGCCGGTACTGGTCCCAACGACCACTACAAACAGAAACTATCACCGTTCAGATACCGACTCCGCAACCGGCTTCTTCCTTGGATCCGTAAGGAAACCGAAATGCTATACGCTCTCCAGACGAAACTAAGGCACCCGGTGCTTGACTTCTACTTCGCGTGGACTGCCAATCTCGCCGCACACACGTTCTACGTGTTGATGCTCCCATTGCCAATTTGGTTCGGCGCCGGCACCGTGAGTCGAGACCTCGTATTTGTGCTTGGATGGGGCATCTACATCACTGGAAACTTCAAGGATTTCATGTGTCTCCCTCGTCCACGGTCTCCTCCATTACATCGCATCACCATGTCCTCATATACCGCACAGGAATATGGCTGGCCTTCGTCGCATAGCGCCAATGCCACCGCCGTCACTCTCATCCTCTTCCGGGCGTTGTTGCAAAAGGCAAATACACTCCCCACCTCGACGTTTGCCGGGTTGGCGGGGCTCTTGGCCGTGTACTACGTATCCCTCATTTTTGGCCGCCTCTACTGTGGAATGCATGGATTCTTCGACATTGCATTCGGGTCGCTCATTGGCGTGTTTGTGTTTCTCGTTCGGTTTCTTTTTGGTGAAGCCTATGATGCCTGGTTGCTCGACTCGCCGCGTAACACCTCATGGATCGGGTGCCTTGCCACGCTTGTATTTATCATTGGGATTCATGTGTGGCTGGTGCACATCCACTGTGAGCCGGTTGACGATTGTCCATGTTTCGATGACCTGGTGGCGTTTGTGGGGGTGCTCATTGGCATTGATTTGTCCCATTGGGTCAAATATCTCGTCTCCACACCAGCCTCTAAGGAAACCTTGGTGCTTCCCTACAGCTTTAGCGAGCTTGGGATTGCGTGGAGTGCGGTCAGGGTTGTGTTGGGAATTCTTCTTGTGGTGACGTGGAAGACCATCTCCAAACCCGTGGTATTCACCATTCTTCCACCCATTTACAAGTTGCTTAAACTCCACTTGCCCCGGGCCAATTATCTCAGCACGGCTCACACCACCAAGACAACACGACAAATTCGTTCGCAGTCGCTCTCGAACATGGGCCATAATAGTATTCAAGGCGAACTCAAGCATATCATCAGTGATGTGATGGATCACAACAAAAAGGACGAAGTCGGCCCCGAAACAGACATTGATCGATACGAAATGTTAGCCACCAACACCGATTCGACAGAAAAAGTCAGCGGCGTGTTCAAACCTCGGTACGACGTCGAAACCATTGGCCGTTTGATTGTATACGCGGGAATTCCCGTAATGGCGTATTGGGGCTTCGCCTTGTCGACTCGAGCACTAAATATTTGATTCCGTTCGGGCAATGAAAGGAACAGGGTCTCGGATATGCACCGGGTGTAACCGAAGAGAGGCACCGGGACACCTCGAGGTGAGGGCACGCGGAATTATTCATGATGCTGGCCGACCGATGATCGACGTAAATGGAACCTCTTCTGGTCTGCAACACTTCAAGATGCCGTTTCAGTCCCACCAAATGCAGCAGGTCGGACCCCACGGAAAATTGGCCCATTCCATCAAACCCCGGGGCGCTGCGTACATTTTTGCCCCGCTCTCTTCAAACCCCGGGCTGCGTATGGTGGTGCTATTTTTTTTTGCAACGCAAGGCTCTAATTCCTGGAGCCGAACAAATGCATCGACGTCTTCCTGGCGTCATCGATATCATCCGACATTTTCCTGGTATCTCCGCCGCCCCGCCTGATCCCAGCATGTTTCACTGTCACCCAAACAATGGTGCCCGGTGCATGATGCGTCATTCTGCTAGTCGGAGGAACGGCTTAAGGCCAACAATTGCACCCGGATTTAGCATGCCTACCAAATCAGTGGGGCGGCCCGACAGTGAACCGTAATTCACACAATTGGTTATGTCTGGGCCGTGGGCGGACCATTCGGCCGCTCGTGAGAGCGTTGTCCATCCCATCTGCAACCGGACCCTACCTCGCCTGATGATCTTCATTCCGTCTTTTTTTATTCGATGCTTCTGCCAAATCCGGCATCTCCATACCATCGCCGATTCCGTTCTCTTCACTCACGCCCTAGTAGCTCTCGCTTACCGCCATTTGTGTAAATCTCACAAAATTCCGCTCTCCTCCATGCAGAAAATATCCTCAGTACTTGACCTTTTTTTTTATTTTATTTTTCCTCCTTCGCGAGCGTGCCATTCGTTTGTTTAGCAACCACCGTTAGCCTAAATGCACGGTACGTCATCTCCCCTCTTGTGATATAAAGTCGTCGTCCCCGTCGTTCTAACTCTTGTTTTCCAGACAAATTTGCGTCGCCGAAATATCACGCTCCGTCTCCTCAGTCGCCGACATCCCCAGTGGCTACCATGTCGAACCCCAACCCAGCGGGACTTCTACCGCAGATCAATCAATTGAATTCCTACCTCAACAAGCGAATCGACTTCATTGACACCAAGCTTGAGTCCAACCTCCAGGCCATCAACGAGAAAATTCTGCTTCTATCGGATAAAGTCAACCAGTTGGCGGGCACCTCCAAGTTGATTGATGTGCTCAACAAGAACTTCAACAACATCATCAAGGATCTCGGTGCAGTAGAAGCAGAGCGACATACGGCCAACCTGGATGTGGTGTCACCCACCCTGAAGTTTGAAATCCCCGCCCCTTCCGCGAGACATTCTTCACGTCCTGTCGGTCGTCTGAATTCCTCTGGTTCTCGTCAGCAGCACCAACAACAGCCTCCACAGTCATTGCAACAGACAACTGTCCACCCTCCTCCGCCACAACACACACAGTCGGATGGCACGCGAACCTGGCCCAAAACATGGAGTTTACGACTGCCGGCACCCCAGCCCAACTCGGCGCCATCGTCCCCGTTCATGACCAATCGGTTTTCTTTTGATTTCGGGACGTTTCCAATCGAGAGAAGTGCTTCCTTCAGTCGAATGGGGCCTTATCAGCAAAATGACATGGGGGTTTACCAGGCGCAGCCGCCCGTCCAACAACAACAACAGCACAACATTCTGTTATCTACACAACAAGACCTTATTGTTGGCAACTCTCATAAGCGCCCACCACTCAAGCCTCGCTCCAAAGTCAATTCGTTGCCCGTGAATGCCAGTCCCTACATGTTGTCGATGAATGCATCCAATCTCATGACCAATGCATCCGACCCCGCCAATGGCGCCGCCACCACGGATGCGAGTTCTTCCGCTCAACCCCCCGTGTATTTCTCCACCGAAAATGACCCGGCCATTGACGAGCTTCGTAACGCAACCCACCTTGACATTAACACGCTCGAGTCCATGCAGCAGCAAATGAAAAAGCGACGCAAAAGCTCAAAACTGACCCAGGGCCAGACCCCGTCGCGAGGCACCCCCAACATGAATAAGTCGGCGCCTGGTGGTCAGTCACAAGCCGATGATGCATCCGCCACCTCGGTGAAAAATATTCCTGGGTCCATGATTCTATCAAACAAGAAAATGTCGACGCCGCAGTACAAGCTCGAGAAGTCTCTCAAATCAGTGCAAGAGATTTGGCAAGAATACGAGTACGGGCTCAATGATAAACCTCCTCTCAAATATCTCGAGGACAACTACGGCACCAAGTGGCGAAACGAAACTGAGTCCCGGACATTTCTCAGGCGAAAGAAGATATACGAGGCCATAGAGAAGGGCAAGGAGAAGGGATTTGACGAGGCCACCATCATCGAGGAGCTTGAGCAACTCCGCACCTACACATACTTTGATGCCATCAAAAAGAAGCCGCTCCAATGGCTTTATTCCAACATACCTTCCAAGTACACCTGAATGTGTTTGTACCACTTTTTTTTGCGGTATTTGTGCCATACAAGGCTTCATTGGGTGTGAAGTACGAAGAATTTCACCCCATCACCAGACATTTTCCCCAATCACTTCCACATGCTAACACGGCCTTGGCCAATTTCACGACCTTACGATACATCAACCCTCAATTTGCATGCTCCGCTACAACAATGTAGACCCTGTGAATGTCTGGATCAACTATAGGAGAAACTTCGCCTCGCAAGCGGTGAAAATAGACGCTGCCACATGTGAAAAGGGCAATCTTCCGCCCTCCAAGCCCCAGCGCCCTGGATCGCAGCCGTAAGGAACAACTCCACTCTCCTATAGGATGCACGAGCCACGCCTGCAAATAATTTTTTTTTTCTCTCGCTATTGCCCGAAATCTTGCAGACGGCTCATTTGTTCTCTGGTGCATTCCGCGACGTCGATCCCCCCACTACGCCAAAAGAATTGTTGGGCGTGACCGCCGCTGCTTGCTTATATTCGTTTCGGGTTTAGCGTGCCGCCAACTTAAACTTACGGGCCCCATGCATACTGCACTCACGCGATTAGCGGAGAACACTCGCCATAAAAGCTGCACCCAGTGCAGATGGTTGCAGCCAATTGGAATGTGTGCCCGCAGGCTTATGCGTGGTCACGTGGAACATGGGGCACGGGTTTAGAAGGGCATCGCGGGTGTTTTTTTGGTGATAAGATGGTACCAGTGGCTGCTGAGAACAAACGGCCAATGTCGCCTCCCGGCGAAGAGTCGGAGGCAAAGAAACCGGCGTTGAAGAAGGAAAAGAAAAAGTTCATGGGCAAGCGCAAGTACAAGGCCAAGGAAGTGGACCCCACGGCCCCAATGGGGGTATTGCAATTCGAGATTGCGGAAATCATACAACAATTCGGACTTGCTGAAGACGATGTGACCAACGACATGAAACTGTTGTTGAACGATAAGGATGTGGAAAACGTCTATCATCGTGTTGTTGAGGATGTCGAGATCTTGCGACTTTCGTCGAATGGCGATGGGCTTGCAGTGATTCCCCACCCAGAGAAGCCTGACGGCAAGCAGATTGCCCTTGTGCCGTTTGGGCTTCCTGGCGATCTCGTCACCATCAAAGTTTTCAAGTCTCACCCCATGTACGTGGAGAGTGACTTGTTGACCATTCAGAAAGCATCAGCTCACAGAGACGACTCGCTCATCAAGTGTCAGTACTTTGGCAAATGCTCGGGATGTCAATACCAATCGGTCGAATACGAGCAACAACTCATCTTCAAGAAACAGACCATCGAACATGCATACAAGTATCTTGCACCCATTCTTTCGAGAACCAGTGGTGCACTCCCCGTGGTGCGTCCCACCGAACCATCGCCGCTTCAATTCTCCTACCGAACCAAATTGACGCCCCACTTCAACCTTCCATACAAAAAACCCGAAACCTACGACGCTCCCAACCTTGGTTTTGGTGCCAAGGGACGGCCCACATGGCGTGATACCTCCGGTGGCTCAGGAGCCATTCTTGACATCGAGGAGTGCATCATCGGAACCAGCATAATCAACCAAGGCATGAAGAACGAGCGCTCGCGTTTCCACTCGGAGTATATGAAGTACAAGAAAGGAGCCACTATACTTCTTAGAGAAGATACCAACGTCTTGGCTCAGAATGAGCTGCTCGACACGGAAAAGCATCCTGCATCCACCACTCGTGAAGGAGAGGTGTCCAGTCTTGAAATCAGCATCGAAGATGGCAAAAAGTTGGTCAAGACCTGTGTCACCAACACCAGACAGATTGTCACCGAGTACATCAACGGATACACGTTCGAGTTCTCCGCTGGTGAGTTTTTCCAGAACAACAACTCGATTCTTCCTGCCGTCACCAATTACGTCAAGTCGAACTTGGCCATTCCGAACTCCCAGCCCAACGAACCCAACTACCTTGTTGATGCATATTGCGGGTCCGGCCTCTTTTCCATCACATGCTCGAGCGGTGTGTCTAGAGTGATCGGAGTCGAGGTGAGTGCCGACTCGGTTAAGTTTGCTGAACGGAATGCCAAAACCAACAACATCCAAAATGCCACCTTCATTGTCGGTAAGGCCGAGAAAATCTTTGGCAACATCGATACCCCCGCCAGTCGCACCTCGGTCATCTTGGACCCACCAAGAAAGGGATGTGATGATGTGTTTTTGAACCAGTTGAGCGAGTACCACCCAGCCAAGATTGTCTACATCAGTTGCAATGTTCATTCTCAAGCAAGAGATGTCGACTGGTTCATCAACAAGACCGCCAACGGTAAAGACTACATAGTGGAGAGCATCAAGGGGTTTGACTTTTTTCCTCAGACCCACCACGTGGAGAGTGTTGCCGTGTTGGCCCTCAAGCAATAACCTAAATGATATAGTAACGATGATGCTGCAGCTGCAAATTGTGCGCGCTTGTCACGTGTAATGTCGGAGGGCACAACCCTTCGTGTCCTAACCGGCGTGCACGCACCGAGGACTCGGTGCGCTACTTGAAAATTTTTGGTGGAAAAAACTACATCTCATACAGTCACCATGGAAAACGACAAGGGTCAATTAGTATGTACCACGCCATCCCCTCCGTACACGATCACGTTCCGTCATACGCATCAAATGAGCTGTCGAGCTAGCCGAAAGAGCACCGTCCCATCGAGCGATTACCGATAATGTCCTTCTTCCTGAACCTCTCGTACTTTACAGAACAATCCCATGAGAAATAACGTCGTGATCTCCCCAGTTTGTACTAACATTAGGTCGAGCTTTACGTTCCAAGAAAGTGTTCCGCTTCTAACAGAATCATCAAGGCCAAGGACCACGCCTCTGTCCAAATCAACATCGCCAACGTTGACGAGGAAGGAAGAGCTGTGCAAGGTTCCAACACCACCTACGCCTTGTCTGGTTACATCAGAGCCAGAGGTGAGGCTGACGACTCTTTGAACAGATTGGCTCAACAAGACGGTTTGTTGAAGAACGTCTGGAGCTACTCTCGTTAAGACAGATGTATTTTAATTAATGTCATAGCAATTTGTGTAACACAATAACAGAAAGAGATTACAATGTCAAGCAATCCAGCTTCAAGAAATGGCGATGGCTCTCGCCATTGAACGGATTGCGGGTTACCAAAAGTCTCACTTTTCCCGGCGAAATATTGCAAAATCAAATTCTGTCAGACACCAATGATCACAACTAGAGACGAGTGAACATTCCCATTCCTCACAACCACCCAGGGCTCTACATGGGTATCTTACACCGTTTTTTAGCACATTGTTCAAAGTAGGCCAAAAAATCCCAACAAGGAGGGGTGCTGCCCAATTAGGCTCAGGGGCCTGGTGGGTGTTAAAAATACTGCCACATCTGTCGACTGAATTATAAAAGTCAGCCCAGTTCTCCTCGATTATAACGGGCAGAATCGAGCATTCACCATCCCAAGTACCAGGTCTTCATGAGTGCAATTGCATCGCTTTTGTACTCCCCGTCGTACTTGCCCGGCGTGTTGGTTTTGGGCGCCCAGCTCGAGCATCTCACCAAGGTTGAAAAAGTGTTGCTTCTAGACAAATCCAAGTTCACCCGCCACCAATTGGACCTTGTGTCATCTCTCTGGACTTTGAAAGACACCACGTTGTTGCGACTGACTCTTGATCATCAATTGACAAACTACTTGAAAAGACCTGAACTTGCACAAACTTACACCAAAGTACACCTCTGGAGCTTACCTTACGATAAGGTGCTATACTTGGATGCCGACACGTTACCTCGGGCTCCTTTGGACGCCCTCCTCGAGGTAGACTTTGATGCCGATCAAATTTTGGCTGCTCCCGATACCGGGTTTCCCGATGTCTTCAATTCGGGGGTATTTGTTTTGAAACCAAACCAGTTCACTTTCAATCAGCTTGAGTCTCTTGCTACGAGCCCAGGTGATCATTCCTTCGATGGGGCTGATCAGGGGCTTCTCAATCAGTACTTCAACGCGGACCCTGACTGGGTGTCGCAATTGGGTAGCGGCCATGTAAAGGACCGTCACCGGGTACGAACGTCCAAATGGATTCCTATTCCATTCCTTTACAACACCACCCCAAACTCTGCCTACCAGTACCTCCCCGCGTACAACTACTTTGAGGGGGAGGTGCCCTCCGCAGGCCATGAATCGCGATCCTCGTCAGAAACACGGGATCAATTGGAAACTTTAAACGCCACCAACGAGGCAGTCCTGGGCTACTACGCAGCCGCCGACTCCCACTACAACTCTCAGGTCAAAATCATTCATTACATCGGCCCTCACAAACCATGGGTTACCGGAGAGGTGCCCGAGTGGTGGAATGTTTGGCGATCTCGCTTTGGAGAAAAGTCAATTGAAGAGGTAGTTTATGGTGATTCCGAAGATGTTGCCGAGGAAGACATTATCGAGGATCTCACCGATCTTCACCTTGACAGCGGAGCATACCTCTGTGATCCTGCCAACTACGCTCATATTGACACACCATCTTCAAATGGTTGGGATGCCGCGACCGAACCTCCTCCAACCTCCTCAAAAACAGAAGCATTCGGTTTCGATCCAGTCACAAATACCTGGGACGACGCGGAGGCTTTGGCTGCAACCGAAAGCCCAGACTCGCACAATGTCGCTGGCGACCCTGCATTCGATGACTCCAAAAAGGCCAATGAGGTCCCCACCCCCTATTATGGTTACCACCGCGATCAGGCTCCCGAACGCGTCTTCGCAGACAAGGAGTACGTGCCCACGCACATTCTCACATCACCGATACCAGCTCCGTCGCCCGGTCCCCCAAAGGAAGCACCGGTGGTAAAGGCAAATAGCCCCGATCAAAAGTTCAACGAGTTGCGTCGGACCTCCGTCGAGAGTGTCCTGGCTGCCCCTCGCATTTTCCCTTGGGAATTTCGTGACCACAGAGCTCCCGAACGTGTTTTTGATTAGGTCATTCGCCCAGCAACCAATAGCTGCAAATTACAATACACATCACTCTGCAACACACCATATAGGTCACTTGCAACTGCAGCCAGATGACCCCAGCGCGATCTCTTTGCAGCCGTTCACGTGAGGGAGGGTTACCCGGATCGCATCAGTAAAATTTTTCTGAGGCCCGTAGATACTTTTCAACTCCTTCCCACTTTATTTAACTCATTAAATAAAAAAACATCATGTCCTCCAATGGAATTACTGAAGTCGACTCCGGTTTGATCGAAACCAACTACGACAACGTTGTCTACAGTTTCGACGAGTTGAACCTTAAGCCCAATATCGTCAGAGGTGTGTTCGGTTACGGTTACGAAGCTCCTTCCGCCATTCAACAAAGAGCCATCTTGCCCATCACTGAGGGACGTGACGTGTTGGCTCAAGCTCAATCTGGTACTGGTAAGACCGCTACTTTCACCATCTCCGCTTTGCAAAGAATCGACGAGAACTTGAAGGCCACCCAAGCTTTGATCTTGGCTCCCACCAGAGAGTTGGCTTTGCAAATCCAAAATGTCATCACCCACATCGGTTTGTACTTGAACGTCACCGTCCATGCTTCCATTGGTGGTACCTCCACCTTGGACGACATTGAGGCCTTCAAGTCTGGTGTCCAGATCGTTGTTGGTACTCCCGGTAGAGTCTTTGACATGATTGAGCGTGGTGTCTTCAAGACCGACAAGGTCAAGATGTTCATCTTGGATGAGGCCGATGAGATGTTGTCGTCTGGTTTCAAGGAGCAAATCTACAACATTTTCCGTTTGTTGCCTGAGACCACCCAAGTTGTGTTGTTGTCTGCCACCATGCCTCAAGACGTGTTGGAGGTCACCACCAAGTTCATGAACAACCCCGTCCGTATCTTGGTCAAGAAGGACGAGTTGACCCTTGAGGGTATCAAGCAATTCTACATCAACGTTGAGCAAGAGCAATTCAAGTTCGACTGTTTGTGTGACTTGTACGACTCCATTTCCGTCACCCAAGCCGTTATCTTCTGTAACACCAGATCCAAGGTTGAGATGTTGACCACCAAGTTGAAGGGCGAGAACTTCACCGTTTCCTCCATCCACGCCGACTTGCCTCAATCCGACAGAGACACCATCATGAACGAGTTCAGATCTGGTTCGTCCAGAATCTTGATTTCCACCGACTTGTTGGCCAGAGGTATTGACGTCCAACAAGTTTCTTTGGTCATCAACTACGACTTGCCTGCCAACAAGGAGAACTACATTCACAGAATCGGTAGAGGTGGTCGTTTCGGTAGAAAGGGTGTTGCTATCAACTTCGTCACCGACCAGGATGTTGGTATGATGAGAGAGATTGAGAGATTCTACTCTACTCAAATCGAGGAGATGCCTGCTGATGTTGGTACCTTGTTGAACTAATGAGGTGGTGGGTCTGTAACCTTTATGTCATTAATACAAAAAAAAGATTGCGCGAACATGAGTATGCCTGGTGCCTTTCCACTGGGCCCCGTGGGCTCGTCACGAGCAGAAAGCCAGTCAGCTCAGCGATATACGCCTTCGACTAATGACTATGTGGAGGCTAACGTCGAGTCGGTGGTGGACTCACAAAATCTAGCCACCTTCTCTCGAAAGCAACAAGGATTCACCAAGTCCCGCGGCCAGCTCCTCATTCTCCAGCACTTGGATGGACTCGTGTACTTCCTTAGCATGTTGCAATTCATCAAGTTTTGCCACTCGGCATGCCTCATCCCGTTAATTGCTCATGTCAGTACCCAGCGTATTCTCACTCCTGAGGTGCTCGTGCATCCGAACTCCGGCCTAGGGCTCGTGTCGTTGATCGACGCGTTGACTCGACAGCAAGAGACTTCTCGAGACGTCGTCTCTGTGCATGTGCTTCGGCGAACGTGTCAAATCATCTACATCAAACTACTTGCATTGGGGTTCTACCACACGTTGTTTGTGTTGACGTGGGTGCTCCTGATAGCCAATGACGGTGACCTACCAAAGATAGAAACCGGCACGTGGTGGTTTGTGTCGTTCATTGGCGAGTCAACTCCCGCATTCGATCCACATGCTCATTTAGCATACAAGCTATGGCAGTTGGGTCTTCCGGGGTTGTTGTTCATCAACTTGTTGATTACGTTTGTGCAACTCGTGCAGTTTCAGAGCCAGTACAAGCAGTCGACCCTTCTGCCAGGAGGCATTCGATTGTCTGAAGAAGAAGTATGTATTGTTCGGGGTCTGGGGTCCGACACCGCAGCGGATATTCCCCACACCAACGGAGTGCCAATGGTGCTTCAGGTCAATCTCTACGAGACCTTCACTGAGGCGGCCTATCTAAACACGGACTAGAAGACCAACATTGGGGTAGAGGCAGGTCCTCAAGAATATACGCGATTCCACCACATGTTCTTCCGAAAACTACGGCTTGCGGAGCCGTTCAACATTGGCTACCCCCGTACTAGTCAACAGTCCGCTCGGTACCAAGAGCTCGTGACACGTCTCTTTCCCGAGATCGAAGCCATTGAGCAAGGAGATGTGCCCCGGCTGATTGCCGACAAGTACATCCATCGCATTCCCACCAAGGCTCACGGGTACGAATTGTATCGGCAACAAGCACGCTACAAGAACTCGGCCGACTTCAAACGGATCTGGAACATGTTTTCTGAGAAAGACAGGAACCACTTTTCGAGTCCCAACCCCGAGATCCACAAGAACAACATTCGTGTGTGGCAAGGCTACGAGATCGTGGAGCACCTCCGCCGCACCGCCACCGACGACGCTCAGTCTAACCCTTATCCCTACTCTGGGCTCTACCCATGGGAAGTTCTCAACGATAAGGTGAGGCACGTGGTGGAGGAGAGTGCGTTAGAGTACGACTACTTTGACGAGATTGCACAGTCGGTGAAAAGGCTACGAGGACGAATTCCATCCCCTAACTATTTTGCACGGCTCTTTCACGGAAGGAGCTTGAGTGAGCTATCACCCGAGCTTCAACAGCATTATATCGAGAGAGCAGAGAGAGAGAGGCAGTTTCGAAGTCACACCCCCGCGCGGGCCCCAAGTAGCGGGTGGCAGCTATTTATCCAACAAAACGGCTTTCCCGAGAGCGAGACACAGGGCCGGACGAGCTCTGTATTGTCAGCCAAATGGCGAGGCTTGTCGGAGCAAGAGCGTGCCTCTTTCATCAATCAGCATCAAGGATACATTCGAACCAGGGAATACCGCGAGGCTCTTCTCGATGCCAAAACATCCCGCATTCTCGACTATGTGTACGATGTGGTGGGTCCCAAATACGACTGGAGGGCAGACAAAAGGGCGCTTGGGCTTGTGTACAGAGACAAACTCTACCTGGATGTAACCATCCAGCGGATTGGCACCCGTGCATTTCTTGTACCAGGCGCGTCAAGCTGAAGAAAAAAAGATTCCACACGCGTATGACTGAACAAGCCATCAAGAAACCCCGGGTCGAGGACTCGTTGAAGGTGTATTTGCGCTCAGAGAGAGCCACTCTTCCAACCAAGGGCTCAGCCCTCGCTGCTGGGTACGATATCTACTCGGCTGAAGATGCCGTCATCCCTGCGCAAGGCCAGGGACTTGTCGATACCGACATCAGTGTTATTGTGCCCATTGGCACATACGGCAGAGTCGCCCCCAGATCCGGTTTGGCGGTCAAGCACGGCATTTCCACTGGTGCTGGAGTTGTCGATGCCGACTACCGAGGCGAGATCAAGGTTGTCTTATTCAACCACTCGCAAAAGGACTTTGAGATCAAGAAGGGCGACCGTGTCGCCCAGTTGGTGTTGGAGAAGATTGTCAATGCCGAGATTCAACAAATTGAAAAGCACGAGTTGGTGGCGACCGAGAGAGGTGAGGGTGGCTTTGGGTCCACGGGTAAATAGTTTGCATGTATAAATATGTCGTTATTCATAGCACTAGCTACTGAGAGACAGACTCCTTCTGTTTCTCTCCTGTCTTTTCCTCGTCGGCCTTCTTCTCTTCATCAAGCTCAATCTTCATGCCCTCACTGGCGGTATCTTCGTACTCATCCAAGTGGATCTCATCCTTGACTTGATTGACGGTGTCCTTTTCTCTCAAGTTCTCCTCGTTGATCAACTCGTCTTGCTCCTTCAAGATATCCAACTTCAATTTGCTATCGTCGGAAAGCTCCAATTTGGCCACGTTGTACACTTCGTCGGGGATCGACGACAACACCGCAAGCAATGCATCGTAGTAGTTTTCGATCGACCGGGTGTTGTCGCCATAAGTGTAAGTGGAGGCCAAAATCAACAATGTCGAGGGAATCTTCTGTCTCAAACGAAGGTCAAGCCACGTCGACAAGTCCTCTCTCAATCTGGCAGGAGAAACGTCGACGTTTCGGATACCACGTTGGGAGCAGGCCGTACGCAACTCGGGAATGGTGAGAGACTCCACTCCCTCGTAGTCAATGGCCTTGTCGTCCTTAATGATGGTCAACAACCGGTGTCTGATTTGATAACGCAAAATAGAATCACTGCCAAAGGGACGCAACGACATGTACTTGGCCATGGCCACCAACTGGTGTCTCGACAAGTTGTCAAGAACCTGGTCGTTCTTGAACATGCGAGCCACCTGGGTCAAATGCTCTTTGGTTGGGGTCTTGCCCATGGAGATGGTACGGAAGAACGACACGAAAGTTTCCTTCTCTTGTTCCGAGATCTTCTTTGACAACTTCAAGCCACTCTCCTTCATGGTCTTTTTGATGTAGTCACTAGTGGAGATTCTGGACTTGGTCAACGACGCTCTCTTTTTCTTCCGCTCCTGCTTGGACTCATAGGTGGATGGGAGAAGGTTGGGGAAGAGCTTGAGTGCCACTGGGAGAAGCAACTCGGCAAAGGGCACCAAGATGAACACTGAGAACGGCACTAGTCTGATCACATCGACAATGGTTCTTTGTAATTGGTTTGTCTCCCTTCTGGAAAGCCCGTAGCCGGCGGCCACCTTGAACAACAACTTGGTCGACACCTTGATTTCATATCCGAGCAACTTGGTTCCGTCCCAATAATGTTGGGCCTCATGCTTGACTTTTTCCCACAAACTGGGTTTGGCGGCGTCTGTCTCTTTCACTAGCTCCGTGCTTGGAGCCTCCTCCTTTTTTATGAGTTCCTTTGGAATATCTGTCTTTTCCGGCTTCTCGGCCCTTTCTGTGGAGTAGTGTCTCAAGACGCTTCTTACAAGCGGGTAATTCACGCCACGGATCGGCCGGAGTGCCGTACCACATCTTCTATTGAGCACCTGCTTCAAGGCCCGAGCACCCGGACCTCTATTTAATGAGAGCATGCTAAAAAGTTGGCAACGTGGAGGGTGGAAAAAAATGTGTATATGTATGCTCGGAGCTGGGGTTTGCCGTTGGGCCAGTGCATCGAAAAGTTTTCATAATTCGCGAGTCGTGTGTGGCTGGCTGGCTGGCGGGCCGATCACCCGGCCCAAGTCCGCGGGACATCGACCGCACTTCCTCGTGTGTTGGGCCGCGCTCAAAGGGCCTACTCGTCCAGATTGATTTTGGCCTGCTCCTTACTCTCTCCACTCACACCAACAAGAACAATCTTGTCAACGAGAGTGTGGTAGTCTTCATCGGGGCCATCGATGAAGATGTTGAGGGCCTGGACGTTCTGGAACCGCACGTATTTGAGCTTGATTTCGTACCAGGTCGAGTCATCCGCCTCCACCTTTTCGACATGAGGGGCCGGCTCGTCCACCTCGTCAAATGACTTGATGGCGTTGTCGTTGACCCACACCTTCACGACCGAAGGGGTCTGAGTCTCAGTGAGCTCATCTTCGTCAAGTTCAAGGTCCCCCTTGATGCTCTCACCCTTGCGGAATGCCACCAAAATCGAGTAAACCTTGGAGATATGGGTCAATGGCACGTAGAACAACAGCTGCGAGTCCGCATCAGAGAGCACCGTGCTCTCTTCCTTGGCAACGTTCACTCGGAACACGTTGGACACATGGGCGTCCGCGTGTTTATGTAGCGGGATGGTGTTCAAGGCCTCAAACTGGCCAAAGTAAATCGAGTCGTTCAACACCTCGAACCCCTTGGGTATGAGACCAGCAACCTCTTTAACCAAGGGCGACACTTCTTTCTTAGCACCGTTGCCGTTGCGGCTAGTGCCCTTGGCGTACTTCTCAAAAAGTTTTGGCAAGGCAAGGGCGTTCGCTCCCCGCAATTGCTCCACCTCCTTACCTTCCTCAAACACAACGAATGTAGGCACCGACGAGATGTGATGCCGGGCAGCCAACTCCTGCTGGGAGTCCAAATCCACTCGCACCACCTCCACTCCTGCAAATTTGGGATCGGCGTAGAGTTGATCTACCAATGGCTTGATCTGTTGACAAGGCCCACACCACAGAGCAGTGAAGTTGGCAATCACCACCGTATTGCTGGCAAGGTAGGCGTCGAAGTCCTGGGTATTTTTGACAAACTGGATAGACATTATTGTTCGCACCCCTCACATGAATGATCCCATTGAAGGGGACATCGGGAACCAAATTCGAGATTCTCGACATGTCGTCGAGGCGACCGATAAGAGCCCCGAGGAGAAAGACACTGAAGAGGTTCAAAACACAACTGCCTCCAGCATATCCCCGGATCAAAGACAATCGGTCCGCAACTTGGCCGTGTTGCTACTTGACTCCCGCAAGATCGTGCTGCAAGACAGTGATGGCGGTCTCACGGAAGCCGACCAGCGGAACGAGTTTTCCCGCAGCACGTTGATTCGGGCCAAGAAGGTGGCCATGGCGCTTGATCTCAAGTACATGTACATTCTGCGCATCCACGACTGGACATCTATGAGCAAAGCGTCCAGTCATGCGGAGATTGAAGGCACGTACAATCCTCTTCAGGTGATTCGGAACCGCAAGATCAGGGAAAAGTACAAGGAGCACCCAAAACCATTGTCTCAAAAGACATTACCGTTGGCGTGCAATGTCTTTAGCAAACGCAACGTTCCCGGACGAAGGCCCTGGAAAATGGTGTGGCTGATTGAGCTCGACGAGTTGTTCTACGACCTCACGTGGCGAACGATGCACTGGCATGAGCTAAAGAGGAGTACTGGGGAGATCTGGTTCCCTGAGGAGAAGCACGCGAGGAACCGGATCCACGACCGACTTTTCAAGGAGTCCCCAACGCCAAAGCGCCGGGCCAGCGGTTCGTCGGGCGACACTGTACCCCGAAATTCTTCTCCCCATCGGCACCGTCTACGGCGAAGGGTAAAACAACAGGCAAAAAAGTTTTACGGGAGCACGAGCTCCTACTCATCCGATGACAGCAGCATCGCCGTCACCAAGAGTAACGACAAACCGGAAACCAAGAGCAGGAGCAACTCGCAAGAACTCTGGAGCAAGAGCAGAAGCAATTCCCAGGAGCTATGGCACCTGTCTGCCGAGTCCTCCTCAAAGGTGGAGGACCTCAACGTTAGCAAAGTGTCGTTTCGCCCGGTGGAAAGAGAACCACCCGAATCCAAAGAGTCTGACTTGGGCCCCGTGCCGTCCCACGTCGAAGGCCCAGGCGTCCTTCTGATTGCTGAACAAAACCTCCGGTACATCGAGAGCGGACTTGCACTCAAGCTCAACTACCTCCTCAAGGTATACCCCCACCTTGTCACGTCGGTCAACAGCAAGCTCAACCACATTCTCCATGAGCAGTGCCACGAGATTCTCCGCAGTTCCGTCCGCATCAACGATGACATTCTTCCCGCGTATGAAAACCTCAGTGAGGGGTTCAACAACGAGGTCAAGTCCTTGATGCAGGTCGTCAACGACGTATATGCCATGCGGACGGACAACCTCCTCAGCACCAGCGACCGGTCCATTGGAGAAATCAATACTTCACTTTCGCTCGAACTACGCAAGGTGAATGAAAAGCTCGATCGCCTCAATGTGTCGTTGTTCTCCAGTGTTGTGTCTGATGCCTTGCGAGAAAACGATCTCACCATCAACCTCAAAAGTGCCGGTGATTACCGGGCGCTCTACTTTTGCATTGAGAACTTCATTGTCATTGTGCTCCGCCTCATCTGGGTCACCGTCAACATCTACAAACTTTTTGCCGGAGCCCTCAAGCTCCTTTGGAAACTTATCACGTTTCTACTTAAATAGCATTAATCAGTCCCATGACCTCAAGTTCTTCAAGAAGAGAGTCTGTCGTCACCAAGTGCTCGTAGAAGTCGTTGCCGGTCGGGGGCTTTCGACGCATGGTTTGGAGCCGAAACTGGAAGAAGTTCCGGTTAATCTGCGATAGTTTCTCCATGTTGGTGCTGTTTGCATCAAAGTTGGAGGTGACCGGGAAGGCATAGCCCTGGGGCACGTAGTTGGACCCCGAGTCGATGATGACGCCGAGAATTTTGTCCCTGTGACTTCCAACGAGTTCCCGGAGAACGGCAACACCATGCTCATAGTTTTCGTATGACACCTTCCCAACGTCTAGCATGACTTTTGGTGGGTGGTCTTTTTCATAGAGGCCCTCCAAAATCTTTGCAATCTCCGCAGCCAGAAGCTCACACCGCAACACCAAAAAAGAGTCACTATTGCCCACTGTCCCCACCACGGCAACCGTGCCAATCTTCGTCACAGATAAAAACTGGTGTGACTGAGAGCTGGTGAACATGGCATCGAGCGCCAGCTCGATGCGGTGCAAAATGGACGCTTTGTCAAACTCAAGATGCGAGTCACAGGTGCCAAAGCCAATGCCGTACGACAACCCCGACACCAACTCGCGGTGGATCTGCGACTCCGCCAAGGTCGAGCTCACCATGCCAAAACTATAGAGGTCAGACAAGTACTGCGGGGTGATAGTGTCGGAAATGTCACCCACTATGGGACATATTTCGGCCAAGTCGCTAAGAAGCGCCCGACACATGGGGATGCCGTGCTGCATCTCAAATGTCATAATTGACTTTCCCAGAGTATCCGAATTGTACTTTGAAAGGTTTGTACGAAGAGCCAAGACCAAATTCTTGTACTTGGTGGTCCTTTCGTATATGTTGGCCACGTTTTTGGGAAATAGTTCGAGATGCTGGAATTCGCCAAAGTGCTTGCCGAGGCGTTTCCCAATCCACATGGCACACGCCTTCATCTGGACTGAATCCTCGATGAACGCGGGTCCCGTCAACACCAACAATGGTTGGGGCTGCGTGCCGTGGAGTAGCTGCGAAAACCGTTCCCGGTACGCTAATATCTTTTTTTGGAGAGACGAACTCGTGGGGAACAACAGGTTTTGGATGAGTTCCGGCTGGGCCACGGTGATCTGGCCCCGTTCTGCGTAGCTGAGCCCCGAGCTGCCCAAGTTACTGCGAGAGCCCTGGAACGGCGAGTACGTCCACCGCGGTGCCAGCGATGTCATGAAGTAGTTGGCAGAATCGCCAACGAAGTCGGCCGACTCTGGAGTAGGCGTCCCATCAAGGGAGCCACTCGAGCTTGTGGCTTCTGTGCCATGACTCACTAAAAACGGCATGTTGCGAAATGTGCGACTGATTTTGTACCAATGCCTCCACGCTCAGTGACCCTACTCCGTATGTACAAAAACAACGAGGAAACTAACTAGAAAAAATCGACACCAACGTGGAACAAATCCTCCAAAAGTTTCTGGACATCTTCGATGTGGCCGTGGTCCAGGACAAGTCCAAGGAGCAGCTCAGCGTGGAAAACCTCACCATGGAGGCCGATGCGTTGTTGATCATTCGCCTATGTGAGGAACTACTACAGATTACCCGGGAGCTCAAGGAGACATGGGTTTTGGGCACAATGAAGGTCCGCAAGGACGAGTCGGTGGATATTCAGATTGACGATGCCTTCAACAAATTCAATGCGCTCACCGAGAAGATCTCACACTTTGAGCGGGTGAACTAATGGAGAAGTGCCTGCTACATGAGGCCACCGTCGTGTCGACCTGTATCTTAATCATTACTCGTTACTTCCTTACGGGACTGCTGGCCCTCGTGGGCTGGCGACTCGGGCTCTCGCCCTCCATCTTCTCCTCGAACAAACTCACAAACTTCTGCACCTTACCCACCTTGATGAACTTGAACTTCTTGTCCTGTTTGATGTAGGAGGGCACATCCTCCGCACGGAACGCATATGGGAGTCCCTGGTTGTCGTCGGTGTTGATGAAGGCCATGGAGCTGCGCATGCGGAGCGTGGGCGTGCCCAGCGGTTGTCTTGAGAGTGTCTTGCGGGGTGACTCGGGGTGTATCTCCACGGGTGGAGATAGGGTTGGCGTGAGTTGGGGGATGTCCTTGAAGGCGTCATCCAAATCGGAGTCGTCGCTCAAGGTCATCATGGACGCCTCGAGATCAAGCGTTGCTTCTCTCTTGTTCAATGAAGCAATGTCACTGTCTGTTTCATTGTGTCGCAAGTTGTTGAGCTCGCCCACAAAACGCGTGGTGATCATCATGGGTGACGATGCCTTGAAGCTCTCGTCGTCTGACTGGGTAGTGTCATTGGACCGGAGAATGTCCAAGTCCTCCATGGACGAGTCAAAGTCTTCGTCGTATATACAAGATTTGTCGGGGAGGGCCGACTCAAGGATCGTTTCGTCAATGGAAATATCTTGGGCTGAAGGGAGACCCACCATGAAGTTATCCTCTAGCGTAGTGTCTGGATCAGGTGAAGCGATTTCTTTTAGCACCCGTTTTCGAATGTACCCCTCCACCTGGTCCACGAGATGGGGATCACAAACCAAAAGTAGACCGTAGTTCTCATCCTTGAGCAAGTCTATGCGGACCTGTTGAATTTTCACATTGACAATGAGATCAAGAAGCTTGAGGGTGAGACTCACCACAAACGTTTCCTTAGACAGTTTGTAAAGACTGGAGAGACATTTGACGGGGGACTTGGGGGGCTGGGGACTCATGCCGGATTTTTGCCGTCGATGGCTTTTCTGTTTGGCAAGATAGATAAGATTCTCTTTTATGAGGTCCGAAGGCCGGAGCTGGGGATTTCGTAGAAGGAGGGTGTTGAGTTCGATGTTGAGGGTAAATTCGGTGTTTTCTGCGAGGTCGACGGTTTCACCACCTCCAACAAGATACGCCTTGTCGTGCAACAACTCGGCCACCCGGGAGGGAATATCCGAGCTGAAGATAAAGTTGGGCTTGTCGGGATCACCAGGCATGGAACATAGGTATCAAAACAAACAAGCGCGATAAAATCACGTGATACACTGACTACCAGGCCGACGCCAATACCACCACCAGTTCCAGCACTCCCCTACACACGGCCGAAGATACAAATCAGACGTCCCACTTCTTTTGTTTGTCTCCTCTCAATCATGACCAACTACTACTTCACAATCATTGGTACTCGGGATAATCCCCTCTACGAGCTCGAGTTCCTGTCGTTCAAGTCCGGCAATGGCATTCCCGGGGCCCCCCAGTTCACACCCAGCGTCAAAGAACTCCTCCCGTTCATCTCCAACTCGTCTCTCGACCTAATAGAGGACGCTCAGTGGCTGGGCAACGCCTACCACTTGGGCCGCATCGACTCGTTCTACGGCCTCCTCGTCAATGCATTCATTACCCAGGGCAACATCAAGTTTGCCCTCTGTCGAGATTCCGCTTCCACCAGCACAACAACCAGCAAATATGAGGATAACTCGATCAGACAGTTCTTCACCGAGGTCAACGAGCTCTACGTCAAGTGTCTTTTGAACCCATTCTACTCAGTCAATGATGCCATTACGTCCCCGGACTTTGACCTTCGTGTCAAGAGCATAGCCAGAAAGTATTTTTAGCATGGATCTATGTACATTTAATTCTCTTCAGCTAAGGCCGCCTCGGTCTCCACCTTGTAGTTGCCAAAGGTGTCCTCCACAATGATGCCCTGCTCCCTCAACTTTTCAAACATGTCTTGCGGCACCCATCCTCCGGTAGCAGCAAATGGGGTCGAAACCGTTTCAAGTTGGTACTCCTCCAATTGGGTTTGGTGGGCGTCCAAATACTCGGCAGAGTACTCGATGGGGAACGCGGTGTCCTCGGTGTTGCAGAGTCCGTTGGTGACGTACGCCTCCCACATGGCTTGCAACTGAACAATCGACCCCTCCACGTAAAGATGGTCCTTGGGTCCCTTGACGTCGAGCGCCTGGATGTACGGACTCTTGAGCACCTTGATGTGGGGCGACGCCACGGCAATGAGGTCGTGCCGCTTCTCGTTGAGAGCAAGCTCCCACAACCGCTCGTTGCGGGTCTTGTAGTACATGAATTGATACTGCTGCTTTTCAACGTCGTCCATCTCGGCGTAGCCGGGGACATCCTCCTCGAGGTTGTAGATCTTGGCTCCTTGGTACGACACGAAAGCGGGGTACGACGTGTAGATGAAGGGTTTGATGGTGGTGTACTCAAAGTCGACAAAGTAGTGCTTTCCGTCTCTGACAATCACATTGAGGGGGTCGAGGTCGGGGGCGTAGAGGCGGGGTTGGAAGAGGTCCTCGACGTTCATGACCGCCTTCGACTGAGGGTTAAGAAGAAGCGGACTGATTTTCTGGAGGTGCTCGAAAGTGGTGATCTGGGCCCGAATTTGCTCGGGGTCCTCCACCGACGACTCAGTCTCCACAAGCCCGAGTCTTGTTCTCAAAGCCTCCAACTCAATGTTGGCCACGGAAGTGAGTACATCCACCGGGTTGGTCCAGGGACCGGCGTGCTGGCGCACCTGCTTGGCCGACAACTTGTTTTTGTTCTTGAGGAAAGACTTTTCGACAGAAGGGCCGATTCTCCATCTGTCTTTGAGCAAAGGATTCTCCTCAGCGTAGGGTTGGGCAGATTGCTCCTCCACGGGAACATCGTCGTGGAAGTAGAGTGATCCGTGCTTGTTGAACGTCACACTCAAGAGCTTGTCTTGAAACTCAACAATTGGGTCAATCACCTCCTTGAGCTTGGCGTCATTGCCATCCTCGACAAGCGGATCCCACTGTCTCATCAACAAGTCTCCCTCGATATACTCCATCAAAATGAAGGGGGATTCCAATTTGTTGTTACGGTCCACGCCGTATGCCACCACTTTGGGCACGTTGAGCCCGAGCTTGAGATCGAGAAAGTCGAGGGTCGCCACCTCGCTTCTGATTTTGGCCTCGATGCCGTGGTCGCTCTCCAACTTGTAGGGGATGCGCAATACCAAGTCCTTTCCAGTGGAAAGCGTCACCTTGTAGATTCTGTGATGCTTTCCCTCGTGGATACTGGCAATCGACTTCACAAGAAGCGCCTCGGTGGTGTCGCCAAGCAATCTCGTGTTGTTGAGAAGCACATTGGCTCCCCCAAGGTCAAGAGGCTTTCTCAAGAAAACCTCGCCGGACCCGTCGACATTCTTGGCGTCCTTGCGGGAGGCATCCACCTCCTGCACCAACGAAGTGATGCCCTCAATGGAGAACTTGGTCTGGCGCTTGGCCCGCTCCACCTTGTCGTTTTTCATCCACGAGCCCCAGGTGTACTGAAAGAACTGGTTTCTTTGGGGGTCCAAGCTGTCATTAACCTTTGTGAACACCTCCTTTGGTTCAGCGGGAAGTGACTTGTGTCTGACCACCCTGAGAGCACCGATTTTTGGGGTTGCCCTCACCACTCTTGTTCTCAACATGGTGAAAAATCTAAAGTCGCAATCACCAAATGGGTACATATTACCTTTGTAACACATCGTAAATCGTTATACATAAGTCATTTCAAAGTCTTGTCAATAGTCTCGAGAAGATGCATCTTCTCCTTGAGGGTGATTGGCGCCAGCAGAGCCGAACCTCCACCATTCACCACGGCGCTGGTGGTGTACCCCGACACCGAGCTATCCAAGTCAGAGTCCGCAAATGGCGACGCCGGCCGCGGAGGCAGCCGAATCCGGCTGCCCGCTTTATCCCCGTACTTCTCTGCCAGACTTTGCTGATGTGACTGCACCATATTTGCGATCACGTTGGTGGAGTACGGGGTCGGCCCATCGCGATGGAGCCGCTTACCCTCGATTCCGTCCTTGGTGGCGGTGGTCGAAAGACACGATGTCGTAGAGATACGAGATGGCGGGCGGGACTGATCGGGCACCTCACTGTTGAGCGTGAGCAACGATGCGTTCGAGGGACTCGTCAACAAGTCCTTGCTCACAAGCTGGTAGTCGCTGTTTTCGGAGGCGATGGAAGCGTTGGTGGAACTGGTGGTGTCGGACGGTTTTGTGGGAAAGGCAGTCACGTTGAAGGCCCGCAAATTTCGAGAAGTGATGCTGTTGTCCGACCTGGGGCTGGCCGACTCCATGTCCTCGTCGGAGTAGTCCTGACTAAAGTTGGTTCGGCCACTGTAAATGGACTTGACACTGGCAGCAGGATGGCTCATGGTCAGGGATTGTTGCGGGTGCGTGCGTGTCATGTGACTTCCCCAGACAAAGACTTTTAAAGTGAGTAAATCAAATGGTGCCTTCACAAGACTGATTGCGTAAGCGGGGACAATCAATGAACGAGAGCTTAACTGAAATGAGCCGTATTGGATCAAGTAGACGAGCACCAGACCGATGAAGTCGAGAGTGACTTCCTCGGACATATTCAATAGAAGATGGCCAGATTCAAGGAGATCTCCACCTGGTACTCACTCAAGATCTCGTGGTAGGAGCTGCTCGCACCAAGAAGCTCTGTGAGCAACTTGTCCATGTCCGGCACCCCCTTGGACGTAAGACTGATCTCAAGCATCTGGCGGTCAATCGTTCGGAACACCTCGGCACATTTTTTGGCAACCACCCAGTCGTTGGAAAAACCCTCAAGAATCTCAATACAGTAGCCAATCTCTGTCTTGGAGTCAATGAGATCAATGCTCCAGTTACACAAACAATAAAGGATGGTGGAACAAACGGTGAGGAATCGATACAACGTGATCCAGTTAAGGGGGAGCAATGCCGACGTGTAGAGGTGGTAGGTGTAGGAGAGATTCTGGAGACACGCCTTCCCGAGGGTTTCGAGGATATCCAGGGACGGTTTGGGGTTGAGGTAGGAGGGCCGATACAAAAGCATGATGAGGTGGTGGTATCTTGCCGCGTACCACGGCGACAGCCCATGGAAGGAAATTGACAGTGCCGTCAGCTCCGCCGACGTGACAAACAGCTTGAGTTTGCCCGAATTTGCATACCACTCCTCGATTTGGTTTTTGAGAGTGTCGAGGACGGCCAAGCGGTGCTCGTCACTGATGTCCTCGCCAGCATTGACCGAATGCACTTGTTTGAGAATCTGGCCCTCAAGCTTGCGGAGGCCAATAATGAGTCGGGTGATTTTGACGTCGCTTTCCTCCACCGAGTCGAGGACCTCGGGAAGAGGAATATTGATATCGTCATCGTTGATGCCGACAGGCCGCCCTAGCGACACGGAGATCATGCGGTCCATGAGATACACGCCCCAGAAGAGGCGATACCGCATCTCCACGTCGCGCTGGCCCATGTTGGACACCGCCTGGGGCGAGAGTTTCTTGTTGAGGCCCAACAGGATCAGGAGGCGGGTGAGTTTCCCGGTGATTTCCCACGAGGTGAACTCACTCGGGTCGAAGTACGAGTAGAGCCCAAGGAGAAGGAGATACCGCACACTGCGGCTGTCGTTGTTGGTGAGATTGTTCAGCACAAGACTAAGTGCCTTCGATGCAAAGTACTCCAGGATTTTCTTATCCTTGGAAATGTGGCCTGCCCGCTCAAGAGATGTGCACCCAATGGCGGCAATCATGTTGAGCTCGAACTGGTCGTCGTACTGGTGGAGATTCTGCACGCCAATACGTCGGACCTTTTCGGAAAACTCCGTGCGGTTGATGATGGGGTACGCCCGGTGGTTGTGGCGGAAGTAGGCCTCGATGAACTTGCCCATGAGATTCTCGTCAACAATGGGCGGAATGAGGGTGATGTTGGAGTTGGTGTTGATTTTGACTGCACTTATTAGCACGCTCGACACTTGCTTCGGGTACGAGTTGAAGTTGGGGATGCGTGAGTTGTACGAGGCGGGGGCGTTGGGGCGAGGCATAACCACCGACAAATCGTCGTTTGATAGCAGGCCTTTTCGGGAGAAAATGTCTGGTCGGAGCATCAGCGGTGGGGGGAGGTGTCGTTCCAAGGGAATCTTCTCCTCTTCGAAGGGACGGTCTAGGGGCCGGGCGCTCATCCCGCCGACGGCCTCGAGGGCCAGAATAAGCGGAGTAAGGGCGTTGTTCTCCAGGTAGAAGTTGGGGTCGGAGTTTGGGGTGAACGGGAGGTCTCGTCTAAACTCCTCCTTGCGAGGCTCGTCTCTGGGAATAGTCACCGGCGGTGGGGCTGAAATAGACTGCTCCGGTCTTTGCTCCACCGGCAGCTTCGCAGGCACATTGCGTTGTTTGCGAGGAACATACAGACACTCTGAGTTCGTCCGTTCACAGCTGTAACACACCGGCAACGTCTTGTCGCACTTGCGCTTGAGACGACGACACCTCAAGCACGACGTGACCTTGGTTTCGCCCACGCGGGCCCGAGACCGTTGCTTTGGTTTCGGGGCCTTGGGGTCGATGCGGAACTTCAGCACCATGAGCTTGTTGAACTCGCCCAGCTCGAGAGCCTGGCCGTCGTGCCTATCGGAGATGATGTTGGAAATGGAAAGGGCATTGAAGCCCGTGGGGCTCTCGGGCTTTGACATGTGTCAATGTTGTGAAAAGAGTGGAAAAAATATTGGACGGCCGCAATGTGCAGGGGTCAACCATCATGAATGTGGCTCGTAACAGACATTTACCATGGAGGATGAATGCTACTGATCCTTGACTACAACAACGATCTACGACGGCGGGAAGGCCCTCCGCCGGCATTGATGGTGTCATCTCCAATCAGGCAACTTGGCGAAACACCGCTCACGTGACCCGCACCGCCGGTGGGGTGGTTCCCATCTACTCCATGAAGAAGGTGGCCATTGTGGGCGGCGGTCCTGCTGGCCTAGCAGCGTTGAAAGCGCTTGTGAAAGAGCCAATACTGATTCTGGTGGATTTGTTTGAGCGACGTGACGACGTGGGTGGGCTCTGGTACTATGGCGGTGATAAGGACAAGGCATGGCCCCATGTCCCCAGTTTGGATCCGAACCAGGGGGATAACCTTGATCCCGAGGGTGGATTTGAGAACAGGTTCTTCTCGCCCATGTACAAGTACTTGGAGACGAACTTACTCAGCAGAATGATGGAGTATAGGGACGTTCACTTCCCCCGCGACACGGCGGCCTTTCCTCCCCGTCAGCTGGTGTATGCGTACCTCAAGCAGTACGCGGGGACCATTGATGGGGGCAACATCAGATTCAACACCAACGTGTTGAGTGTGAAGAAAACAGGGGAGGTGTGGAACGTGACTTCAGAGGACTCGCTCACCCAGGAACAAAAGACGGAGGAATACGACTCTGTCGTTGTGGCGAATGGCCACTTTGACACGCCGTACATTCCTGAGGTTGACGGACTTGCTGAGTGGGCCAAAGCCGACACCAAGAGTGTGACCCACGCCAAGTTTTACGTTGACAGCGTCCGGTATCGCAACCGCAACGTCTTGGTGGTTGGCAGCTTTGCCAGTGGCCTCGATCTTGCCACCCAGATTGGGGTCGTGTGTAAGAATGTGTATGTGAGTGTGCGGCACTTGGACGACTTCACCCCCATCGAGGGCCATGTGGCCAAGCCCATTGGGCTTATTGTCAAGTACGACGTGGCCACGCGGTCTGTCACCACCGACAACGGCACCGTGGTGTCGGACATTGACGACATTGTCTTCTGCACTGGCTACCTCTACTCGGTGCCTTTCTTGGAGGTGCCAAACATCACCAATGGGGCACAAATCCGCAATGTGTGGAAGCAAATCTTCTACATTGACGATCCTTCGCTCGTGTTCCTTGCGCTTCCCAAGTTTGTTATCCCCATGCCGTTGGCCGAGGCCCAGGCGGCGGTGGTGGCCCGGGTCTTCAGCGGCCGTCTCAGTCTTCCCTCGACTGAAGAAATGAAGGCAGACTACCAAAAAGAGATCGCGGAAAAGGGCGAAGGGAAAGATTTCCATTCGTTCAAGACCCCCGCCGACATCGACTACTGCACTGAGCTTCTCGAGTGGATTGAGCGCGAGCACCTGGACAAAGAAGGGTTGCTTCCTCCGGTGTGGGACGAGCAGCGGGTGGCCGACCGCAAGAACACCCCGATCCTCAAGCTGGAGCGCATGAAGAACATCGTCAAGTTTGCCAATGAGCTCCGAGAGAGAGGCGAGGAGTTTAGACTAATGGACTAATGCCAACAATCACCAAGAAAGACGACGAATCACCAAATGGTCTCGAAATTATTATTCAAATGTGACTAGCAGTTATTTTCCCGAGGACACGTCACATCAGTGTCTTATCTTAGCTTTCCGTAAACTCATTTTGTATGTCTCAGACACTGTCGCAAATTCGCAACAGCCGTCGGCTGTTCGTCGGTTTGCTAGGTGTTCGTTCGCGTGCGCACACCATTTTCCACCCCTACATGTTTATCTTAGATTGGTGTATGTCTTAGTATCAACCCGCTTATTCTAACAACAGTCCAGGACGTGCTTGCCTCGCTTGGCTTGTGGAACAAGCACGCCAAGTTGTTGTTTCTTGGTTTGGACAATGCCGGCAAAACCACCTTATTGCACATGTTGAAAAACGACCGTTTGGCCACGTTACAACCCACCCTTCACCCCACCTCGGAGGAGTTGGCCATCGGCAACGTGAGATTCACCACCTTTGATTTGGGTGGCCATCAACAGGCCCGTCGGTTGTGGAAGGACTACTTCCCCGAGGTGAATGGTATCGTGTTCCTTGTCGATGCGGCTGATCCCGAGCGTCTTGCCGAGTCCCGTGCCGAGTTGGAGTCCTTGTTCAAGATTGAGGAGTTGGCCACCGTTCCCTTCTTGATTTTGGGTAACAAGATCGACTCCCCCACTGCCGTGGGTGAGATCGAGTTGAAGAACGCCTTGAACTTGTACGGCACCACTGGAAAGGAGGGCGGAAAGTTGGCGGAGAACACCAGACCTCTTGAGGTGTTCATGGTGTCGGTGGTGATGAGATCGGGCTACGGCGAAGGCTTCAAGTGGTTGTCCCAGTATATTTAGTAGCACTAATATAGCTCTGCGCTGGATGAGGACACAGCTCCACATTCTTGCCAAGCGGTAAGTGTGAGGAAGTCAATGCAAGTGAACTTCAAATCCTCTGCTTCACTCATTAATCAGAAGATAACGAAGACCTGAATCTGTCTACTCAACACTTAACTGAATGTATGACTTACGTCTTGTCCTATGCTAATACCCCACCACACGCTCCTTCTTCGCCGCCTTCTTGTTCTTCTTGTTGTGCTTCTTGTTTCCAGTCTCCCCCGCTTGCTTATGGAAAGGAGAGACAAACTTACCCAGCACCTGATTCATCTTGAAAAACTCCTTGTCGAGGTCGTCGCCGGCGCTTTCCAACGCCGCCTGCTTACCTCCATACGTTTGCGTCTTGGCCTCATTCTTGTCGGCCATGTGCATGGAGAAATTCAACAGCGCAAGGTCTCGCGCCAAGTCGAACTCGTCCGCCTGGATATTCTTGTGACTGATGGCCTCCAAGAGCTGCTGCTTTCTGTGTTCGGGGAGTGACTCGAGCGTGTAGAGCTCGTCGTTGAATTGTCGCTGTTCTTCAAGGGTGTAGTTGTCCCATTTGTCACCGATTTTCTTTGGTGGAGGGTTCACAAAGAGTAACTTACCGTTGACGTAGTCTTTAAGAATGTAACGCGAGGCACGGGGCTCGTCGGCACTTCCGAAACCCTGGGTCATGTACCCACGGGCCCGGGCGTATGCATTCAAGAGTTCTCTTGCCGTGGGGTACTGACCGTTTCCTCCATCCTCAATCTTTTGAATTGGGATATGGATACCGTACACCGCTTCAAGGTAGAACTTGGGGATTCTGGAGGTCACGAGCGACACGGGGGGGATGTGCTCCCGCAACTGGTCAATGGGCAACACTCCATTACACACCAACTCTCCGTTGGTGTAGGCGAAGTTGGGGAATACGAGACCTGGACAGTCACAGAGCAACACGTCAGGCGAAAGGTGAATGGTCTGGAAATGCTTGGTCTTTCCAGGAGTGGAAGAGACACTGACTTTCTTGGAACCGACGAGTGCGTTGATGGTGGACGACTTACCGACGTTGGGATACCCAACAAGACCGATCTGGAGCTTGCGGTCGGGGTATTCTTCGGTGACCTCGAACTCGGGGGCCTCTCTCATAAACAAGGCCTCCAATTCTTCAATCTTGAGAATGCGAATGTCATCAGCTTCATCATTGGCCACCTCCACCTTCTCAGTGACGGTATTATTCTCTGCTTCCTCCCTTTCTTTTTCTATGAGCTCGTTGGCTTCGGCAGCACTGAAGAACACATAGTTGATGTTCTTGGCCTTGAAGTACTCCGCCCACTTTGTGCGCTGGTGCTTTGTGAGCAAATCCGCCTTGTTAACCAAAAGCAAATTGCGCTTCTCCAGGCCCGTCTCCGGATCACTCAAGTCGTTCACGTACTCCTCGAGATCAATCGACCGGAAGAAAAGTGGGTTCCTCGCATCGACAATTTGCACAATGAGATCACACCGCTCCACCACCCGCCACAACTGTCTCCACACCTCCAAATTCCTCTCAAATGGCGTGAGAAGAAGCTCGTGCTGCTCCGAAAGGTCGGCAAGATGACGTCTCCACTCGAGGAAGGCCAAGTTCTCCTGCCTCTCGATCTGAAGTTTCAGTTGCTGCTTCGACCACTTGGGTCTTCTGGGAATAACCAACTTGTTCTCGAAAAGCTGGTGCTTCTGGCGAAGCTTCTCTGTCTCTTCCTGTGTCAACAACCCCGTCTGGTTCACGATGTTGGTGTTGCCCACCTTGATGATCTTCACCTGGTGCAGTTTCTCCGCCGTAAAGTCGGTGTCAGCCAACTGCGCTGTGTTCAAAAACTCGTCAAGCGAACTTTCCTGTGTCACCGACCGAAGTTTGACCCAGTCGGCCTCCTTTTTGTCGGTGGTGAAGCGCATTTCGCCATCGGGGAGATACTCGATGGCATTTTCCTTGGTACGCTGGTTGGCGATGGACCGACCCAACCCAATGGTGTTCTTGTTCTTGTGCTGGATGGGCTTGGGGCCCTTGGGCGCCTTCCACTTCTTCTGCTCGGGATGTAATGCTCCCTTGTTCATGCTCTTTTTCGTTAAATGAAAAACCCCATCGCAACCTGCACGTGACCCAAGGGGCGCGCTTATCACCACACCACTTACTCCATATGTCTAAACGGAGGAGACTCATGCCACCGGTGTCATTGCCTCCGGTCTTGCCGGAGACACCTCTTAGCCTTGTTGACCTCCCACCGGAACTCATCCACTACATCCTCTCGTTTTTGCCCATTTCCGTATGTGTGGCTTTACTCCGCTACATCCCCCCGTATCACGTTGTGGGCAAACTCCTTCACCGCAGCGTTTATGAACGCTCCATTTTCTACGGCAACCACTACCTCCAGAACATGACGCGTTGGTGGATCCACGACACCTCCATCAAACAGCTCTCCACCTCCGAACTCATCCAATTGATTCATTCCGAGGCCGATAACGACTTTTGCATCATACCCCGCCACTTTGTTGTCAAGTACACGTACGACTTCTACCCTTCACCAGAGTACAACCAACTCAATGTGCTCCGGACGTTCGTGGAGGCGTTGCGGCTTCTGACGCGGTACTTTGAGCTGATCCACGAGGTGGAGTTGCAAATGGATCTTTGCAACAAACATCCGGCATGCGAGGGCGACAACTACGAGATCCGCCACCTTGCCCAGATTTTGGCGTCACGCAAACTCGACCACAACCTTACCAAGATCCACCTCAAGCGGTTCCAGCGGGCTGGTCCCGATGGCATTGCCATGACGCGGATTCTCGAATCCAACATCCACCGCTTCCACAACCTCAACTACCTCTCGCTCGATAGCTCACGCATCAGCGATATCAGCAACATGCACTTACCCCGCAGCCTAACATGTATCCTGTTCATCAACAACCGCCTCACCCATTTACCAAAGGACCCGGCGTTCTTTCCTCCAAATCTCCTCACCCTCAATCTCTCTTGTAACAACATCCCATCACTCGAAGGGGTGCATCTTCCAAAGAGCCTCCAGTTTCTCGACATCCAACTTAACTGCATCCGCAAATTGTCTGACGTCAAGTGGCCGGAGAATTTGAGGGTGCTTATTGTAAGCGGAAATGAGCTTCAGCTCTGTGAGGAGCGCATCGAGTTCCCGTTGAATTTGCAAATTTTGAACCTTCTCCAGAACCCAAACATCATTTCGTTCAGCGGGCTCAAATTCCCGAGCACCCTTCGCCGGATCTTCATCGATGTGACTTTCGAGAAGCTCCCAATCGATGTGCCCCGAAAGGATCTGATTATATATGCTTGACCCAAGCATACATCATAGTATGATATACCTATATTTTTGCCGACGTTTGCAGCTAACTTGACTGCATCACTATGCTTTTGCAGCTTTTCTCCGCATCGAACTGCAATTTCAAAACTTCGCAGCCTCACATATGATATATCTTATCTTCTCATTTGCAGCCAGTGCACCTTCTTTCAGTTTCTCTGCAACACCTTACGTGTTGTGTATCGCTACATCAAGTATGATGCATAATAAATGATTATTGCACATCTCATTCGTCATTATCATTACTATCAAAGGTTCAACTGGCGGATGCGCTCGTCCCTCCAGAGCTGGTAGTCGTCGCCAATGATCGTCGAGCTATCTGCCAAGTCCGAGTCTTTGTCCGTGGGAATTACCTTGATGGGAGAAAGACTGAACTGGTCGTTCTCCTTGTCCTCGCTCGTGGGAGACAACATCTCTGGCTGCTGGTTGATCCGTAACGGGGAGAGCCGTGACATGCTGCTGTACACTGTGTTTTCGTTTGTCGCATCGTACGCCTTGAGTGGAGAATTCAACGGCTGAAGCTGGAGCGGCTTCTTGGGACTGACTCGTGACACCGGGGCACTCTGGGCGGGGCGGGAGGAACGCGGAGCCACCTTGGGGGACGGTCCCCTCATGCCGGGCCGAACATTGGTCCGTCTCACCGGCAGCGACCGGAGGCTTTGGCTGACCTTCGGAGGAGAAGCTCTCGCTGGGCGAACTTGGCCCGGGCGTTGTCCAGGGCGGGCTCTCTTCTGATTGAGTGTTTCCGACTCTATGAGAAGCACCCGTTCGAAAAAGTCCTCGCCATTTATAGTCATGGCCCTCTTTTCCTCCTTCATCTGAGCATCATTGTACTTGACAATCTCCGTCTTGAGCTGCTCCAAGAGCTTGGGCATATTCTTGTTGATCTTCTTCCTGATTTTCTCCTCGTTCAAGAGAATCTTGCACGAGTTCTTGCTAAGAAGCCGGCTGGAATCCTTTGACGACTCCACGAGAAACTTCTGGTCGTCCACCAACTCCGTTACTTGCCCATAAAGCTCGAGAATAGGCCGCTTCTGTTCGTACTCCGCCTGTAATCTCTGCACCTCCATCTCGTGTTCATTGTACACCAACTCCTTGTCAAGGGTTTCGTCACTCACATTGTAAGTAAAATGCTTGAACTCCGCCTTCTGGGCCGACGAGTAAAACATCTTGGCCCAGAGCTGCTCGATGTTGTCACGAGCATCCACAATGAACCCCTCGATGAACTCGCTGCGCTTGAGAAAGAGCCGGTTGAGCTCCATCTTGAAGTTCATGATCGAGATGTCGGTAAGCAGACTGTTGGCATTGAGAAAAGTCTCGACGTGGTCACGGGATTCTCCCAACTTGTCCCAAAGACGGGTGCACGCATCGAGGTAGTAGTCCCACTTCTTTTGCTTGGAGTCCCGCATCTTCTTCAATGTTTGTGCTAGGCGCTTGACAAATTCGACGTGGTGCACCATAAGGCCAAACTCGCGAGGGTTGTCATGAATAAACTTGAGGGTTTCCATGTCAAAGTGGCCATCGTCCTCCAAGTCGTGTTGCCGCTGGATTTTCATGAGTTGCTCCTCGGTTAGGTGGAGCGTGCTTATTAGATCAATGCAGTTGCCAATAAGACTTTTCATGTCGCTAGTGCGCTTGGCCACCTCCTCCTCACAAACATCAATCTCTTTCTGAAGGGAAGTCACTGTGTCCGGAGTGATCTTGGTAAGCTTGAGACCCCTGATTACTCTGACAATCTGATAATTGAGGTCTCGTAGCACGTCCATGGTGTCGTTCTGCACCGGCTCGTGCTTGCGGGGACTGGATATTATGAATGCGTTGTGGTCCTGTGGCTGTTTGTCGGATGGTTTGAGGTTCTTAATGGCGTAATCGAACTTGTCTATAAGCTCGCGATGCTCTTCGGCCTCCTCCTTCGACGGAAGCGACTTGAGTAGTGTGACGTTGGACAGAACTCCATGATAGTCCCCGATGGTTTCGGTCAATTCAAGGTATTGTAGGTGCGATGCGTTCAACCGCTTGTATGTCCGAACGAATGTCTTTAGCACGTCAAGAAAGATGTCATTGAGTTTGTGTTTCAGCTGAAGGAGCAGGAGCACCGGGATGTTCTTCATCATGTACTCGTACTGATTCTCCAACGATACGTCGTCGTGAATCTCCGAATCATTAAATGGAGAATACGCAAAGAAGTTCAGTCGGTTCTGGAGCGTGCTAAGCTTGTTGAGCACATCCTCCTTGTACCCTTCTTCATACATGGCAGTGTCATTAAACACAATGCCCCGGTCCATACGCTTCAAGCACTTCTCACCTGTGGCATCGTTCACCATGGCAAGAATTATTCGAATCTGCTGCCGGAGCCACTCACACTCGTTCTCGATGTTGTTCTTCTCTCGCCGGAGGTTTCCCGTGAAGGCAGCAATGGTGTCTTCAATCACTGAGAATATTTCTGCTTTTTTGATGGAGATCTCGGACCCAGTATATCCAATCTGGTTGTATATGATATTGAGCTCATCGATGGTACTATTGATATGGTCACTGATTGCGTCAAAGCGCTCTGAAGGAGACAATTCGGGGTCTTTGGTGGGGGTCACGGCTCCCTCGTCGAGCCCGCCGAGGACAGTCGTGCTTTCGGCGATGCTCATGGTGTCGTAATGTCTTGATGTCTTGTAATAAACAGTGCGCATCCCGATGTGGAAATGTAAACAGTCGTGCGCCCACCGGTTGCACCATTGCAAAAAGTGCGCTCACCTTGCAACAGATGCCTCATGTAGAATCTGGCTGAGCTCGTCGGAAAAGTTCACATCCACGTTGAGCAACTCACCCGTCACAGCGTCCTCGATATTTCCAAGAATTGGATCGTGCTGAAGCCGGTGCGCCGCTGCGTGCTTCTCCTTGTTTTTGTGGATGCCGAACTTTCGGTACGCAAACCCATTGACGTCCCACTTCCGGGCCCGGGCCATGCTGAAGAGCTGCTTGGCCGGTGCGGCGGTTGTTTTTGCACCGCTCTTCACAAGCTCGTTGTACCACTTTTCCGCCAAGTCAAATTCGTTGCGGTCGTAGTGATATTTGATAAAGGGGAATATCTGGTTGAACGTGAAGGGAAGGCCGGCGGTGTGGGCCTGTTGCATGACAAACAGAGAAAACTCATAGTCGTTGTAGTGAAGCAAGCTGGCCCATATAAGCATGTCGTAGAGGTAGACAGAGCGATTTCGGCGTTTGACTGGCACAGCAAGCCACACTTTGGCTATGCTTTTTGTTGTGTCGAAGGCATGGGGACTATCCACGAATTCAAAGTCGCCCAAGCTGATGAGCTTCTTGATGAGTATGACAACCACGTCGTCGTTGAGCAGCCGCCGACCGAGAACGTGGGAGGGCTCCACGTCAGAGGCAGCCTCGTGGTACCGCTCAAACAAGCTCTTTATGAGCTCTGGACCGGTCTGGGCATCAGAGAGAACACTTTTGTATAACTCCGAAAGTACCTCAGGGGGAAGGGCCAGTCCCATCAAGGCCTCGTCGATGGTGGCCTTGGACACCCGGCCAGCATCATATGCAGAAAGTTCACCCGTGTAAGCGAGCGAGATGAGCCCTAGTCTGTTGATGAGCTCCACTGATTCCGGGAATATGGCTACCACGTACCCGATGAGTACTTTTGGCAGCGATGGGTACTTGGCAGTGATGACCCGGATGATCTCAAGAGCCAACCCTGCCTTGTCGTCACTCAGAAGTGCCCCCGGGGGTATGCTATTGATAAGCAAGAGGGAGTCGTCCAAGCGCCCCTGGAGCCGTAGATTTTTCACCATAATGAGGAGTGTCTTTGGGTCAAGAGGTAGTCCATTCTTCACCATATGCCTAAGCACCAGCAACCCGTTAGAGGCGCCCTTGAAGGTCATGACGTGGTTGAGTATTACGTGGAGCACCGTTTGAATATCGTCACTGATCGAAGTGTCGCCGGGGCGGCTGACCCCACCTAAAAGGTCGGCACTCTTCTTTTCAAACTTGGTCACCAACATGTTGAGATACAAGTTGGCATTCACCACGTCATTGTGGGCGATATCATGTAGCGCAAACTGCAGCAAGTCCTTCACGGTGAAGAAATTGACCATGCGGTGCTGGTGCTCCTCGCTGAACTTGGCCCTGAGGGTGTCGTGCCACCGGGGGTTTAGCCAGCCCGTACGGGCAACTAACTTGGCGATGTTGGACCCGCGGAGGAGGTGTCGCTTGATGCGATCAAGGTTGGATGGGTACTTGGTCTGGATGTTGAGGTGCACGAGGAAGGTGTAGAGTTCTTGGTACGACGTGGGCGGGACGTAAGAAGTGATGCACTTCCACTGGTCGGTAGATAGCAAGAGGGGAACATCGTTCACCTTTCCCACACTCACCAATTTATCAAGGTACCCGAGAAGAATGGATGCTCTCTCGCTAGAGGCCGAAAAGTTAGCAATGTCCTCGATGTTTTGGAAGAATGTCTGCCGAAATACCGGGCTGGTCTCGTCAATCATGTACTCGAGCACCGACATCTTCACCTTATCGGAGTCAAAGCGTTTGCGGAGGCCATCACTTATTAGCCCAAGGAGCTGGGGGTCTTTGATCTGCAGCAAAAGTGTGTGGGTTCGTTTTGTATTGGTCAAAATCTGCTCATCCACAATGTCCACCACACTCCCACAGAAGACATCCGTCTCGCTGAGCAGCTGGTATGGAATCTGAAGTAGATGGTGGAGCTCAGCGGGTGCGAGCCGCTGCACCTGGGCCAAGTCCATGCGAAAGAGGGGATTGGGGTATGTGTCTCGGGGGATGTCGAGAATGGGTGTGGTGGGGCCGGAGAATGGGCTTCTTCGTAGCACCAGGTACCGTCGGGCGGTCCTCACCACAAACCGGTTCATGGTGAAAAATTCGCAGACCTCCGAATGTGGAGGAACACTGTCACGAGAATGTCAAATACAATACCCATCAATTCCACATATAACCGCGAAGCCTTCAGCTCCTCGACAAACTACATTGGCTACTATATTGGCAAACGGTGATACCGGTGTCAGCCGCGCAGTCCATCGCGTGCCGACAACGGACGTAGTCACTTCCACGGGATTCACCAGGGCCAAACCACCGGCTTGGCCTCACCATGGTTGCAGAACGTTGATAAACCTTCTTGTTCCTCGTAGCACAGGTTCAAATAAACCGCTGCACTTGATCTATCTTTTATAGTTTTCCCTGCCAGTGATTTGATTTTCAATCAATTTCCCCTTTCGACTACCCCTCCACCGCACTCGTCTGGCGATCCGTGCCGATTTGTTAATTTTTCAACCTTGACGTGATTGATCCCGAATAATCATTCTCCTTTCAGCAGGCGCTTCACCTTCCTGAATTGTGGCAGAGCACTCGGCGCCGTACCGTTGATTACGCAAAAAAAATTAGTACCCACTCAGGGACTTAATTCAATTCTCCCCACTTCTTTGCTGGTGTCACCATGAACATGCAACAGCCCCAGAACATGGCCACCTGGCACGCCATGTACTCCTTCCAGGACCGGCAGAAGGTCATCCAGATCCTTGCCAGTACCTTGAAGGAAATTCAGGGTGCCAACTACAATGTGCAAAAGGCCCAGAACATGGCGCTGGAGTTTGAGAAGTTCACCTTCATGAAGGCTCCTACCCGGGACGAGTATCTTCGGGCCATCAAACAAAAAATCACCCAGCTCAGGGGTAATATCCGACCCATGATGGACCAGCAGCAGCAACAACAACAACAACCCCAGCAGCCCCAACAACAGCAAAATAGCATGAACATGAACTTCCTCCAGCAGCAGGCCCAGGCCAGACAACAGTCTGCTGCTCAGATCCAGGCCCAGATGAGACTGCAGAGTGTGAGCTCGGCCCCCAACCCGGCACCCACCTCGGGTCCGGCCCCCGCCAACGGCAACAACACACAAGTGCAACAGATTATCGGCAACATGATCAAGAACGTGCCCATCCCGGCCACACTTCTTGCCAAGATCCCCAACCTTCCCCCCAACATCAACACCTGGACGCAAATCTTTGACTGTTTTCAGAAGAAAATCATCCCCCACAGTGCCATGCCCATCATCCGGGAGATCCATAATACCCATATGCAGCTTGCGTTGCGTCAGCACCAACAACAGCGGCTCAATCAGATGAACAAGCAGCCTCAGCAGCCAGCACAAAACTCCCAAATACCGGCGAACCCTCAACTTGCACGCAACGCCAACTTCAACTTGAACAACATGTCTGCTCAGCAAAAGGGGATGCTTCAGAGGCAGCAGCAGCAACAAAATCCCCAGTCGCAGTTCAACCAGCTTAAGCTGAAACAAGCAGCTCAGGCAGTTCAAGCAGCGCCGCTGCAACACCAAGCGGTGGGCCAGCAACCGGCCGGCCGTGTTCCCAACCAGACCATCACCCCCGACGACATTGTCAAGTACAGTGCCGATGCGTTGGCGTTGTTGAATACGCTCCAGAACAATGGGTCCATTCCTCGAGAGCTTGACCAGGCGCAGAAGCAGAGTTTCATTCGGAAGTTCATCCACCACCAGAAGTTAACCTTGTGGAAGCAGCGGCAGGGCCAGGGGCAGCAGCAGGGACAGCCAGCGCAGCAACGGCCGGCGCAACCACAGGCACAAGGACTTGGCAACTTCCCCGATCAGCTCAATCCCCAGATGATGAATGCGTCGCCCATGATTCCCCAGCAGGTGCCTCCGTCTCAGCCCCAACTCCAGCAGCAGCAGCAGCAGCAGCAACAGAGGCAGTTCAATATGACCCCACAGTTGGGCAACAACCAGCTCAATGGCACTCCCGCAGCGAGTGCTCAGGCGGCTGGTGGGGCCGGGGCCCGTCCTGCCAACAACAGCATGAGTGCCATCATCCCTCCCCTTACCGACGAGATGAAGGCCAAGTTGCGCAAGATGTTTGAGGAGGTTTCCCGCAACAACGTCGCCCTCAAGGACGTGACGCAGCTTCTCTCCCAACAGGAGAAAACCCAGGTTGGGGAGATTCTTGCCAAAATCAGCCAGCAGTACGTCAATGTCGACAGTATTTTGAGCTACTTCTACGTGCTCACGAAAAACCTCGAGGGCACCAAGCGCCTCATCCAGATGAAGCATATGACCCGCCAGATTGTTGACAATTTGCGGCGCGGAGTGTACCTTGCCGGCCCCGACTTGCTTGAGAAATTACGTTCGCAGTATCAAAAGTATTTTGACTATGTGAAGGAGCAGGTGGCCATCAGACGACAAGCTCAGCAAAGGCAGCTGACGGTGCAAGCCCAACGGCAGCCCCAGCGGCCGCAGCAGTTCAACGGCCCGGCGGCTTCGCCCCAATTGAACCAGGTCAATAACTGGAGCAAGCCCCAGCCGGTGCCCATGAACTACCAGGCTCCTCCCGTGCAAATGCCCCAGGGTATGGGCAACAAGGGCAGCCCGCTTCTTCCCGGGGCGTCGCCAGTCCCCAGCGCCAAACAACCCGCCAAACCACCGGCCAAAAAGCCCGTGCCAGTGCCCAACAACAACCGGCGCAAACTCTCCGCCAACAAGATCCCCACTCCCGCGGAGAATGCCACCACCCCGGCCACGTTGGCCAACGCCATCAAGACGCCAAACAGCATCCCCACCCCGCATGTTCCCCAGACCCACTCCAACAAGAACACGCCGCAAGACATGTCGCCCAGTTACCCCGGGCGTGGGGCCACCGCCACGCCCTTCAATCGCGAGGCCGCCGTCATTGACATCTTCAGCAACAGCGGGGCCGACTCCAAGGCCACTCGCCGCCGCGAGCTATCCAACACCGACCCCGAGAAGTTCTTCCTCTCGTCGCTTGCCAATCTTCTTGACCTTGAGGAGACCAGTGCCGAGCTTTTGACGCCCGCCCCATCGGAAAAGTCAAACATCGACAAATCCCCCTTGTCGCCCTTGAGTAATGAGTGGACGTGCGCCATTCGCCCGGATGCCATTACCTCTGCCTTCAAGCAAGTGGATGCAATTAGGGAGGTCGTGGCCAACGACATCATCGAGGTATTCACCCACACCGAGCCCCTCAAGCGGGATAACACGGAAATGGACGACCACGACGACATTGACGGGTTGTTTGACGAGAAAAAGTTCAAGCCGGACGTCAGTGACTTTTCAAAGCACATGTTCGAGCCCATTGGAGTGGAGGACTGGCGGACATTTGTGGCATCGACCCTAGAAAGCTGAGAGTGAATACGTGAATTGTATGTAGATTAATGAGAGAAGGAATTAGTGATTGGTGTTTCTGAATCAGCCTGTCTGCAATTGATTCTGTGTGCCCTGCTTCTTTGTCATAATTGTGTCCGCGCTTACATAATTGGTTGCGATATGACCAACTCCGACAAGAAGCTCTCCGTGGCCTTTGTCTGCCTCGGCAACATGTATGAACAACCAAGCAAGGAGAAGGACGTGTACTAACAATCTAGTTGCCGCCTGCCGATGGCGGAGGCTGTTTTCAAGCAAAAAGTCAAGGACCTTGGGTATTCCCAACACTTTGATCTCATCGACTCGTTTGGCACCAGTGGCTGGCACATGGGCGAGAACCCCGACTCCCGGTCGGTGAGAACATGTCGGAAGCACGGTGTTCCCGTCAACCACCACTCTCAGCAAATCGGACCGCTGGACTTTGAGCGGTTTGACTATGTCATTGGCATGGACGAGTCCAACAAGGAGGACTTGCTTCATATGAAGCCACGGGGAAGTACTACGAGAGTGGCGTTGTTTGGCGAATGGGGAACGGACCCACAGTTCGACAAGATTGTTAGTGATCCCTACTACGGGGGAAGCAATGGGTTCGAAAAGAACTTCGAGCAAATCGGTCACTTCAGCGAGCAGTTTTTGAAGAAGGAGGTGGGGCCGCCAAAGAAATTATAGAGACACTCAGAGAATAAAACGTATGTAGTAATACTTCATGTTGAGGTCGGTGCGCAAAATTAACCATGAGTGCACGGAAACTCCAGCAGGAAATTGACAAAACCACCAAGAAGATCAGCGAGGGTCTCCAGGCATTTGATGACATTCACGACAAGCTCATCACGTCGGAGATTGCCAGTCAGAAGGAGAAGTTGGAGAGCGACCTCAAGAAGGAAATCAAAAGGTTACAACGGTCAAGGGACCAGTTGAAGCACTGGATCGGCGACAGCTCCCTCAAAATTGACAAGGTGCCTCTCATTGACTTCCGGATCAAAATTGAAACCGCCATGGACCAGTTCAAGGAGGTGGAGAAGCAGAGCAAACTCAAGCAGTTTTCCAACGAGGGATTGGAGTTGCAGCGGTCACGAACGGGCCGATTCTCCGACCCCGACAACCTCAAGAAGCAGGAGGCGTGCAACTACATCAGCGACGTGATTGATCAGCTCAACCAGCAGAACGAAACGCTCGAAGCCGAGGTGCATCAGTTGGCCAGCAAGAAGAAGGGTGGTCTGGTGCAAAGCTTGGAGGAGACCAAGCACGCGATAGAACGCAACACCAAGCATCTCGACCAGCTTGAAAAAGTGCTCAGAAACCTCGAGAACAGCCGTCTTGATCCGGAGAAGATTGACGAGATCAAGGACGACTTGGACTACTACGTGGAGAACAACCGCGAGGATGACTACGTGGAGTACGACGACTTCTACGAACAATTGGATTTGGATGATGACTTGGAGGTGCATGGGACGTTGGACTACGACCACGACCAGAAAGCAACCCCCAAGAAGAAGGCCGCCCCCGCCACGTCCTCCACGGTTGTCAAGCCAGCCACCATCAAGGGCCCCCCACCTGGGCTCGGCACCGACAGTCCCAGCCGCCCCTCGCAATCACAACTGCCGGTGGCCGACGAGAGCAAGACCTTCTGGGACACCGTGCCGCGGTTGTCGACGATCCCCCAGAGCCGACTTCACAGTCCGCTTCCCTTTTCAAGCATCAGCCAATTGCTCGAGCTGTCATTGTTGAACTGTCCCGACTCCTTCGACGCCGAAAAGCCCAGACAGTACAACCCCCGCAACGTGCATCCGTCGTCGGTGGACTACCCCCAGGAACCCATGTACGAGTTGAACCTGAGCCACGTCATGCGCAAGTTCGACAACGACACCCTCTTTTTCTGTTTTTACTATAGCGACAGCGCCAACCACTTGGCGCGGTGGAACGCCGCCAAGGAGTTGAGTCGAAGAGGATGGGTCTTCAACACCGACCTCAAGCAGTGGTTTGCCAAGGACAGCAAGAACGGCAAGCCGCGGTCCATGTCGGTGGTGCACAAGGAGGAGGAGCTCGGGATATCCGACAAGGAGGAGAGTTTCAAGTACTTTGACTACGAGAAGACGTGGCTCACGCGTCGCAAGGACAACTACTTGTTCCCAAGCACGCTGAGGCTCTCCTTTTAGTGTATCATATGTATATATGTTTGAGATCAGAATCCGAAACATTCACGGTTGCGACGTCGTCTCCACTGCCTGCCAATTTAACCAAAAAGTGCGACCTAATTAGTGGCTCGGCCAAATGGCCCAGGCACGTCTCGACCGGTCGATGCGACGGCATCGGCCCAACCCCTTCGCGCTGATCTGACAAAAGTAAAAGTAATCCTTCAGATTTATCATGTCCCGCTACCAACGTTCGATATGGAGGCGAAGTGGGTGTGAGGACCTCGACTGTGCCGATGACGAGCAGTGCTACTTCCAGGCGCCGAGTCAGGATCAAGACGGCAAGTACTACTGTGAGAAGAAGGACTCCGATAGCAGCTCGAGTCCGCCGATTGGCGCCATTGTGGGAGGCGTGGTGGGCGGTCTTGCCGTCGTCATTGCCGTTGGGGTGTTTCTCTTCTACAAGTATGTTTATCGCAAGAAGCATCCGCTTGCCCTTGAAGACGATGTGGCCATGAGTGAATACGATTACGAATACGATTACGAATATGACGAAGGAGATACCAGCAGCGCCCAGGACAAGGGCGTGGGGTCCGCCACCAGCATCAGTGATGTGGCCAGTGGGCAGGGCTCTGGCAATGGGAATGCCCTTGCGGCAGCTGGTACCACGGCAGCAGTGACTGCGGCAGCGACCAGCGAAAAGACCCCGCAAAGACGGCCCAACGCCAGACAACTGCGCACCCGGGCCAACCGCCGGTTGTCCAGCTACGAGTCGTTCACACGGCCCAAGGCGAGGTATCAGAGAGGAGGTCGTGGGGGCCGCGGGGGAGGGGTGGCCCGCCTGCTGACCCGACCAGCCGCGGGTCAGGTGTACATTGACCCCCACAGCAGCAACCGGAACTCGGTGGCCACCACCATCTCCACCGGCAACGCGTCCAACATTCTCCCCATTGCATATATTCCCGGGGTGACGGTGCGCCCCACCAAGAACAATACGCGGCTGATCTACTCGTACGAGACCGAGTCGATCTTCAGTGATCTCAACACCATTGAGAATGCGTCCATCATCGGCGACGTGGTGAAGGCGCCGGAGGACCGGCTGGCCACCATGACTGCCATCAAGGCGCAGCCGCGGTTGGTGAATGTGGATCGTATTGAAGAGGAGGACGAGGACGTGAGTGACGACGATGTCCACACCCACGATACTCACAGCACGCACAACACGCTCATCAACAGCCAGGAGGGGGCGGCAATGAAGATCACCGACACGGTGGACGAGGAGAGTGAGGACAGTGACGTGGACTCGGACATTGGCGAGATTGCACGGGCCACCAGCGTGCGGCGCAAGCCCGACCGAGAGGTAATTCTCGACGAAGACATGGACCTACAACCGCCCCATCGCGACAATGAAAGCGGGCACAACAGCAGCAACGGGCTGTTTATCCTCGAGGTGGAGTTTGACAAGGACAGCCCCTTTGCTGATCCAGCAAAAAAGTAACCCCATCACGTGGCAGGAGTCACCAGGGATCAAAACACCCCAACGGTCAGATCCAGCAGGGATCGCAACCAGATGGTCAAACACTCGAAGCAATTGCAACATTCACTTCTTCAATACATTTCTCTTGACGTGGGTAGGCTGCAAAACGCTTGGCTTTGTGGCGCGGGCGCTCAAACTCCGACACCGGAGCTCAGCCGTGGTCAGGCACAGAAGAAATTCTGTAGGATTGCCCCCTCGGAGAGAAAAGGCGACTCATCATGTATCAGGTGGTTGTGTTGCAATTGCCGGCTTGTTCAGGGAATTGTTTGCCAGTGAAAATCCAGATCTAGGCCAGGGCGCTTAGTGATTTCACGTGAGCCCGGGCCCCACGCGCGGTCGGCGCCACCCTCGTAACTCGCCGCTTAAACGCGAGTATCTCCGCGAAAAGTGTCTCCGGCCAGGCCGGATCTTCCCCCCTGTTCCGGACCACCAGTTGTCCCGATCAATTTTCCAACAGTCCCCCACGGTGACATGTGTTGGGTCCAGCACCAATTTTCGCTTTTCTCGTTTTTTCTTTTCTACCACTTTTCACCATGTCTAACATTGATCAATTGGCTGTAAACACCATCAGATTGTTGGCTGTCGACGCTGTCGCCGCCGCCAACTCCGGCCACCCCGGTGCGCCATTGGGCTTGGCCCCTGCTGCCCACGCCGTGTGGAAGAAGATGAAGTTCAACCCCAAGAACCCCGACTGGATCAACAGAGACAGATTTGTCTTGTCCAACGGTCACGCGTGTGCCTTGTTGTACTCGTTGTTGGTGTTGTACGGATACGACTTGTCCTTGGACGATCTTAAACAATTCAGACAATTGAACTCCAAGACCCCCGGCCACCCCGAGGCGGCGGAGATCCCCGGTGTCGAGGTCACCACCGGCCCCTTGGGTCAGGGTATCTCCATGGCGGTTGGTCTTGCCTTGGCCCAGAAGCAATTCGCTGCCACTTACAACAAGCCCGACTTCACCATTTCCGATTCCTACGTCTACACCTTCCTTGGTGATGGATGTTTGCAAGAAGGTGTTGCCTCGGAGGCTTCTTCCTTGGCTGGCCACTTGCAATTGAACAACTTGATTGCCTTCTGGGACGACAACCATATTTCCATTGACGGTGACACCAACGTTGCCTTCACCGAAGATGTGTTGGGTAGATATAGAGCCTACGGCTGGAACATCTTGGAGGTCCCCAACGGTAACGACGACTTGGACGCCATTGCCAACGCCGTCGATGAGGCCAAGAAGTCCGACAAGCCCACCTTGGTGAGATTGACCACCACCATTGGTTTTGGTTCGTTGGCCGAGGGCACCCACGGTGTTCACGGTGCTCCATTGAAGGCCGATGACATCAAGCAGTTGAAGACCAAGTTCGGCTTCAACCCCGAGGAGTCCTTTGTCATTCCTCAGGAAGTTACCGACTACTACAACAAGCAAGTTGCCGAGTCCCAAGCCGCCGAGAAGGAGTGGGAGCAAACTTTGGCTGCCTACAAGCAAAAGTACCCTGCTGAGGGTGCAGAGGTTGAGCGTCGTTTGGCCGGCAAGTTGCCTGAAGGTTGGGAGAAGGCCTTGCCAACCTACACCCCCGCCGACTCCCCCGTGGCCACGAGAAAGTTGTCGGAGATTGTGTTGACCAAGCTCTTCCCCGTTCTCCCTGAACTCATTGGTGGCTCTGCCGACTTGACTGGCTCCAACTTGACCAGACCTTCCGATGCCGTCGACTTCCAGGCCCCAGCCACCAAGTTGGGTGACTACACCGGTCGCTACATCAGATACGGTGTCAGAGAACACGGTATGGGTGCCATTTTGAACGGTATTGCTGCCTTTGGTGCCAACTACAAGAACTACGGAGGTACTTTCTTGAACTTTGTGTCGTACGCCGCTGGTGCCGTGAGATTGTCTGCCTTGTCTCACCACCCCATCACGTGGGTTGCCACTCACGACTCCATTGGTCTTGGTGAAGACGGTCCTACCCATCAGCCCATTGAGACCTTGGCCCACTTCAGAGCCACCCCCAACATTGCTGTGTGGAGACCTGCCGACGGTAACGAAACCTCGGCTGCTTACAAGAGTGCCATTGAGTCCACCTCCACTCCTCACATCATTGCCTTGACCAGACAAAACTTGCCTCAATTGGAGGGTTCTTCCATCGAGAACGCCTCCAAGGGTGGTTACACCTTGATCAAGCACGACTCTTCCGACATCATCATCGTGGCCTCTGGTTCCGAGGTGTCGCTTGCCGTTGACACCTCCAAGAAGTTGGCCGAGTCCGGTGTCAAGGCCGGTGTCGTGTCCATCCCCGACTTCTTCACCTTCGACAAGCAATCTGACGACTACAAGTTGTCGGTGTTGCCCGACGGCGTTCCAATCTTGTCGGTCGAGGTGATGTCCACCTTCGGCTGGTCCAAGTACTCCCACGAGCAATTTGGTTTGGACAGATTCGGTGCTTCTGGTAAGGCGGCGGACATCTTCAAGTTCTTTGGATTCACCCCCGAGGGTGTTGCCGAGAGAGCCCAAAAGACCATCCAGTTTTACAAGGGCAAGGACGTGTTGTCTCCATTGAAGAAGGCTTTCTAAACTTGAAGGACCTAGTCTTATTACCAATGAACGTAAATTGAAATCACCGCATGACAGCCCAATGTATTGGCCAATTGGATTTCGCACCCATTAAAGTTGCCCGAGATTTGCACCCACGGCCAAAAACATCTCATAGGGAATAGTTTGATTTCAGGGGCTACAGCTAGTTGTAAAACTTTTCATTGCAAACTACCAGAGCTCACTCAGCACTTACTTGGAGGTGTCAACCACGTATCTTCCCAAGATCTTACCTTGCTCCATCAACTCGTAGACCTTTGGCAACTCAGACAAGCCCACAATCTTGATTGGGCACTTGACCAAGCCTCTGGCAAAGAAGTCAATGGCCTCAGCAGAGTCGGCACGGTTACCGACGTAGGATCCTCTGATGTTGACCGACTTGACAACAGAGTCAAACACGGGGGCAGTGACCTTGGCGCCGGCGGGCAAGCCCACCAACACCACGGTACCGGTGGATCTCACGTACTCCACCGATTGGGAAATGGCCTTCTCGGAAACAGACACGTTGATGACACCGTGAGGACCGCCCTCGGTGATCTTCTGCACCTCGGCCACAATGTCCTTGGTCTCGAGGAAGTCAACAAAGGCCTCGGCACCAAGCGACTTGGCGAACTCGCCCTTCTCCTTACCTCCGTCAATACCAATGACTCTGTAGCCCATGGCCTTGGCGTATTGCACGGCCAAAGAACCCAATCCACCGGCAGCACCGGAAATGGCCACCCATTGGCCGGCTTGAAGACTGGCAGTCTTCAAGGCCTTGTAGACAGTGATACCAGCACACAAAATTGGAGACACCTCAGCCAAGTCAGTACCCTTGGGGATACGAGCAGCCTGGATAGCGTCGGCCGTGGCGTATTGCTGGAAAGAACCATCGTGGGTGTAACCAGACAAGTCGGCCTCGGGACAGTTGGACTCGGCAGACTTTTGACAGTACTCACAGGACAAACACGAGCCGTTCAACCACTTGATACCGGCGTAGTCACCAATCTCCCAGCCCTTGACGTTCTCACCAATGGCAACAACAACTCCGGCACCCTCGTGGCCACCGACCAAGGGCAACTTGGTGTCCAAAGGCCAGTCTCCCTTCCACGCGTGCAAGTCGGTGTGACAAACACCAGAGTACTTGACGTTGATGAGGATTTCCGTGGGCTTGGGCTTGGGCACGGGGATGTCCTTGTAGAGCAAAGGGCCTCCGTTGGTTTCAAAGATGACGGCTTTTTGAGTAGTTGGAATGGACATTGTAGATTGTAGGCTTGATGAAGTCTGGAGAAAAACTGGTGGCTCAGGGGGGTGTTTTATATCTGGCCGATGGAGTGGAAAAGTCCGAAGCCTTCCCCAGAAATGGGGTAATGCAATCCACCTTACTCCAGCTTTTGGCCGCAATGAGCCCGTGCGTGTGTGCAGGGCCCATACGCAATCTTAACCCCGTACAGTCGGATGCAAAATACCGTGAGCGACAACCAAACGACACCAATGGCAGCTGGAATAGCACCAGGCCATCACACCAAAGGTTCTGAGTAATCTCATAGGTTGAAGTTAGCGTATCCAAGGTATGTTGCACACCATGCTCACTCGCGGTTTGCACCCGTGCCCCCTTCCCCACCTTGAGATGGCCCCTCCCAATGAGCGCTTAACCCCAGGTGAGGAGGAATGATTCCCGCACTCGGTCGAAACCTGATTCTGGCACCCGTGCAGCGGGCCCGCCCGCTTACGTCAGCGCTCGCCTCTCCAGCTAAAGCCCGATTGCAAGTGACAAGTGAGGGGTCGGGGTTAATCGATCTTCACTGACTGCCTCCGGACATTGTCGAGCATCGGTGTTACACTAGGAAATTGGTCTGTGGGGTTGATGGGTTGGGTCAGGTCATTGGGTGCCACGGGCACTGACATGTGTCATTCCCCAGAACCAACTCGTCAGGTGACTGGTGGGGGTCGACGGCGGCCGCACTGGGGTTTATAAACACATTTCCCAAACCCTGGTAGTCAACACCGTCGTGGTTCCACGTGATGGGGTGCATGTCCGGTTGCGATGGGCCCAACCGGTGGCGGAGATTGAGGTGGAGCTGAAGACTTGCCGGGTTCCAAAGCTTCTGGAGCGCAACCAAGTGGTGGTGCTCCTCTTCACTTAGCCCGTAGCTCGTGGCGTCCTCGCTCAGAAGAAGGACACCAATCAACGACGCAAGGTCGTACTTGATGGTGGCGGCGGTGTACACGATTTCCCTTCGTATCCGGACCTGCTGCTCCACGGTGATGGTGTGGACCAAGTCAAGCAACTCCCTCACCTCCGGGCTCAATTCCTGTGCAATTGCAACGAGTGCCGACGGCAAAAAGACGGTGCCCCATGAACTTGCCACCGACATATTCGCAGCCAATACAATTTCCTCGATTACGTGTACATGCATTTATTAATAGTAGATGCCCTTGGGCTCCCACTTGTCGTTCTGAATAAAGTCCGTCAACGTTTGCAGACCCGTCTGCAACAACGGGTGTCCGCTCACCACGGTGAGAAACTTCTCCAAGCCCTGTCTTCTTTTTTCAATGTTGAGGTCGTTGAACTTGTTGCTGTTGAGAAGAATTTTCCCCGGCAACGGGGGTATCACCACTTTGGACGTTTCCTGCTCCAACATCTTTCGTAATGCGACAAAGTCGGAGTATCTTCGCCGGACCCGGCTGTTGCGCTTTTTGAAGGCGGGGATGTTGGTCTGGGTTAGTATAAGCCAAAGGCCAAGGGAGGACATACCCGGCAGATGATTTCGTAGTCGGTGTACATTTCTCGTCCAATGTGGGTCTGAGGATTCCGAACCTGTGTTAGTGTGGGAGGAATGCATGAGACATACCTCTATCTCTAGGAAGTTCTCGGGCTCGCCGTAGATCTCATTGAATGACTGCTGCTTCTGCTTGGACGAGGTGTTGATGACGTCGCTGATGGGCTGAAAGGGACGAGACATTATGGGGTAATTCGCGCCGATAACAAAGGGGGACAAGATATTGGGGGACTCGATTGAGGCAAAGGGTGCCAGGGATACTTGATAAAAAAGGTCGTTTGTTGTATATTGAAATGTCAATTTCCGGTGTGGTGGTTGGGCCGAGATCCACACTTGTTTCACGGATATTTCTCGTTATTTGCAACTTTCACAAAATATTGAAAACGAACATTTCGAAAGGTGACATTTATATACGTTCATTCGTGGCTAGTCGTGTTGTGTTGGCTCGATTTCCTCCTCATTGAGGCGAAGGTCGTACTTTGCAAACTTTCTGGCAGGCACCCTTCTCTCGAACAACACGTCGAGCTCCTCGTAGGTTCTGTCCTTGGTCTCTGGGAGTCTAAAGTACGACCAGATGAGCACCGGCACCGCGGTGCCAAACCACACAAACGCCGTCTTGCCCTTCAAGTTGGCCTCGGATGGGTTGATGAGGTACGGCTCCACAATATTCGACACCAACGAACAGAGGTTGTAGGCGTTTCTGGCCAACGCAATCAGTTGAGCTCTCAATCGGGTGGCGGACATTTCTCCGACAATGGTGAAGGCCAAGGGCCCGATACTAAGGGCGTAGGTGGCTACCCACAACATGGTGAGGGCGGCCTGGACCCACTTGACGTTCTGGGTCGACGCGGCGGGGATGTCCAAGATACCAATGAGAAACAACAAGATGGTGAGACAGAGGTAGCCCGTGACGTAGATGGGCCGCCGGCCAAACTTGTTGAGAAGGAACCACGAGCCCACGGTCCCCGACCACGAAATGCCCGTGACGCCCAAGTTCAACTTGTACACGTCCTCGGCCGCCACGCCCGCCTGCGAGAAGAAGTACGAGGGAGAGTATGCAAACGTCGATCCGGAAAGCACCTGGCCGGCAAATGCAATACACGCAATCTCGGTTCTGCGGAGCGAGGTGCCCTTGAAGCACTGGTAGTACGACTTCCACCCCCTCATGTTTTCTGACTGGAGGGCCTCCTGTTCGACCTCGAGTTCGTTGGTGTGGATCATGAGCGCCACCTTCTGGTGGGCCTGGTCGTGAATGGACCGGTGGCTGAGGCGCTTGACGGCCTGCTCGGCGTCGGCGTGGCGGCCCTTCCGTACCAACCACCAGGGCGAGTCGGGCGCAAGCCAGGTGGCCACGAACAATGGCGGGATCCACGCCCATTGCACGGCAAAGGGAATTCGGTACGACCACTGCGTGGTGTTTGCAACCAATGCTTTCAACACTCCGGCGGCAACAAACTGGCCCGTGGCCCAGCAAAGATTGACGTACGCCGCCAAGTATCCTCGGAGGCACATGGGCATGATTTCCGAACTGTAACTGGGGCCCATGGTCGCAAACACTCCCCAGGTCAAACCACAAAAGATTTGTCCAACAAGCAACACCTCGACGGTCTGGGCAAAGAAGACAATGAAGATGAAGGCGCCCATGAGAACCAAGTTGGCCAAGATCACCTTGCGGTGACCAAACTTCTCCGTCAAGTAGCCGTTGGCAAGCACACCAAAGATGGTTCCCGCGGAGGCAGCGCACCCGAGGGCCACCTGCCACTGGCCGTCAAGCTCGTACTCCCCATCGCCCACTGGTGTGCCGTACTTTTTCTGGAAACTGGGGTAGGCGTAGAAGGACGAAATGAGAATGTTGTCGTAGCCCTCCATGATGATGGTGGCGGACATCACCATGCCCCAGAAGATGGCCAGTTTGTACAAGCCGACGGCCTCTCTCACGGAGAGATCGTGTTCCTGCTGGGTTGCATCCTGGGCCTGTTTGTAGATGTCCACGCCAACGGGCAGTTTGACCGACGACAAGTTGGAGGCCGAGTCCTCAATGTGCGCCACGGTGACTTTCTTCAGATCCGACATGGTCACTGGCGCTCATACAGAAGGGCGGGCCTTATATAGTGATGGCCGATCGGTGAAGCGTGCATAAGCTGGGGGAGGCTCGGCGAAAAATGTGGGGCATATGCACGCGAATGTGGGGCAGATCGTTTGGCCTATGGAGTTGAGGAGGCCCGATGTAGGGTCGAGGCAAGGTCGAGGCAAGGGTCGGCAGCAAGCGTCAGGCCATCAATGGTGGGGAGAGATGGAGGGGTGGTGGTGGGGCACCACGCGATTGCGAGAATCATTGCTTGAACCAGAGTGTTGACGCGTTACTCCTACGGCAACGGCGGCGGGGCAAGGTGCGAACGTGGGGCATTGCGAGAATTGTTACGACCAAATGAGATTGACCAGTGCGATCACCGCATTGTGGGGACAAAATGGGAGAAATGCATGGGGAACGCAAAAGCGTGAGGTTCCGAAGTGGAAAAGCTCGCCGGAACTCTCGCAAATCTGGGGTTACCCCGGAAAACTTTACGCATTGGGCCAGATCTGGGGAAGCGGCGGATATTTAACCATCGGGCCATCCACCTGAAATCACCACTATTCAACATGGCTATGGAACACTATTCGCTCGACCGTCACGTTGACTCCGACACCCGCTTCTCGCGTGGAATGTGGGAGTTGAAGCACGGCGTCACCATCAGATGGGCCCAGGACACCTTCAAAACCGAGGTGAAGCCCGACGGCTCCATCTACAATCTCACTGCCGCCTCGTGGCTCAAGAACAGAGGCGCTCAATTGAACAACCCCACCATCACCACCAAGATCGCTTCGCCCAGAGAGGGCATCATTGGCGTGGAGCACTACCACCACTTGTCCAAGTACAGAAACAACAAGGAGCCCCGATTCGAGTTGAACACGGAAAAGGGCAATTCCCACTTCAAGGCGGCGGCATCGGACGACACCCACACCTTGAGTGCCGACGGAGGCATCAGCGCCTCGATCCAGAGCAAGGACGGCTTTGGTCTTGACTTCAAGAATGACTCCGGCAAGGTGCTCACCAAGTTGGGGTTCAGATCGGTGGGGTTCGTGCTGGACACCCGCTTCCCCGACGACAAGGGCCAGCCCGCCACCTACACCACGGTGCAGCTCCACGTGCACAACGGCGAGAAGTTCTTTGGGTTGGGCGAGCGCTTCGGGCCCTTTGCCAAGAACGGCCAACGGGTCGAGATGTGGAACGAGGACGGCGGCACTTCCTCCGAGTGGACCTACAAGAACATCCCCTTCTTCATCTCCAACCGCGGCTACGGAGTGTTTGTCGACTCCTCGTCGGACGTTGTGTTTGAGCTCCAGTCGGAGAGAACCACCCGGGTCAACATTACTGTTCCTGGTGAAGGTATTAGATACCACATCATCAACGGTCCCTCGCCCAAGGAGATTATCCACAGATACTGTCAGTTGACCGGGTTGCCCGCTCTCCCCCCCGCGTGGACGTTTGGACTCTGGTTGACCACGTCCTTCACCACCGACTACGACATCAAGACCGTCAGCTCGTTCATTGGAGGCATGCGGGACAGAGACATTCCTCTCCGCACGTTCCACTTTGACTGTTTCTGGATGAAGGGCTTCCAGTGGTGTGACTTTGAGTTTGACCCCGTCAACTTCCCCGACCCCAAGAAGATGTTGGCCCAGTTGAAGAAGGAGTACAACGTCAAGATCTGCGTGTGGATCAACACCTACATTGCGCAGGAGTCGTCGCTCTTCAACGTGGCCGACGAGAAGGGCTACCTCATCAAGAACACCGACGGCTCGTCGTACCAAACCGACTTGTGGCAGGCCGGCATGGGCATTGTCGACTTCACCAACCCCGACGCCGTCAAGTGGTACCAGGGTCTTCTTGAAAACTTGGTGGACTTGGGCGTCGACAGTTTCAAAACCGACTTTGGTGAGAGAATCCCCATCAAGGACGTCAAGTACCACAACGGCGCCGACCCCGTGGCCATGCACAACTACTACACCCTCCTCTACAACAAGGCGGTGTTTGAGGTGTTGGAGAAGAAGTTGGGCAAGCACGAGGCGTGTTTGTTTGCCCGTTCCGCCACCACCGGTGGCCAGCAGTTCCCCGTCCACTGGGGCGGCGACTGCGAGTCCACCTTCGAGGCCATGGCCGAGAGTTTGCGTGGAGGCTTGTCGCTCACGCTCTCTGGGTTTGGCTTCTGGTCCCACGACATCTCGGGCTTCGAGGGCGTGGCTCCAGACCCGGCGTTGTACAAGAGATGGTGTGCGTTCGGGCTCTTGAGTTCCCACTCGCGTTTGCACGGCTCCGCCACGTACAGAGTGCCCTGGAACTTTGACGACGAGGCGTCGGTGGTGCTTTCCCTCTTCACCAAGTTGAAGCTTTCCCTCATGCCGTACATCTACCGCGCCGCCATCGAGGCCCACAACACCGGTGTGCCCGTGATGAGAGCGCTTCTCTTGGAGTTCTTTGACGACATCACCGCGGTGTCGGTGGACGACCAGTTCCTCCTCGGTGACTCGTTGTTGGTGGTGCCCGTCACCAACGCCGAGGGTGACGTCACCTACTACTTGCCCAAGGGTAAGTGGTACGGCTACTTGGACGGCAAGGTGAGATCGTCCCACGGCGAGTACTTCTCCGAGGTGCACGACTTCAAGTCGTTGCCCTTGTTGGTGAGACCAAACTCGGCGTTTGTCAGTGCCGGCGTCGATGCCCCCAACTCCGTTCCCGACTACGACTTCAACGACGATGTCTTGGTCAACTTGTACGAGTTTGAGGGCGAGAAGGTGGTGGAGATTCCCGACGTCGACAAGGAGGGCGACTTCTCCAATGAGGTCTCCATCAAGAAGAAGGACAACACCATCACCGTCGACCTCAAGAAGTCTGCTGGTAAGAAGTTTGCTGTGCGGTTGTTGGGTGTGTCGGATGCTAAGGCCTCGGGTGAAATCTCCAAGGATAAGTTGGGCAACGTGATTGTGTCTTCCTCCAAGAAGTCCATCTCCATTACTTTGTAAGTGAATATGAAGTCAAGGATTGGTGAAGTGCGTAACTTAGTGAGCCAATGCGAGTAATCGATGTGGCTCAGGTCTTTCACTACTCGTACATTGTTGTGCATTGGTCAAAGGTAGACTACTCGTTCAGTGTCGTTATGCATTATGAATATTCGATGCTATGAATGTGAATATGTGGATTAAAGGTGCGACCAGTTGATCTTGGGACAGTTGTGGGCCTTGTTGGAGGCAGCGGCCCACACGTGGGGCCAGGCCAAGAAGCTCGAGAGCCCGGCGCCCCAGAGCGCGAGGTAGGGGAGTCTGCCCTTGATGATTTGGAGGTAGGTCAAGCGAGTAAATTGAGGAGTCATTGTAGTTTGTGTTGTGTGATGATGACTCCAGAGAACATTGCCGAATTTATAGTGGGCTCACGAAATCCCGCAATCACTCATGGGTGCAAAAGTGGCCAGATGATCATGAGATTTGTGCGTAAAAAATTTTATGCTGCGAAAGTCTCACCACTTTTCGGAGAATTTCGGAGGAAAAGCGGGTGCTTATGTCAGCGCGTCACGGCGGGACTCGCCAGTTGCAAGCACAGTGCTTCAAGAGATGGTTCGGAGCTAGTGTCAAAGTGGATGTAGTTGCCCCTGCGCTATCTTTAACCAGCAAGCTTTCGGCATGCTGGTTGATAAAAATCCCATCGCTTACTATACAATAAATATCAAGCTTCCTTCTTCGTATCCAAGTACTCTTGTTGAAGAGCAAACGTGTTGGAGGTAACATCGCCATCCTTGATGATGGCCACTCTCATGGTTGCCAAGAGATTGTGGGCAGCGTTGGAGTGGGCGTACACGGCTCCATTGAATGCCGCGGTGGCATCCTTGCCCAACGAGGCTCTAACCAACGCTTGTCCACCGGGGTGTTCCTTGATGAAGTTCTTGACGTTGTGAACAATACCAGCAATGATGATGAGACCCTCCTTCTTGGCCCGCTCGTTGTAGGTTTCACGGTCCCACACAGGCAAGTCCTTGACGTCGGCACCCCAGTTCAATTTTTGCTTGAGGCGGTCCAACTTCTTCTGTTGTTGTTGAATCAAACCCTGCTCGATGGCATTCTGCGAGAAAGTCTTCAAGTTCCACGCCAAACCCACCTTGGAAAGAGCCCAGATGGTGACCTTGGTGGGGTCGAATTGGAACCACTTGAGGGCGTTTCTGTAGTCGGAGGGGAACTCGTGGTGGAAGTTGTGGTAGCCCTCACCGAAGGTGACAAACGCCGTGAGGAAGTGGTCTCTGGGGGTTCTGCGGTCGTCGAATGGCTGAATACCAATCCAGTGGGCCAACGAGTTGACGCAGAAGGTGGCTTGCTGAATGACAAACGTCTTGAGGATTCCTCCGTAGATGAAGCCACCCCAGTAGTCGCCCCAGCCCAATCCAGCAATGAGAGTAGGCAATCCGAGCGACATGAACGCCATGATGGCAAGGTAGTGGCGGTGCTGGAAGTTCACCACCCAGTCACTGGTGAGGTCGGAGATGTCGGCACGGGCTCTGTTCTTGGGGTTGGGGATGGTGAGCATCCAACCCATGTGGGAGTACCAGAATCCCTGTCTAGCATCGTAAGGGTCTCTGGGCGTATCGGTGTAACGGTGGTGGACTCTGTGCGAGTGGCCCCACCACTTGATGGAGCCCTCGACGGCTCCGGCGCCAAACAATGCAAAGAAGAGACGCACGGGCAACGCGGCGTCGTACGACTTGTGGGCGTACAACCGGTGGTAACCCGCGGTGATGGAAATACCGGAGAACACATAGAGAATGAACCCGAGCAACGCCGTCTTCCACGAGGGAGGGTACTTGAAGGCATTGATGAGGCCATACATTGGGATCATCACCACAAGAATCACATTCAACCAGTTGATGTGCAAGTACCAGTTGGACAATGTCCATGGCTTCTCGGAAATGTGCTTCACCTTGGCGTACTTTTGCTTCTCGAGCTCGTCCTTCTCACCAAGAGTAAGCTTCTTGGCCTTGAGGGAGTCCTGGGTGATTTGTTCGGCCGTGACATCCACCAATCCCTTGGTGCCCATCAAACGGCCGCCCAAACCGGCTGCAACAACACGGGGCACCCGCTTGTTGGTACCAGCGGCCAAGGCGTTGAGCTTGGTGATGTCGGCCACATCCAAAGTGTCGATTTCTCCCATGGTTAGAAAAAGAGTATTTGAGGGTAGTCAATAGGGACCGAATTGGGATTTCTTATATTGGGAGCAAATTGGTAGCCCGGCGGAAAAAGAAAAAACTTTGGCAGGTGCGATCTCCTACAATCAGCCCCAACTTTCGCCACCTTCGACCCGACTCGTCACCCCACACGGTGCAATTGAACCACCTGGTGTGTTTTACCCATGACTGCCACCTCTTGCAAGTCAATCACACCACGTATAGGCCCACGGGGTGGGCCGAGGTGTAGTGGGCCGCTTAGGCGGCAACGGCGCCGTGTGCAGGAGCAGACCAAAGATCCAAATTGTTGGGTTGCACGCGGTACGGGCGCGCGGCCACAAGGAACGGACGAACCCCGAGGCGTGGCTCCACCAGAGGCGGCCGCCAGCAAGAGTGCGTGCACCGGTCGTGCCCCCACCAGCGCCTCCACCCCTATCGTCATGGCCATCACGTGAAGCTGGGGTGGGCCTGTTGAAGGAGGTCATCTTCAGACAATTGAGCCCGATAGGTTGACTCATCTCTCTCAAGTAGGCCTCGTTTTGCCCCACTACTCCCCTACGTCCACTCTTTCAGGGTCCGCATCTGGTGAAAAATACAAAAGATACCCGGTGTGCTCCTCAGCAATTACCATGCACAACCACTCGTCGTTCCAACGAACGCCCACCAGCCCCCAGGCCCGCCACCAGTTGCACGGCCACCCCAGCCGCAAACCCTCCATTGTGGAGTTGTTGAGCTCGCCTCCACCAATACCCCAGACTTTTGATGACGACATCAACGCCTTCAGTTTGTCGCGGAACACCAGCGTCAGCTCCAAGGCGCTGTCGGCGTCGGTGGCCCCCTCCGACTGGAGCGACATTCTCCTTCTGGAGCTCACGGAGCAAAACAAGCTCGTGTCCATCGACTCCACCTACTCGATCCAACAGGCCTACGAGACCTTGGCGGCGTGCAATCTCACCAGTTTGCCTGTTTCGAGAACCAACGATGCTCTGGAGCTCAGCAACTGCCTTACGTTTGACTACTCCGACCTCAACACCTACCTTCTTCTCATGATGAACAAAATCAATCTTGCCGAGTTGCCATTGCAGGAGATTGGCGACCCCACCATGACTCCCCAGCAGAAACACGACTTGCTTGTGAACACCATCAACAAGGGCAAGCAGGGCCAGCACGTGCCCGTTGACTTTATTATCAAGTTGCACCCCAAGAACCCGTTCCTCCAGTTTAGCGGCAACGAGCCCCTTCTCCGGGCCATGGAGGTGTTTGGCAACGGCGTGCACCGGGTGGCCATCACCGACGCCACCACCGGTCGCATCATTGGCATTCTCTCGCAGCGCCGGTTGATCAAGTACATGTGGGAAAACGCCCGGCGGTTCCCGTCGTTGGACCCCTACCTCAACGCCACGCTTGCCGACCTCAAGATCGGCACCACCACTCCCATCACCATCTACGAGGACCAGCCCTTGATTGAGGCGCTCCAGAAAATGTACACCCAGCGGGTGTCGTCGCTCGCCGTCATTGACCGCAACAAACTGCTCATTGGCAACATTTCCATTGTCGACGTCAAGAACGTGTCGCTGACCAAGAACTCCCACTTGTTGTTCAAGTCGGTGCTCAACTTCATCTCCTACAATCTTTCGCAAAAGGGCATTGAGCACGGGCAGGACCAGTTCCCCATTTTCCACGTGAGTCCCTCGTCGACGCTTGGCCGCGTCATTGCCAAGTTGGTGGCCACCAAGTCCCACCGGCTCTGGGTGGTGGAAAGCCGCCACTCGCTTCCCCACAACGATCCCTCCACCGTGGAGGCTGCCCTCAAACCGCAAAACACCTCGTCGCTGGATTTCGACGACAACTCGGGGCGCCCAGGCAAGCTCATTGGCGTGGTGACCCTCACCGACATTCTCGGGTTGTTTGCCCAGTCCAAAACGGAAAAGAAAATCGACCCCCAGCAGGCCCGCAACCAAAGAAGAAGATCGTCTACAACCTCCACCACGGGCAGCATTGCCAGCGCGGCGTCGCTCCAGTCGCCCCCTTCGCCCCAGGTGTCCAACCAGGAGCTTTTTCGCAAGCAGTACACAAGTAAGGGCGACGCTGTCTTTTCAAAGGATTAGCCGTATATAGTCATTGCATTGAGGGTTGAGCCCTAGCGGTCACGCGCGGTGCGAGGACCCCGTGCTCACCTAAAGTGCAGGTTACGTCGTTTGCAGGTTGGAGATAGCGCACCGATGGCCACGCACCCAAGGAAAATTTTTCTTTTTCATTCTTCATACATCTTAATTCATCATGGGTAAGGAAAAGTCTCACGTTAACGTCGTTGTTATTGGTCACGTCGACTCTGGTAAGTCCACCACCACCGGACACTTGATCTACAAGTGTGGTGGTATTGACAAGAGAA